>CM046334.1:10421316-11100487 GCA_025403435.1 Artocarpus heterophyllus
GATGATTGTATATACCACAAGTTCAGTGGGAGTAAGCATATTTTCCTGGTTTTATATGTCGATGATATTTTGCTGCCAGCAACGATATAGGCTTGTTGCACAAACCAAGAGATTTCTATCAAAGAAATTGAGATGAAGGATCTTGGTGACGCCTCTTTTGTGTTGGGTATACAGATACACCGGGATCGCTCTCGAGGTATTTTAAGATTATCACAAAAGGGCTATATCGAAAAGATTCTTAAGAGATATGGCATGCAGGACTGTAAACAGGTGATACCCCTTGGGCTAAGGGAGACAAGTTAGTCTCAATCAGTGCTCTAAGAATGATTTTGAGGTTAAGGAAATGCAGAAGATTCCTTATGCATCAGTAGTAGGGAGTCTAATGTATGCTCAGGTTTGTACGCGTCCGGATATTGCGTACGTTACAAGGATGTTGGGCAGGTACTAAGCAATCTGGAAAGGATCACTCAATAGCAGCCAAACGAGTCTTGAGGTATTTTCAGAGAACAAAGGATTACATGCTCACGTATCGGAGGTCAAAACAGCTTGAGATCATTGGGTATATTGACTTCGATTTTGTTGGATGCCAAGATAGTATGAAATCTACATCGGGCTATGTCTACCTTATGACTGGAGGTGCTGTCTCTTGGAAGAGTGCTAAACAGTCTCTTATAGCATCTTCTACAATGGCGGCAGAGTTCATTGCATGTTATGAAGCGTCCAATCATGGAATATGGCTGCAAAATTTTGTCACAGGGCTGCATATAGTGGACAATATTCAAAGACCACTCTAGATATTTTGTGACAATAAGTCAGCAGTTTGTATTCCAACAACAACAGGAGCTCGACGAAGTCAAAGCATATAGAGATCAAGTTCCTAGTTGTGAAAGAAAGAGTTCAAAGTGGATAGTTGTCTATAGAGCACATAGGCACAAACTCTATGATTGCGGATCCGCTTACTAAGGGATTGCCACCCAAAATGTTTCATGAGCACACTGCTCGTATGGGTGTCATATCATTTCAGGATATTTAGTTTTAGTGGGAGTTTGTAATTTTAAATGCTCTTATGATACAGACATTTTTCAGTTATTTCAGTTTATGGATATTTTAAGGTTATTTTCTACAGAAATAAAGTTTTCAGTTTACTCACACTCTGATTTTGGTATGGTTTGATCTCACTAAGGTATTAAGGTGGACCAGTTAGAAATAGGCATGTTAAGATCACATTGCATGAAATTTCCATGCTACATATCCATGCTTGATCTTGTCATTAGTTGTATTGGCATATGTGATCATTGATGGGTCTAGTTACGACATATGTAACGAAGGTCGCTTTGGTCCAATATTGATATGGTTAATGGACAAGATTGTTGAGGTGCATAAGGTTTTGATAGCAAAATTCATGAGCTCTTAAGGTATAATACACATTTATAAAGTTTCAAATATAGCCCAAGTGGGAGATTGTTGGATCAAAATCCAATATATGGGCTAATATATTAAATAAATGTGAATTAAAGGCTATCAATAAGGTTGCCCAATTAAAAATGATCAATTTAGGTTTTGGGCTTTTTATGCATCATTAATTGTGGGCCTCCTATGTGTAGAGACCAAAAAATATAATTACTAATTTTATGATGGGCTAAATTGGTAATTAAGGATAATTGCTAGGGTTTAGCAATTATATAAAAAGGTTGTGGTCTCCAAGTCAGTACGTACATTATTTTTCTGTTACCATCTACAGAGATATTACAGAGCATTCTGAGAATGAGGATTTACGTATCAGACTTGGAAGATCCTCAACCAAAAGACTCAAGAATCACATTCAATCAATGGATTCAGGTTAACTTCCGCATCTTATTAATATTCTTGATGATTTGACATGAACGATCCTGGGTGATGATGGTTTTCATCACAATTTTATTCTAACACCTTACAGACAGGCACAACCTTTGTTGGATTCCTAAAACCACATAGACTTACCCTTGTGTTCAAATGGGGCCCCCGCAGTAGTATTACAGGAGATAGTGATTTGTAGTGAATTTGAACTAATGAGTATAAGGGCATGTTTGGCATTGTATTCTGAAATCTACTTTTAGCTTTTTGAATTGAAAAGTTGTTTTTGGAAGAGTTTAGACAACATTTTAGAAAGCTTTGCCCTTTTTTAATAGCTTCCATACATTGTGACTTCTCAAAAAAGATCTTCAAATGAGACTTTGAAATCTATATCAGAGTTCAATTAGGACTTTAAAACTTCATCTTAACAAGTTCATTGCTTAATCGCATATTTAAATATTATTTATATTTCATAAGTTCTTTTAAAAATTTGGTTTCAAATACTAATAAAAAAGTCACACTACTGCCTAAGATGTAAAAGCAAAAACAATACCGAACTTGCCCTAAGCATCTTGTTAGAATTAAGTTCTTATATGTTTCTCTCGTGAATTTGATGAGCAATATGAGCAAGACTTATTGCCTTCTTTAATACTTCACACTAAAAGTCTCTATATTATGAAAAAGAGCCATCTATAGAATAAGGGTGTTAGTCTTTAGAACAAACTAGATGCTTCTTATTCCTTGGACTTGCGGCATTTATTAACTTAAATATTGGACGAACCATAGTTATTTTCCGCTATGCCAAAAGGGCTTTGTGTGGTAAGAGAATCTCTGCCCGATCCATTGAGATAAAGAAACATAGGGAACCATATATAGGACAACAAATAAAATGTGGATCCTATCATGTGAGCCTCATAAATAATATGTTAGTGTGTGATGCTTAGTACCATGTTCACTAGCATTGTTCATTGACTTTAGGTCCCTTCCTATGGAAACAAAGTTGAAACTTAAACACTATAGCATGTGACAGCTTAACACTGTAGCAAACTTTTGTTTTTCACTGTAGCATGTGAGAACTTTGCAATGTAGCAAGTTAGGACTTAAAATTCCAACTAACTTGCCAAACTAAGCTTGAATCCTTTTGGTCCTTGTCGTTTATAGCTGCTCTCACTTTTCTATGTTTTTTTTTTTTTACCACATTTTAAAGTTGATAGATTGTTGTCGTTTTTCGAGTTTTGTTTTTCAAGGGTCGTATTTTTCCGTTGGATAACGTTCATTCATTCTTTTATTTTAGATAAGTGGATAACCGTATATTTACGTAATTTACGTGATCGTTTTCAGCTGTCTTTTTTATTTTTTGTCGTTCTTCATATTGCTGTCGTTTTCATTGCATGATGCGAATCTTATTGTCGTTTCGTAATGGCAAAGTTCGCTGCATGTTTAGCACGTTGTCTTCATTATCATCTGCTATGTCATTTTCTTATTAATGTCCATTGCTTTTCAAGACTAATGTCCTTCTAGCTTATGACAGTTTTTTCGTTGTTGATTTTGAGCTCTCTTATCGGTATTGTCTGGTCGTTTTCAAATATTGTCGTTTATCAGATCATTTCATTTTTCAGGTTGTCGTCATTCTTAAGTATTTTTTGTTTTTGAAAAAATTACATGTTGTGCTACTTTTTTTAAAGAATATGTTTATTTATGTCACACCTGAAAAAGCTATGCCACAATATTATTCATATTACATGTTTAAGTTATGTCATACTTAAGTGTATGTGATGTACATAAGAAGTAAGCTTTAAAATATTACAATTATAAAAATTCTCTCTTTTTTTTTTTTTTTTTGCAAGTTAATGTCGATTTTAAAGGGTATTGTTCTCTCCAATAGATGTCGCATTTGATGACTAATGTCTTATTCATAGTTTATGTCGTTTTTTAACTTATGCTTGTTATCTATTGCTGTCTTTTTAATATTATTGTTTAAGTGTTGTTTATTGTTGTGTTGTTTTCTTCGTCATTGTTTCTGTTCCGTCGTTTCGTGATGTTATATGTCTATATAAGTTTATTTTTGTATATAATTGTTGTCATTTCTTAGGTTTAATATCCTTTTTGTTGTAATTAGTCTGGTGATATTGGGGATTTTGTCGTTAGTTATGTCATCCCAATCCTTAGTGGCCTTTTTAGATTGATGTCGTTTAAGACGCTTCATCCATTTCCAGATTGTTGTCGTTTCATGAGGCTATTGTTATTTGCCGAAGGCAGCATCGTTTATTTCTAGCTTCAAGACCTAAGAGTCTTTTGTTTCCCTCTGATCTCATAATTGATAATTGAAGACGAGTTTTTTTTTTCAAACGGTGGTAGCAAAAAATAAAGATGGGCATATTTGTCGTTTATTAGAGTTGTCATTTTCTTAGGTTCCTTTTGTTGTTTTGTCTGCTGAAGTCACGCAGCCATTGGCCTTCGATATAGTGTTCTTTTTTCTTCACAGAGTGTTGTTTTTAAGGCCATTGTCGTTAAATTGTTTTTAAGTCGTTTGAGATTTATTGTCTTTTAAGTGAGATGCCGTTCTACAATGTAATTGCCGTTTAACAGTTTGTCATTTGTTTTTCTCCGTCGTTTGGAGGCTTTTGTTATCACGTAATGTAGTTATATCAACATTGCTGTGGGGGTCAGAGAAATACAACTTTTATGGCATGGTTTTGAATTTGACATTGTTTTTGATTAATGAATTTGCTTTTTTTGGCTAAAAAAAGTAGTATAAATTAAAGTAAGGATAAAAAACAGTAGAACACAATAGTATATTCTTTCAAAAAAAAAAGAACACAATATTTATAGTAAGGATGTAGTATTCCACCTAATTTTTTGCATATAGTTGGTGGTTCTATGCTGTCGTTTTTAGGTTGTCTTCTAGTTGATGTCGTTTTTAGATATTCTTTTGTATCTTTTTTTTTTCTTTTTTTTATTAAAAATCTTATAACATAGGATTCCTCCGGCGGCCTCTCCATGTGGGGATTATAAAGGTTTCAACTTTAAAGCTAAAAAAAGTTAAAAGGTTTTGTGGGCACATTACCAGTTACCGAGGCATTTGATGAGAGAGAAGAGAGAGAATAGCCAGTAGAGAGGGGTAAGGTTGCAGCTGACTCTAATTGTAGTAATGGTATGTAGGTGTCAAACATAGGTATTGCCCATTCTATAAGCCCTAGAGTGGGCAAAACGGCAGCATATAATTGAATGAGCAACGTTTTCTACGTTTTTTCACCCTCTAGCTGCTTTACACAGATTAAACTTTTTGTTAATAATGAAAACCTTATCAATAAGCAATCTATTTAATGTCGTTTTCAAAACTTAATGTTGATTTTTTAAGGATTGATGTCATGTATCAATTGATTGATTCATTCTTTTGAGTTATGGTCGTGTGCACTTTGTTTTTTCAGGTCATTGCTGGTGTATAATGTCGTTTTAGAGGTTATTATTGTTATTCTAGTTGACATCGCTTTCACGTTATTGTTATTTTTCTAACCTTCATTGTAGTTTCTGTTTCATGTGGTTTATATGTTGTTGTCGTTTTTCAATTAATGCCGTTTAGTGGTTGTTCCATTCGATGTCCGTGACTCATTTTTCAAGTCTGTGTCGTTTCTCGGGTCATTGTCGTTCATATTGTTATCGTCTTGGAATTTCTCGTCGTTTATTTGGTTGTTGCTGTTTTCTACTTCATGTTCAATTTTGTTTGATGTTTGTTTCTTGACATGTGTTTTTTTTTTTTTTTCACATCGTTGGCCTTTTTAAGTTCTTGTCTTTTTCTTATTTATCAGGGTTACTTTCGCCTTTTTAACTAATAACGTTTTGTAATTCATGTCGTTTTCCTCTCACCTGGATTTTAAAGGATATTATAATTTATGTTAAATTCATGTCTCCTTTTGTGATTATTGTCGTTTTTCTCTTTGGCTGGCGTTATATTGCAATGTCTTTTTTTTTTCTCTATATATTCGTATTCTGTTTAAATCCTTTCTTGAGGTTATATTTCCGTTTTTTATCTGTTTATTTCTCACGACCATGTTAGTTAAGATATTTCTCGTCTTCAGTTGATATTATCTTTATTCTTAGGATTAATTATAAAAATTCGCCACTTTGTATACATTGTTTTATGAACTTCCAAACATAAGAACCGTTCCCCTTAAAATATGAAATGTTAATAAAAATGGTCATTCTTACAGGAATTTAACTAAAATTTGACATATAAAGTAAAGTGTATTTTGATAATTCTAGTTATAAAATAACCATAAAAATTAAGACTATAATAAAAATAGTCTTTATTGATGATTAAAAGTAAAAAAAATATATATCAATTAAAACTACTGTACCATTGGAATCCTTCTTTTTTGATATATTAAAATTTTCTTCAAAATTTTATTTTTTTACACCCAAAGAATATTTTCAAATTTTAAAAGTTATATATATGAGTGACATGAAAAAGAATATAACATTAATATATTTAATATAACAAAAAATAAACTATAAAATTTTTAAAGAGAAAAAAAAACTATGACAATATAAATAAATTTTTTTTCATATTTTTGAAGTTTTTATTTATATCTTTTAAAATTTTAAATTCTTTTTGAGTGTGAAAAGAATTAATAAATTTTTAAACACATTTTTGTATATCAAAAAAAAAAAAGAGAGATTCAAATAGTAGTATGTTTTTAATTGATTTTTTTGTTTTGAATTATCAATAAATACTATTTTTTGTTATAGTTTTTTTTTTTGTTTTTATAACTAAGATTATCAAAATATTCCTAATTTTAAAATTATTTGTCAATTTGCCATTAAAATTCTAACAAAATGACCATTTTTTATTAACAGTTTATACTTCATGGAGAACGGATGTTACGCTTTGAAGTTTGGAGGGAAAAGTGTTACAAAAGCTATAGCTCGGAGAAAGTTTTTATAATTAATCCTTATTCTCCTTATGGTTTTTATTTTGACGTCATTTTCTTAGGTTATTGTTTGCTTTCTCAAATGTCGCTTTTCTCCAGCCTATTTAAGCTCAAAAGTATACTCAAAAGTTTTTTCAAGTTTCGAGTTTGAAATGCCACAGCCACAGCTTAGTAGAAAATAGTTTTGTTTTATCAAATAGGGTGTTTGATACATTAGTTCAAACCAAAAATTGTGTAAAGCTCTCATATGCTAGTATAAAACAAAAAATAATCACGGTGTCAATCTCTTAATGCTACAGTATTTGAACCAAAGTGTGTTTAAACACCATTTTAATGAGAAACTTTGTCTTCATTTTTCACCCTAAAGTTTTTACATCAATGAGATTTTATTAGACCGAGACTAACATTTTTCACCTCTTGTTTGGTGTGCGGGTCAAATTGGTGTAATTTAGAATTTTTTTATACTGTGTAGTATATAAATGATGGTTTTGAATTGGCATTTAAAATGTAAAGACTTAAAATGAGAAAAAAAACATTGCATCAAGTTTAAATCAGGAACTAGTGTATAGAAAACTATGGTTTATAAAAGGAAAACGAGAATGAAAAGAGTTTTTTACTGTAGAAAATAGTTCAAATTATGTAAACTTAAGGGGAACAAAGTTTAGATTTTGAATGTTTTGATCAGTTTAAAACTGCCTCCGTAGTTTGAACAGACCTAAACTATTTTTAACCTATATACCAAACAAGCTTTGTTATTACCCTATCACCATAAGGAACAAAGATCCAGAATAAGATTACCCACTTAATTATTTAGGTATATCAGATAACCGAAAATCCCTAATAACAATATTTTTATCATTAGTTTTTCGAGATTGTTTTTAACATTGTAGAGCATTAAAAGCTCTTAAATATCAATCTTTGGTCAATTGCCGTTCACGATTGAAACTATCGATTAGACCTATATTAAGTTTTTCTAAAAGTTGCGAGGCCTTTCTAACAATTAATAATTGAAAGATAAGTTTTTCTAAAAGCTATGAGGCCTTTCTTACAATTAATAATTGACAAATAAGTTTTTCTAAAAGCTGTGCCCAAAGGACCAAAAATGGATGATAAATTGAATTTGTGCTTATATTTTAGTTACTCATGACTTATTATTTTGTTAGTTTTTAAGTGTTTTTAGGAGTTATTTAGTTGTTTTTAGTTTATTTCGTAGGTTTGTTTCAGTTTGAGTCTGTAGGTGATTTTTAAAGATTTTTTAGAGCTAAATTGATAAAAGAGCACCATGGCTTTGAAGATGGACGTCTAGGCCTTGAAAAGAGGATGAAAATGAGTTTTGTAGTAAAAAAACCCGAGACCAGGGCGACATGGCACCACTCACAGAGCGCCATGATGTTACAAAATTCATTATGTTGAAATTACGCCTAGCGCCATGGCACCACTTTGAAGGAGTCCTTGCTTCTAGCAAGTAAGGCAAAGCAATAGGGCTAGGTCAAAATTTTCTCCAAAACTTGTTTTCCAAGTCCTAAAAAATTACAAAAATTGCCATTACAGTCCCAAACCTATAATTAGGAGTTTTTAGAGTCATATAGGGCACTCTTAGACTCAGAAAAATAGATAGGAATGCGGCTACTGTGAAGGAGAAGATGATGCTACCGGAAACGGATTCGGCTTTAATTTGAACTACTAGTTTTCTTCTTTTTCCCTTTTCTCATGTTTAAGAATTTGTTTATGATGTTTTCTTTTTCCGTTATCTTTTAATTTCTTTATCTAGGGCTATATTGTAGCCGAATCATGATTGTTCATAATTTATAATTTTCAATTTTTAATTTAATCAATGTTTATTCCATATTGCTGAGTGTTATAATCTATTCTTAACGCATGTGATTGTCGGGCCACTTTTTTGCATGATTTGGTATTTAATTCTAAGACTGAGAAGTGATGGTTAAATATGCCCCTTCATTGTGACATCATTTAAATCTCACAAGTTAGAGACAATTATGAGCATAGTGCAGTGTTTGTGATTTCTTGTTCATAATGGATTTCAACATGTTAAAATCTTGACAGAGATGTAAAGTTTGCATGTTTGAGATATTATTATTGATGCTTAAGAAATATTGATATTTTAATCAAAGAAATTCACTCTCAACATAGGAATAATTATTGATTGATTGATTGCGAATTGAAAATGTGAGCATGATTGATTTGGTGAAAGCGGAAACCTTAGAGTTTGTTAATATTGAATTTTCTTCTTTTCAATAATTTTTTTCATTTTTAGTTTAATTGTTTGATTTCATTTACTTAAAAAATTCTTATCTTTTTTATTGTTCAAATAAAGTTAAGGTTGACACAATTTCAGTGCCTAGTATTGATCAGTTCTTGTAAGATGATACTCGATTTTACGAACTATATTGCTTGGCAACGATAAGGTGCACTTGCGTGTTTCGTAACAATGGACATACAAAAGTCTTACCATTAGGGCAGTCATGGAAAAGACATGTTAACATTACAAAAAACATGAGCTTTATGGTGGCATATACATTTTAACCATACATAGGTTTTGTTATTAACTTTTAACACTCTAATTTGTTATTATCCACATTAAAAATTTACAACGTGCAATACAAAATTGTTTCTAACAATATATTAAACTGTTGAAAAGTGAATCTAACGATTAAAATAATTGAACTTACAGATTAGATAAAAATAAATGTTCTACTATAAATTTTGTCAAAAAAAAAAGGAATAAAAAATCATATTATGCTATACCATACAAAAACTTTTAAATTTTTGACTGTTTTTTATAAATTTCTTCATCTAAATCCATTAATAATATGAGAAAATAAAGGTCTAAGTACTTAATGTTGATACCCAAACAAACAATACAAACATCTTATGGCTTATTTGGTGCGCGGGTTTGAAATAGTGTGCTTTAGAACTTTATAGTTTAAACTATAGGTTTTAAATTGTATAGTTTAAATGATAGTTTTGAACTGACATTTAGAACATAAAGGTTTAAAACGAGAATAAAGCATCATATCAAGTTAAAAATGAGAACTAATGTTTGAAAAACTATAGTTTATGAAAAAAAGAAGAAGAAGAAAATGAGAATAGTTTTTACTATAGAAAATGATTTAAACCGTATGAATTTGAAGAAGGGGACAAAATTTGTATTTTAAGAGTTTTGACTGTCAATTTAAACTGTTTTATAGTTTAAACTGAATTAGACAGTTTTAAAACTACGTAACAAACGGCCAATTAACCATCTTCATTAACGTTATATCCAGTACTCAATTCCATGTTATCTTTGGAACACTGTTTTAATATATTCAACTCCATTACCAATGAAAATAGATTATAAGCATTTTTCTTTTCTTACTTCTCTGCCTCATTTTCATTTATTTATGTATAATTAGTCTCGAACCTCGTCTCTAGACCTCAAAGGAATAAGTACTGCGCCTCCTTAGCTACCTTTTGAGAATAAAATGTCAAAAGAATACAAAAGGGCACCGACAGAATTTACATCCAGTGACGAGACGTAATAGTGGAACTTTGTGCACATGTTCTTCCGTTTTCAGTACACCACTTACCAACCAACGCCAAAACCTACCATACACCAGTATTATGCATAAGTCAAAGAAAACTGGTGTGCCCATGAACAATAATTCCCTTCCGTACCAACCAAATTCAATTTGCCATAATAATGTTGCACATACAACACCCAAATACCAGGCACGTCTTTATCTACCTTTCCCATTCATTCAACTGCCGTCGGGAGAACCACTCCATAATGATCATTATTAACATGTTTATTGGTGATAGCGCCATGAACCTTTTTCAATAAAAGTACTAAGGAAAAAATAAAAATTCGAGATGATATTTTATTGAATAAAGGCATAGTTTTAAAATTATTATTGAGTAGGATATAATTATAATTTTTTTTATAAAGTAAGAGTACAACAGTATTTTTCAACTATTCAGCAGGAGCATAATTAAACTTAAAAAAAATTATAGGTAAAAATTAAATTTGAAAATTTGAGTGAGATGCTATTGATGGTTATATGGCAACCTCAAACAAAACCAAAAAAAAGGCATATCATCATGAACATCACAAGGATGGGGTCTTTCTTTTCAGCTTTTCAATGGGTTTGTGTTCATCTTTGTTTTTTGGACGTGGCTTTTGCTCTATTTGGATTGTTTATTTTAAGATGTGTTATTCAGAGAAGGACTAACAAAGGTCCAATGCTATGGCCTGTGATGGGAATGTTACCCACCGTTATGTTCAACATGAGCCATGTTTACGACTGGATCACAACGGCTCTCATCAGAACCGGAGGTACTTTCCCCTACAGAGGAATGTGGATGGGTGGGGCCTACGGAATCGTGACCGTTGATCCTTCCAAGATAGAGTGCATGCTCAAGAAGAGAAGCAAGAACTTCCCTAAAGGAAAGTACTACAGAGAGAGATTTCGGGATCTTCTCGGCGACGGCATTTTCAACGCCGACGACGAGTCGTGGCAGAGACAGAGGAGGGTCGCCACCGCCGAGATGCACTCGGGCCTCTTCGTCGCGTACTCGATTCAGTCCATGCAGGATTTGGTGCAGAAGAGGTTGATGAAATTGATTGACAAGTTGGCGAAATCAGGAGATTCGATCGATTTGCAAGAAATTCTTCTTCGTTTTACGTTTGACAACATTTGCACCACGGCTCTAGGCTTCGATTCGGGGTGTTTGGCTCTGGATTTGCCCGAAGTCCCTTTCGCGAAAGCCTTCGAAGAAGCGACGGAGCTTACTCTTCTAAGATTCCTCACGCCGCCTTTCGTGTGGAAGCCGATGAGGATGTTTGGTCTTGGATTTGAAAAAAGGCTCAAAGAGGCAACAAATTTCGTTCATGAATTTGCTAAGAAGATAGTCAAGAAAAGAAGGAATGAATTGATCAAACAGGGAGACTTAAATCATCGTTATGATCTCTTGTCAAGACTTATGGTATTTAATACAGATGAACAGAAAAGTTTTTCGGACAAGTTTTTGAGTGATTTCTGCATAAGTTTCGTCTTGGCCGGCCGCGACACGAGCTCGGTGGGGTTGGCATGGTTTTTCTGGTTAGTCCACAAGAATCCAGAAGTCGAAACCCGAATTCTCGCCGAGATAAACGACGTCGTTTCGTCAAGGCCATGTGAGATAAACGACATGGATAATACGTTCAATGAAACAGTTTTTACAGTTAAAGAGTTGAGAAAAATGGTGTATTTACAAGCGGCGATATCGGAGGCCCTGAGGCTGTACCCCCCAGTGCCGATCGACATCAAGGAGGTCGTAAATGACGACGTATTCCCCGATGGCACGGAGGTGAAGAAAGGAGCTAGGGTTCTGTACTGCATCTTCTCAATGGCTAGGATGGAGTCCATATGGGGTAAAGACTGCTTGGAGTTTAGGCCGGAGAGGTGGATCCAAAACGGGCAGTTCGTGCCGGAGAACCAGTTCAAGTTCGCCGTGTTTAACGGCGGCCCGAGGCTGTGCCTCGGAAAGTCCTTCGCTTACACGCAGATGAAAATGGTGGCTGCTTCTATTCTGTTGAGGTATGAGGTTAAGGTTCTGGAAGGTCAGAGAATTGTCCCAAAAGTCACAACCACGCTTTACATGAAGAATGGCCTGTTGGTCAGTTTCAAGCCTAGGTTGGTGAATTGTGGTGGCACCACAGCGCAGTAATTATCATGATTATCAGTAATATTCATGATCCAAAAAACATCTTTCAAGCAAATTTCAGATTAAGAATAATAATGCACAAGATCAGAGCTTGATTAATCCTTTGTTTGGTGAAGAATTCTGGTCTTTAATTATATATTTATTACGAATAAAAAGTTTATAATGTGCTCAAAAGGGTCTTTTTGTGCTTGTGGCTGAAATTTTGTACCATCTATCTTGCATTGAATATGCAGTGTTTGAGTGTGCGTGTGCAGGAAAAAAAATGTTAGTACGTATATTGTTTTAGCAGCATTGCTGTCTTGTGTGGTGATCAGTTGACCAGATGATTGATTTTTCCTAATAGAATTTTTATAGTCACTGGGTTTGGTAAATTTTTTAGATTCGCACGTTTTGCCTTGTATTTGTTACAGTACTGGTACAGTATGAATGAATATGTAATATAGTTAGAAAAGACAAGCCTTTATACGTGTTCGGAATCTACCCACCTGAAACAGTAACATATCCTTGTCTATACGCCTTTGCCATGCCTTCCAAAGGAACCATATGCTTCCAATACAACGTGTGTGTGTATATATAAAGCAATTTCTCTAATCGGAAACAAAAAAAAATACTCATGAGTGGATGTCCGTCTTTTAGCCATTGTATCTGTAGAAAAAATTATTTTGACAGTTTAAAAACATATATAATTAATAGGTTTCAAGGAAAAAGTCTCCTGAATAAAAAAGTAACACAAAAATTATTTAAATATAATAATGACACAAAGAGGGTATATAAATAATTTGGGATCTTTTGGCGTTACATTTCAATACAGTATTATGTCAATGATATTTTCACTTTAATTTATATGTAAAATTGAAAGGATGGTTTTTATAAGAAGGCCATGGACAGAGTCTGTATTATTATGTGTGCTCTCCTTAGTCTCGTAGATGGATGTATAACATTATACACATAGTTAATAAACTTAATCAAGATCCATCAGTAAACCAAAGAGATTAATATTGCTTAATTTTTTTCCTTTTGCTTTTAAGCTTTTAGTGAATTTTTTTACTTTGCTCTCTTTTCTTTTCTTCTTTTTTTTGGAATAATAACCAACTTTTTCGGTCATGTTCCAAATCATATAATCATAAACTGTTTAAACTTATAGGCCGTTCAGCTATGCAACTTAATTCAATTAAGAGTTTGAATTAAAATTAATTTAAGATTTAAATTTTACGAGAGAAAATATAATTATAAAATTGATTTAAACATTAATTTTGAATCATGTTATAAGACATCTCGTTAAAACTAAGGGGATGTTTGGCAGTAGTGGGAACCATTAAATTCCCACCATAATCTCAGTTATGAACAATGTAAAGCTCTCATATACTATAGTATAAAACTCTCACATACTACAGTAAAAATAGTTCCCATCATTAATTCTCACCACCTTTTAAAACACTTTATAAAAAAATGTAAGTATATTTGAAAACCAAAAAATAAAAAATAGTACGTATATGATAGATCGGAGGGGGCCTAGCTGAGTAAAGACATAGGTGGAAGAAGTGATGGTGGTAGTTGTCGTACTCCTAGGCCTTAGGGCAACAGGCGAATAGCATCAACTGCACTAATTATGATGCGCAAAAGGCGTCAACTTGCATATTTGTGTAAATGATATTCACTTTTTGGTGTGTGATGGTGTAGAATTAACCTGATATGTGCTAAGACTCTGCAATTGTGGGGCTGAGTTCTAAGAGGGCCGATTCGTTACCCTAACAATAATATTATTGAAAGACCGACTTTTATTAATGATAAAAAAAATGCAGACCCAACCCTTAAAAAAAAAAAAAAAAAAAAAAAAGCTTATGCAGATTTAACTGAATAGAAACCATTTTTAGGTACCTGATCGAAAACAATATGTAGATCTAATTGAACAAAACTTGTGGTTGCAGCTATAGTTTAATAGTAAATCATGTCTGATTTTACCTAAAGATGAAGAGTTTGAATTTTCTCACTCCAAGTTAAAAAAAAAATGATCAGTAACTGATCAAAACAATCAAGTCGCTAGTAACGTCGCCTGAATGGAAAAGAGGAAAATACTGCAAATATTCAAAAAAAATAGAGCAAACACATTTGCCAGAAATTATGGTAATAATAACAATATAGAGTTAAATAAGAAAAATTTCGGAGTTGATCTACCTTTCAAGTTTGAAGTTGTCTTGGCAAGCCAACTAGCTGGGTACTAGCACAGTTGGCAAAAATAGGATGCGTTGAGGGGAAGATCTAAGAGCAGATAGCATTGAATTAAAAAAAAAAAAAAAAAAGAAGAAGGAAAGGAGGCGGCTTGACAAACTTAATTCTTGTATTAGATAACCATTGAAGGACTGCCATTACGAGTAACTTTCAAGGACGGATTTTATAGAAGTACAATTTGAACTTGAAGTAAGGAAATTTGAAAGTACGGAGTCTAAAAATATGTCCAGTAGAGACACTATAAAAAAATCCGAGAAATAGAAACGTAGTTATGTATTTTAACTCTTATGTGAGGATACATTTATAATTTTCCATATAAGGTGAGGCATAACATAAATTAGTGGGGGCACAATTAAAATGTTATACAAAAATTTTGGAGTAAAATATGCATTATCAAAATTTAAGTGGGGACATGTGCCTACTCATATAATACCTCCACCACTAGACATTAGTAAAATTACTGCTATATTATATTTACAATCACCTAAAAATACGTACATTGAGCCGACATACAATTCATCATAATCAATAAGTACGGTTAAATGATAGAGTTTACGATATTCGTTCAAAATATTATAGTAAATTCTTTTATGTAATATGTAAGAGCTTTATATTATTTTCTAGCTAAAAAAATTGGTTCGAATCATGTTTGTCAAACCTCCTATAAGAAAAAGAAAAAATCGTTATACATCAAACATATCTTTAGCTCTTTCAATAGAACCCTGTTTTTAGTGTGGGTCTTGTTGATGCTTTGTCGAGATTAATCTTCACACGTTTGAAAGCTTCATAAATCAACCTTAAAAACTACATATCTCACAAGAAACCACATTCTTCTTGTTGTCGTTGTCGCAGTTTATGTCGTCGTAAGGCCATGGTTTTTTTTTTCTTTTTTCTTTTTTAATTACTTTTGTTGTTCTCACTTCTCACTTCTCAAGTGGTTAGCGTTTGGAGAGTAATGTATTACTGTCATTATTGTGGTTTATAAGATGTTTGGCATTAGTTGGTTCTAACCAAATTTTCAGTTAAGAATAATGTAAAGCTCTTACATGCTACAGTAAAAACAAAAAAGCTACTATAATGTAAAGCTCTCATATGCTACAATATTTACAGTTCTAATTAATGGTTTTAACTATCATATCAAACACCCTATCAGTTGTTTTCTTTGATGTTGTTTATACAGTATCTCGTTGCTTTTTTTTGTCATCGTGCTTAACTCGTTGTGCCATGATGTCGAATTTAAGTTAGTTGTTCTTGTTGTTAGTTGTATTGTAACAGTCATTTTACTCATGAGTGTTATTCTTGTTATTAACCGCTACGTCATTTTTATAGGATTTAGTTAGTTTCGTCTTTAGGGCTTATTGTCGTTGTGTTTTGATGTCATTTTGGTGCTGTTTTCGTTTTCGGATTGATTTCGTCTTACTCTTTTCTGTCGCTTTCTTTTCTCTCTATTCTTTCTAGCGGATTTGTACCCTCTTATGAAAGTTTACAGTCATTTTTTTGTGTAAATTAGGGGATGTATCGCTTTTTTACCACCACCATTGTATTTTATCATTTTTTTTTCTTTCAATTAATTCATACCATTTCTTCTAACTAAAACTACTAAATTACTCTTGACAATATATGTTTGTCTATCCTAATCTAAAATACTTATAATCCATTTTCTCTTTATACCCTTTAAAAATATTATTTTTTAAACTTTCTCATAAAAAGTTTTAAAATTGAAAAAAATTACCATAAACGTCGTATTTATGAAATTGACCCTCATTTTCTTAGGTGTTGACGTCGGTGATTGATCCACTTTCTAACCAGTTGGGGCGCATGTTTCAGAGCCCCTATTGAGATTTAGGCTACTTTCTTTTCTCAATGTATACAAGCTCTTAGAAAGTTTTAATTGTGACCCCATTAAACTTATAAAGTTACAATTTGAGCCTCACTTAATAAATAAAATTCTAACTGTGTCCCAGTTAAAATTGAGAATTTAAACTATGTCTATAAGCAGTAAATTACCTCCAAATGCACTCTAATAAAGAGTTCACTAGACCGAAAGATATTAATCTCTTTCTTATATGTTATCGTTTTGGAATGTGCTGCCGATCTTCATTATATTGTCGTTCTCACAATTGACGTCGTCTGTAGGTTGTTGTCGTTTTATATTGATGTCCTTTTTAAAGCTTAATGTTGTCTCTTACGTTGTTTTCTTTGGGCGCCAACTGTCGTTTCCCTTGATAATAGAATAGTTTCTTGAGGTAAGTCCTTTTTCTGGTGGTTGTACTGTTGTTGTTGGATTCAGGATGCCGTTTTTCACCAATTGTCGGATCCAATTTTGCTGACGTCTTGAATCTATTGTCGTTTTTTGCACTGCTTTCGTTTTACAATTAAGTTTATTATTATTCCTACTGTTATTTTCGGCTTCCTATAAAATTCATGTCATTTCATAGCTATCATCGATTATTGAGGTGTGTTATTTTCGTTTGTACCGTTAACGTTGCTTTCGCAGGTTTGGTTGTTTTATTGTCGTTTCTTTGTCGTTGCCGTCTTTGCGATTCACTTCGCTTAAAGATTGTCATCGTTTAATCTCAAAAAAAGAAGATTGTTGTCGTTTTCAGCTTTAGAGTTTATCAATTGGCTTTTATGTAGTCCTTTTTTTATGGAACTGTACGTATATTTCCGTTTGTATACTTTTTTATTGGATTCGCTGGTTCAGAGATGTCTTTAGCTTATTGTAGTTTTCAATTTTGGTGTCATTTTTGGTAATTGTCGTTTATTGTATATTACTTTTGTTTTATAGTTTGTCATGTTTTGTCGTTTGATGAATGATATCATCCTTTTCCGGTTTTTGTTTTAATTTCGTTATTATAACCATTAACATTGTCCTATAATAACCCAGTTGATAGAAGCCACTCATCATTTACACGTTGATATCCATAATTTGGATATTAACAAATGATAACTGAGTTTGTGCCTCCTTTGCTGATCATTTCTAGTCTGATGTAATTGTCTTTTTGATTGTTGCATATGCATGTATAATTAAAATTCGTAAATGAGTAGGTTATGCAATGGACTATTTTACACACAACAATTAGCTGTTTTACCCTTATGTAGCAAAGAGCCCAAGTAAACATCTTTTGCTCCACGAAACCAATAGAAAGAGTTACCCTTCCTAGTTCTTACCAATTTTATCTCACACACTTTTGTTTGTCTAAGTAACTTATACTTTTTCTTTTCTTTCCACCTATATCTTTTTTGGACTCTATTTCTGTCTATATATCAAAGAACTTCGTGTTTTATTTGGAACCCAGGCTTTTTAGCTTTGAATTCCCTGTCTAGTTGCTTCATTTGCTGCTATCTCATGTCGCAGTCAAAGACTTCCATTCGAAATCTTCACCAGGCAACTCCAAGGTGGATTCGACCTCAGAAAACGATTCTGACCTTGGCCTTCTAGTGCTGTCAACAAGCTGGAACCATTGGCTTGCCGGGTCACAAGAACTATCTTTGCTTAAACATTTACACAAGTTCGTTACAACAACATTGCTTGAATCGACGTCTAGGCAAACAGAAGTGCCATTGCTGGTCTTGGCTGCGAGGTGAAGCTTAGAATCTGAGATGGTTTCCCATTTCGAATCAGATTCAGAGCAAGTTATGCCAAACTTTGCTGGCTTCCCGACTCCATCTGCTTGCAAGCAGAAATATGTCCCTTTAACTGTCAATGTCTTCTGGGGCGAATAATACCAGGCATCGGACTTAGAGCAAGGACCTAATGTCAATGCATCAATAAAAGATGATTTTCGTACAACGCAGAGGCCTGTTGACGGGTGGAAGATAATTTTATGCTTCCTGGTTTCTGCTAAACCTGGCCCTGCAAAATTTATTACATATTAGTCTTGTTTACAAAAAAAAAAAAAAAAAAAAAAAAAAAAAAAAAAAAAAGAATTTGGCCATTATTTGTTTACATTTGAGCCAACTGACATACCTTGAAAAGGTTGTTGAAGGGCAGAGATCTTCTGCAATACACTTGAATTTCTTATCTCGTTCCAGTCCCAATTCAATACTCCATAATACTCATTCATTCCAACAACTCCTTCTCTAATGTAGTAGCTTCCGACTAGTGTCCAAAGAGCCCAATCCAAGTCAAGCTCAGCTGCTACAGCCAAGAAGCAATTGAAGTACCTGTTGTCATTCACGTTGGTGCCTCTTTCGTCCACACCAAACTCACTCACAAACAAGGGCCACCCCTTTTCCAACAAGAACCCTGCTTTTCTCATCACGTTGCTGGCCACCATGCCGCACACTTGGTTCGGGTTTCCACTCACCCATGCACTCCCGTCAGAGAAACCGTACCAGTGAACTTCAAACACCAGTTTCCCCGCAAATGTGAGGTTCACAGCCCGACTGTTAAGGAATGACAAGTCTGTGTCGTATGACAGACCGGAGAGAATAACAAGAACATCTGAATTTGCCGAGTGGACTGCCTCAGCTCCTCTTTGCATGTACCTATGTGACATAATTGAAACAAAATTGTTTGGGACACAAAAGAAAGATGTTAAATACCACTTTCGTGTGACAATTTTTAAACTACAGTATGATACTAAAGTGGTGATTTAGTACTAGTGGTGATACATAGAAAGAAATATAGGTGTAATACGTACTTGAACCAATCGTTTTGGTTCTGCCTAGGGCCTCGGAGCTCATTCCTCAAGCTCATGCCAATGACATTCGGCACACCATTAAACAATGTGGCCATCCGGGTAAGGCCCTTAATCCAGAGGTCTGGATCAAAGTACTGGTCGTTAAAGAAACCATTGCCATCGAAGTTGCTGCAACACCAGCCGGGCTTGGTGACATGGTTATCCAGGATTACCATCACATTGTTGTTGCCAAGGCTACTAACCACAGCCTGAAATTGGTAATCAACAAAAAAAGAATAAAAAATCTCTTAAACCAATGAAATGAGAAGTTGTTTGGCGAGTGTCGTTAGTCCCTGTCTACACTTGCAGTGTTCCAACATTGTAAGAAAGAAATCCAATTGGTTAAAAATGCTATTTTGTATGATTACTTGTTCATTACGCTATAAGGAGGGCATAGATGGTGTGATATAGCCGAGGCATTACAATCACATGGTTGTCAGTTTTAAGTTGCAACTTGGCAGTGGCAGAGCAAAATTTTATTTTATTTTTTCGTGGGATATAATATTAAACGCATAAGAAATAAATAAGGGCGTGATTAGAATTTTTAATTTTTGAGTGAGGTAGAAGAAACGCATCCCTCATTTTTTTTAATTAAGTAGAAGCGCAACTACAATATTATAACATGATTGTTATCAAAATATTATTCATGCTTAAATATATAATTATGTTTCCTTTCAATAAAAGCCATTACAAATTATTTTCCACTGGAAAAATTCTAGACAAGGTTTCTTTTTTTTAATGGAAAATGATTTCTGACTCTTCGTTCTTATCCTTTTATATATATATATATATATATTTGAAGAGGTCTTAATTCTTATCTCGATTGACAAATACTTGTATAAACTAATTTATTCTATGCGCACACAAATCATTCATCGCATAGTAGCATATTGTTCCTTACCCCTTATGATAGAAAATTACGCATATCATCTGAGATAGAATATGGCCAAATATTAACTTAAGTAGTTGATACATTGCCTTCTCAATCCCAACCAATTGTCACAACACAAAACACAAAACTCAAAACCCAAAACTTTCTCTCTCTCTCTCTCTTCTTTTTTTTTTTTTCTTTTTTCTTTTTCTGCTGCTTTATTATTCAATTCTGAGTTAATCATTAAATCGGTTTTTTTACACTCATACCCCTAGACTTAATTGTTATTGCAACTCCCTTAAACTTTTAATTGTCGTAATTTACCCGAGTTCCAATTCGGCAAATCACTCCTATTGATAAGATACTAATTTTTTGATAAGAGAAAATCACATATCAATTTCTATAATAATAATAATAATAATAATAATAATAACACAGGAATCAATAAGGGTGTTTAAGTGAAAAATTGCAAATGACAAGCAGTTTAGGGATAACAGTGCAAAAAAGCCTATTTTGGTCAAAAATTCCAGGTGAGACAATCGGTCATCAGAGATCATAGTTTACCTGGTAAGCTTCAATAAGAGGGAGATCGACGATGGAGGGGTTATAGGTCTGAAGACCAGCGATGGAGTCTTGGAGGCCGAGCCTCTCGAAGGAGTCACGGACTGTGAGTGAAGCCAGCGAGTCGTTGGTGGCCAAGTAAAGCGGCCATGTGAGGCGCACGCAGTTGAACCCCAGCGCCGAGATTCTCCGGGCGATGGCGTCGAGAGGCTGCTTGCTCAGCCCCTCCGCCACGACCGGCTCGAGATGGGACACCCAGTTCACGCAAGCCAGCTTCACCCTCCTCCCGCCCTCGTCCACTATCCACCGCGAGTTCGTGAAGAGTGGCTTGGCACTCGTCTGGCCTTGTGTTGTGAGGAGGATAATTATCAGAATTGAGAGGAAGAAAAAGGACGAAGAAGAGGAAGAAGCTGGTTGTCCCATTTTTTCTTTTTTCTTTTTTTAAGATGAATGAAGGAGGGTGTTGTGGAATCATCAATGGGTTAGTTTGTTTATTTATATAGGGAAGAATTTGAAACAAAAATTCCAAATCGAAGAAATGACTTTTTGTGGCAGATGTACCCCTGTTTGGCATTGTGATGGGAACCGTGGTTTCCACCACAAACTCAGTTATAAACAGTGTAAAGTTCTCATATGCTACAGTAACAATTTAAAAAATTGCTATAGTGTAAAGCTTTCACATGCTACGGTAAAAGTGGTTCCCACCACCGGTTCCCACCACCGGTTCCCACCACATTTCAAACACCCCGTAGTGATGTGGTGATGTGTCAGCGCTGTTTCGCCTTGTTTTTCTCTCTTTAATAGCTCTTGGTCCCACTACAAATATTAGTCTTTGGATCAGTGTTAAAAGTTATTCCTTTTAACAGAGCTTGAAAATTGCCGCCCCCATTTCAATTATTACATACGCAGCATTATTTTATTTATTCTATTCCTTCTTTTTTTTTTAGTTTTAGAAACCACTATTTTTTGAGAACATGAACGCCACTATTAGTGATTTAAGTCGTTTAAGAACTCAATTTGAATCAATAATTCAAACTTATAACAATTTAAATTTTATGTAAAAAAAATATAGCAGCAATTTTGGTCCAAACTTGTTAATCCAAAGACCCATGATGATGAGAATACAAAGTTTCTATGGTTTTTTTTTTTCCCCTTTTTCCTAGTTTGGTGAACTCGTTGTATTTACTCACTCTGGAACAAAGAAAGTGAGTCAAACGAGTTATAAAGAATTGGTGGTACTTTTTTTTTTTTCCTTCATGGAAACAACCTTGTTTAAAACAAAAGGGCTATTTTTAATTCTATATGACATGATTTTTTAGTTAACCAGAAGTAAATTTGGACTGAATCTGTCTTTAAAAATAACAATAATAAAAGAGGTTCGTTATTGTTCTTTTCAACGTTTACATGTCTAGTTAATTGTAGAGTGCACGCTAATTCTAATTCATTAAGCTCCTAAAAATGGTAAATTAGTGACCTTAATAGGTCGTTTCGAGAAATGGTCATAACTAATAATTTTTTTTTTATAACTGTTTTATGTGAAATTTACACTATGATTTTATAAGTTCACGATCACTACTAATAGATCCTAAAACCCGCAGACCTCCCACTGCAAAAAAATATATATTTATATATATATATATTTACTCTACACTAGGATGAAAACCCATTTTGGTGCAAGTGACGTGTAGTAAGTAATCAATGCATATTTTCCATCGTAGATGAAAAGGTAGGCTTTCCTTAAAATACAAAAGGAAGCCGAGGGAGAAACGTATAAATATTCTAAGTTTTGTCCTTTTGTTATCGAGATAAATGTTAAGTACATGTGTTTACGGTTCTTTTGTTGTTGGAAACACGCTAAGTAACAAAAGGCCGTCGCTCATGCAATCTAAATGGCAAGATCTCGCATCACCGCCATTTCAATTCCTTTTTTGCTTTCAGAGGAAGACATGGTTTGGCCTTTCGGGGTCTTTGGCAGACTTGCAAGGCAAGGCAAATATGTATATACGTGTGTGTATATATATATATATATTTATTTATTTATTTTTTTTTTTTTTTTGCTTCTTGCTGTTGCTTTGTAGTTTAAATTAGTCTTTATCTCCTCAATAATCTCTCATTTTTAAGGGTTGAAACAGTTTTACATTTTTGTATTTTGTTTTTTTTGCTCTAATTTAAAAAGTATACCTTGTATTTTGAAATGTCATATTTTTGTATTATTAGATCATGTTTAATACATGAAACAAATATATATATTTTCTTGATCAACACACTATTTTGATTAGAGAATAACTTTTTAGTTTCAAAAATGCTTCTAAAAAACAGAGCAAGTGGTTAAAGTGCGCATAGAATCGGAAATTTTTCCTCGGACGACAGGTTGGGTGGGGGAGCTTGCCGCAGATCGTGATAGTCACAAAGCTTGGCAAGGGGTTCATAGTCTTGGTGTAGGGCCCCATATTGTCGTCTAGGCAGGGGCATTAGATTAGCATCAATCTCATTTTCCATTCTTCCAAAATTTAGTGCATTATGCAAATCTTCTTTCTTCAACATTTCTTTGTCCCCAAAATTTGTAAAGGGTAAATAAATTCAAGTTTTACATCGTTAAAATATAAATATAAACACCAACTTATAAGAATCTTAAATCTTGAGTAACTCCACTTATCAAATTGATCTTTTTAGATACAAGACCAAGTCATTAAAAAAATCCAAAGTCTATCAATCTCTCTAGGGCATTTTTAAAGGCTTTTGTCAAGTAATTTCAATGGCGAACTAAGGATTTGGAAATGGACTTGAACCAAAAAAACTCACTTGTATATGAAAAAATTTTATGGCCAAAATAGTATGTTGGCCGATAAAGATATACATTTATATATTAAATGTAATCTCCAAGGATAAAAATACAACACTTCAAAATACAAGGTATATTTTAGAAAATAGAAGCAAAATATAGGATATAACAATGTCAATAACTCTTGCTTAATGAGAGGTTATAGGGTATACTTTTTAAATAGTAGCAAAATATAAGGTATAAAATGTAAATAACTTGCAAACGGTCAGGGGTGACTCAGCCCGAAACCAAACATAACGGGTCTTCCTATTTGTGTAGCATAGACTAGGGCCTTGTTTGTTGCATGGGCTTAGGACTGAGATTGAGATTAAGAGTATGTTTGTTTCATACATTCTTTGAACTCAATAAACTTAAATTTGGATTCGAATATCAAAAATTCTTCAGATACGTGCTTGTTTCTCCCAAAATCTGAATCATTTGAGTATCAAGAGTTTAAATTTTCAGAGTTCTCATCCCTTAAACTTTTGATACTCGGATATCTTTGCTACAATAAGAGCTAAAATTTTCTCTCCTATATTTGAGGAAAAAAAATCATACCTTCTTCATTTGATATCTAATTGAGATAATTCTTTTTTCATTGTGTTCTTAATGAAGAAATGAATAAATCAAGATCCATATTGCATATTTTTTAATATCATTAACATTAAGATTTTATCGGATTTATTAATAAATAAAAAACTATCTTCGCTACCTCTCTAAACACAAATTCTAATTTTATTCCATACTTAGATTAAAACATAAATGCACATCCAAATGTCAATTCAAATCACAAAAACTTAAATCCTAATTTAAATCATACTAACTCAAATTAAATCACTAATTCGAAAACGGACCCTAATAATCCCAATCCTGTATTTGACAGTAGTTTTTGACCGGATTACTGGGATAATTTGTGGGATAATTAATCCCGTTCAAACACACAGGACTTTCTTTTCCCCGCTTCTTCGTTCGTTGTCTGCTAGAGCTTAGGTTTTCTTCTTCTCCCTCATTCACACCTCCCTCTTCTTCTTCCTTACATTTACTTTAGACATCTCATTTACAATCATAATCGGAGAAAGAAAATAAAAAGTAAAAAGGGGAAGGAACAGGAACACGAAGGAAGTGATATCAATAAAGAAAATAAATGGAGAAAAGGACAAAATACTTTTGTGAAATGGGCATTTATTGCTTGTGTACAGCAGTTCAATTTCCATTAAACAAATAGCCTTTATATAGGCAAATTACACAACGGTAAAAGAAACAAAGAAAAGATCAGAACCACTACTTTGACCACTAACCCATGCCTATAGACTAAGCAACTACTACCACCTGTAACGAATAAGTCTAAACTATGGACCACCACTACTGCACTATTAACAGACTCCTAAAGACTAGGATTATTTATAACAAACCAAACAAAATAACAGACTTAGCTAATAATAAAACACGTGACTCAATTAACAATCCCTCCCTTAAACTAAAAGTTTGCAAGCATTCAGTTTAATTACAGTCAACTCTAAAGCACTCTCCCTCAAATTGGATTCTCCAAAGTGCAAACTCCCAGCAACTTCCTTAACTTCTGAAGCGTAGGCCATTGGAGGGACTTGGTAAATATGTCTGCAACCTGGTCTTCACTCATGTAGTAGATGAGATCAAGTGTTCCATTCCTTGTGAGATCTCTTAAGAAATGATACTTTACATCAATGTGTTTGCTTCTTCCATGTAGAACAGGATTCTTTGAAAGTTTGATTGCTGAGCTATTATCACAAAAAATTACAGTAGGCCCTTGTCTCTTGAAATGAAGTTCTTCAAGAATTTTCTTCAACCATATAGTGTAAGATGCACCTGAAGTTGCAGCTACAAATTCTGCTTCAGTGGTTGATAAAGTGATGATTGGATGTTTCTTTGATGACCATGAAACAGCCCCTGACCCCAACATAAATACATACCTTAAAGTGCTTCTTCTATCATCTTGATCTCCTGCATAATCACTGTTAGTGAAGCCCAACAAATCTAATTTTTCTCCCTTCTTATAGAGTAGCCCAAATTCCATTGTTCCTTTCAAGTATCGAAAGATCCTCTTGGCAGCTAGAAGATGCATCTTTGTTGGACATTCCATGTACCTGCTAATGAGACTCACATCATACATTATATCAGGTCTTGTTGCTGTCAAATACATTAAACTTCCTATAATTTGCTTGTAGAGTGTGCAGTCCACCTTTCTTCCTTCAGGATCCGTCACAAGCTTTAAACCAAACTCAGTAGGTGTGTTCACAGCGTTGCAATTCTTCATTCAAAACCTATCTAAAATTTCTCGGATATATTTCTTTTGAGAAATAAAAATTCCATCAAGAAATTGCACCACTTCAATACCAAGGAAATAATGCATCATTCCAAGATTAGACGTATCAAACTTAACCATCATGGACTTCTTAAAGTTTTCAAGCTAGCAATGAGCATTTTCCCTCCATCTTCTATTTTTATAAAAAGTGTATGTTCATAGGGACACAGGGACACTTTTGAAATCCTTCCTTCAAAAAATAAGTCTCTATACGACTATACCAAGCCCTTGGAGCTTGTTTCAGTCCATATAGAGCCTTCTTTAATTTATACACTTTATGCTCATTTCCAACTTTCACATAACCAGAAGGTTGATCGAGAAATACCTCTTCTTCTAATTCTCCATGTAAGAATGTTAATTTCACGTCCAACTAGAAAATAGGCCATGAATTTTGTGCTGCCAATGCGTTCACCAATCTGATTGTATCATGTCTTGCAATAGGAGCAAAAACTTCTTTATAATCAACCCCGAACTCTTGCTTATAGCCTTTTGCCACTAGACGTGCTTTGTACTTGTCAACTTCGCCATTCTCATTCAGCTTTGTCTTGTACACCCACTTCACGCCAATAGTCCTTTGCCCTTTTGGAAGCTCTGTTAACTCCCCAAGTGTTTTGTTCAATAGTTGCAATTTCAGCGTCCATCGCCTTTCGCCACTTTGATTCTTTAATGGCATCTTCAAAAACTACTGGATCACAATCTGAAAATAAAGCAAAATGAGTAAGTGGGTCTTCGTTGTGGTTGATTCCTTGTACCTCATAATCCTCTATCCATGCTGGTCGTCTTTTAATGTGTTGAGAGTGCGAGTTGCTTGCTACACCAGATTGTTCTCTCGGTAATACATCAGCTGCAGTTGCTGGTGGGCTTTGTGGGATTGTTGGAGTTGGATTTGTTAAGTGTTCTTCACTTTCTACAAGTTGGTCCCTTTTGCCATCTTCATCTCCATCAAAGTTAGTTGGAATTTGTTGTTCATTTCCATTGTCATCCCATGTCCAGAACCTGTCTTCATCAAAAACTACACCATGACTAATGACAATTTTCTTGGTGGTAGGATTGTACAATTTGTACGCTTTTGACTATTCACTAACACCAAGAAAAATGCATTTCTCTCCTTTGTCATCAAGCTTTCTCCTCTTTTGATCTGGAATGTAGGCATATGCTATGCAACCAAAAATTCTGAAGTGGACGACACTCGGTCTTCGTCCATTCCAAGCTTCTTCAAGCATCATGTTTTGAACAGAAAGTGTAGGACTTCTATTCAAAATATGAACACTCCAATTGGTTGCTTCAGGCCAGAAATTTTTTAGAATGCCGCTTCTCGCCAAAAGACTTCGCACCATATTCAGAATAGTGCGATTTTTCTGCTCGCAAACTCCATTTTGTTGAGGCATGTATGCTGCTGTAAGTTGCCTCTTGATTCCTTGGGTCTCACAATAATTTGCAAATTCATGTGAGTTGTATTCTCCACCACGATCGCTGCGAAGAATCTTTCTAGGCATACCTGCTTCTTTTTCTACTAACACCTTGAAGGTTTTGAAAGCTGAAAAAGCTTCAGACTTCTCCTGCAAAAAATAAACCCAAGTTTTTCGACTATAATCATCAATGAACGTTATAAAATAATGTTTACCACAATTTGATGTTGGATTAATGGGACCGCAGATGTCGGTATGAACCAGCTCCAATGCCTTCTTTGTTCTCTATGATTTTCCTTTCGGAAAATGGTCTCGATGTTGTTTGCCAACAATGCATTCTTCACAAATTTGAGAAGGACTTTGAATATGTGGAAGACCCGTCACCATATTCTTCTGCTGTAGCATTTTTAAACCACCAAAGTTAAGGTGCCCATAGCGATAATGCCATAGCCACACCGCATCTTCCAATGTCGCTAAGAAGCATGAGTGAGTTGTTGTGTAAAGATATAGAGGAAACATTTGATTGACTGTCATTTTAACTTGAGCAATTAAACCCATGTTGGCATGTTGGATTCTACATACTCCATCTTTAATTGAGATTTCATATCCCTTTTCTTGCAGCTGACCAACGCTAAGCAAATTTGTTCTCACGTATGGAACAAAGAGAACATTAGAAATAACTTGATTGGAGTTGCTCTTGGTTTGGATTGTTACCTTTCCTTTTCCCATAATAGAGACTTTGGAGTTGTCACCAAACTTCACATTGTCACAAAAAGTCTCATCCAACTCAATGAAGACAGACTTGTCTCCGCACAGATGGTTGTTGCAACTTGTGTCTAAGTACCATAAATTCTTGTGTGTTTCCTCCTTGGTATGGCAGACCATTAGCAAGGACACTTCTTCCTCCTTCTCTACAAAGTGAGATTTTGTACCACGTCCTTTGGACAAATTAGTTCTGCATTCTGACTTATAATGGCCAAGCCTGTGACATTGAAAGCACTCCACGTTGGACTTGTCTTCTGACTTTGGTCTGTAATTGGTTGATTGGTGACCTCCACGTCCTCTTCCTCTCCCTTGAGAATCTTGATTATCTTCAGCTTTTACTTGCAAGTTTTTGTGATCATTATTTCTTCTGCTTTTTCCTCTTTCTTGGTTTGGTCTACTTGGAGTTGAAGACTGATTGTTGGTAGAAGCTTGCAAAGCTTGCTCTTCCTTTTCTTGCTGAGCCATTTTTTGTTCATGGAGCAATAAAGAACCCTGCAAGTCATTAATTGAAAGAAAATCAAGGTCTTTTGATTCCTCAATTGAACAAACAACATAATTAAACTTCGGCGTCATTAATCGAAGAATCTTTTCAATCACTACCACATCTTCTATCTTCTCTCCATGGACACGCATCTTGTTGATAATCGCCATCGTTCTTGAGAAAAAATCAGAAATAGATTCTCTCGACTTCATGCGAAGCGTTTCGAACTCTGTACGAAGTGTTTGTAGTAGCTGCCTTCTTACTTTAGTCGATTCTTGATATTTTCTTTTCATGGAGTCCCAAATCTGCTTGGAAGTTTCTTTGCTAAGAATAGTTTCCAAGATGGAGCGATCAATAGCCTGAAAAAGGTAGTTCTTTGCCTTCAAATCCTTCAGCTTCAGTCCTTCTATCTCTACCCTTTGCGTCTCCAATAGCATAACACCTGCGACTGGTTCTGCTACACTAGATTCAACGACCTGCCAGTACTCTTTGGACCTCAAGAAGTTCTCCATCAACATGCTTCAGTGATCATAATGACCATCAAAATGTGGAATAGCTTGTTGCACAAATGTCGCTTCAGATGCCATTACTTTGCTGCTGCAAAACAGAAACAAGGTGAAATAGAAAAATAGGCTACTTTTGCTGCACTCTCTTCTCACTCCGTTGTATTTCCCTTTTTTTGTTAATTTATTCTATCTCTCTTGGCTCTGATACCACCAATATCAATAAAGAAAATAAATGGAGAAAAGGACAAAATACTTTTGTGAAATGGGCATTTATTGTTTGTGTACAGCAGTTCAATTTCCCTTAAACAAATAGCCTTTTATATAGGCAAATTACACAACGGTAAAAGAAACAAAAAAAGATCAGAAACACTACTTTGACCACTAACCCATGCCTATAGACTAAGCAACTACTGCCACCTGTAACGAATAAATCTAAACTATAGACTACCATTACTGCAGTATTAAGAGATTCCTAAAGACTAGAATTATTCGTAACAAACCAAATAAAATATCAGACTTAGCTAATAAAAAACACGTGACCCAATTAACAGGAAGGTCTGTTGGAGTTTTAGAAATCATTCACGAAATGGGTATGAAAATGAAAGCCCCCCACTCTAAAATCTGGGCTCAAATCGACCGTTCCGAGAGGTAAAACATATTCCAATTCTTAGCTTTTCTTTTTCGAAGAAGATTACTGAAAAGGAAAAAAGAAGAAGAAAGAAGAAACGGGTTTTCTTGCGTTCCTCTGTAAAATAGAACTAAAAGGCATCGTCTTGGTCGCAGCTACCTTGTTTGCTCCATGTACGAGGAGGCCGAATCATTAGCTTGCTCTATTCTGAAACAGCTTTCCACTCTACATTCTCTTTCTCTTTCTCTTTCTCAAAACATCAAACCCCATCATCACCATGATGATGACGACCACGACGACGAATTGCATGACATGTTGGAGTCTATTGCCATGGTGCTACTCCAGTCTTTTGATCACTTCCACATGTACTCCTTTCATTTTTCATGCCCCTTTCACCAGAGTTTTGTCAAATCCTTGCTTCTTTTATTTATTTATTTTTTGCTGCTTAAAACTACCAAGGCTATGCCAAATGGCCCTATATCTTTCTCTTTCTTCTCATTAGAATGTATTTAATCGGTTGCTTTCTTCCTCTTTATTGCCTCTCTGTTTATTGACTTTGTCATAACCTGTTTTGGATTTTTTTTTTTTATCAGCGTATTGTAATAGACTCTGGAATTTTTTTCTGTCTTGATTTGAAAGGAAACTATGAATTTGGTTTGGATTCGAGGGAGAGATGGGAAATCTATATTTATGCTTTACCATATATGTAGGCAATAATGTATAAATTGAGAACTACGCTAATAAAAGTTCTCCCATGCATTTGTTTTCCCCCCTTTGACATCATATTTTCTAAGATGCCGTTTTACACATTTTTCTGCAATGTTATCTATGTAGTATGTATTCACCGTTATATAGTTTATTTTTAAGTTTTTTAATTTTGTAATTCTTTTAATATACATGTATAAATTGTTATTATGGTATACAATCTATTTCAGTCTGATGAGACACCAAACATATGATTATTTGTCTAGTTTCTTAATCTGATAGTTTATCAAACACAAGATAGGATTTAGCAGAATTCAATACAGTTCGATCTAAACTGAATAATCCAATACAGTCTGGCGTGCTAAATAGGGCCTACAGGCCAAGACGGTCCGAAGCCTGTGTTGAATTGTTGATGTTGCATGTCGTATGCAGAAGAGCGACGGTGGAGGCGGAGAATGACAAAGAGGCAAAGACGCACCACACAGACAGGTTCATAAGGTATCTCCATTCTCTCAGGTTTCTGAAGTTCCGGTTAGGGTTTCGGAGGTACCGTACGTACATTGTTCTTGTTGGGGAATTAGGCGACTCTTAATTTCAAGGATCGCAAGAACGAACAATTGCAGAAAATAAATAGGAGAAAAGAAGAAAAAGAGACACCAAATTTTTATACAGGTTCATCCAAATTTGAGACTACGTCATGTTTCTGCCGCTTGTAGATTCCACTATAATGAATGAGATTACAGATTACAATAGCAATTTCTCACACTCACAAATTGTGTTTACCAAAACTCTCTTCTATCTAACACCCTGTGAGAATTTTTCTCTCTCAAGGATAGAGCTCTCAAGAATTATGTCTCGCATAATTTTCACACACACACAACCCTAGCCACCTTGTGTCTATTTATAACCAAAGGTGGAGAAAAATAACAACTAATGGGAAACCCTAGTGGTTTTCCATTTTTGGGACCTTTGAATTCGACTTTGATTCAAAAAACATCGCGCAGCACAGCGCGTCAACGCCGCGGCGCTCGCGGCGCTCGAAACGAGCGCTGCGTCGCTCCTCTGCGGCGCCTAGGCGCCTAGGCGCCATCCTCTTTGAGCCTAGGCGTAAAGCCCTTGGTGCCTAGGCGCTTGCCACATAGCGCCTAGGCGCAATCCACCTGGCGCCTAGGAGTTCTCCTCATGGCGCCTAGGCGCCCTCATCCCAGCGTCGCGACGCTCTTCTGCCAGAGCCGCGACGTTTGCTCTCTGCCTTCGAGGACGCGTTTTTCTCCCTTTTTCTTCCTTTTGCTGGGTTGTCGACTTGATTTGGCTCCACATCTACAACAATCTCCCACTTGGAAACTAATCAATCACCATGTCTCCCACTGCAGCGGCAATGACTTCTCATGCTTCATGGAGAAGTCCAACTGAAGTTGCGCACAACTTCAGTTTCTCAATCGGATCCATCTTGGTGAGCATATCTCTGGATCCTTTTACCACCCACCTTGCTTTATACCGCTTGCTGCCAGCACTTTTATCTTTTGCCCGGTATACCCTCTTGTTGTGCACGGACTTTTTACCCCATGGTAACTTTACCAGTTGCCATGTCCGATCCAACTCGTCCCTCATGACTAACTCCCACTTGACCGAATCTCCAGCCTCCACGGCTTCATCAAAGCTCTCTGGCTTACCTTTGTCGGTCAACAAGATATAATGCAGAGTTGGGGAGTATCTCTGTGGTGGTCTAGTTGTCCTGCTAGACCTCCTGACTGGTGTGGCAGGAGTCCTCTGGTTTCCTTCTGGAGCTATGTTTTCCTGGTCTTCAACCTCTGGATTTTGCACCTCCACTTCAGGCAGATCCTTCAATGGAATTACCTCAGGCTTCTTATCTTCAGAACCTGAACCCCTGGAGTCCGTGCTGTCTCTGTCCTTGTACAGAACACCTTCGTTGAAGATCACATCCTTGCTCCTGATAATCTTCTGGCTTTGGTCATCCCAGAGACGATAACCAAACTCAAGTCCGCCATAGCCAACCAGAAAACACTTCTTTGACTTGGCATCCAGTTTACTTCTAGCAGCAGAATCAATGTGTGCATAGGAAACACAACCAAACACTCTCAAGTAAGAGAGATCAACCTGTTTATGGCTCCAAACTTCTTCCGGTAGCTTGAACTTTAGCGGTGTTGATGGACTTCCGTTGATCAGATGAGCGGCTGTATTAATTGCCTCAGCCCAAAACATTTTTGGCAGCCCTGCATGCAACCTCATGCTTCTAGCGTGCTCGTTTAAAGTCCTGTTCATCCTCTCAGCTACCCCATTCTGTTGTGGTTTCCCTGGAATGGTCTTCCTCATCTTTATCCCATTCTCAGCATAGTACCGCCTGAACTCTTCATCTAAGTACTCTCCCCCATTGTCGGACTGCAAGCACTTTACTTCAAATCTGTCTCGTTCTCCACCATGGCTTTCCATCTCTTGAAAGCATCGAACACATCAGATTTGTTTTTCAGAAAGTAAACCCATACCTTCCTGCTTGAGTCATCAATGAACGTCATATAGTAGTTTGCGCCACCAAGGGAAGTCACCGGCGCAGGCCCCCACACATCTGTGTGAACTAGCTCCAATCTCCTGGACTTAGGCTCTCTACCCATCTTTGAGAAACTCACTCTCTTCTGTTTACCAAAGATGCAGGCTTCACACAAACTGTGATCAACAGTTTTCAAACCCGGTAGTTTTCCTTTGCAGTGAAGCACCTTCATACCCTTCTCACTCATGTGACCAAGCCTATAATGCCATAGCTCGGTATTGGCAGCAGAATCAGCAACTGCTAGGGTATCTCTACAACTAGAGTTCATGTAGAGAGTTACAGCCTTGCGTCCCCGAGCAACAACCATTGCTCCTTTCGTGACTTTCCAACCTCCACAATTGAAGGTCACTTTATGTCCTTCATCATCCAGTTGCCCTACCGAAATCAAGTTGCACATTAGTTTAGGAACATGTCTCACCTTATGAATCTTCCACACAGACCCATTAGGCATTTTTAAACTGACATCTCCAATGCCAACAATATCCAAAGGTTCTCCATCAGCGAGATAAACCTTACCGTGATTTCCAGCAACATAATTCTCCAGGACATGACGGTGTGCAGTGGTGTGGAATGATGCTCCTGAATCCATCACCCACGAATCAAAAGAACTGTCGACAGACAAGATTAAGGCATCTTGTTGCTCTTCAGTGGCGGCGTTAGCTTCATCATTATTCTTGTCTTCGTTCTTCCTTGGAGCCCTGCAGTTCTTTTTCAAGTGGCCAGTCTTTCCACAGTTCCAGCACTCCATACTCCTACCGTTCCTTGACTTGCTTCTTCCATTCCTCGACTTGCCTCTCCTGCCATTATCCTTGTTGGATTGCCTATCAAGTTTCCTGCCCCTATTATCAACATTAAGGGCCGAGTTCGACGAAGAGGCTTCACCTGAGTCCTTCCTGCGAACTTCTTCCGCCAGAATAGAGTTTCTGACATTGACAAACTTCAATTTTGCACTCTCTAGAGAATTTGTAATGGCCACCCTCATGGGTTCCCAGCTATTCGGTAACGAGGCCAAGATGATTAGAGCATTGATCTCATCATCGAATTTAATCTCTACCGAGACCAATTGGTTTAGGATGGTGTTGAAACTGTTCAGGTGCTCTACCACCGAGGCACCTTCAGACATCTTTAAATTAAAGAGCTTCTTCATGAGATGTACCTTGTTATTGGCTGAGGGCTTCTCATACATCTCTGACAGAGCCTTCACCATCCCTGCTGTAGTGGTCTCCTTCGCAACGTTGTGGGCAACGTTCTTTGAAAAAGTCCAACGGATCACACCGAGTACCTGTCTATCAAGAAGACTCCACTCCTCATCCTTCATGCCTTCAGGCTTATTACCCAAGGGCAAGTGCAGTTTCCTGCTGTATAGGTAGTCCTTTACTTGCATCCTCCAATAGGAAAAATCTGAACCATCGAATTTGGTGATACCGGCTGCCATACCTTCTTCTCCAGTCATCGTTCTTGATCAAAACCTCCGTTCTGATACCAGTTGTTGGGGAATTAGGCGACTCCTAATTCCAAGGATCGCAAGAACGAACAATTGCAGAAAATAAATAGGAGAAAAGAAGAAAAAGAGACACCAAATTTTTATACAGGTTCGTCCAAATTTGAGACTACGTCCTGTTTCTGCCGCTTGCAGATTCCACTATGATGAAGGAGATTACAGATTACAAGAGCAGTTTCTCACACTCACAAATTGTGCTTACCAAAACTCTCTTCTATCTAACACCTTGTGGGAATTTTTTCTCTCTCAAGGATGGAGCTCTCAAGAATTATGCCTCTCATAATTTTCACACACCCAACCCTAGCCACCTTGTGTCTATTTATAACCAAAGGAGGAGAAAAATAGCAACTAATGGGAAACCCTAGTGGTTTCCCGTTTTTGGGGACTTTGAATTCGACTTTGATTCAAAAAACATCGCGCAGCACAACGCGTCAGCGCCGCGGCGCTCGAAACGAGGGCTGCGGCGCCTAGGCGCAATTCACCTGGCGCCATCCTCTTTGAGCCTAGGCGTAAAGCCCTTGGCGCCTAGGCGCTTGCCACATAGCGCCTAGGTGCAATCCACCTGGTGCCTAGGCGCTCTCCTCATGGCGCCTAGGCGCCCTCATCTCAGCGCCGCGGCGCTCTTCTGCTAGAGCCGCGGCGTTTGCTCTCTGCCTTCGAGGACTCGTTTTTCTCCCTTTTTCTTTCTTTTGCTGGGTTATCGACTTGATTTGACTCCACATCTGCAACAGTTCTTAAGCACAGTAAAAGTCAGAATCCCAAGCCTCAAAATCGAAGCTTTTTGACAATCTAAGTTGTTATCTAGAAAATCTTCGAATTTATTTATTCATTCATCTATTGCTTGAAATTCCGTGTTCAACTGAAAATCATGTCAATTAAGGTTTTAAGCGTGATTAATATGGTGTTTAGGGAAGCTGTTAAGTCGGAACTACGTTGTCCACAAACTGTTGATGGAATCGCAGCTGATCCTGACCCAGATTGGAACTTTGATGCGCTTTTATCGGAGCTCAATGCCTTGGAAACCAAGCTTAGTGCTTCTTCCAAAGTTCCAGTGCCATTTACTAAAGCCCAATCACGGTAATTGTATGTTTTGATTCTGTTAAATTTTAGGGTTGGGTTCTTATTCTGAGCTTTCCCACGGCGGGTTTTATTCTGTATGTCGGGGTTTCGCTAATGGGTAGGGCTTGGAGAGAATTCTAGGCCTTTTGTTATGCGTGTTTTCGAGGACAAGATGGGCGAGATTGAGAGCGAAGATGAGGAGGTTCATGATCAAAGTTCGGACGGGGTTAAGCGCTTTGCTTGTGATGAACTTTATCTCAGGTATACAATTAATTTGCTCTGTTGTTTGAGATGAAATCTTTGTGTTGCTTAATAGTGGCAAAGACAAAAATGTGTTTCTGTAATCCTTCATCATTGCATTGCATTGCTTGTTGGCAACTTAATTTGGTTTTTATTGATGTTTTTCGATATGGTATTTGATTTTGGTTTACGTTTTTAGTGATGAGGATGAATCTGAGGATGAGTCTGCTCTTGAAGTTCAACCTTACTTGGTGGAGGAATTGGGCATGGTGGAAGTAGCTCTGTTTGAGCTAAACTATGAACAGCAGCTGGGAGTCAAGGTGTGTATAGCTTATGTATAGGTGGTGGTGACTTCTACTTATTGTAGACTTTATGTGCCATGAAAACTGAAGACCTGTTAAACAACTATCACTCTAGCATGATTTTTTTCCCATACACATGTCATTGTTAGGTTTTAACCTTACTCGACCCTCCATGCTTCCTCGCTTGTGTTTGTGTATGTTCATGAAACACATATCGATTGGCTTCATTCGCAGGAGGAAATTAGGAATAAAATTTATGCATTGGAAACTGATATGATGAGTGGAAATGAAAAGTCTACCAATGCACTTCTTCGGGTTGAGAAGTATAGAGAAGCAAGGCAGGAAACTGATAGAAAACTTGACACTCAATATCAGCAGAAAATGTAAGATTGTGTTGCCTTTTTTTTTTATTCCATTTCTTTGTAGTTGTTAGAGCAGCTGTAAGTGTCTAAATGCTTTCTGTTGTTGTGGTCTTCTTTTTGGATACTTCAATTTTTTCTGTATCTACTTTTTACTGGTGAAACCAATTCTTAATTGCAATCAGTTTTTGAATGTTCTGCTTTGAATTATAATTTTTGTGCCATCACCTGTAGAGCAGAAGCACTTGATAGTCATTTGACTGCTATCCAACGGGACCATGAACTCAAATCCCAAATAGAAGAAAGAAAATAAGAAGCGATGCAGCTATTATTGAAGGGGCTAAAAGAAAAGAAATGGCTTTCCAAGAAAAAAAACTTCGTCAAGAAAAAGCCAGGGCTGAAGCTGAGGTTTGTTTACTTGGCCTTTCAGATGATTGATTTCTATTGCTAAATGTTTTATTTTGAAAGTTACAATTATAAGTAGATCCTTCTGGTGCATTTTAAAGGCATCTTGTATGTTATCTTTGCTTGTGAGGATCTGGTCATCCATTAACCTTCTCTCTCTTATGCTTCTTATCTGGCACTTGTATTAGCATCATCACCAAAGCTCCAAACGAGCACTCTCACTAATCACCAAAGCTCCAAACGAGCACTCTCACTATGTAATTTTTTTAACCGTATTCTTTTGAAACATTAGTTCAAAACCCAATGCTGCTGCTGAAATATCATTGGTCCTCTGAAAACTATTCCGTCATCTCTTGAAAATAAAAGTTATTTTCTCATACAGGCAAAACTTAGAGCTGAAGAAGCGAAAAGAGCTGCCTTGGAAGCTCAGATAAGAGCAGAAAAGGAAGCCACAGAAAGGGAAGCTATTGAAGCCTCAAAGAGGGATGCCGCCAAAGCGGTTGAGAAGGAACCTCGGGGAAACGAGACAAATGCCAGTTTGGGATCTCTGAATGCCGAAACCAGGGAGTCTAAATTTGATGAAAAGAAATCAGCATCAGCAGGTACTGTTTCCATCAGAGTGAAGGAAACAACTCTCATTGATCTATGATAGCATGCTTTTTTTTTAATCTCCTGTTTCTTTTCTCTTCTGAAAACAGTGATTGTTAATGTATTTTATATCCTTAAAGAATTGCTAGATTTGTGCAACATTTCTTTTGTCAGAGACTGCCATCTTTTTATTTTTCTCGTTCCTTCAGTTATATAAGTGTTCTCCAGCCATTTCTTGCAAGATTTGTTCTGTTATCTGATGCAAAGGGGACGATAATGGCAGGTAATGTAGTTAAAGCCGCAGAAGGTGCTCTGAAATTGGAGCAAGAGAGATTGAAGAAGTTGAAAGAAATAGATGAAGGCAACAAGGCATTAGGATTGAATTCGAATAAGGTTTTGTTTTCTTAGCATTATTTTCTCTGCAAGTCTCTAAATTTAAGTTTCATTATTTTGTTTGGTACATTTGCTTCTTTGTCAAATACTTTTTTAGCAAATATGTTGACATTCGTCTTGAATGGGTATTTACTAAATTCTGTTGGCATGGAACTGTTACTAAATTTGGAAAGTTTCAGTCATCAGTGCGGATGTTATTGTGCTAAATTTTCACTATAGTTGTTAAAGATCTCCTGTTATTCCTTAATCCTTATTTCTTAATGTTCATTAAGTTCATTTTGTTTCAAGCTTCTAACATCATGCGATTTCTTTTTAGGATTATATCTGTTATGAAAGGAATAATTCTAAGCTAACATGACGGATTACTGGGACTAGAGATGTTGTCAGGTGGGCTTAGATGTGTCCATCTCGTTTATGTTATCTCTACTTTCCAACTAACCAAACTTTGTTTTCATTAATATCTCATCTGTAGCTGTGTCTAACCAAACTTTGTTTCAATTCTTTTTTGTTTAGGAAAACAATGTTTTAGGACAAAGCAAAGTATTTTCAATATCATTTGAGTTTGCTGCTATTTTTAGTTTCTCTTATTTTGGGTGTGAAGATAAACCATTTAAAATTCACCTTTGATAAATAAATATTTTAACTTTGATTATTATTACATAGTTGATAATCCGGTAAAGGAAGAAAGATCAATTGTTTTCTTTTTGCAGACAAAAAGCTGCAGAACTTGTCGAGATTCTTAAAAATCCCATTTTCCCTCAATCTGCCGGCACCGGAGCCTTTGCTAGAAAGGTGAATTAATTGTTTTGACCTGTAAGCATGCGTATGTTTTCTTTGCTTTTGTTTAATATCCTGAAACGTTGTGTTTTTTTATATCACAGGTTGTCTCCTATTGTGAAAACCCTGGTAGTGTTTCTTTTGCATGCAGTTACGTCATTGTTCTTGTCACTTCAGAGGTACGGAATAACTTCTGTAGATGGGAAATAAGCAGTTCTGAAAGAGAGAGAGTCTTAAATTAATTTTCATTCTTTACTTTCAGTTTTCTGTTAGGGGGCTCTTGCATTTTGTTTCTGCCACATGTCAGGTTGGAACTGACCAGCTGAGTGATTACTAGATTCATTTCACAATCTTATAAGTATTCTCGTTTGATAGAAGAAAAGAATTATTGGACGGAGTGAGTTGATTAACAAGTAACAACTACATAGTCATAACAAGAAACGTAAAAATAACAATAATGGTTGTTTCTAGTGCCTCTTCATTTATTTGTCAAGTCGTCAACTATATTCTTGGATCCTACTACTTTTATGTCGGCTATATAGTTCAGCTTTCATGAAGGAGGGATTATTTTACTGGTTTTTAAGAATTTTAGTTTAGCTATCAATATAGACTAGGTATATGTGTATTCTATCGTATTTCTTCTTTCTTTTCCCTCTAGAAAATGGCACTTATCACTGGCTAACGCTGATTTCTTTTGTACGTGTCAAGTTCCACATCTGATAGATATAATTCTTGCTGAGCTAAATAGAGCTTGTATCTATACTGTTCCAAAGCACATAGTATACTCACAGGTAATCCATCTCGTAAAATTTGAAGTCTTTGCTTAACTTTGTGAACCATCATCCCATCATTTTTGCCCTCGCTTTGGGAAAGTGGGTTGCCATTGCTTTGAGAGTAGTACCATATGCCATGTCAAAAAGATTGCATTTAACTGGAATTGCATTTCCTCCCTACTTTTTTTTATTACTGCAGTCAACATTTGAATCAAAAGAGGCATATTACAAACCATTGGATTTCGAGAAGACCAAGGAAATATTGAGAATGTCGAGGAGCATTTGAAATGGTTAGAATCTTACATGAAACTATATGGGGCTCTGGTTCAGGTTCGTCATTATGATTTCATGCTCAGTCATTGAAATGTCTATTTGGAGCTTAGGCCTTGTCAGTCATACCTCCTTGTCATTTCTTCTTTCACTAAGCTAATACAACTAACCATTTGTGCTTCTTGGTAGACGGAAATTACCAGCGTTCATAACATGCATGGCTTGAGAGAAGGTTGGGCTTGGATTGCAAGATTCTTAAATGCTCTCCCTGCTAATAGATTTACTGCTGTCGCACTTAATGCATTCCTGCATGTAGGTCATCGAAAACATGAATAATAATTAGAAGAGAATTATAGTTCCCTGGAACAATATTCTGAGACCCTTTAAAATCTTATGATGTGAACAGATGGCAGGATATGCGCTCTTCAAGATATACAAATCCCAGTTCAGGAAGATTCTGAACATCGTCTCTAACGACTTTCTGAATGTGCTAAAAGCTCCAAAAGATTCGACGCTGAACTCGGTCATCGCAGAGATTCAGTCCTACATAGAAGACAATAAGTTACTCCAAGATCCAGAAGGAAGAAGCCTGGAGACCTCGTTGCTATCCAATATTATGGTGCCTGAGTCTGATAACCAAGATTCATACCATCGCGGTGGATATTATTATTGATTATTTAGGTACACAATATACACGTACTTGCGAGTTATATCTGTTGTCATAGATCGAAAATGTCTTGCACAGTCCTTGTAAATCGTTATTTTTTTGGGGGAAAAAAAGAGAGAAATTATTGTTGTCATTAATTGGCCTATGTTGTCTAGCCGTATGAGTTATTTCTTAGAGTATGTAGCCAGTCCTGATTTTACCTAGGGCGTGGTAAAAAATTAGAAATTAAACAAAAAAAAAGGTCTCTTGTAGGAGTTATACAGGTATCATTTGTAAATTTTGCAGCGTGTCTGCTACTATTTGTTATTTCAAATGAGTCATTCTTTGCTCAAAATTACTGGGTACTTTTTAAGTTCAGGCTTGTTAAACATCTGGGTTTAGCCTTTGATTGCCTATTAACAGTTCCAGAGCACCTGTCTTGTACAGTTCGCGACCGAAATAAACAAAAAAGCTAGTCATACAGTTAGTATTAGAAATGACGACGTTTTGCTTCGGACAAGGATACAAGATATCATGTGCAAGACTCAGTATTCTAGGGACGCAAAGTCATGTTATGCACCCGAATTTCATATGTACAAAAATTGGAAACAAAAGACAAGATAAATCACAAAAGCAAATGAAAGCTCAAGGATAACACTTATAACGAGGCCTCAACTCTGGGCAAGATTTAATCGGCTTCCTAGAGAATCCCATTCTGTATCTGTGGCAATATATCCTTGACGCAAACTTCTAACAATTGTACCTCTATAGGCAAACATTCACACTCTTCTTAAGCAGTCTTGTACGTCCTATAACCGTCCATTCTCGAGAAAACCATCTTGAAATTTCTGAACATATTTGTATCTTCAGAACCTTCTTGTGCCTCAATAAAATGAGCACATGATAAAACTTTCGCCGACCAAACACATGATGAGAATATATTAAGAGCAGCAGTGATACTCAGCGATGTGCAGAAGAGCTGACTAGTAGAGCCTTATTCTGGTTTCGATTGAGCTCCGGCAAATGGGGCATAGTTGGAGCACTTCTCCACAATCAAAACAAGTCTGCCAAACAGAAGGAAAAAAAATGTTTAAAATCACAAATTTGGAATAAAGTGCCCGCAACTTCAAGATCTTATTGACAAACTAGAGAATGGTTTGCCTGATGTCCACAACCAAAGGCCATGTCTTTCGGATTCGTCAGGCAAATGGGGCAAACCTGAACAGTGTCATAAAAAAAAGGAGCAAGAAAATGTTGGTAACAATTAGTCAAAATTGGTATGTTCTTTTATTCATTGGGGAAAAAATAAAACTAAAGCAAGTATCCCAAGTTTCTTGATTAACAGGCTTGCGTACCCTATTGTCATAAGAAGAACTTGGAAATGGTTGCGAGCTGACTCCTGCATCATGGGAAGAATAATGAGGTGAACTTTGCATTTTACCCTCTGCATCATAGGAAGAATAAGAAGGCTGAGTTTTCTGAAAATTGATCGAGTGGCTAGTGCGGTTGCCATTGCAAGAAGGAGCAGCAATTGGTGGAGGAAGAGGAACCCTGTTCGAAGCAGATCCCCACTGTCGACTGCTCAAGCTAAAAAAAAATAAAATCATCTAACATTTCATGTGACTAAATGCACAAGAATAAAAAGAAGCAAAAACTTTCGTAATTAAGATTCGGTTATTACCCCAATAGACCAAGCTCTGTGGTGGCTTTGCATTGAGAAGGTATTTCCATCAAAGCTGATAGAGCAAATTCTGTTTGCTTTCTCCCTGGATCCACATTCTTCGACATAATCTCGGTGAAGTTCACAAACTAGATACAGAAGCAAAAGCATTGCTTCCCAAATAAGTCTCATGTTGAGAATAATCTGATCTAGTGTATTGCCTATTTCATCAACTTTTAGAAGGTGACAGAAAATGTTTTTTACCTGAAAATTGTCGAATGCCCGTGATGGGAGATTGTCATCAAATTCTCCCATCATGCCTCAAGGTCCATCTCTAATGTTGCAGATATGGAGCCAAATCAAGTAGACAACCCAGCAAAAGGAAGGAAAAGGGAGAAAATCACGTCCTCGAAGGCAGAGAGCAAGCGCCGCGGCTCTGGCAGAAGAGCGCCACGGCGCTGGGATGAGGGCGCCTAGGCGCCATGTGGAGAGCGCCTAGGCGCCAGGTGAATTGCGCCTAGGCGCAATGTGGCAAGCGCCTAGGCGCCAAGGGCTTTAAGCCTAGGCATCGTGAGGATGGCGCCTAGGCGCCAGGAGAAGAGCGCCTAGGCGCCGCAGGGGAGCGCCGCAGCGCTCGTTTCGAGCGCCGCGGCGCTGACACGCTGTACTGCGCGATGTGTTTTGAATCAAAGTCGAATTCAAAGGTCCCAAAAACGGGAAACCACTAGGGTTTCCCATTAGTTGCTATTTTCTCCTCCTTTGGTTATAAATAGACACAAGGTGGCTAGGGTTGGGTGTGTGAAAACTGTGTGTGAAAATTGTGAGAGGCATAATTTTGTGAGAGGCAAAATTCTTGAGAGCTTCATCCTTGAGAGAGAAAAAATTCCCATTGGGTGTTAGATAGAAGAGAGTTTTGGTAAGCACAATTTGTGAGTGTGTGAGAAACTGCTCTTATAATCTGTAATCTCCTTCATCATAGTGGAATCTGCAAGCGGCAGAAACAGGACGTAGTCTCAATTTTGGACGAACCTGTATAAAAATTTGGTGTCTCTTTTTCTTCTATTCTCCTATTTATTTTATGCAATTGTTCGTTCTTGCGATCCTTGGAATTAGGAGTCGCCTAATTCCCCCAACAACTGGTATCAGAGCGGAGGTTTTGATCAAGAACGATGACTAGAGAAGAAGGTATGGCAGCCGGTATCACCAAATTTGATGGTTCAGATTTTTCCTATTGGAGGATGCAAGTAGAGGACTACCTATACAGCAGGAAACTGCACTTGCCCTTGGGTAATAAGCCCGAAGGCATGAAGGATGAGGAGTGGAGTCTCCTTGATAGACAGGTACTCGGTGTGATCCGTTTGACTTTGTCAAAGAACGTTGCCCACAACGTTGCGAAGGAGACCACTACAGCAGGGATGATGAAGGCTCTGTCAGAGATGTATGAGAAGCCCTCAGCCAATAACAAGGTACATCTCATGAAGAAGCTCTTTAATTTAAAGATGTCTGAAGGTGCCTCGGTGGTAGAGCACCTGAACAGTTTCAACACCGTCCTAAACCAATTGGTCTCGGTAGAGATTAAATTCGATGATGAGATCAATGCCCTAATCCTCTTGGCCTCGTTACCAAACAGTTGGGAACCCATGAGGGTGGCCATTACAAATTCGCTTGGGAATGCCAAATTAAAGTTTGTTGATGTCAGAAATTCTATTCTGGCGGAAGAAGTTCGTTGGAAGGACTCAGGAGAAGCCTCTTCATCGAACTCAGCCCTTAATGTTGATAATAGGGGCAGGAAACTTGACAGGCAATCCAACAGGGATAATGGCAGGAGAGGCAAGTCGAAGAATGGGAGAAGCAAGTCAAGGAACGGTAGGACCATGGAGTGTTGGAACTGTGGGAAGACGGGCCACTTGAAAAAGAACTGCAGGGCTCCAAGGAAGAACGAAGACAAGACTAATGACGCAGCCAACGCCGCAACTGAAGAGCAACAGGATGCCTTAATCTTGTCTGTCGACAGTTCTTTTGATTCGTGGGTGATGGATTCAGGAGCACATTCCACACCACAGCACACCGTCGTGTCCTGGAGAACTACGTTGCTGGAAATCATGGTAAGGTTTATCTCGCTGATGGAGAACCTTTGGATATAGTTGGCATTGGAGATGTCAGTTTAAAAATGCCTAATGGGTCGGTATGGAAGATTCATAAGGTGAGACATGTTCCTAAATTAATGCGCAACTTGATTTCAGTGGGGCAACTGGATGATGATGGACATAAAGTAACCTTCAATTGTGGAGGTTGGAAAGTCACGAAAGGAGCGATGGTTATTGCTCGGGGACGCAAGGCTGGAACTCTCTACATGAACTCTAGTTGCAGAGATACCCTAGCAGTTGCTGATTCTGCTGCCAATACTGAGCTATGGCATTATAGGCTCGGTCACATGAGTGAGAAGGGTATGAAGGTGCTTCACTGCAAAGGAAAACTGCCGGGTTTGAAAACTGTTGATCACAGTTTGTGTGAAGCCTGCATCTTTGGTAAACAGAAGAGAGTCAGTTTCTCAAAGATGGGTAGAGAGCCTAAGTCCAGGAAATTGGAGCTTGTTCACACTGATGTGTGGGGGCCTACGCCAGTGACTTCCCTTGGTGGCGCAAACTACTATGTGACGTTCATTGATGACTCAAGCAGGAAGGTATGGGTTTACTTTCTGAAAAACAAATCTGATGTGTTCGATGCTTTCAAGAGATGGAAAGCCATGGTGGAGAACGAGACAGATTTGAAGGTGAAGTGCTTGCAGTCTGACAATGGGGGAGAGTATTTAGGTGAAGATTTCAGGTGGTACTGTGCTGAGAATGGGATAAAGATGAGGAAGACCATTCCAGGGAAACCACAACAGAATGGGGTAGCTGAGAGGATGAACAGGACTTTAAACGAGCGTGCTAGGAGCATGAGGTTGCATGCAGGGCTGCCAAAGATGTTTTGGGCTGAGGCAATTAACACAGCCGCTCATCTGATCAACAGAAGTCCATCCACACCGCTGAAGTTCAAGCTACCGGAAGAAGTCTGGAGCCATAAACAGGTTGATCTCTCTTACTTGAGAGTGTTTGGTTGTGTTTCCTATGCACACATTGATTCTACTGCTAGAAGTAAACTGGATGCCAAGTCAAAGAAGTGTTTTCTGGTTGGCTATGGCGGACTTGAGTTTGGTTATCGTCTCTGGGATGACCAAAGCCGAAAGATTATCAGGAGCAAGGATGTGATCTTCAACGAAGGTGTTCTGTACAAGGACAGAGACAGCACGGACTCCAGGGGTTCAGGTTCTGAGGACAAGAAACCTGAGGTGATTCCATTGAAGGATCTGCCTGAAGTGGAGGTGCAAAATCCAGAGGTTGAAGACCAGGAAAACATAGCTCCAGAAGGAAGCCAGAGGACTCCTGCCACACCAGTCAGGAGGTCTAGCAGGACAATCAGACCACCGCAGAGATACTCCCCAACTCTGCATTACATCTTGTTGACCGACAAAGGTAAGCCAGAGAGCTTTGATGAAGCCGTGGAAGCTGGAGATTCGGTCAAGTGGGAGTTAGCCATGAGGGACGAGTTGGATCGGACATGGCAACTGGCAAAGTTACCACAGGGTAAAAAGTCCTTGCACAACAAAAGGGTATACCGGGTAAAAAATAAAAGTGCTGGCAGCAAACGGTATAAGGCAAGGTGGGTGGTAAAAGGATCCAGAGATATGCTCACCAAGATGGATCCGATTGAGAAACTGAAGTTGTGCGCAACTTCAGTTGGACTTCTCCAAGAGGCGTGAGAAGTCGTTGCCGCTGCAGTGGGAGACATGGTGAATTGATTATTCTCCAAGTGGGAGATTGTTGCATATATGGAGCCAAATCAAGTAGACAACCCAGCAAAAGGAAGGAAAAGGGAGAAAATCACGTCCTCGAAGGCAGAGAGCAAGCGCCGCGGCTCTGGCAGAAGAGCGCCGCGGCGCTGGGATGAGGACACCTAGGCGCCATGTGGAGAGCGCCTAGGCGCCAGGTGAATTGCGCCTAGGCGCAATGTGGCAAGCGCCTAGGCGCCAAGGGCTTTAAGCCTAGGCATCGTGAGGATGGCGCCTAGGCGCCAGGAGAAGAGCGCCTAGGCGCCGCAGGGGAGCGCCGCAGCGCTCGTTTCGAGCGCCGCGGCGCTGACACGCTGTGCTGCGCGATGTGTTTTGAATCAAAGTCGAATTCAAAGGTCCCAAAAACGGGAAACCACTAGGGTTTCCCATTAGTTGCTATTTTCTCCTCCTTTGGTTATAAATAGACACAAGGTGGCTAGGGTTAGGGGTGTGAAAACTGTGTGTGAAAATTGTGAGAGGCATAATTTTGTGAGAGGCAAAATTCTTGAGAGCTTCATCCTTGAGAGAGAAAAAAATTCCCATTGGGTGTTAGATAGAAGAGAGTTTTGGTAAGCACAATTTGTGAGTGTGTGAGAAACTGCTCTTATAATCTGTAATCTCCTTCATCATAGTGGAATCTGCAAGCGGCAGAAACAGGACGTAGTCTCAATTTTGGACGAACCTGTATAAAAATTTGGTGTCTCTTTTTCTTCTTTTCTCCTATTTATTTTCTGCAATTGTTCGTTCTTGCGATCCTTGGAATTAGGAGTCGCCTAATTCCCCCAACATCTAACACCGACTAAGATTATTGACAAGGGGTACTCACTGCAAAATAATGAGCCAAAAAAAAAAAAAAAAACACATAGGTTGTGTCAAAGAAGAGCAAGTAAAGAATTTACCTTGCTCTTAGTCACTGGAATTACGAGTGCAGTGAGAGATCTATGAATGGTATACCTTGCCTTGACAATTGCATCAATTGTCTTCGCTCTTGTGGGCTGAGATAGCCATTCCTCGTATCAACGCTTCTCGTTATCTAAGGCAGTAGAAAATCTTTGTAAGATAGGACTCCTAGTTTTTCAGCTGTTCATGTTCCGCTGACTGTACAAGAAACAGATTTCTTCTGCTCTTTTAGCATTCTCATGCCAAACCCAATAGGGTATGGCAATCTCTAATTGTAGAATTAGTCCGGTGGAAGTTCCATGACGTCTTCAAACGTTGAGGCCTTAAATTTGAACTTAAATTTATTTTTTATTATTATTAATTTTTTAATTCTAGAAGGTAGTTACCTGTCCATCAGCAACAATCAACAAAACATGGTATCGACCACCGCTCTGCTCAACAATGGTCATGGCCATCTCAATCACAGGGGCAAAATATGTAGGTCCTGCCACAGTTAAAGGTATCAAACAATACAAGTCAACTTATGATAAACTGGTTGAACTTAACTTATGAAATCTAATGTAAGAAATACAAGCTTACCTGCAAGGCTAAGGTGAGGAACCAATTCTCTGTACCGTGTCAACACTTCCTCAAATCCGTTACAGAATCTATCGTTTAGATAGAAGTTGAACACATCTTTATCGTGTGTCGATGCTGCACAATATATTACTCGTGATCATTATTTCAATACCAATTTTATACAAGTCATTATTAATTTTATACAAGATAACTCAAAATACAATGCTCTTTGTGAAATTACCATCTCCAAATCCAAAACAAGGAATTAAGTTGTCGTCGTCAAAGGCAGATAAAGTCTTCCCAATGATTGATATTGCTTGTTCGTATAGATTTTGGTCATTTCCTACGTGGTGTAAGCTTCTCCGGTTGAATGACCTCGACCCTGATTATATATATAGACATATACATATATATATATATATAACAACTTCATCTTAAGAGAACATTCTTCTAAAAATCAAAGTTTAAGATCAATTAAGACCAAACCTGTCCACTCATTGCTCTTTGTGAAATCAATACCAACAATTAGATTAGAAGACTCAAGGCCAGCATGTGAAAGAGCAGAAGTAACCTGTGTATAATATTTAAAAAAGAAAAGAGAAGAAAGAAAGAAACAGACAGTTATCATATATAGCATCACCTCTTTTTATTTCAACTAATATATTCTTTTTAACTTCTAAGATTGTTGTTCTCAAAACCCTTTTAAGTCAGTATGTCAACGCTGGATTGTCAAAATAGTCATTGACATCTAATTCTATTTCTCCATTTTTTTGCAGGGAAAAACACAAACATGAAAAGTACCTCATCTAATAAACGGTAATCGTCAGATATTCTGGAGAACTTCCTCTTCAACCTCCTTTGTGGCAGCGGCGTCTGCGGCGTTTGGTACTCAAACAACGGTGAAGGTGCATAGTGATGTTGTTGAGTGTAATAAGGGCTCGGCGGTGGATATGTCGTTTGAGAATTATACCCGTAGTGATGATCCCATGAAGAAGAAAATTCCCTCGGATCACTCGAACACTTTGATGAACTAATTCCCATAATTAACAAATTAAGCAAAAAGTCTATGAAAAGCTGGCTAATATGTATAATATATGTATGTGACAAAACTAGCTCTATACATGTAACTGCTGAAACTTTGTTATTTCAGATGCATAATGAAATAAGGACGAAAATCCCATATGGGAAAAAGACCAAGACCGGTTCAAATTATTTTTGCCGACTATTCAGGTAGGCGCTAACTTTTTGAAAGAGAATTTGTTATATGGTGTAACATGGTTGAAGAAACTTGGGAGAAAAGGCTTAAATGAAGCTTCTGACTTGATCAGAAAGTTAAAACATGCAAGGTGCACAATTGATTAACCAAAAGTCTTGGAAAACTTGTTTAGAGATTAATCAACCACTTATATTCGTCTCACTCATTCCACTTTTGTATTATTCAATCAGCAACTACAGCAATTGGAAACTCAAATGTAAATCAACTTTTGTTCTTGCTTTCTAATCCTAACTTGGTGAAAACTAGAGAATGTGATGTGGGAAAAAGGCCCGTATTAAGGCATTAATATTTTCATTTACAACTTGATATTTAACGGCCAATCATAAGCTATAAAATCCGTGTCTCTGACTGCTTTCTCGCTCATAGTTTTTTTTTTTACTTTTTCTTTTTTGGGATTTTATTGTTTTAATAGCCGTGATTTAAAGAAATATCACATTAATATCTTATTGTTTGAAGAATATTAAAATGAGACCTAGTAGTTTTCAAGAATACCATTTTGATACTTGAGTTCATTTTTTTAACGTGAAATTTTCTTTTTAGTGTTTATTAATAAATTCTAAATTAATTTTGTAAAACTATGATAGAGAATCAATACAAAAAATTTAGCAAAACTCATCAAAGAAAAGCATATATATGGACTTACTCATTTTTGTTATTATTTGTATTTATTTTCTTTTATAATTTTCACAAAATAATTTAAAATTTATTAATAAAAGAATAAGTTGGAAATTAATGTTTTCAAAAACTACAAGTATGGATTTGTTATTTTTCAAAAAAGATAATGTTAATGTGATATTTTTTAAAAAAATAGAGGTATCAAAATGATAAGCACTTTTTTTTGTGTATATACAATATACATACCCAAATACTTCCTTAAAAAAATACTTAGATACATTTTTTTTTCCTTTTTCAGTTTGGTATGGTTGCGATGAAGGTCAACATTTTATTTTCTTTTTTTTTGGTAATGTTCAACGTTATGGGGTGGTTTTCTACTGGGATTGGAAATTCCGTAGTTCTGTAAAATGCTTTCCACGTAATTTCCTTCAAGATTCTTGTCCTGAGGAGTCGACCCAAGGGCTTCTCGTAAGCTGTCGTATGCGTCTGCGAGCAACAAGCGTGGGCTGAAGTGTCTCAGTTCGGCGTTGAAAAGAATAGTGTAACATTTTGGGCATTAAAAAAAAAGAGAGCGAGAAAGAACAAAGAAATTGTAGATTTTTAAAATTTTTTGAAATAGATAATAGGATTTTCAAAATATTTGTAATAAATAATAAATTTTACAGTATAAATGTTTATTTTATTTATAAAGGATAAATAAAATTTACATTATAAATCTACTATTTATTATAAATATTTTTAAAATTTATTGTTTACTTAAAATCCAAACAGGCCCAAACTATAAGCACCCTCTTAATTATACAATTCCCTTCACTTTTTCTTAATTATGCTACTCCCTTCTTCTAAAAAAGTCATGTCTATTAAAATAATGGGTCAGTTTTGGAAACTAAAGGGCTCTAGTTGGTTTTTATCCTTAAAAAGGAAAAAAAAAACAAAAAAAAAATGAAGGAAATAATAAAATTTTGAAACTTTTTAAGTAAATATTGGAATTTAAAATATTAATAATAAATAACAGATTTACGATATGAATAATTTATTTATTGTGTAAATAATAATTATACGTACTTTCAGTAATAGGGTAAATAAATTATTTGTACCTTAAATCTATTTAATGCATAAATAATTTTTATTTACTATAAATAAGAAGGTAAATAAATTATTTATACCATAAAATTATTACTTACTTTAAATATTTTTAAAACCTTTTATTTACTATAATTAATTTTGAAAAAGTCATATTTATTATAATTTTCTAAAAAATAAGGAGAAATTGCAGCAAATCATTTGTTTTAAAAAACTTAAAAAGTAAATGGCATGTTTTAAAATATTTAACATAAATCGTAAATTTATGGTATAAACTACCTCTATGTTTATAGTATAAATATGCTATAAATATGTTATATGCGTAAAAAAAAAAACATTATTTGTCTCTTTCCCTTAAAAAAAGTCACATGTTGCAGATTTTATATATATTCACATTTATGTTGCAATTTTTTTATGGTTTAAATTTATATCATGATTTGCTAATCTTTGATTAGTGAATTTATATGGCACAAATTCAAAACTTCAATACCTATATTATAAATATGAATATGAAGTTATTTTTTAAACATTCTTTAAAATCTTTCAACAAAAAAAACTTTGTAAAGATAAAGCTCATGTTTGACAATTATCGTTACAATAAATTCTTACCGTCCCAACTATTTTTGTTATATTGGTTTTTCTCACAAAATTAAACAAAAAAAATTTCCAACTATAAAACTCCCAAACAACTAAAAATCATATTTCCTGTTGGATAACAAAAGGATGTCGAATGTTGGAGGTTCAGAATTTGAAGGAAAAGTGAAAGAAAAAAAACATAAAGAAAAAGATATTTCCGCTCACGATCCCCTGCGAAACCGAATCTCCCTTTTCTTTGTTCCTCCACCACGTATCCAAACGTGGCATCATCACAACGAGTCTCGTATATTCATCAACGGTGGGCCCTATCAAACATATCTAAATACTTTTTTTTTTAATTTCTTAAACAGATATTTTCTTTTTGTTTTTAATTTTTAATTAAATAAAGAAACCAACAGCGAGGCGGAGACTGGTTGGTGGTGGCCATCGTTGTTGCTTCGGCTACGCACCGTCACTCCGTCGTCTTCTTCGTCTTCTTCCTCCTCGTCTTAGGTGCGAAACTTTCTCAGATTAATCTTCCAAAATTGAAAATTTAATCTCTAACAAACTTTAATCCGATACTTCTGAAGCAGAAATCTTTGTATGCCAATCAGAATTTAGCGATTCCGTGTTTTTTAAGATTTTGAATAAGAGAAATTAGTAGGATTGATTATTGTGTAAGAATCGGCGATTTGGTTTGACCAAAGTCAAATTTGGAGTTTGCTTGATGAATCGGCGATAGCGAATTGCTTGGTTTCGGTGCAAAATGGCGGGTACTGGTGAAGAGGACGCCGACGCGGTGCTGAGCGATGTGGAGGGAGACGATCCGGTGCCGATTCTGATGAAGAGTCCGTCGGCGGATGAAATCTCGCCGGAGAGGTTCCGGGAGGTCCTGGCGGAGCTCGATCGCGAGCGGCAGGCTCTCGCGGCGGCGGAGAAATCGAAGGCGGATTTGGAGGTCTCGTTCAACCGCTTGAGGGCTCTGGCGCACGAGGCGATCAGGAAGCGCGACGAGGTCGGGAGGCAGAGGGATGAAGCCCTGCGCGAGAAGGAGGAAATCTCGGGGGATTACGAGAAGGTTAGGGCGGAATTGGCCGAGGTCAATAAAGGGAAAGACGAGGTCTTGAAACAGGTTTGTGAGATCGCGAGGCAATTGGACGAGGTGGTGAAGGAGAGGGATGGTTTGAGATTGGAAATTGGGAATTCAACGCACATGCTCGTGACGGGAATCGAGAAGATTTCTGGTAAAGTCAGTGCCTTTAAGAATTTTGGGGCTGGGGGTTTACCGTGCTCGCAGAAGTACACTGGATTGGCCGCCATTTCCTATGGTGTCATTAAGAGGACGAATGAGATTGTGGAAGAACTCCTCAGACAGATTGATCAAACGACTAAGTCCAGGAATGAGACGAGAGAGCAGATGGAGCAGAGGAATTATGAGATTGCCATTGAAGTGTCTCAGCTTGAAGCCACCATTGGTGGATTGAGAGAAGAGGTAGCGCAGAAAGCCTCTGCTGTTGAGAATTTGGAGAAGATGGTTGCTGAAAAGGATGGAAGGGTATCGGAGATTGAGAGGGAGATGTCGGAGAAGTTAGCCAAGGTGGAAAGTGAAGCTCTGGAGTTGAGGCAGTTGGCGGGTGAGTACAATGATAAGTTTGCGAAAATGGAGTTGAAATTGGAAGCACAGAAGCCACTGTTATTTGATCAGGTGAATTTGGTTTCGAGAATTCATGACCGGGTTTGTGATGTTATCAAGATAGTTGATGTTAATAACGTGGATCAGTCAGAGTTCTCGGATTCCTTGTTTCTCCCACAAGAAACTGACATGGAGGAAAATATACGTGCATCTTTAGCTGGGATGGAATCCATTTATGAATTAACCAGGATTGTAATTGAAAAGACCAGGGATTTGACTGGGGAAAAGAACCGTGAAATAAAGAGTTTAGATGAAACAGTTTCTCGGTTAAATAAGGAGAAAGAACATATTGGATCTTTACTTAGGAGTGCTTTGTCAAAGAAGATTACATCAAATCCATCTTCCAAAACGAGTGACTTGTTCCAGGTTGCAGAAAATGGCTTAAGAGAAGCTGGTATTGATTTCAAATTTGGTAAGCTCGTTGGGAATAAGAGGGCTCTGAATTCCAATGATGATGTTGACGCACTAGAGGCAGAGGAGGACGAAATTTACACTTTGGTAAGTATTTATTGGTGTTAGTTTGAATTGCGTAGAATTTCAATTTTGTTTTCGATTCAAACCCAAGTTTGTCTTTGGTGAGATATTAATATGTTGCACACAGGCTGGTGCTTTGGAGAATATTATTAAGACCTCTCAGCTTGAGATTATTGAGCTGCAGCATTGTGCGGAAGAATTAAGGTACACTCTATCATGATAATGTCTACCTGTGCACCATTTTTCTTCAGAGTAATTTCCCACCCCACCCCCTATTTAGCTTTTCTAGGTAACCCTGACGTGGTACCTTTTTGTTTTTTTGGATACCCCCTTTCTGTATAAAGGGCAGAGTCAAGTTTACTCAAAGAGCACATAGAGGCTCAAACCAAGGAGCTTGACCACAGATTGCGTCAGATTGAGGAACTTCAAGAGAAGGAGAGGGTGGCAAACGAAAGTGTATGTCATTTATTTATATTTGTTATTGACAGTTTAAATTTAGTATTCCTTTCTCTTCTTCTCTCTCACTCTGTTTTTTTTTTTTTAATATAATTATAGTTTATGATTAAGGGATTTGGAATGTGTAATTTTAGGAATCAGTCCAAAGAGACAACAACGCTTTCATGGAGCCCCCTTTTATTTTTTTGTTTGTTTTTTCACCCTCCTTTTTCGGGGTTATGAGTCAGCCTGTGTATCTGCCAGGTTGAAGGACTAATGATGGACATTGCTGCTGCTGAAGAAGAGATTACAAGATGGAAAGTGGCAGCAGAGCAAGAAGCCGCTGCAGGCAGAGCTGTTGAACAAGAATTCATAGCACAGGTATGCTGGTTTCTTGGACTGTTTAACATACTTGGCCATCGTGATGTCAAACAGTTTCTGTAGACACCGGATTTCTTATTGCATTGCTTGATACTTTGTTTATTATAGTTTCTTCATGATGTGAACATTAAAACAGTTTCTCAAAGATGTTTACACTTAATAGATTGACTTTTGAGGAAAATGACAATATATGTCCCGCTGAAGTATTTGGTCCCTTGGAAATAATCATCCATTCACAGAGATAGGAATGGTGTGGAGTGGATTAAAGCACAATAGCGCACAATAAAAGTAAGAGAGAATAACACCTGACTAAGGTTGAATATCTACCAAAGTCTTGGGAGCATCCATAAAGATGACATGTTTGTGGAGAGCATAATTATTAGCCTTTAAACCATAGATGAGGCGCTGAAGAGGTAAGGCAGCAGTGTGGGTAGAGTTGATACTTGATAGTAGAGACAATTTGTGTACAGCTTATAGGCCTAGTTTGATTTCATTGTGTGATGAACAATGGAATAAATAGGAAAGTTGAAAATTTTAGTCAATGCTTGTGCTCAGGATACATTGAACGATCTCCATCTTTAGCTGTTCCAAAGTATCCAGGCGGACGTTTATGGCTATTTGCAACCAATCCATGCATAAATTTACAGCAGACTGGAATTTTAACGTGATATTGTCATCATTTTACTTTTCTTTAAATATAAATATGGGCTTCATCATTAACAGAAAATAGTGGATTTCTATCCTTTATTCTACGATCCATCTTCTTGGTTGTTATATCAATTGTCAAATTAATTATTCTGGTCGAGGTCTGAATCTTTTACCATGATCAAATTTGCAGCTATCAGCACTTAAGCAGGAACTTGAAGAGGCAAAGGGAGCCATGTTGGAGTCAGAGAAGAAACTGAAATTCAAAGAAGAGACAGCTGCAGCAGCCATTGCGGCTAGAGATGCAGCTGAGAAATCATTAAGGTTGGCAGACTCTAGGGCATCGAGACTCAGGGATAGAGTAGAGGAGCTTACCCGTCAGCTTGAGGAGTTTGAAAACCGGGAAGACTCAAGTGGCCAAAGCCGACCTAGATATGTATGCTGGCCATGGCAGTGGCTTGGCCTGGACTTCGTAGGTGTCAACAGACCTGACGCACAACAACATATTTCAAACGAAATGGAACTCTCGGAACCTTTTCTGTGATCATACATTTTTTTTCTTTTTCTTGTTTATACATTTTTTTTGTGTATCTTTCAAATTCAGTACAGTCGGGGAAAAAAAAAAGAAGAAAGAAGAAAGGAAAATAGTAGTTTTAGATCGCCTTCATTCTTCAAGGTTTTTGTTGTTTACAAATGGTAACAAGTTGAAAGTAAATTATTTTCACATGGCAGCAGTTTCCAGCAAAACTATATTGTACTTTTCTTTTGCTGTTAATGCTTCTGAAATGCCTCTCTTTTCCCTCTCTTTGAACATGCTTATTGCTTTGTAAACAAAAAACCGACAACACCACAGCCAATCTCCATCCGTGTGTGTCCCTCTCGTCAAGACTTTCGGGAGAACCGACAGTTACTCAAGTGAATGTCTACTTGTGGTCGACGGTTACTGAAGTGAAAGTCCATTTATGGTGGACGCTTACTCAATTGAATGTCCATTCTTGTACGCATGTTAAACTCTGCCTTGTCATTGTTTCTTATGGTAGCTTTTTCTGGGCACTTTACACAAATTCCACAAAAATGAAGTTCAGCTTGATTTATGTCAAAAAAATGCATATACTTGCAAGGAATGCTACTGTCACGTTATCATATTATGTTTAGTATTCTAAATATACCCCAATTGGTACATAGTATCTACTGCGGTTGCCAGCCGGTATCTAATTTTCGCCATAATACTGGCCGGTTACCGATTGGTATCCACTGTAATACCAACTGGTATTCAACCTGGAAACTGGTATCCGGCCTTGATACCGGCCAGTATCCATTGCAATACCAGTCGGTATCTGCAATTACTGGTGCTGCCGAAATACTTAAAAAATAGTAAGAAAAAAAAACCATGAAATCACAACAAAAAACACATCACACGAATCGGATCTGGAAAAAAAAATGAATCAAAAAGGAAAAAAAAAACACTAACGTAACTCCTAAGAGCCGCAACAAGGAAAGATCTCCCTGCACGAGGAGGAGATCCGCAATGCTGCTAATGGGATTGCTAGAGAACGGAGGATGGTGCAGTGAGAAACGGCGTGGAGGTGGAGCTCACACCAAAGAGAATGGAGATCTGAGACAGATCCGAGCCGCAAGAAGATCTGATCTCATTCACGGGGGCGAAGGTGTGGTCGAAAACCATGTGGAGGCGGGGCTGGGTACCAGAGAGAACTTGGGATGGCGCGACAGCATGGAACGGTAGACTTTGGCAGGGTGGCGACATCACAGAGGAAGACGGTGATGGAGACGTGAGAACAGGGGATGGCGCGATGGCATGGCATGGAACGTTAAATTTTGTTTATCTTCTTGCTTTCTGTTTTTGTTTTTGTTAACTGGGGACGTGAGATTTGGACTCTAGACCTCAACTTCAATACTAATGTGATATTATCATTAGGCTAAACCAACAACAGTAGTGTAGCGTGAATAAGATAACTGATCTTGGTGTACATGAATAGCTCCACATAAGACATTATAGGACCATATAAATTGTTTCTTTCTACCACAAAAAAAGGGGGAACATATAAAAGAAAACAGACTTTGCGACCCGCTGCATGATGCGGCAAGGTTGTTTATTCTCCGCCTATATATTTGCTGCATATATATTATACCTCGCTGGGACAAGTTTGAGTGGAGTTCTCTTGGAGACGGTAAGGGAAATACCAGCTGACTCTTCCATGTCGATATCTTCCTCCTTCGTTCCACTAGGCAATTTCCAGTCAAAGCTGTACAAGAGGTTTGCAAGGCCAAGCTCCGCTGTTGTTGATCCCATATATATAGCCGGACACACCCTTCTGCCAGAGCCAAAAGGCAACAGCTCGCAATGTTGCCCTTTGATATCTATGGAACTATCCAAAAACCTCTCCGGGATGAATTCCTCTGGATCCTTCCAGGACTCGGGGTCTCGTCCGATAGCCCAAGCGTTCACTTGGATCATGGTCTTTGGGTGGATTTCATAGCCATTGACATCAAAGTGTGATATGCTTTCCCTCGGAAGAAGCAGTGGACCTGGAGGATGCAATCTAAAAGTCTCCTTAACTATCATTTTGAGATATCGGAGCTGATCAATGTCACTTTCTGTAACTTTTCCTTTGTTTCCTATGCAGTTTCTAACTTCATCCTGTGCTTTCTTCATCAAGCTTGGTCTCTTGGCTAGCTCTGCCATTGCCCATACAATGGTAATTGCAGCAGTATCTACCCCACCTAAAAACATATTCTGCAAGCAGAAAAATCAATGTTGTAGAAGCATGAAAACATTGAAAAGAATTGGTCAAAAAAACTAATACGAACTAAAAAGCAAGCATTTTAGAAGTAGTAGGGATTAGAAATTTGAAGCTTACCAAGAGAACTGCTTTGATATTCTTTTCAGTTAGATGAGCAGCTCCAAATTCCTCTTGTTCCTTCACTATTTTCAGCAGCACATCGATGATATCGTCTTGCTGCTGTTTTGTTCTCCCGGGGCTGAGATGGTTGTCAATTACCCTTTGGAAGAAATTATCCAACTCGTGAAAAATCTTTTCGCGCCTCTCTTGTAAACCAGAGAGCCTGTCAACAATCCACCCCACATATGGAAAACACTCGGCTGCACTGAAGCTTCCCATAGTGGCCTCGGCCGCTTGGACCACTTCATTAAATCTGTTATGATTTAAGCCACTATCTTGGAAACTTGTTCCAAAAGCAATCCTGAAAATTATACTTGCTGTAAAAGCAAACGCCTTCTCAGCAAGATCAACAGGGGAAGAAGATGAGGAATGATGAGATATGGCGTTGATAAGCTTAGTGATTTCTTCTTCCCTTATTGGCCAATATGACTGGACCCTCTTTACGCTGAAAAGCTCAAGAACACATATTTTTCGCATCTCTCTCCAATATTCACCATAAGGCGCAAAGGCCAAATCTAGAAAATTGTGTGTTAGTCTCCGAGGGCCATCTAATGCAGGTCGGTTGCAGCTGCTGAGATCATGAGTCTTGAGGACTACTTTCGCCGCCTCGGCGGAGGATATCACAACAGTTGGCAAATTGCCAAGTCGAAGAAGCATAACCGGGCCATATTTTTTGGAAAGTTGCCACATAGATTGGTGAGGCAATGAACCGAGCTGGTGCAAATTGCCTATGATGGGAAGCTTGGGAGGGCTTGGAGGAAGGTTCTTGTTTTGTTTCTTGGAAAACTTCCTTTTCATGAGAAGTACTAAGATGAGAAGCAAGAGAAAGAGAAGCCAGACTTGTTGGACACCAACAGCCATTGGAACTTAATCCCTCAGATTTTGTACCAAGATTCTCTTCTTCTCCACTAACAACTATATATTAAAGGAAGAGCAAAAGATCAACCATTTTTTTTTTTTTTTGTGAATGAAGATCAACCTTCTTTTTACATGATCATTTAAGTTCTTAACTAATGTATAGTAATTCTCTCTTGATAAGAAGTTTCACCCTGATTGTTGGCTTGTCATCTCTAGTTCCTAGCGTTTACATTTCCATGCCGTGGTGTCCCACTTTTTGGCTGTACTTTGAAATTACTGAGTCGTCCATTTCACCTGTTTTATTTATTTGGTATATTTGAGTGTCAATTTCATGGTCCTATTTCCTTAACTTTATCGTCCTGCCTAAAAGTGAGAATAGATTTTTTCCCATCAACCTCATGACAGATAGTCATGCTCCCTAGGTAGAGAGTTGAAAAATCAAAATGTCATTTCCGTGTCCAATTTTTATTTTCCCTATTCTAGATAAGGATCCTCTTGTTTTAATAAAAAGCTGAGTAGGATAAACTTCTCTGCATAAAGCCCTGCTTACCTTTTGGTTGTCTTTTATATCAAAAACCCGTTTAAAAACATCATTGGAACCAAAAATTTAAACTTAAAATATTATATAAATTTAAATTTTATAAAAAAGAATAGTATAATAAAATTAATTTGAATTAAAATTTTTATGTTTGAATCATACTCTTAAACTTTTAATACTTATGGAATTTTTGATAGATGAATAATAATAACACAAAAGCATGAAATTATGCTTTGATTTCTATGTCAAAATATGTACATACAACAAACTAAGAAACGTTTTCCTAAATAAGATATTTTGAAATCCGTTTTATTAAAGATGACCGTTTTGCTATTGATGGGAATATTACGAAAGACCAAATATTGGTTTCCTTTTGAGTAGAAAAACTATTTTATCAAGACTTTAAGGTTTTGATTTGCAATACAAAAATCTGAGTGATTATGCTCTTAATGTTATTCTCTTTTCTTTCCTTGGTATGAACCTTAAATCATTTTAAACTTTAAATATGTGGTTACTTAGCAGTGTAGAAAACCAACATTCTTTAGTGAAAACTCCTATTTCACACAGTTTTATAATTTTGACCCGAAACATAAAATCTTGACCTTTTGTCTCTGAGACTAAAAACGACACTTTATATCAAAATGTCCAATTTTTCACAAGAATTAAAATTTACAAAAGCTCTTTGGTCTAATTCAAACCATTTCATAATGTTTTTCTTTTTACGAAATTTTATACTTTAAATCTTGTAAAATTCATAACTTGAAATCGGTATAGAATTTTTACAAACTGTCTATGATTTATAATTATCTCAATGAGATCTACAACTTTTGTGTTTTTAATTTTCTCAAAATCATTCATCTTAAGGACATTCTTGAAAAGGAAGAACCAAAATCAACATTTTCGGCTTGCTCCAATCGGAATTTGAATGGAATTTCTTTACGAAAGTTGTTCGGATTGATATTTTTAATAAATTACATGCTGAACTCAGAAAATGATTCAGCCCTTAAGTGCCCCAAACATTCAATTCTTTAAAAACTAATTAAAATTTGTATTTTTTGACGAAGTTTAACAATCTTCTTCATTTATACTTAAAACCTTCATTTTCAATCCTTTAATCTTATTATCATCTAAGTAACACCCAAACTAAACATGTTATAACATTTTCTTTTCATGCCATGACTCAAATTTTTTTATTAAACACTTAGTTTGCTTAAAGTTAGTGTTTAAGACAAAGTTTGTCATACTTTGTCTTTTTAACCTTAAACCATAGTTTTTCTATCATCCATCATTATTATCATTCACATAACCAAAATATAATAATGTCATAAAGTCTCTTTAACATGTCATAGTCGAAAAAGATTACAAACCATAATCTTAAATCCTGAAAATATCATATTTTTGAAGGCTAAGGCTTAAGAATTTACCCAAGCTTTTTGAAGCTTTTTGGTCCTTTTTTTGTTATACTAAAACCTTGACAATGTTCATACCATAACCCATCAAAAGCCATCTAAAAACTCAAGGAAAAGCACTAAAAATCTATAGTAAAAGTTTAGATTTTTACTTCCAAAATTCTTTATCCTTGATCTTCTATACTTAAACTTGCTTCATGGATGGATTATGAGTTGTATTCTTAAAAACTATTTGAGGGAATAAGAGGAAAGATGGCCGGTTTTCTTTAGAGGGAAAAGAGAAAGTTTTTCTTCATGGTTCATGCATATGTGATAACAAAAAGAAGATTTTGTTCCAATTGTGATGACTCATGGGCTTAGTCAACACTTTTAGGCTAAATTGGAATTAAAATTTGGCTTAAAAGCCATGGCCAAAACCGGACCACCTAGGGGGAGGGTGTGGCCTTCTTTCCTCCTTAAAAGTGTCAGTTTGTCTTTGGTTATTTTTTTGCAAAATAACTTAGTTTTGGAGCTAAACTACAACTTAAAGCCTAGCTCCATCACACACTAAAATAGTTATGTCATGGGTGAGGTGGCCCGTTCTCCTCCTTTGGTGTGTCACTAAGTGGGCATTACATTATTACTTTGATAGTCCAAATTTACACTGACAGTATTTTTTCCATATTGTCAATACACTTTTTCTATGTTCTTATGAGCTTACACAGCATTCCCTACTTAATTATATCATCCATATAGTGTAATTCTCACACTATTTAATCTTATCAGTATAATTCTTATACTGTATTATTCTAATATTGTATTATTTTTCATATTTCTATACAGTATTTTCCTTAAATTCTATTTCTGTCTTACAATTTGTTACAACATATTTTGCAACAATTAAGCTTTCTAGCGTATTTTCATATCCTTTCTTCCTTGTTTAAGGTTATGGCATGATTTCTAACATTAGAAATTCTGATTTTCACTTTTATAGAATTTATTATAAAAATCAGATTAAAACAATAATCCTTGTAATAGTAAAATTTTTCTTAAAAGATTTAACAAATTTTCGAGCATAAACTTTAGCTCACAAAACTTATACTTAAGTTACTTAACATAGTCCTTTAATACTTGCATACATAATGCACTGAAATTCTCAGGTGTCACAAAAACGAAATTTATTCGTAAGTTATTTATGAATATCCTATGCGGATATTACACATTATGATATATCATAGACGATTAACTTATTAGAGTTTGTAATTATATATATAATTCAATAGTGCAGCTCTAAGCTTTTAGTGGAATAGCTTAGAGTTGATAATTATAGAATGTATATATCGGGCATATGTTATTTTATAATTATAGAAGCTTAATCTTTATATGTCCATCGGGTCCTCTTTGTTAGCTCACATATTTTCCTATAGCGGTACTGTTTGTTTGTTTTTTTTTTTGGGATATATTGGTATCTTATGTTAATTCTTAAGACTGGCATAAATTTGATTAATGAGATTTAAGAATTCACATTTAGTTTATTAGTTGAATTAATTTTGTAAATTAATTCAAGATAAACATGTTAAATTATTTAAATATATTTTATTTGAATGAGATTATTTGTATGTGATTGTTTTGATGAAATATAGTAGGAATTATCGATTCAATTCAAACAGGTAGATTGGGTAGCTCTCCGGGAGCTAGAAAACACATGGCTGTGCCTGCCACGTCAGCCCGATCGACTAGACATAGTGTAGTTCTGTCGACCGCCTCTTGTCACGTCACCGATCTATGTCTAACATGGTTTAGCTGCAAAAGTTTATTTAAATTCAATTTTTAAAGGCTAATTTGATAAAAATGAGTCCTTATCTGACCACAATAATAGGAAACGTTTTGCTATGGTTTTTCTATTGGAAAAATAGTATGCAACGAAAATTTTAAAAAAATTTTATACCAGAGTATTTTTCAAAACACAAGTTTGACACGTTATACGCATAAATTAACTAGATCTTATTAACCTTTTAATGCTGAAGAGCTCCTTGCAATCTGTGAAGAGAAAGGCATTCTAGAAAAACCTCAACCAACTGGTTTTCTTTGTTATTCTTTATCTACGATCGAAATACGTGTGGGCACACAACGTAAAGCTCTTCCTCAACGACTCTACTTCCAACCAATTGAGAAAACCTAGAACTAAGGTTTATGATTTGTGAACAATAGCTCTCAGGAGAGTTTCAGAGACTCACAGACAAAGTGCTCACTCTAGATTTCTCAACTAATCAAAATAACTTATGAGTCTCACTCCCTATTTATAAAGGTTGGGCTCAAGGGTTAGTCTGTAACGCCCCTATATGGGGGTTAACAGTTTTTAATGAGATAAAATAAAAATAAATAATAAAAGTAAAACCTTAAAAATAAAATTTGCCCGGGACTTAAATGAAAACTCTCAACTCAAAAATAAAAATATAAACGATAAATAAACCACAGTTTTAATGTAGCACCTTAAATTTAATAATATAAACTGTTGTCATCATCATTTTAACCCTCAACACATTATAATACAGTCACAGAAAGTAACAATTGATGCTTACATTATCATGAAGAACATTCTCAACGATTGAAGCAGTCCCAATGTAATATAGTTACATCACTTCCTCAACTATATTTCTCGTAGCCACCTCACACTTAGTGAGTCCTGAAAAGATATAAACATAAGGGAATGAGCAACACTATGCTCAGTAGAGAAAGCCATTACTCACCTTTAGGTTTTTATCATTACCACATTAAAATCTGCATGGTTAGTAAGTCACATCATATTCCAGATTATGAGGTTTATTATGATCACATCTTATGAATATCGTAGTTAATCATTACCAAGTGTCATAATTACACATTTATACAAATATTACCAATCATCATTGTTCCTAGGTATCCATGTTAAATTGAGTATCACTCAACTCATCGAAACCCAATTGGGCGCACTTGATCACCCTATAAATATTCCAAGGGTGTTCCGGTGAGGGGACATCAAGCCCCGAGTCCTCACCAAATCAATTCCTGTACAGTGTGTTCTGGGACTTTCAACCCAAGGAAGCGTCATCACCTTCCCCCTATTTTACCTTTTAGGGTATACATGCCCAAGGACGTAACCGTCGCCCTTTTCATGTCTCACAATTTCTCTATATTAAATCATTATTAATAGAGTTAATTTTCCTAACCATGCTTCTCAATTTATAACATGTGTCAATTCATTATGTTCCTCGCCGTACAATACAAGACGAGTCCATGTCATAGTTTCATATGTGATACACATATAATATCAGTTCAACATAGATATATATATATTGCGGCAAAACAATCAATTTTAATTCTATAAAAACCTCACAAAAGATGAGTAATAGAATCCCTACCTTTCAAGCTTATCAACAGTCTCTTAATCCTGGAATCAATTAACGTTAGCTCCATACTCCCTTGATCTTGAACTCCAAGCAAAACAGATCCAGTTGTATCTCGCTGTATCTACGAAGCATCCTCTGTAGTGCTCCTCGAGCGACTATGAATGGCTAGGAATGCTTCCTGGAGATCATACATTCTTGAAAACGTCATTCTGGACTCCGATACTGCTGTTTGAATCGCCTCGATTCGCGTACAGTCGGTACCGGATGATTTTCATCGGAGTGGAATTTGCTCGAACGGAGGTCACCATTGCATCCAGAGCATCGAAACGAGTCAGGAGGCGGTCTCGGATCTTCGATCGGAGGTCCGGATCACAAAATCCCATTTTGGCCTTTGACTGGCCGTTGACCACCGTTGACCGGCGTTGACCACCGTTGACCGGCGTTGACCGACTTTGACCGTCGTTGACCGGCGTCAATCGGGGTCCGTTGGCAGCTGGGCTCGGGCCTACCCCCCCTAAATCGACCCTTCTGAGTCCAATGGCGGGGTCAATTTCACCCAATTCTGCCTCTAACATAGCGGGTCGTGAAGTACAACGTCGGTAGAAATGGATGAGCTCCGATCTTGATTCTCCGACGATGGAAACCTGAAATTGGCTGAGGGCTTTTGCTACCCATCCTCCTATGAGCATTTCCCCTCATCCAATTTGAAGAAACGTGGCTGGGAAGAGCCAAAACGGAGACTCCCGCGGCGGTTGACGGCGGCGTTGGCCGTTCTCCGGCGAAACCGGCTCCTTCCGTGCAATTGATCGAGGGGTTTTACTCCCCTTGATCCTCTGAACTCATTGGGAGGGGTGGTGTCAGTCACCTCCTCCGGCAAGGCGGAGTTCCACCATGGGGGCGGAGGTGCACGGCGGCAATAGGCGGGCGGAGCAATCCGGCGGTTGTTGAGCTGCCACCAAGGGTGGGTTTTGTTCCTCTCATCACGGTGGTCGTGTAGGAACAAGAATCACGTCGATCGGACGTCGGACGGCGAAGATATCTCGTCGGAAAGAAATGGGTTTTGCCGCCACTTTGGGCGGCGCGTGTGGTCTCCTCCGGCGGCGTTTTGGGCGGCGCGGCACCTCGTTGGACTCAGCTCGTCGAGAGCTTTCAATTGGTGCGGGAGGTGTCGAAAACGGATGCCGAAATCTCAGACGATCTTTGAGGAGAGAGAGAGAGAATTTTTAGAGAGAGAAAGTAGAGAGAGAGAGAGTTTCGAATTATGAGAGAAATTTCTGATTTTTTTTAATATATATACTAGGTAATTAATCTAATTACCTTAATACCCTTAGGAGAATAACGGGTGTCACAGCTCTACCCCCCTTAAAGAAATTTCGTCCTCGAAATTTCAATTCTAGTAATACTAGTAAAAATTATGATTCCAATTCTGAGTCTAAACCGTTAATGTTTGTCCTCCAAATTTAAGTTATCGTATCTCCACTTATTTACTTGCATAATAAATCTTACTATAAATTCTAAATCCCTCAATGAGAGTATTTCTGACAAGTTTCAACTTATAACACCGTATAATAGTCTAAGAATCTGATCAGGCATACATATTGACCATATCATGATTCCAGTCCTTCATTGTCCATGGACTGTGATTTACAATCACATTTAAGGAGATTGCCAGAGAAATTTTATATACTTCATCTTTAGGTTCCTTTTCCTTTTTGAGTAAGGAAAAGTCAAATATATTTGATTTCATACCTCAACTAATAAACTAAAACATAATCATAAAACATATATCACAAACACTTTTATTCAAAACCATACATTAAACTTATTCATAGAGATATTAAACGGAATCTCAGAGTTGCAAACATACCCGACATATTTTTCATTAAACAGCTATCCTCATGACACAAACATTCAATCCAAATAATATACTCATATTTCATATGGAATATCCCCATAACTGACTCTGGTACTTCCACATAATATTAACAGAATATTACACATTACAAACATAATACGGATACGTTTCGAGAGTACAAGGCACTCCGTATACCAGCTATCCATATCATGCATGCTTATAGGATACAAAAACATCGATAAACAAAAGATCGGACCTTAAGAAGGATGCGTTTCGAGAGCATCAAGTACTCCGTATCCAGCCATCCCGGCATTAGGCTCAATGAATCTAAAAGATTTAACAACGACGTACCACAAGAAACACAGAATACAAGGCAAACGGTTATTCGTAACACACGAAATACGGACACACATGCCTACATGCCAAAGATAAAACAAAAAGATTACAGATGGAGATTCAAATCAATTGGCCGCTCCCGGCTTTCCCTTTCCCATTCAAGCTTGGATGTTGCAGTGTCGGATTCTGGATGTATGATTTGCATTTTATCTATCAATTCCTCAGCTGTTGAAGCAGTGACAAAGATTTGTCTCTCCGATTCTGTAGTGATGTTTTCTTCCACAGCGTAATCTAGAAATTTCAAAAGACCGTCATAAAAACCCTTTACGTTCAGCAGTCCCAAAGGTTTGGAATAAAAGCCCAACAATTGCCCACAAGCAACTATAAATATTTCCTCAAGAGTACCTAGACCACCAGGTAATGCTATAAAAGCATCAGAATTATAGATTATGTCTTTAAAATTTTTAGGGATACTCCTGACTCCTTCTCCCTTACCTATGGCTTCCTTACAAAGGTTTCCTTCAACTGGAATATGAGGCCAAATTCTTACATCAGTAGCGTCGCTAGACCTAGCTGCTAGTGCCATATTTACCATCATTTTTATACTACCACCCCCATAGATTATGTTAATCTTCTTGTGTGCTAGGACTTGCCCTAAGTGATTTGCAGCTTCTAAATAAGCTTTATCTTTTCCAAGGCTGGAACCACAAAAGACACAGACATTCTTTATTTTCTTCGTGGACTGGGAGGTAGACATATTTGGTTTATAGAAGTGGTTGCTTAATGTCTGCTCCACTTAGACTTCGGGTTCTACATGAGATTTTAAAGATGAGAAATATACAAAAAGGGCTAAAGAGATAGACGAGTAGGTAATGAAAAGGTAATCCAAAGATTTAAACAAAATCTTGTGCGGATAAGAAAGTAAGATAAGGTGATTGATAGTTTACAGAAAATCTGATTCACTTTTTGAAAAAGATTAGACTCTAATTGTATAACTTTTGACAATTGAGAACAATTTGACAGAAGACCCTCATTGACACAACTGTAGACTTTTTGACAAATATACACCAAGTCTAGAAATTTAATATAAACGACAAATACTGTAGAACTTTTGAAATTTGAGACACAAATCTTGAAATATCTGGATAAGCTTTTCAAAATTCAAACATATTACTGTACCGTATGTAACGTGTCTGATAAGATAATATATTTTATTATATATATATTTAAGAAAATCATAAATTAAATAAGATATTAACACTTACTGTATCAATCTAATAATCACAATTATTTCAAACACAAAAGCAAATATTCTGAGTAAAAGAAAAACACAAACTGTTGAACATCAGCTAAAACTGCTTCAAATAAGTAAAGACTAAATAACCTTTATAGAGCGATGACTTATTCCCCATCCAGTTTTCTTATGGCTTGGCAAACAGGATCTAGAAATACCATATTCCTGAGGCGTTGTCTTTCTGTATAAAATTTAGGCCAGAGTTTAAAAATAGCTCCTTGAACATATCCACTAGGGTGACCGTGGAGAGGAGGATGGATGCTATCCAAGTTCTCCTTTGAAAGTCCATCCCTACAAAACCTTATTTTATCCTCTCTATTCGTAGACATATAACCAGGTGAAGTACATTTACCGTTACAATTTTGTCTTCCACATTTGTTACAAGTGACCACGATGGCACGAGCTCTTCTTTTCATTGCACTACGACTGGTACCTGTTCCTGGTAAACCGACATCTTGACTAAAGTCACTCGGACGGATTTTCCCCTCTATTAACATTCTCACATCACAAGGGATGCCAAAATGCATAAGAATCCACAACCGAGTAATTCTAGCCTTGTATTTCTTTCTAAGAATCTTTTGGGAGAGTGATGGGAAATACTTTCTCAGGTGTTGGTACTTTGGGTCCATGATGAGATGAAAGAAGAGTAAATAGAAAGGAAAAATTAAGATAGTAATTGCAGAATCCTAGAATTCCTTCTTCTTTTAGAGGAAAAGAAGAATTTTTAATGAAAAAGAAGAGGATTTGCGATTTAGAGAGAAAATAACAAATTAAGAGAGAAAAAGTGAACTCGGAGAAATAAGCTCCTATGCACAGTAAACGTATATGTAAACAATGATTAAACCACTGTATATGACACGTATAGAGACCACGTGGGAGAGACAGTGTGAATCAAACTGATTTAAGATTTGAACTAGGCCCAAATGTTCTTAGTTGAAAATGGTCAGGTTGTTTCGGGCCTTAACACATTTAGAACGAGTTAAATAACAAACATAAAATTGAAAACCAATTCGTATAATCTTAAACCCAATTCAAAGTCCACTATAGATAAAGTTAACTATAAACAACAAATCTAATTTAACGACAACAAGGATCTTCCTGAATGATCCAACTCAAATAATTTTGTTTTAATCAAAACCTTATTGAACAATGCATACACCCATATGTTATTCATAATACTTAACATCTATCAATGGATTCATCATCATTACTACCAAGGGTTTAGAATGTGACTAACCTTGAAATCAATACGATTTACGTCTTTCAACGTAGACCATATCAACTGAACAAAGACACTTGATGTTACTACTTAAGAACATCTACAATCCCCACAATTCTACTTATACAATATATAATTTCCTCATATAACAAAACCTTAGGTAACCAAAAGATTCACTGATACACTTAAATACAATGTACGTAACGAAATATTCCAATTTTGAGATTCATGCATTCTAGACTTTACACAGTCTCAACAGACCAAAAGTCTAACATTTATCTCTCTCAAGATTCAATACCATGATTCCCAACTTATATCATATTCCTCAAATAAATAGAACTTTTAAGAAAAGATATTGACACTTATGTGCTCCATCGAATCCACACATAATCATTACTTAGGTTTGAATCAATTACGAAAAATTTGGCATATCTATGTCAAACTTTAAAATCAATAAATCAAGCCTTATATTTCTTTTTTTATTGTTTTTCACGAGACAAAAGGCTCTTAAATCCTCGTATCTACACGAATTTCTCATCGTTTATACGAATTAGATATGCTTATAGATCCTAATATTATACGAATCTCTCATAAGCATTCTACTTATAAACTCATTCCATATAATTATCATTCCCTTATAACTATTAATACTTTCCTTCTATATAATTATTGTACTCATATAACTATTGATATTTTCATTCTATGACCTTTCCATGTTACATCCTTCTAGACTGTATAAATCAATGTGAAGGTTCATTTTGATGATGACAATAAAATTCAGCTTCAAAACCATCTCAAAAATATATTTTTTTAAAGTGGTGCTACACTCCCTAGGTTAACCGAACCTAGGCTCTGATACCAAAAATTCTGTAACGCCCCTATATGGGGGTTAACAGTTTTTAATGAGATAAAATAAAAATAAATAATAAAAGTAAAACCTTAAAAATAAAATTTGCCCGGGACTTAAATGAAAACTCTCAACTCAAAAATAAAAATATAAACGATAAATAAACCACAGTTTTAATGTAGCACCTTAAATTTAATAATATAAACTGTTGTCATCATCATTTTAACCCTCAACACATTATAATACAGTCACAGAAAGTAACAATTGATGCTTACATTATCATGAAGAACATTCTCAACGATTGAAGCAGTCCCAATGTAATATAGTTACATCACTTCCTCAACTATATTTCTCGTAGCCACCTCACACTTAGTGAGTCCTGAAAAGATATAAACATAAGGGAATGAGCAACACTATGCTCAGTAGAGAAAGCCATTACTCACCTCTATCATTACCACATTAAAATCTGCATGGTTAGTAAGTCACATCATATTTCAGATTATGAGGTTTATTATGATCACATCTTATGGATACCGTAGTTAATCATTACCAAGTGTCATAATTACACATTTATACAAATATTACCAATCATCATTGTTCCTAGGTATCCATGTTAAATTGAGTATCACTCAACTCATCGAAACCCAAATGGGCGCACTTGATCACCCTATAAACATTCCAAGGGTGTTCCGGTGAGGGGACATCAAGCCCCGAGTCCTCACCAAGTCGATTCCTGTACAGTGTGTTCTGGGACTTTCAACCCAAGGAAGCGTCATCACCTTCCCCCTATTTTACCTTTTAGGGTATTCATGCCCAAGGGACGTAACCGTCGCCCTTTTCATGTCTCACAATTTCTCTATATTAAATCATTATTAATAGAGTTAATTTTCCTAACCATGCTTCTCAATTTATAACATGTGTCAATTCATTATGTTCCTCGCCGTACAATACAAGACGAGTCCATGTCATAGTTTCATACGTGATACTCATATAATATCAGTTCAACATAGATATATATATTGCGGCAAAACAATCAATTTTAATTCTATAAAAATCTCACAAAAGATGAGTAATAGAATCCCTACCTTTCAAGCTTATCAACAGTCTCTTAATCCTGGAATCAATTAACGTTAGCTCCATACTCCCTTGATCTTGAACTCCAAGCAAAACAGATCCAGTTGTATCTCGCTGTATCTACGAAGCATCCTCTGTAGTGCTCCTCGAGCGACTATGAATGGCTAGGAATGCTTCCTGGAGATCATACATTCTTGAAAACGTCATTCTGGACTTCGATACTGCTGTTTGAATCGCCTCGATTCGCGTGCAGTTGGTACCGGATGATTTTCATCGGAGTGGAATTTGCTCAAACGGAGGTCACCATTGCATCCAGAGCATCGAAACGAGTCAGGAGGCGGTCTCGGATCTTCGATCGGAGGTCCGGATCACAAAATCCCAATTTAGCCTTTGACTGGCCGTTGACCGGCGTTGACCGGCGTTGACCGACTTTGACCGTCGTTGACCGGCGTCAATCGGGGTCCGTTGGCAGCTGGGCTCGGGCCTACCCCCCCTAAATCGACCCTTCTGAGTCCAATGGCGGGGTCAATTTCACCCAATTCTGCCTCTAACATAGCGGGTCGTGAAGTACAACGTCGGTAGAAATGGATGAGCTCCGATCTTGATTCTCCGATGATGGAAACCTGAAATTGGCTGAGGGCTTTTGCTACCCATCCTCCTATGAGCATTTCCCCTCATCCAATTTGAAGAAACGTGGCTGGGAAGAGCCAAAACGGAGGCTCCCGCGGCGGTTGACGGCGGCGTTGGCCGTTCTCCGGCGAAACCGGCTCCTTCCGTGCAATTGATCGAGGGGTTTTACTCCCCTTGATCCTCTGAACTCATTGGGAGGGGTGGTGTCAGTCACCTCCTCCGGCAAGGCGGAGTTCCACCATGGGGGCGGCGGTGCACGGCGGTAATAGGCGGGCGGAGCAATCCGGTGGTTGTTGAGCTGCCACCAAGGGTGGGTTTTGTTCCTCTCATCACGGTGGTCGTGTAGGAACAAGAATCACGTCGATCGGACGTCGGACGGCGAAGATATCTCGTCGGAAAGAAATGGGTTTTGCCGCCACTTTGGGCGGCGCGTGTGGTCTCCTCCGGCGGCGTTTTGGGCGGCGCGGTACCTCGTTGGACTCAGCTCGTCGAGAGCTTTCCATTGGTGCGGGAGGTGTCGAAAACGGATGTCGAAATCTCAAACGATCTTTGAGGAGAGAGAGAGAATTTTTTAGAGAGAGAAAGTAGAGAGAGAGGGAGTTTCGAATTATGAGAGATTTTCTGATTTTTTTTATATATATACTAGGTAATTAATCTAATTACCTTAATACCCTTAGGAGAATAACGGGTGTCACAACTCGATAGGTTCTTATGCCCGAAAATATTGCATAATAATTTTATGGTTGAAGCCGTTGTAGGTTTTTTTCTTTATGTACATATATAAACCGTCATTAAATGGAAAATTTGTGACAAAAATATTTAGCATATACGCATTTATTCTATATTCAATTGTATATAGTAAACTTTTCACAAAAATTAGTACTAAAAAATGTCTATCCCAGGTAACAACAATGACAACAACAAAGAAGTAAAACTATGAATGCCAAGATCGGGTAAATTACTGGATATAATTTTTTTAGATAAATTTTACAAATTCCCTCTGAATTACGTCAACTTGTGTTAATATGCCTCCTAGACTTTAAAACGTATCTCATATTACTGCTAGAATGTTAGATGTTAGAACTCTCAAGAGGCTGTCTTGTTCTCAAGCCAATGAAGATAAAGGCTACTACACATACTAGATGCAAAACTTTTAAGTTTACAATGATTTAGTTTTTTGGTTTAATTTTAGGGATATTTATATTTTATATCATTTGTTTTAAGTTAATTTAAAGCTATACTTTCGGTTTTTTTATTTCATCGAATGTATGCCTTCAGATTATATTTAATATATAAATTTATATCTTAACTCTGTTAACAGTTGATTTTAACCGTTAAAATAAACAAATTATCCTTAAGTAATAGAGGAAAAAAAAACTTTTCAAAAAATGAGAAAACAAAAAAAAAAAAGCACACAAAACACCCATTTTTAGGGCATTCTATATATTTCTGAAGTCAAAGACCTCAATATAAATTAGTTTTTTTAAGTTCTTAAAGCTCTCCTATTTTATAATTTAAGGGTATTTTGAGCAATTTTTAGGTCAAAAAAAAAGTGATCAGGAAAATACATAAAATTGTGTATTAAATCTGATCTGAAGGTAAATATTCGATGAGATAAAAAAAATATAATATTTGATTAAACCTAAAATGTAGGATATAAAAAGGTAAAGAACCCTTAATTTTAAGAGTAAGACTCGGGGTGAATGTATATTTTTAGAATTAACTTCCTTATAATTTCAACCAAATTTACTATCATGTTTTGTGCATATTGTTGTCTTTTAAAACGAAGTTGCATAAATAACTCTAAAAAATCTATTAAAAATTAAAAACAACAATATTGAAATAATATCAACCATAGGTGACATATTGCTTTTACCAAACTGATTTGAAGCCCTAACTATCAAAACCTCCCACATAGATATCAAAGTAACCCTAACTATATCAGAACCTCCTACCATAGATTTCGTAATAGGTGATGCACATAACAGTGGGTCGATGTCCGACTGGTGAGCCACCCGCCTTGCGACCAACGAATGCCTTCCTCGGAGCCTCTGAACACACGACCTTCATTCCTAAAGCCCCACTTGAAATATGAACACACTTCCTGTCACGCCCCGGAGTACGGGAGGTGACGTGGCGGAATATTTAGATTAATTAAAAGAGAATTTAATTAAAAATCGAGAGTTTGAGAATCAAATTAAATAAAAATTAAGAAGATTTTCCACCACATTTTATAAAAGAATTTATAAATATTAAGCAGGTAATAAAAATTAAATAAAAACCGCGAATATGGGTTCCACAACCCACAACTTGTGCACACACATGGTTCTGACAATATCACAAATACAATTACAGTCCAAGTACAAATAAAGTTAAGTCTTACATGCCTTGATTAATAATACAGAATATAAATAAACTCTCCTATTGCTCCTGAGTTCGGTCCGAAGAATCTTCTCCAAACCTAAATGGAAGACCACCTAGATGGGGGAAATTTAAAACAATAAAACGTGAGCGAAAGGCTCAGTAGGACTAAGTTTTATAAATAATTTAATTTGAAGAAACAGTTCATTGTTAGGAGTACTCAAAAGAAAACTTAAATAAATAAATAAATAAATAATTAAATACATAATTTGAGTAGAGCCGTTCTGACACAGAACAGTCCACTCGTACAATCAAAAACATCATTTTTCTTTTACCTAGGCAAACCATGATATCACCACCGTAGTGGCCCAGCTGGGTTTCGGGACCTGCCCCCAAGGTCGATCGCTACACGACCCGATCTCTGATATGGCCTCATGCCTTAGTGTTTATTATCATTATCATTCAAAACCCAATTACCGAGTGTTGTCAATTACATTTATTATGAAATTCATTTCAGATCACGGTATATTAAAATATAACCGATAAAACCATTTTCAAACAACCGTTGTAAACATTTTAATAGAAATCATTTTCAAAGCCAAATCATTTCAAAACCAGGCTACCAAAGAAATAGGATAAAAGTCCTACCTCAATACTCGTGCCGGTGCCCCACACCGTAATCCCGGTCCGCTATACGTTAGCTCCACGGAACCACGAACGATCCTAGATACAAACTAAGTCGATCAATATCTAGTTTGAGACATTCTATGTTACTAAATCATTTCATGATGTCCTAGTGTGCCATTTGTATCATTAAAATCATCCTATAAGGTTGGGGTTTAAATCAGGGTTTAAAATAGTGAAAACGGATAAAAATCACAAAATTTTCCATGCCTCGGACGGCCTGTCCGGACGCCCTGCTTCGGCCTGTCGAACTGCACAGTTCGGCCTGCCGGAAGCAAAGTTCGGTCGGCCGAACATTCCCCAGATTCGGCCTGCCGGTCGAAAGAACACCGGCCTGCCGATCATCACTCTGGCCTGCCGAACACACAGTTCGGACACAGTTCGGCCTGCCGAACTGGGAAAATCCAGAAATCCCAGCCACGGGTTTCTCGATCCCCAAAATCCAAATCTTGTTTCCAACCTGTTTTTCTCAAATCCCAGGCATGAAAAACAATTATACTTGATAGAAAAACATACTAAAACATGTTTGGACTCATTTAAACAAGATTTGAACTCAAAATCCTCAAAAATCCAAAAATGAGAAAATGAGGGGAAAAATGAAAAATCTTGAATCCAATCCGTTTTTCTTCAATCTAAGCTTAGATTCTAGTTGTTCTAAGCTCATTTAACTCAAATACAACGTTTTCTAAGTTTAAACAAACCTAGATTTCAAAAATGCGCAAAATTGAAATTTTTAGAAAAAGTTTAGAAATTTCGAATCTAACCTCGAATCGAAGCTTCAATCCGTGTTCTCGGTTGGCGAATCACGTCCCTGAGCTTCCTCCTTGCTATCCCGAAGCTTGGATTCGAAATGGAGTTCAAAAATTTTGAGAGAAAGGTAGAGAGAGAGAGGGCTGCCGAGTGAGAGAACCACGGGAGGGAAGAGAGAGAGAGTGAAACGTGAGAGTGAGGAGAGAAGGAATGAAGGAAATAAATAGAGAAAATCGGTGGGCGGTTTTACTGTGCGAAAACCATGTGCCGCCCACGGTTTTACAAAACGGAGTATTTTTAACATTTTTAAATTGTTGTGTTTTAAAACTCAAAGCATCATTTTAAAACAATAAGAAATCTTTTGAACACATCAATTTAACAAAACAACCAAAAATTCAAAATCCAACCAAATAATCTAATTAATGTTAAAACGTTAATTATGGCACACTAATTCATCATTTACATTACATTAACATTAAATAAATTTCGGGACGTTACAGCTCTCCATCCCTAAAAGAAATTTCGTCCTCGAAATTTACAACTCATCTCAAAAGCAAAACAAATACGGATACAATTCCCGCATACTCGACTCTAATTCCCAAGTGGCTTCATCAACCCCATGATGCTGCCACACGACTTTTACCAACCGTATCTCACGACGACGCAAACAAATCACTTTCCGGTCGATAATCTGAATCGGCACTTCTTCGTACGTCGTATCCTCCTGAACCTGTACATCGCGAAACGAAACTATCTTATCTTGCCCAGGTGGACATTTCCTAAGCATCGACACATGAAACACATCGTGCACATGAGAAAGTTCGGGCGAAAGATCAAGCCGATAAGCGACCAGCGACCACACCAACTCGCTGAGTGATCTCGAACGGCCCAATATACCTCGGCGCGAGTTTCCCACTCACTCCAAACCGCATAGTTCCCTTACGAGGCGATACCCTCAAGAGAACAAAATCTCCAACCGCGAACTCTAAGGGTCTACGTCTCCTATCCGCGTAACTCTTCTGACGACTCTGAGCTGCTCTCAACCGACCTCGAATCACCGCGACTTTTTCGTTGCTATCACGAATCTCTTCCGGCCCAAGAATAACTCTATCTTCTGGCTCGGCCCAACACACAGGTGACCGACACGGTCGCCCATACAATGCCTCAAATGGTGCCATACCAATACTCGCCTGATAACTATTATTGTACGCGAACTCTGCCAAATGCAAACATTGCTTCCAATTCCCGCCGAAGTCCAACGCACAAGCACGCAACATATCCTCGAGAACCTGGATAACCCGCTCAGACTGCCCATCAGTCTGAGGATGAAACGCCGTACTAAAGTTCAAATCCGTACCCAAAGCCTCCTGAAAACTCCTCCAGTACTTAGCATTAAACCTGGTGTCTCGATCAGAGGTGATGGACAAAGGAACTCCATGCAACCTCACAATGTTCTGCATATACAACTCCCCGAGAATCTTCCTAGAACACGTCGACCTAAACGGAATGAAATACGCCGATTTCGTCAACCTGTCGACCACAACCCAAACTGCATCATGCCGCTGCTCCGTCCTCGGCAAACCTGTGAGGAAATCCATCGTCACATGCTCCCATTTCCACCCTGGAATAGGAAGCAGCTGAAGCTGGCCTGCAGGCTTCTGATGCTCAGCTTTCACCTAGAGACACGTCGAACACTTGGCCACGTACTCGCGAACATCTTTCTTCATGCCTCTCCACCAATACTGCCTCTTCAAATCACGATACATCTTGGTGCTCCCCAGATGAATAGCAAACTGAGACCTATGAGCTTCGTCTAGAATGGCTTTCGTCACTTCGGCGATAACTGGAACTGCAAGACGCTCCCGAAAGTACAACGATCCATCTGCATGCACGCTCCATTCCTCGAACTACTCTCCGTTCTGAATCCGCGACCAAATCCCTTGCAAATGCCGATCCTGCCACTGACTTTGCTTCACCATCCGAACAAGAGCTGGAGTCGCTTCCACATGATATAACGAAACTCGATCACCATCTTCACGATACAGTAGCCGATACTCACTCACTGTCGCATCCCTGCTCCAGTCCTCAAAAATCAAACAAGCGAGAATCCCTGAAGACTTCCTGCTAAGCGCGTCCGCTACCACATTAGCTTTCCCGGGATGATACTGCAAAGTGAAATCATAATCCTCCATGTACTCCACCCATCTGCGCTGCCTCAAGTTGAGATCCCTCTGAGTGAACAAATACCTCAAACTCTTGTGATCGGAGAAGACCTGAAACGATGCTCCATACAAATAACACCTCCAAATCTTCAGCGCATAGATCACCGCTGCAAGCTCTAAATCGTGAGTAGGATAATTCCGCTCGTGAGGTCATAGCTGTCTCGATCCGTACGCAACCACACGTCCATGCTGCATCAACACGCATCCAAGTCCGCGCCCTGAAGCATCCGCATAAACCTCATACGGCTCGTCACTGCTAGGAATAACCAACACTGGAGCTGAAGTCAACCGGTTCTTCAATTCCTGAAAAGCAAGCTCACAATCTTCATCCCACTCAAACCTGACGTTTTTCTTGATCAATCTCGTCAACGAAGCTGCAATCTTCAAAAAATCCTTTACAAATTTTCTGTAATATCCAGCAAGACCTAAGAAGCTGCGAATCTCCGCTACATTCCTTGGTCGTTCCCACTCCAATATAGCTTCAATCTTGGATGGATCCACTGAAATACCATGCTCCGAGATGACATGACCCAGAAATTTGACCTCAGTCAACCAGAACTCACATTTTTCCCTCTTAGCATACAACTGGTGCTCCCGTAGAGTCTGAAGCATGATCCGAAGATGCTGCTCATGCTCCTCCCAAGTCTTAGAATACACAAGAATATCATCGATGAACACGATCACAAACTGATCTAGATACGGCCTAAATACCCTGTTCATCAGATCCATAAAAGCTGCCGGAGCATTCGTCAACCCAAAAGACATGACCAGAAACTCGAAGTGCCCATACCGAGTCCTAAAAGCTGTCTTGGGAATATCCTCTTCCTTGATCCTGAGCTGATGATAACCTGAACGCAAATCAATCTTCGAGAAGTATCGCGAACCTCCCAACTGATCAAATAGCTCATCAATCCTAGGCAAGGGATACTTGTTCTTCACCGTAACACGATTTAGCTGCCGATAATCCACACATAACCTGAGAGTCCCATCGTGCTTCTTAGCGAACAAAACTGGTGCTCCCCACGGAGATGTGCTATTCCGAATATATCCTTTATCAGCAAGCTCCTGAAGTTGCTTCCTCAATTCCTTCATTTCTGCTGGCGCCATCCGATAAGGTGCCATAGAAATCAGTGATGTCCCTGGAAACAACTCGATACCAAACTCAATCTCCCGATGCGGTGGTAATCCTGGCAACTCGTCGGGGAAGACATCCTCGAACTCATCAACCACCAGAATCGCTACACTGCCACTCGAAACATAGGGCTCGCAATCTAGATTGGCAAGAAAAGCGAAACAATCTAGATTCTTTCGCCCTCCTAAACACGACTTTATAAGACGCTCACTCATTAACCAATCACCACCACCCTGGTAAGTGATTACCGTCCCCCTATCAGACACTAGGGTCACTTTTCTAAGTTGGCAGTCCACGACTGCACTATATCTGGACAACCAGTCCATCCCTAAAATCACATCATAGGAACTCATGGGGAGTATAATCAAATCACCTTTCAAAATCTCATCCCCAATCTTTATTTTATAGGATTTACACACACAATTTACACACATCCGCCCCAAGGGAGAAGTTATGACTAGGGGTTCATTAAACTCTTCTATCTCTAATCCCAAGGCATGTACAAAAGAACTCGAAATGAGAGAATGAGAGGCACCGGTATCAAATAAAACGCAAGCTAAAGATCTGAAAACCAAAATCATACCATCGACAACCGCGTTACCAGTCTGAGAATCTGACCCTCCAGATACCATTGCATGAACCTGCACTGGCGCCTTTCCTTTTCCTCTACCGACATTACTGGGTCCTAGATTACTCGGTCGATGCTGCTGAGATGGAGACGACTGCACACTACCTGCACTCGGTGCTCGATACTGAGGAACACTGCGCTGAAAATACTGCGGCTGCTGCCCCCGTGCCGGATATGAGAATTGCTGAGGAAAAAACTGCGGATACTGCAACTGCGGAGGCGGAGGTAGGGTCTGAGGCTGAGGCTGAGATGAACGACTGGCATCCTCCCCGGTCTGCGATCCAAGACGAGCACTCCTGATTGGGCAATTCCTCTTGATGTGTCCGGGCTGCTGACAGAAATGACAATGAAAGCTGTAGGGGTTGCTGCGCCCGCTGCCAGACGAACTGCTACTGCCACTAGGTCGCACCGCCTTGCTTGCCTTTCCCCGAAGCTGGACGACTACTAATGCTCTTCCTGTCACTCCTCTACGGTCCTCCTGAAGCCTTGGCTCGGTCCTTACAATATTGCACGTAATCATTCTCCACGGAGATCGCCGACGACACAAGCTCTCCGAAACTCCTAAGCCGTAGAGCAACCAACTGCCGCCGAATAGGAGCCTTAAGTCCTTCCTGAAACTTGATGCATTTCTCACACTCCGATGCCACAGCTGATGGAGCAAATCTAGCCAACTCGTTAAATTTTGCCTCATACTCCCGAACTGAAAGATCACCCTGCTGCAATCTATAAAACTCAGCTGCCTTCTGGTCTCTATACCCCTGTGGAAAAATACCGATCATAGAACAGCTCCTCGAACTTGTCCCAACCGATATCGCCACCGCGCTCCAGACGCTTAGTTTGTTTCCACCAGGTGTTGGCGCCACCCTCGAGCTTATACGCCGCAAACTCCACACGATACTCCTCAGGCACACCAAGAGTATCTAGATGCTTCAAGATCGAATCCAACCAATACTCTGCTAACTGCGGATCCCCATTGCCATCAAAAGTCAGAATAGACGCCCGCCGGAATTCCTTAAAGAAAGCATGCCGACTACCAACACTGGAGTCTTCTGGTCTAGCCCTGGCTGCCATCTGCCGGAAAAGCCGCAAACATAGACCTCGTCATGCTCTCATCATTTCCGAACTCAGCGTCAGCAGTCGAACGACGTCTAGGTGCCATTCTCTCACTTCTGAAAATAAAATTTGGACTGTCAGAGGTATTTCATTGTCAAACCTATGTGTGCACAATTCCCAAGGTTCATAACCTTGAGCTCTGATACCATTCTGTCACGCCCCGGAGTACGGGAGGTGACGTGACGGAATATTTAGATTAATTAAAAGAGAATTTAATTAAAAATCGAGAGTTTGAGAATCAAATTAAATAAAAATTAAGAAGATTTTCCACCACATTTTATAAAAGAATTTATAAATATTAAGCAGGTAATAAAAATTAAATAAAAACCTGCGAATATGGGTTCCATAACCCACAACTTGTGCACACACATGGTTCTGACAATATCACAAATACAATTACAGTCCAAGTACAAATAAAGTTAAGTCTTACATGCCTTGATTAATAATACAGAATATAAATAAACTCTCCTATTGCTCCTGAGTTCGGTCCGAAGAATCTTCTCCAAACCTAAATGGAAGACCACCTAGATGGGGGAAATTTAAAACAATAAAACGTGAGCGAAAGGCTCAGTAGGACTAAGTTTTATAAATAATTTAATTTGAAGAAACAGTTCATTGTTAGGAGTACTCAAAAGAAAACTTAAATAAATAAATAAATAATTAATTAAATACATAATTTGAGTAGAGCCGTTCTGACACAGAACAGTCCACTCATACAATCAAAAACACCATTTTTCTTTTATCTAGGCAAACCATGATATCACCACCGTAGTGGCCCAGCTGGGTTTCGGGACCTGCCCCTAAGGTCGATCGCTACACGACCCGATCTCTGATATGGCCTCATGCCTTAGTGTTTATTATCATTATCATTCAAAACCCAATTACCGAGTGTTGTCAATTACATTTATTATGAAATTCATTTCAGATCACGGTATATTAAAATATAACCGATAAAACCATTTTCAAACAACCGTTGTAAACATTTTGATAGAAATCATTTTCAAAGCCAAATCATTTCAAAACCAGGCTACCAAAGAAATAGGATAAAAGTCCTACCTCAATACTCGTGCCGGTGCCCCACACCGTAATCCCGGTCCGCTATACGTTAGCTCCACGGAACCACGAACGATCCTAGATACAAACTAAGTCGATCAATATCTAGTTTGAGACATTCTATGTTACTAAATCATTTCATGATGTCCTAGTGTGCCATTTGTATCATTAAAATCATCCTATAAGGTTGGGGTTTAAATCAGGGTTTAAAATAGTGAAAACGGATAAAAATCACAAAAATTTCCATCCCTCGATCGGCCTGCCGGACGCCCTGCTTCGGCCTGCCGAACTGCACAGTTCGGCCTGCCGGAAGCAAAGTTCGGTCGGCCGAACATTCCCCAGATTCGGCCTGCCGGTCGGAAGAACACCGGCCTGCCGATCATCACTCCGGCCTGCCGAACACAGGCCGAACTGGAAAAATCCAGAAATCCCAGCCACGGGTTTCTCGATCCCCAAAATCCAAATATTGTTTCCAACCTGTTTTTCTCAAATCCCAGGCATGAAAAACAATTATACTTGATAGAAAAACATACTAAAACATATTTGGACTCATTTAAACAAGATTTGAACTCAAAATCCTCAAAAATCTGAAAATGAGAAAATGAGGGGAAAAATGAAAAATCTTGAATCCAATCCGTTTTTCTTCAATCTAAGCTTAGATTCTAGTTGTTCTAAGCTCATTTAACTCAAATACAACGTTTTCTAAGTTTAAACAAACCTAGATTTCAAAAATGCGTAAAATTGAAATTTTTAGAAAAAGTTTAGAAATTTCGAATCTAACCTCGAATCGAAGCTTCAATCCGTGTTCTCGGTTGGCGAATCACGTCCCCGAGCTTCCTCCTTGCTATCCCGAAGCTTGGATTCGAAATGGAGTTCAAAAATTTTGAGAGAAAGGTAGAGAGAGAGAGGGCTGCCGAGTGAGAGAACCACGGGAGGGAAGAGAGAGAGAGTGAAACGTGAGAGTGAGGAGAGAAGGAAGGAAGGAAGGAAATAAATAGAGAAAATCGGTGGGCGGTTTTACTGTGCGAAAACCATGTGCCGCCCACGGTTTTACAAAACGGAGTATTTTTAACATTTTTAAATTGTTGTGTTTTAAAACTCAAAGCATCATTTTAAAACAATAAGAAATCTTTTGAACACATCAATTTAACAAAACAACCAAAAATTCAAAATCCAACCAAATAATCTAATTAATGTTAAAACGTTAATTATGGCACACTAATTCATCATTTACATTACATTAACATTAAATAAATTTCGGGACGTTACACTCCCTCGAGCGCTACATACGTACGTACATACATATGTGAAATAATTTTACATATTTATTTTTGAATAGCGAGTTTGGTGCATTTCACGTCTACAATGCCCCCCAAAATTTAACGAAAAACTTATAACGGACTACTATTTTAAATAAAAAAAATATATTTGATTTTGGAAACTTCTTGATGATAAAATTAAATCAGAAGCCAAATCATCGCAAACTCAAAAGTTTAGAACCTATCCCACTATCAACTCGAGATATAAAACAAAATAAAATACATTCATATTCTATTTGCAAAGAAAGAAAAACAAACACACACACACATATTCCGCATAGATGATATTATATTATATTGTAATGTTATCCACTAATTTTGATCGTGGGACACTCGAGAACTGAGCAACTTGCGCGTCTTTGAGAAATAGGACAAAACTTCAAAAGTTTGCTAGTATCTATTATGATGGCTGGCTAAAATGCACGTTGTTGTTGTGCATAAATTAATTAACAAGTGGATAAAATTAAAAAGAGGCGCCAATCCACCCTCATGATGAGCTTTGAGAATAAGAAAATGGATGATTTCTCTTTAACTCAGTTGCCCGCAAAATAGTTCTCAAAATAAAAGAGCCAGCATTTATAGGCTTTCTTGGGGTCTCATCTTATAAGGAAATAGACCTTAAAGAATATATAAGAAATATTTCCATGATGGATATTATAGGTTCAAAAATGTATTGCTTTACTTTGACTTACGGATGTATTTGGGTTAACTTATCGGAACCGCAATAAAATTAGGTATAAAATTAAAGGGAATATAAAGCAAAAAAGTAATAACTGAAAACTATCTTGGTTGAAATTGTTTGAGATCCTTTGAAGCTATGTGGAAAGAACCAATATATTATTATGGGTTTCTAATTCCAAAACTCGAAAAAATTTAAACATAAAAGTATATGTCAATTAGAAATTACTGGGAATAGATCGCAAACAAACAAAAAAATGATTATAATGATCATTATTTTTAATTTTCAATATTATATCCCTCATATTTACCTTCTTAATTAAGAGCATCTCATTCTACATATGATCAATTCATATACTTACTTTACCTTGAATTAAAGAGCATCCAATTCCCTCCAAATTAATATCAAACTTGCCGTGCACAGCAAGACGCTCAAGCTATGTCTATTTTTTCATAAAAATATTTATATCAATTTATTGATTATTTATATATATATATATATATATATAAAATCTTTCAATTTTTTTAAAAAGAGAAAGAAAAGAAAGCTGCAGTTTTCACTTTCAGATATTGCAGGACCACAAACATGTTCATTTGCAAATAAACGTCCTTTTATTCGTGCCATATAATTCCCACCAAAAAAATCTCCTCTGTACAATTAAGGAAAAGCAAACTATAAATAATTATAAATGCTAGTCTTCACAAATTGTTTCAACACAAATTTTACTAATCCAATGCAAGTGGGAAGAGCACATGAGCTTTTATGGCTTTGATATACACTTGTCACTTGCTGCCTAACACACCTTGATGTGACACCCTAGTCGTGGGTAAAACCAGCCTAAACACCCAGTCCAAGTGGTGGCCTATAAATAGGATGCATTTATGACATTCTAGAGAGACTTCTTCTTCCCACCTAACTGATTGCCGCCCTCTGCTGAGCAAACCTTGCCTTGAGCATCGGAGAGCTCTTGTTTATTGACTAACATTTCTATTGCCTCCAAAACGTCCCTCCTCTTGTTGCAGGTACATCCGCCCGGGTAGAGGCAAATCGAAAGAGAGTCGGACCGTGCGCAGCCGCACGCGGTATTGATCCGACGCCGAATCACGGTAAGCATCAACAAACGTATTTTTTTTAATCTAGTATGATAAAAATTATAAGTTTTATTTAGCACAAAAGATCAAAATCAAGTCGTTTCTTACCCCCCAAAAAAGAAAAAGAATCAAAATCATTCAACATATATATTCTCTATATCTGTAAGCCAAACAATATAAGTAGTTCAAAAATCTCTATATTTTCAACTCACGTATGTGAATCACGTTAAAAACATATTCCTATTTTTTGTAATTAGTAATATTAATGCATGTGAAAAACCAAAAACTTTGAAAGCGGAAATCGACAAGAAATAACAATAAATGGAGTTTATGATTAATCGAGGACTTAATTAACAAAATATATTCTAAAAAAATTAACAAAATATCGTCCATTTTACTCATAAAAAAAAAATCGTCCATTTTGCGTGTATCACATTGGATATATATTATAACGAATGGGCATATATGTTAATAAACAAAATTGCTCTTTCAAACTATAAAACAAAAACGAATAATATCAGAGAATATTGCAAATAAGTATGATCCACAAAATAAACGATATATAAAAGAGTAAAAAAAAAAAAAAAAGGAAAGAGAAAATCAAAGAAATATAACCAACAAAACAATAAATATAATGAGGGCCTACTTTTTTGGTTGCCACGTATACCTCATCAAATCACTAAAAAATAAAAAAGGATTGACTCAGCATCAACGCAGCGCCTTAATCCAAGTATGAGTCAAGCTACCTAGCACATTCCCGATTCCTCCACAACTCTCCAAAAACTCTCTCCTAATTATAACAATTTTTCTACTCACGATATTTTCCTTATCACTGACGTTATAAAACCCATATATAGATATATATTTTCATCTCAACAAACCTCATTACCCAATATTCATCCTCCAAAGTCCATACAAATTAAGCCATTAGTTTTCTTCTTTTCCCATCTTTAACAACAACCTTCCTTTTTTAGTTCTTTCATCTCTTCTGTCTGTGTATATATACACACACACACATATATATATATATACACGCACAATATTTTGTAGTTGTAGTGCTTTTATAACCGGAAGAGAAGAAGAGAGGGATATGAGTGACAAATAATAATTTTGTTTTGGAAAAGAAAGTTGTTAAAGATAGTCTAGTAATATTGAATTAAGGCAATATGGACAGCCTTGAGGAGAGAGTTTCTATGTTTTTCGACGAATATTCGGAGGAATATTCCGATCGTTGCTTGGAATATGATCATCATGATCAGGATTCGCAGGACCCACACGAGAGGACCTTGTACTGGGAATCTCAACATTCCCTTCTTCAGGTAATCTCCTTCACTAGTACTTTAATTACTTATAAAAAATAAATATATATATACATATATATATATATTTGTTTTCAAAATTAAGTGAAAGTATGGCATTTCGTTTCTGGTCTTGTGTCGGAATTCTGGAAGCCTGAGTTTTGAGAGAATTATATATTTAATTTCTAGAATATTACTCCTTAAATAATTAGGTTTTTTAAAAGGATAATTAGGATCATAATAAATTTTCTTATATGAAGGCTGCAACTTTTTGTTTGTTATGCTTTTGGGAGAATGATTTTACTTGTTTCCAAAAATGGAAAAGAAAAAAAAGAAGAAAGGTAAAAAGATATTAATTGATATTTGGTAATGGTTTTTTTCCCCATAATGAGCCTATGCCAGCTAAAATAAGAGGTTAATGGTTATATTCGTGCCATGATTTTCGTTGGTTTGGACCCTAAATACCGAACTAGTGGACAAAACTTTTTGTTTGAAAATGAAAACGCAATACCCTTGTTAATCTACGGACTTTTAGGTACACAAAAAAAAAAAGGACAAATAATCGATTAGGATCATCTTTTTGTAAATGGCCAATTTTTTTCCTTTTTTTTTTTTTTAGAAACATGACCTTTCTTTTTACAATGATTAATTAAGATTAATCATAATTTATCACTGGTAAACAGATTTAGTATTAAAAAAGCTTCAAAAAAGTCACTTATTACGAAATAATTAAGGCGTCAATTTCCTCTCGTTCTTCCATATTATTCACTTGGTATAAATATGATCATAATTTATTTAATCTATATGAAGAAGACACATATATTTATGGCATGTTTTTTTGTTCACTTTGTATGAATATGATCATAATTTATTTAATCTATATGAAGAAAACACATATATTTATGACATGTTTTTTGACAAATTTGAGTACTCAACTCATGAACAGGAAGTTTTAGAGCGATATAGCTCAACAGGATCGAAGTTGAGAAAAGAGATTAGTCGAACCATAGATACGGCGAGAGAGGCAGGATCTTGCTGTTGTGAAAAGACAAAGAACGATGGCTGCAGCCACTGCTTGCGACGAACTGTTCTCCATATCCTTTGTGACAAAGGAATCAGTGCCTCTCTTTGTACTTCCAAATGGAGGGAAACCAAAAAGTTTCCACGAGGTAAACTGACTTGAGCAAATCCCATTTTAGCTACTCTTAATTGTGCCCTATTTATTAGAAATTTCTCAAAGAAAAAAGGTTGAGAATATTTAAAGTACGCCTTTGGCAATACATTTAGAGCCAAAAATTAGAACAAATTCAGTGTAGCATGTTAAAGCTTTATACTGTAGTAGTTGAAACTATATAATTAGAACAATGTTGCCAAACGAAACCTTAATTAAGAACTTTAATAGTGTACACTTATTGGTCATTAAGTAATGTGTCTTTTCTAAATGTCAAATCAAATCAAGTCAATTGATCAAATCATTGCTAAGATATGAAAGAAAATCATTTTTAACTGTTAAATATTTACAAATTTAGCTAAATTTTCATATTTTATTTAATCTACGTGATTCTAATTCGATCTAATAGTTAATAATTATATCTGAAATTCGATTTGATGATGGTTAAAAAACGTGTAAGTAATTTTCATGTGCTATCACTGAATTCTCACCAAATAGTATGTTAAAATTTTATGGAAAATTGCTAGTTGATAAAACACATTATAGGTTTAGTGTTTTTTATCTAATCTTTTTATTTAAATTGCTCTATCTTGGGTTATTAGTATTGAGTCCTAATATTGAGTCCTTGAATTGGTTGTCTTTACAACCTAGAGATACATTAATTGTTCTCAATGTATCACTTATAATTCATAAAGATTAAAAAAAAAAAAAAAGTTGTCACAACTTAATATCCTAATAATGTTGGTGACAACCTCAGGTTCCCATGAGTATGTCCAAGTGATTGGTACCACATCAAGTGGAAAGAAGCAGGTCCCATACATAGTGGAAGTTGAATTCCGAGACCAATTTGAGATTGCAAAACCATGCCGGGAGTATCAGAAAATCGTCAACGAATTGCCGGAATATTACATCGGAAAACCCGACTGCCTATACGCCATTGTCCGAATTGTGTGCGACGCAGCGAAGACGTCGATGAAGGAGAGGAAAATCCACATGGGGCCTTGGCGAAAGACCAGCTTCATGCTCATGAAGTGGTCAGCCAATTCCTTAATTGATCAGAAGTTGAAGTCCACCAGATCCTCCGATAAGTTCCGGCCGCTTTCGGCACCTACACAACCGCGATCGCAGTTTTCCGCCGCTCCTCCGGCTGTCATAGTTACGTAGAAGGAGATTTTTGCTCTGATCATTAGCAGTCTATAGTCTGTACTTGAAAATTTGGCTCTCTTATGGTATCCGGCTTGATCGAAGTGTTGTTTTTTTATTTACCAGTAATGAATTTTTGTTACGAGAAGATTAATTTATGGCGGCTTATGAAGAGAATAAATAGGTAAAACCACAATGTAGAGTGCACGCAAAGCTTCTCTTTGGGGAATTTTTGCTAGCGTGTAACGTATAAGGGTTGTAGCGACTTCTATACATTGCTTTGAAATGCAGGAAGCTTAATTCACCTATGCGCATTGAGTAATTTCTGTTCTATATTACTTTTTTTTTTTTTTAAATAAAACAGCTTTTTTAATTATACTACTGAATAATTTATGTGCATTTTTTTTAGGTTCGTTTACTTGTAATTATAGCCAGGGCTGGCTCAATGTAATTTGGGGTTTTAAGTGAGATTTTTGAAGTGATTTTTAAAAAATATATATATTTCTATATAATAGTATGCATACAAATGAAAAAAATAATTTTAAAAATCATTCACAAATAACAAAATAATCCGCAATGTACAATGAAAGAAACCAAATAAAAAAAAATTACAACAAAGGTAAAGTAATAATGCTATTAAAAATACATGTTTAAGCTCATCAAAAACTTCCCCACATCAAAAAAAATATAGTTCTCTATTTTAGCAAATTGTCGAAAAATAAAGTGAGTTTTCTCCGTTCCATTTAACTATAAGAAGATAACAAAGCATAACAACAACGATACTTGTGAGTTTTTTTTTAAGCTCTTTTTTGAGATTGAATCAAACTTTATATTTTCCTCCGTTATTGGATTTTTATGCCCCGATGCATATTTCTATTACATATATTTATTACACATTTTCTATCACACATTTTTATTAATAGATTTAGTTTATGTATATGAAAACCAAATCAACACAGTACACAAAATAACAAAAAAAAAAGTAATGTAAACTTTCAGAAACAATTAGCAACAAGAAGATAAAAAATGAGTAAGAAAGTGAGAGATAAATATTGCATTCTTGAAAAGTCAAGATTTTAGGGAGAGCAAAAACTATTGATTGAGAAAAAGAAAGGATATTGTACAAATACAAGAAAAGAATAAGTGATGATTTTTAAATAAAAATAGAGATGATCATGGTTTACTTTTTTCTTTTTTGTTTTTTCCACAAAAAAAATACCGTTTTGTTAACTATTATTTTACTATTTTTATTTTATTCATGATCAATAACTTTACAGTTTTGTGATTTTTTTCTTTTTTTTGATAATCCCACTCTATTAACGGGTCTCACAATTGGTATCCCTTTTTAAGGTGATTGAATCATGGGTAAAGTAACTACCAATTTGTTGGTGTTGGCTTCTAATTCTTATAAAAAAAAAAATTCAAATAATGCATAGGAGATAGCTATAATATAGTTAGAAAAAAAAAAGAAGAAAATTTGAGACCCTCTATAATTGAAGCACCGGATTAACTTGCCTTAAAGTTAAGCCGGTACAATTTATAGCTTTTGAGAATGAATGTAGAAGCTTGATTTGTACCCTACCTTGATCTCTTCAGGCATGTTATTAAAATCCCTAACCTCTCGTCAGAGGCGGGAAAATTCTTGAGCATGAAAAAGAAAAAAAACAATTTGGAAATACACGTCCGCCATATATTGAAGGGGTTAACGAAACATATGCTATATACTATTAGAATATAACTTTTATTCGTAAATGTTATACATATCGCTTAAGATGATGTCATAAAAACATATACTAACAAAATACAACATATGATTATTTTTTTAATTATAGCTATTTTTAAAATATTTTGAAAATTGTGTTCAACTAATATTTCACCAGAATAATTTACCATGTAATCTATTTTTTTTTTTTTTTTTCATGTTTAAGTGGCTTCAAAAGGCTCCCATTTAAAAGGCTTGAAACGGATGGGTAAATTGTTTCAGCCGAAAGAAACTGCTGGGATAGTTTGTAAGGATTTAATCAACCGTTCATACGTTCAATCGTTTTCAGCTTTTAAGAAGATGTCAACCTATATCTTAAGGCCAAATCGAAAAGATTTTTACTTCTTAGAGTGATGCGACTCATTTCTTTCATTAATGCTGCTTTTGCCGGTTGCCACAGAGAAGAGACACTGCAAAGAGTCCTCAACAGCAGACGATGATGACAAGTGAATGAGATTATTAGATGGTTTGAAAAAATGATTGAAATCAACTGTTATAATTATAAATGATATAAAAAGTTTATATGTTAAAATAAAAAATAAAAAATTGTTATAATATAAAAATTTTATTTATTATAATTATTAAATTAAAATTATTGATTTCAATCATTTTTTTAAACGAATTATACCTTTCTTTTAAAAAAGTAAACAGAGACAAAATATTCTACTCCAATCATGCAGATTTTTCAAGTGCCTATAGATGGTAACTTACTTTTTTAGATACACCCTAGACTCTAGTAGATTTACATCCTACTAAATATTTGAGTTGAAAATCTCTTGTACTTAAATTACATATTACAGACGTATATAGGAAAACGGGCAAAAGAAAAGACCATATACAAAAAACCATTACGAAGCAATAGTCAAAATTAAATCCTTTGAGGAGAATATTGCAGAGGGGAGAACAGCCTGAAGCTAAGTTTGAGATTATGCTTGCGCTCTCTCAAGTTTTGACACTCTGGAAAGAAGATGAAAGAATCCTAAAGAGCCCATCTAGGTTATCAGCGTGTACCTGTTACAGCTTTGAATGTGAATTAGCAGGTCTCATTAATTTAAAAAAAAAGGAAAGCGAGAGAGAGAGAGGAGAATTGATATATAGCCTCCTGCTTCAGCAGATAAATTCCAACAATATGAAAGCAACGTACCCAATGGCCAGCATCCTCAAGGACATGCATTTCAACACCACCTCCCTTTTCAGCAGCAAGCTCTTCGGCAGCATGAATCCTTTGAAGATCTTCAAGGGCCCACCTGTGCAAGCTTCTTTCTGCTTTCAAAAAATTCACATGCACGCCTCGAGGCACATCTTCAACAACTTTCCTGTATCAATTAAAAGAAAATGAAAAAGCTAGATCCATATAGGTAAAATGAATTGACTTGTGAGGTGGACTCCTTATAGAAATGTTGACAGCACCTTTACATAATAAGCGTACTAGATACCATAAGGTGTGCTTTTACCTCCTAAACAGAATTTAATGTTGCTAAGTTTTAAGTTATTACCATAAATTTGTCTCTTCATAGGACTGATACATTTCTGAAATTCCCTTGAGATCAAACACCCATGAGAAGTTTGATGATGACGAATTGGAAGTATTAGTTGGGCGAAGATTTGTAACAACCCACTGCATGAATGCACGAACAGAACAAAGATCCATAATTAAGTAAGATAAAATAATGTTACTAGTCATGCTACTCAATCCTTTAGATTACCGCTACAAAACAACTTTTGACTCCTCGTGTTCACATGGCAAATTGGTCAGAAGGATTGCTTCCACATTCTCTCAAAATTTTAAGAGCCAACAGGGATGAAACAAGATGATGTAAATAAAATAATTATTATTCGAAAATTGCAAGAACTAAGAACACAACTGCATGTTGAAAAAATGAGCAGCCAGAATACTTTTGTATAGACATCCACAGTCATAACCAGCTTGGAGGTGTCACAGCCGGTAGCAAAAGCTTGTAAGTTCAATTGTACCTGTGCCACATCTTTTGGAAAACCCTTCTTGAAGCAGAGCCTTAACAATATCCCGCTTTGAGGAGACCTTCATTGAAGAAAGAGTATGCCGATTTAAGTATATCCATAAAGAAGACGAACATAGTACATACCAAAAAGAAGCCAAAATATAGCATTACAAAATAAGAAATAGTGAACGAACCATTAGAGTACTTGCAATGTTAATTTACATGTTCAGTTTCAGAAGGAAAACAAGTTGCCAAAAGAGAAGATAATACAAAGATGAGGCTTCAGCAGTGGTTATACAATGACCTCTTTAGGCAGTTTACTTAGAAAAGATATTAGCTCCGCTGGATGGCCCTCCCCATCTCCACCAGGTCGAACTTTTCCAGGCGTCGCATCTAGAACCCAGACCTAAAAATAATTTACAAGAAGGAAAAGGATATGAGCACAAACACAAGTGCCAACCATTTGATGTTTTAAAATTCAGAAAATTAGTTGCTATCATGATTCAAAAGCCATGATGTAATGCAATTTCACCTTTTGAAACCTTCATTTACTTTCTTGTTAGCAAGTCGATGTTCTAAACTGGGCTCCATATAAAAGACGTATTTATATATGGGTTCAGAAGCAAAGACGTCAAAAATTAACATTCCAAACACACATACATGCATGAATGTCTATGTGCACACGTGTACTAGTTCCATAAAGTTGTATAAAAACCCAGCAGCAAAATTATTCTAAGGCCATAGTCAAATTCTCTCTCTCTCTCTCTCTTTTTGATGACAATCCAGAGTCAAATTCTTAGTAAACAATGTCAGACTGCTAGAAACTTACTCTGACTGGTCTTGCAAGAGGTTTAGCGGCTTGGTCCACCATGCTTAAAACAACTACAAACAAAAATATAACGCAGAAGTGAGCACCAGTATCACCCAAACACAAGTAACATTTAACTTTTTATTGGTCAAGAAACAAGCATAATTTCATACTTTCATAACATAAAGGAAAAAAAAATGAAGCTTAAGTTACCTTTTCCGCCAAAACTGTGACCAACAAGAACACGAGGTGGTATTCTCAACTGCCGAACCTAGATAGTGGAAAGAAGAACAAAATTTAATTCTCTCTTTAATAAGAGAAAGAACAAAATAAAAATGAGAGGAAAAAGTCCGTGCATAACTTTTATTTTAGATCCTTAAACATCTTAAACTATAATTCACATGTGAAACCTCCAGTTTTAAACAATGTACGGTAGTTGTGCTGTCAGTTAGGATTGACAAAACCAAGCAGCCATACATGATGTAGGCAAATAAAGAAAACTATAATGGTAAACAGAAAATATAAGACGTACTAGCTTTAAGACATCAAGAGCAGTGGACGCAACAGTATGTGGGCCCCTCTTCGTCGTTGAAGCAGAATCACCATGACACCGCAGGTCTACTAAGAGAAACTATAAGAGAGAGAGAGATAGAAGCAGGCAAGACTTTCACCATCAACAGCAAAATGCTTTATGGACTCCTTTAAGCTGCAATGAAACCTTAATATGCAAGCTGAATATGAAGGTAAAAAAATAATAATAATAATAATAACAAAAAAGATACACGTGAAAGTCAAAGGTGAAATTAGTAATATTATTACATGCCATAATTGTTTAAATTACATATACCGCACAGTCCCACAGATATATAGGATATATGGCCATCCCTTATTGGTTTGATGGAAATCCAACAAACAAACTCACAGCTTATGACCTTTGTGTCAGAAAGAAATTCCGTTTAAAGAGTTGATTGTTGAAACTATTAGATCAAATTGAGCATAAATTTTCATCGTGAATACCTGCCATGTTGGAAAGTCTTGAGCCAACATCCGAGCAAATGTTCCTTGAAAAAAGGAATATGATGTAAGGGACTCGTGAAGTGTTTAAACTCAAATAAAGATATTTATACCAGCAAGCAAATTATTATAAGAATTTCTAACGACAATTGCTGCTGCAGGTTTGAAAAAAAAAAAAAAGAATCATTCCGCATGGAAAAAGAGTACATAAGGAAGATATCTACAGGCACAACAGAGGACAAAAGCAACCCTTCAGCATATGAACATACAAAATACAAATGAGTTTTTTATTTGACGTCACATATGATTTTTGCAATTACAAACAGGAGACAGGGGTTACAAAAAAGAAATGACTAACACCGAATGACAGCATATCGAGGCATTGACCAATAATTATCCATTCTGATTCAGGACAATTTCAAACATGTAACAATCTGGTATGGAGTTTCAGAAGTGTGAAGCACCTACCCCAGTTCCTTCGGCTACCCAAACTGCCATGAAGAAAAACAGCTGTTGGTGGATCAGGTATCGATCTATCCATTACAGAACTCCATCTAACCTGCAGATGGAATTGTCAAGGCTCAGAGTTGCACCAAAACTTTTCCTTTTTTTAAACCACTTATTCAATTATATTTCCATATTCAATTATAGTTTCATCACGCTTTGCTACTGAGGATAGAAAATTTTAATCAAATGAGGATTGAGGCAATTTCTAAATGTTAGTCAAATAAATTAACTTGATCTTCAATAAAATCAGAATCAATAAATAAATAACAACGTGCTATCTTAAACCATAGTCTTCGCCTGATGTCATTTCCAATTTTAGAACTTAAAAAGATCAAACGCACCTCAAAGATATGTCTGTTTTTTAAAACATAATTATCAAGTTAGATTTAGGCACACACAACACGGAGGCAGAGATTTAGTTTAGATAGAATGGAATCACGAACAAAACCAAATGCAGAAGTGATAGAAGAGATAAAAGACTCACAAGTGCTCCTTGAACAAGATCGTAACCCTGCAAACGAAACATCACAAACGTGAGTCAAATGACTCGAAACTTGTCAAAGCCTAAACTATGCTCAAACAATTTAAGCCGTTGAAACTCCATTACAAGTATTTCAGAAGCTTGTGCAAGCTTCTCATCTACTAATGCCATACAAACACTGCGCTCTTTACCCTTCTTCCTCAAATGCCCCCGAGCTATCCAAGAGCTGCGACATGGATCCTTCTACAAAAATAAACAAGATCAAGAAGAGAATGAGAGACAATAAAAACAACTAACACTTACCCAACATGTAATTTGTTTATTTATGTTACTAGTGGGTCCATATGGGAACCAGACTAGTTAGTTGTACTACATTAAATGATTTTTCTCTCCCCCAGTTTAGAGAAAACCAAGATGAACAAGAATCTAAAATGTGCTCTTTCCGTCTTGTTCATAAATTATAATCTACTCTTCATTTTTCTTTTGTTTGCACTTGATTTCATTCTTGTCAATTTCTTTGCCCAATTGTCAACTAACTTCATGTTCGCCCCCGTTTCAGAGCCCGTACGTAACTACCATCCTTTAGTTCTATATTAACGTATATATTAGTATATCTCAACTGCTTTGTACTTTGAGGACTCATCGAATTAGTGACCAAATTAATAATCTTCAGGAAATTATTATAATATAATACGAGAACCCAACCAAAAACACGTAATAAACAACATCCTAGGTTGCTACATTGTGCCATATACATGGCACGTACAATAAATTTCTACACGTGATCAATTGCAAGATTATTAACGAAGACATTTCATCTAACAGCATAGATTTAACAGAATCAACCCAACATTCACTAAATAAATAATAATAATAAAATTAACGGACTTTGATTCCGGAAAGAAGATTACCTGAAACGGAAATGAAACTCGAGAATCGGTTCCAAGAGCCACCGAAAACTTCAATTTCTCTGCCAAACGAAGGGAGGAGCTACCTCCGTGAACGCACGTCGACGGATGCGATATCGCCGACATTTTCACCCGATCGCAAGAAACCAGAAGAAGAAGAAAACGACGAAATGTCGCCTAAAGAAAAATCCAGATCTCGATAATGACGAAAGAGAATCGTGAAGAGAGGGTAGTTGGGAGGCGGAGACACCAAGTGAATGACGATGCCTCTCGGACCTCCCTACTTTCTCTTTAGGAAAACCGAACTCCGAGACAAATGGGCGACTTTTTTTGTGGGGGACATTTTCTCACTCCCTCTCCCTCTCTCTCTTCTCTTGAATTACAATTGTGTTACGATGTTCGATGTTCGGCGTATTTTTATTAATTTTTCGGAATATTTTGGGACGTGGTGGACCGTGGGCGTGAAATACAAGGCGACGCCAACGCGGCGCGGGTATTTTTGAAATGACAAGATGGCCATGGATTTTTGCCGCCACGTGAGTGAAGATAGGGTGGGTCTGTGTTGTAGCCAATTGTGTTTGGACAGTTCTATTTATCCCGACCTCTATATCTCTCACATAGGTGGGGCAGGTCTTACTATAAGGCCCACCTGTGTAAGGGACATAGGCTAGAGTCCGAGCCCCAAAAAAAAAGTTTTTTATTATGTTTAATCTAAAAAGACAATGGAGTTCGGGACCCACTCCTTAATAGAAGCCAACTGTTGCCCGTCCCTGTACCACAGTGGTAATTTAACACGTATTATACTAAGGGGGCATTTGACTTCCTGTAGCTTGTATTCTAGATTTATTTAAATAATATAATTTTGATTTTAAATATCATTAATTTTATATCTTTAGATTAATTTTGATATATAAATTTATATTTTTTTATCAATATTTAAAATTGATATAAAAAATACCAAAGATACCTTCAAATTGATAAATTAGAGAATTTACGAATTTGAAAAAAATTTATACTAAGATTTCTAACTTTAAAAACATATAGTATACCCTCTAAGATAGGTTTTTTTTGTGTTTTTTATTTATTTTTTTTTTTTAAGTTTTAATTTTTCTCTATTTTACTTAAAGATAATTTGGTCATTTTAAAGGTCAAAATCAACTATTAACTTAAATAAAGTATAAAATTGTGTATCAAATATAATATAAAGATATATGCATTTGATGAAATTAAAAGCTAAAGGTAACCAACACCTGGCTAGTTCAGTTGGCAGGAGATTGTTACGTTTAAGTAAGAAACTTAAGTTCGAGTCCTTGTAAATATAGTTGTCATTGTTGGGAGACTTTAGCTGTCTTCGAGTCTCTATATGGATCGGCTCAGGGTTAGTGGGATAAACCCGATGGGAGTTAAGCAGGCAGCCCTTTAGCGACCCTTTATATAAAGAGTTCGTGCCTTCTATGTGGACTCTGGAAACAAAGGGTGTGGATCACTACTACAAAAAAAAAAAAGGCTAAAGGTATAGGTTTTAAATTAGCAGTATCCAATTTGTTGAATTTTTTATCTAAAAAGTCTAAGATTTGCTTGAGTACATGATTCAAAATTAAAGTTTAAAATAAAACACTATAATAATTTAAATTTATGAAAGAAAACACCGTAGATGAAAAAAAGGTACTTTAATCATGTATATTTAAAAATAAAATTTAAGTGAAATGTTAAAAAAAGATACATATGAAAAAGATAAAATATTGATGGAAGAAAAGAAAAAAAGTTAAAAAAATGCTAAAAATAAGGGGAAAGGTTAAAAAAACAAAAATATTTATAGATGAAAAAAAAAGGATAACAAGCAAAAACAAAAAAATCAACCAAAAGGTCATTGTTTTGGTTGAAAGAGGAGAATCTTTTTTTCCTTTCTATGTATGGATAGTTATAGATGCTAAAACGACTAGCAAAATTATTAAAAAAAAAAAAAAAAAAAGATAAAATATTTACGAAAGAAAAAAAAGTTGATAGGTAAAAAACAATAGTAAAAAGGAGGGCATAAATGAAAAATAATAAAATATTTAAAAAAAAAAAAAAAGAATGAAGAGAGACCAAAACACACGTTTCAACCAAAACTTGCTTTTTGCTCGAAAGCTGCGGTGCCTATATTGGCACTTATTACTCTGTAGTAGATAACCCTACTTGCGTGTAATTGAAATACTTTTATTAAGGATCCGCTTTTATTCAATAGATTCGTGGTTATATGTATAGCTTAATGTTAAAACCACTTCAATATCTCAAGTTAAAATAAAACATATAACATTCTTATTAAATAACTAGTAAAAGACTGCACGTGCAAGGCATGTGTATTGGTATTCATAAGCTATATTAATTTAAGATACGTTTAGCATAATATATTGTATTGTATTATATTATATATAAAAAATATAACATAATACTATATATCAAATAAACCTTAAAGAATTTTAAAAAATGACACAAAAAACCTTTTTGTTGTTAAACTCTTGAGACAAAAAAAAAATGAAGGTTTATCCAAACATATCTCATACATTTTACAATTAACACTTAGAAATATACGAGTATAACAAATACAATAGACCGTTTGGTATTATTTTTAAGATAAGTAAAAATATTTTTGTTTTTAAAAATAAAAATTTTTATCTTAAAAAACATACAAAAATATTTTTAAAAATTTAAAAAATAAAAACAAACAGAACCTACGCCAATATTGACATTTATTGAATGTATTTAGGGATACAATTTCATTTGTCTTGGCTCCAATCAATTGGTCCAAGCAGGTCCATCACCAGCGACACAAAAGTCGCGGAATCGTTGGCATCCCTAAGCGATCAAGCAGGTCCCAAAGTTTTTCCTTGTTTTTTTAACGAACTTGAGGCCTTAACACGTACCATGTGTTTTCTTCTTTGTTTCTGGACACGTTCAAAGGTACTCTGCTATCTTTTATCTATTTCTTGACACATGAATAAAACGTTGTCTAGATCAAGAAGCCTAACTTTGGTTGCAATAAATAAAGCGTAACTTGACAGCTGTGCAATCCCTTCAGAAATTGGCACGTCAAGAAGGCAAGAGAGAATTCCAAATTATATACGTATGGCATAATGTAATGTTTTACCTGCTTTATTCCAAATTTACCTTACACGTTGCGGCAACCGCAGTGTCAAAAAGTTGGAAAAGAAAGGATAGTTTTGTAAAAACAAGATTGAGAAAGGAAGGCCACAGTAAAGTACACAAGGCACCAAGGAGTATTTAAAGGTTTAAAAATGATGAAATTATCAGCAATTATTTTATTGCTGCAAATTACATGATAATAATTTTCTTTTTTATGAATTTTTTTTTTAATTTTTTTGCAATAATATTATTTATCATTTTTTGGAAGGAATTTATTTACCATTTTCGAGTAAATAGCTGTGTCGGGCAACCTGGGCTTGAAAAGCAAACTAACTGGGGCTTTGATCCTCTGATCCTCGTTTTGTCTTGTTTCTGGAAATTCCTAAAATGTCTGCAGAGCCAGAAACCTCCCCAAAACCCCTAAAACCTCACTTGCAAAGCCTTTCAAAGGGGCTGCGAGTCTACCTTAGAGTTCTTCTTCATCAATAGCTTCCTTTGGTTTCCGGGGAAAAAAGCGTCAACTCACAACAACCATGAATGAAGAGCGTTGGTAAGTAAGGTGGGTTCTTATTTTTAAAGATCGTTTTGTTGCTGAATGCTGGTTCGTTTCAGTTAAAAGTAAATAGAGTTTCGTTTCCTTGCGTTCTAGCATATCGTTAGATTATTGATTGGTGGAAGTCTGAGTGAAAATCTCTTTCTTTTCTCTAAGAACAATATGTTGGATCAAAATCTAATTATGGGTCAATATATTAAATAAATGTGAATTAAAAGCTATCAATAAGGTTGCCTAATTAAAAATGATCAATTTGAGTTTTGAGCTTTTAATGCATCATTAAGTGTTGGCCTCCTATGTGTAGAGACCAAAATATAATTACTAATTTTATGATGGACTAAATTGATAATTAAGGATAATTACTAGGGTTTAGCAATTATATAAAGGCGTTGTGATCCGCAAGTCAGTACGTACATTATTTTTCTATTACCCATCTATAGAGAGATTACAGAGCATTCTGATAGGGAGGATTTACATACTAGACTTGGAAGATCCTCAACCAAAAGACTCAAGAATCATATTCAATCCATGGATTCAGGTTAGCTTTCGCATTTTATTAATATTCTTGATGATTTGACATGAACGATCCTGGATGATGATGGTTTTCATCACAATTTTATTCTAACAAGTGGTATCTAGAGACTCTTCATGTTGAATCATTGAGAATCAATAATTTTCTATATGTGATTCTCATTAAAAATTCTCAAATTTATCAATATATGATTTTATAAAATTGTTAAATTTGAGAACAATTGTTTGAATTTTTGGTTGAATACAATTCGGTTTCTTTGAACCCTTTATACGGCACGCTTGCCGAAAAGATAAGAACATCCATTTTTTGTTTTTTCTGTTTTAATTGATTTGATTGCTTCAAGTTGCTGAGAGAATAGAAAAGAAAAGGAAAAAATTAAAAAACGTTATTAACGTTTTGCTTAGGTTATGTTATATACATGTATTCGGTTGAATCGTTTTGTTTGTACATATGCATATATATATATATATATATATATATATGGATTTTTTGTTGGTTTTAGTCGGGAATACGGAAAGCCGGCGGCATCATTACCGTCACCGGCGAAGGACTCCGGCGATGACCATGTGGCCGCGTCGGAAAGACAGCGTCGCGGCCAGAGTAAGAAAGCGGCGGCCTCTGTAAAAAAAAAAAAAAAAAGAGGGGGTTTTCGCCGACGGCTGGCCCCACGACTGCCGGGGTCCGCCGTGTCTGGGCGTGACCATCAGGTCGCGCCGAAGTACAGAAGCTGCGGCCGTCAGGCCGCCCGTTTTTTTCTCCCGAGAATCGAAACCCTAGGGTTTCTTTCTTAGTTCGGCCCAGACCGGACAACTCTTTTACACAGGCCCAATTGGGCCCGTGACCAGTCTTAACCCAGTAGTTAAGCTCTTGGGTTACCAGTAAAAAAAAAAATACACGGGCCGGCTAGGCCCGTGACTGGACAAAGATTTCTACGCGGGCTGGGCCCGTGACCGGTAAGTGCCCAGGGGTTCAACCACTGGGTGACCCGAAAAAAAAAAAAAAAAAAAAAAAAAAAGGGAGCTGGTTTAGGATCCGGGTAGGGTTCTCCCGACCCGGTCCAGCCCCGACCCTGTCAATGTTGACCTTGACCAAATTTTTTATTATTATTATTTTTTTAATTTTGGTCATTTTTGGGTGCAATTTTAAATTCAAATATTGGTATGTTATATATATTTTGAGATGAATTAATTGAAGCAACATGTCACCAAAGTGGCCTCTCTTGTGAAAATTAATTTGTTTTGAAATATAAAAGGTTGTGTTTATGTAACTTATGTGAATATTGACCGGCCCAAAGGAATGCAATATATGACAGAATTGCATGTACACCTGTGGTGATAAACACGTGATGATTATTCGGTTTTACATGTAAGCAATAAATCAGCCCAAAGGAAGATTTATTGTTTGACATGTTCTTATTGTCAGTGTTTGATTACTACACCAAGATATCACTTACAAGTTAATATTTTTGTCCAAAGACTAAATATTAATGGAGTGCCCGATATCTTGAGATGGATTTACCTTTATTTGGATTTATTATTATTATTATGGATTCTTATGTGAGCTTGTTTTGGTTTTGTTTATTTTATTCTCTGTTTTAGCTACTAGTTCTGCCTCTAATATTACTGCCAACATCAATTCAATTCCTATGCTGAATGGTAGCAACTTCAAATCATGCAAGAGAACCTCCTAATAGTTTTCGAAGTCATGGATTTCGACCTTGCGTTAAGGGTTCCTTCTCCCGCACCTCTTACAGATAAAAGTTCCTCTGATCAAAAGAAGGACATGGAAAGGTGGGAGAAGTCAAATCGTATGTGTATGATGATCATGAAGAAGGCCATTCCAGAAGCATTCAGGGGCATTATATCGGAAACGATAAAGACAGCCAAAGAGTTCCTTGAGGACATTGAGAAGAGATTTGCCAAAAATGAAAAGGCTGAAACAAGTACACTTTTGGCAAACCTCATCTCAATGAGATACAAAAGTCAGGGGAACATTAGGGAGTACATCATGGAGATGTCTCATCTTGCTTCAAAATTAAGAGCACTTAAGCTTGACCTTTCTGAGGACTTGCTAGTGCATTTGGTCTTATATCTCTTCCTGCACATTTCAGTCAGTTTAAGGTGAGCTACAACTGCCAAAAGGAGACTTGGTCTCTTAATGAGCTCATCTCACATTGTGTGCAAGAAGAGAAAAGGTTGAAGCAAAAAAAGACAGAAAGTGCTCATTAGCTAATACTTCTAAGGACAAAGGGAAGAAAAGGAAGAAGGATAAGGAAGCTGCAGTTGCAGCACCTCAAAAGAAGCAACAAAAGAGACCGGTTGATCCGAAATGTACGGGTTGTTTCTTCTGTGGAGCTGTAAGACATAAAAAGAAGCATTGCACTAATTATCACGCTTGGCGTGCTAGAAAATGTATGCTTCTTAATTTGGTTTGTTCTGAGGTTAATTTAACTTCGGTATCTGAACACACTTGGTGGATGGATTCTGGTGCAACCACTCACATTAGTGTGTCTATGTAGGGATGCCTGAGATGCCGAAAGCCAACTGATGGTGAAAGATACATCTACGTGGGCGATGGCAAGAAAGTTGAAGTTGAAGCAATAGAAAAATTTAGATTATTGTTAAAGACTGGATTTTATTTGGATCTTAATGAAACATTTATTGTACCGTCTTTTAGACGGAATTTGATTTCTATTTCAGCTTTGGACAAATCTGGTTATTCTTGTTCATTTGGAAATGGAAAATTTAGTTTGTTTCATAATTCAAAATTAGTTGGTTCCGGTTCTTTATCAAGTTACGATAATCTTTATTTACTTGATACAATTGCTTCATTTAATGAATCCTTGCAATTAAGTACACGAGGTATAAAGAGAAAATTAACCAATGAGAATTCAACTGCGTTATAGCACAAGAGATTGGGTCATATCTCCAGAAGGAGAATAGAGAGACTTGTGTCAAACGAAATTCTCGACCCCTTAGACTTTACAGATTTTGATATTTGTGTTAACTGTATTAAGGGGAAACAAACCAATAAAAGGAGATTTGAAACCAACAGGACTTTGAACGTCTTAGAACTTATACATACAGACATTTGTGGGTCATTCCCTACGGCTTCTTGGAATGGTCAATAATATTTTATAACGTTCATAGACGATTTTTCCAGATATGGCTACATATATCTCATTTATGAAAAGTCACAGTCGCTGGATGTGTTCAAAAATTATAAGGCTGAAGTTGAAAATCAACTCAGCAAAAGGATTAAAAGCGTCAGATCTGACCGTGGTGGTGAATACTATGGCAGATATGACGGTTCAGGTGAACAACGTCCGGGACCATTTGCTAAGTTCCTAGAGGAAGGCGGTATCGTCCCACAGTACACCATGCCGGGTTCACCCACTATGAATGGTGTTGCTGAAAGATGAAACAGAACGCTTAAGGACATGGTGAGTAGTATGATTTCTCATTCTACCTTACCAGAATCACTCTGGGGAGAAGCACTTAAGACTGCAGCATATATCCTTAACAGGGTTCCAACTAAAGCAACTACCAAAACCCCTTATGAATTTTGGACGGGCAAGAAGCCTAGTCTAAAGCATTTGCATGTTTGGGGATGTCCAGCTGAGGCAAGGCCTTATAGGCCTAATGAAAAGAAACTGGACTCAAGGACGGTTAGTTGTTATTTTATTAACTAGACGAAATTCTCGACCCCTTAGACTTTACAGATTTTGATATTTGTGTTAACTGTATTAAGGGGAAACAAACCAATAAAAGGAGATTTGAAGCCAACAGGACTTTGGACGTCTTAGAACTTATACATACAGACATTTGTGGGTCATTCCCTACGGCTTCTTGGAATGGTCAATAATATTTTATAACGTTCATAGACGATTTTTCCAGATATGGCTACATATATCTCATTTATGAAAAGTCACAGTCGCTGGATGTGTTCAAAAATTATAAGGCTGAAGTTGAAAATCAACTCAGCAAAAGGATTAAAAGCGTCAGATCTGATCGTGGTGGTGAATACTATGGCAGATATGACGGTTCAGGTGAACAACGTCCGGGACCATTTGCTAAGTTCCTAGAGGAAGGCGGTATCGTCCCACAGTACACCATGCCGGGTTCACCCACTATGAATGGTGTTGCTGAAAGATGAAACAGAACGCTTAAGGACATGCTGAGTAGTATGATTTCTCATTCTACCTTACCAGAATCACTCTGGAGAGAAGCACTTAAGACTGCAGCATATATCCTTAACAGGGTTCCAACTAAAGCAACTACCAAAACCCCTTACGAACTTTGGACGGGCAAGAAGCCTAGTCTAAAGCATTTGCATGTTTGGGGATGTCCAGCTGAGGCAAGGCCTTATAGGCCTAATGAAAAGAAACTGGACTCAAGGACGGTTAGTTGTTATTTTATTGGATACTCTGAAAGATCCAAGGGGTGCAAGTTTTATGATACCACGACCAAATCGATATTTGAGACGGAAAATGCCAGGTTCTTTGAGGATGTCGAGTTTGCGGGGGGAGATATGGTTAGAGACTTTGTCTTTGAAGAGGAATATATTGATATTCCCACAGCTGTTATTGACATTAATCAGGTTTCTACTCCTGACATCGTTCTAGAAGCAGACCCAAATCAAGACAATGTCGGAGAACCTCCCATTCCTGAAATTGTTCCAGAAGAACAAACTCAACCACCTCAAGAACCTATGCCATTAAGGAGATCCACTAGAGAAAGGAGAAGTGCGGTGCCAGATGATTACATTGTATTTCTCCAAGAACATGAGTATGACATTGGTATGGTGGAAGATGATCCAATCAACTTTCGTCAAGCTATAGAAAGTTCTAGATCTCAAGAGTGGATTGATGCCATGAATGAAGAGATAAAGTCTATGAAAGACAATGACGTTTGGGATCTTGTCCCATTGCCTGAAGGTGCGAAACCCATTGGTTGCAAATGGATATTTAAGACCAAAAGGGATTCGAAAGGCAATGTGGAGAGGTATAAGGCTCTTCTTGTCGCTAAAGGCTTTACACAGAAAGAAGGCATTGATTATAAAGAGACTTTCTCTCCGGTTTCTTCGAAAGACTCTTTTAGGATTATAATGGCATTAGTGGCACATTTTGATCTTGAGTTTTATCAGATGGATGTTAAGACTGCGTTCCTCAATGGTGACATTGATGAAACAATCTATATGGTGCAACCGGAAAACTTTGTGTCAGGAGATGCAAAGAAGATGGTTTGCAAATTAAAGAAATCTATCTATGGGCTCAAGCAAGCTTCTCGTCAATGGTATTACAAATTTCATCAGGTTATCATCTCGTTCGATTTTGAGATGAATTTGGTCGATAATTGTATATACCACAAGTTTAGTGGGAGTAAGTATATTTTCCTGGTTTTATATGTCGATGACATTTTGCTTGCCAGCAACGATATAGGCTTGTTGCACGAAACCAAGAGATTTCTATCAAAGAAATTTGAGATGAAGGATCTTGGTGACGCCTCTTTTGTGTTGGGTATACAGATACATCGGGATCGCTCTCGGGGTATTTTAGGATTATCACAAAAGGGCTATATCGAAAAGATTCTTAAGAGATATGGCATGCATGATTGTAAACCAGGTGATACCCCTGTGGCTAACGGAGACAAGTTTAGTCTCAATCAGTGCCCCAAGAATGATTTTGAAGTTAAGAAAATGCAGAAGATTCCTTATGCGTCAGTAGTAGGGAGTCTAATGTATGCTCAGATTTGTACGCGTCTGGATATTACGTACGTTACAGGGATGTTGGGCAGGTACTTAAGCAATCCTGGAAAGGATCATTGGGTAGCAGCCAAACGAGTCTTGAGGTATTTTCAGAGAACAAAGGATTACATGCTCACGTATCGGAGGTTAAAACAACTTGAGATCATTGGGTATACTGACTCTGATTTTGCTGGATGCCAAGATAGTATGAAATCTACATCGGACTATGTCTACCTTCTGGCTGGAGGTGTTGTCTCTTGGAAGAGTGCTAAACAATCTCTTATAGCATCTTCTACAATAGCGGCAGAGTTCATAGCGTGTTATGAGGCGTCCAATCATGGAATATGGCTACGAAATTTTGTCACAGGGCTGCGTATAGTGGACAGTATTCAAAGACCACTCAAGATATTTTGTGACAATAAGTCAGCAGTTTTGTATTCCAACAACAACAGGAGCTCGACGAAGTCAAAGCATATAGAAATCAAGTTCCTAGTTGTGAAAGAAAGAGTTCAGAGTGGACAGTTGTCTATAGAGCACATCGGCACAAACTCCATGATTGCGGATCCGTTTACTAAAGGATTGCCACCCAAAATATTTCATGAGCACACTGCTCGTATGGGTGTCATATCATTTCAGGATATTTAGTTTTAGTGGGAGTTTGTAATTTTAAATGCTCTTATGATATAGACATTTTTCAGTTATTTCAGTTTATGGATATTTTGAGGTTATTTTCTGCAGAAATAAAGTTTTCAGTTTATTCACACTCTGATTTTGGTATGGTTTGATCTCACTAAGGTTTTCAGGTTGACCAGTTGGAAATAGGCATGTTAAGGTCACATTGCATGAAATTTCCATGCTACACATCCATGCTTGATCTTGTTATTAGTTGTACTGGTATATGTGATCATTGATGGGTCTAGTTACGACATATGTAACGAAGGTCGCTTTGGTCCTATATTGATATGGTTAATGGACAAGATTGTTGAGGTGCATAAGGTTTTGATAGCAAAATTCATGAGCTCATAAGGTATAATTCACATTTATAAAGTTTCATATATAGCCCAAGTGGGAGATTGTTGGATCAAAATTCAATTATGGGCCAATATATTAAATAAATGTGAATTAAAGGCTATCAATAAGATTGCCCAATTAAAAGTGATCAATTTAGGTTTTGGGCTTTTAATGCATCATTAAGTGTGGGCCTCCTATGTGTAGAGACCAAAATATAATTACTAATTTTATGATGGGCTAAATTGGTAATTAAGGATAATTGCTAGGGTTTAGCAATTATATAAAGGGGTTGTGGTCCCCAAGTTAGTACGTACATTATTTTTCTGTTACCCATCTACAGAGAGATTACAGAGCATTCTGATAGGGAGGATTTACGTACTAGATCCTCAACCAAAAGACTCAAGAATCACATTCAATCCATGGATTCAGGTTAGCTTCCGCATCTTATTAATATTCTTGATGATTTGACATGAACGATCCTGGGTGATGATGGTTTTCATCACAATTTTATTCTAACACAATAAGCTCTATATGTTTTAGAAAAAAAAAAGTGTCTATTTTATTTGGGTGTTTTGATGTTTGCAAGCTTGAAAACGATGTCATTTTCGCAAACGTGTTGTTTGCTGAAAACATGCTTGAAGAAGTTTTTAATTATTTGCCAAGGAAAAAGAATCTATGTATGACAAAGCAACAACCCTGTTCATTTCTGTTATTATTATTTTTTTTCCCTCAGTTGCATTTCTTTCTTGTGTTATCTCAACTTTTTTCAGGAAAACAATTGCTTTAGTTGCTTAGTCAGATGAACTAGCTTTTTTTTAATGTTTTGAAAAAGCAAAACTTAGTTACCAACTAGTGAGAGTTGCCAAATCAGATGTTGTGGATTTGGGCAGAGCCATGTGTTCAGTTCATGTTTACCATGTTATCACGTACAGCATATACGCCTATAGTTGTATATGCCATCTTCTTCATATCCTTTCAATCTACGGGGGTCTTTCTATATCCCAAATCCAAAAATTTATTCTTAAGAGATGGAAAGAAAATACCATTGAAAAATCATCTGCATTTTTGTCGGAGAACAAGACAAGCATTGGTGTTCTATGATAGACTCTCTTATTGCCTTCGTTAAGAACCTCACAAGCCAAGGCCACCTATTGAAAGCGTTCAAGACTTTCTCTCTTGTCCAAAGCCATGTCTCTTCTACTGGTTCCTATGACATTGTCTTACAATCCATCTCTTTTCTTCTTGTATCTTGCACCAACCTTAAATCGCTCGCTCCGGGAAAACAACTTCATGCCTACTTTATTGTGTTGGGTTTTGGACGGCATCCCATTTTGTTTCCCAAGTTTGTCAGTTTTTACTCAAGTTTTAATCTCCTTGTTGACGCGCATATTGTTACTGAGAATTCAAATATATTGCATCCTTTGGCTTGGAATCTGCTATGGCCTTTTTGCTGAGGCTCTTTATGCCTACAAACAAATGGTGAGTAAGGGGATTAGACCAGATAATTTCACTTATCCATCTGTGCTCAAGGCCTGTGGTGAAACAATGGATTTAGCTTTTGGTAGAGTGGTGCACAAGTTCATTGAGTGTGGTCATTTGCAGTGGAGCTTATTTGTGCATAATGCATTGATCTCGATGTATGGGAAGTTTGCGCTTATGGATGTTGCACGTGACTTGTTTGACAAAATGCTGGAAAGGGATGCAATTTCTTGGAACACGATGATCTTTGCTTATGCCTCTAGGGGCATGTGGGAGGAAGCGTTTGAGGTTTTTGAAAGCATGCGGGTGGAGGGTAGTGAAGTAAACGTCATAACATGGAACACCATTGCTGGTGGGTGCTTGCGCACTAGCAATTTCACAAAGGCACTTAAGTTGCTCTCTCAAATGAGGTCTTGTGGTATTCAGTTGGACTCAGTTGGATTGATTATCGGTTTGGGTTCTTGTTCCCACAAGGGAGTGATTAAGTTGGGGAGGGAAATTCATGGTTATGCAATTCGCAATGGTATTTACGGGTTTGACAGTTTTAAGAATGCATTGATTACAATGAATTCCAGATGCAGAGACCTTAGGCATGCCTATACTATTTTTCAATTGGTAGAGGACAAGAATATGATTACATGGAACTCTCTGCTTTCCAGCTATACCCACATTGATCGAGCTGAGGAAGCCTCTTTCTTTTTCAGAGAAATGTTGCTTTCTGGAATCGAGCCAAATTATATTACAATAGCCTGTATTCTTCCTCTTTGTGCACGAGTAGCAAATCTTCAACATGGGAAGGAGTTCCATTGCTACATTATAAAACGAGAAGGCTTAGGGGATTATCTTCTATTATGGAATGCAATTGTGGACATGTATGCAAGATCAGGCAAGGTTTTAGAAGCTAAAAGAGTATTTGATTCATTAACTAAGAGAGACGAAGTGACCTATACATCCATGATTGCTGGATATGGCATGCAGGGAGAGGGTAAAGCTGCTCTGAAGTTATTTGAAGAGACGGACAAACTCCACATCAAACCAGACCATATAATCATGGTCGCAGTTCTATCAGCTTGTAGCCATTCGGGTCTTCTAACCCAAGGGCAAATGGTCTCTGATAAGATGTCGAGTGTGTGTGGTATAACTCCCCGTTTGGAGCACTTTGCTTGCATGGTTGACCTTTATGGAAGGGCTGGTTTAATAAACACTGCAAAGAACACCGTTACAAGGATGCCTTAAAGCCAACTCCTGCAATGTGGACTGCTTTAATTGGAGCCTGTTAAATCCATGGAAACTTGGAAATTGGGGAATGGGCAGCGGAGAACCTTTTGGAAATGAGGCCCAAACATTCGGGTTACTATGTGTTGGTTTCGAATATTTATGCTGCCGCTGGGTGGTGGAACAAGCTAGCAAGGGTGAGGACTTTCATGAGGGACTTGGGTGTGAGGAAGGCTCGTGGTTGTGCTTGGATTGACGTGGGCAATGGATTCTTCCCCTTTGTGGTGCGTGACACATCAAACCCCCATGCACATGACATTTATGGTTTGTTGGATGGGTTGACCGAGGTAATGAAAGATTATGGTTATACTGCCATTGAAGATTTAGGTTCAGGTCAAGATGTTTCTGAGGAATAGAATAGACAAAGGACTGAAGGAGTTTATACAAACAAAGCATCACTAACACATTTCAAGTTTTTCCTCCCTTAAACCATTATTGTATTCATAGAACCGTTTTAAGACTCATGGTTGTAAAAGTGTGAATTGGAGAACGGAGGATATTCTTTTAAAGAGGGACCAACAACAATTTGTACTTAAATTCGACCGTTAATACTAAAATAGAATAGATAGCTTTTGATTTTGATATTTGCATCGTTTTCTTTAGCCGTCCTTGCTGCATATTCTAGCATCCATAAAGAATATGTTGAGGATTTTGAAACTCGTGTTCTATAAACTATGAAGTTCATACTAAACTGTAAAATAAATGAGATTATTTTACTAGACTTTCTATTTTGTTGCTGCATATTTTGATATTTCCCATTCAACACCATGCACTGTATAACATCTGCGGAAAGGGCACCCTTTAAGGATTTTGAACTAGGAAGTTCTTACTAAACTCTCACCCCGCCGTAAATCCTCAATTCTGACCTTTCCTTTTCAGATAACATAATGGTTATGTAATTAGTGTTTCAAGTCCAAGTGAACTAAGAGTCCGTTTGAGAACATGATTTAAACCAAAAAGTTTTGGTTTAAATCAATTTTGCTTTATATTTTCTCTTATCAAATTTAAATTTTTATAATGTTTTCAGTTCAAATCTTTGGTTTAAACCTATGTCGTTAAATGGGCAACAAGAAAAAGCCTCTTCTGTCCTTTTATTTGATTTGCGTCGACAATTCTTTGCTTATGGGAGCTTCTATGTCTCTCTTACTCTATTATGATCAATCAGTATTTGATGCTAATGCAACTCTTTAAGTTTTGAATATCCACAGCTTTGGATGATTTGATGATGCAGCTCCTCGGTTTTATACAGAAAAGTGGTACCTGTACCATTACTACAGCCCCTCTGGTCGCCTTTTTTTGTAAAAGATTCACAAACTAGTCATTCTCAACCGCAAGCATTCAGTCTTTGGAATTTTGCGTGCTTTGACTTTTTGGCTTCTATACTCTAGATGTTAAGCTTGAAATAAACATTCACTATTTTGACTGTTTTGGAGAGGATTTATAATGGGTTTGTTTCAGAAGTTCTGTTGCATTTCTAAGCTGGGCATTCTGATGTTTTTGTGAATCTAATCTTCCTTTAAATTTCTGTAAGCTTACTTGAATTGTCTCTTACTCGATACAAACCAATGTTTTGGTGAATCTCAAATCTTTTCTCGATTAGAACGACCTTGATGTGGTATTTTATCCAGATTTACTAATCAAAGAACAGGAATTGTATAAAGATTGACATTTTATCCCCAAGAAAAAAAAACAATATAAAGACTGACATTTTATTATTTAAAAAATGACATTTGGTTCAACAGTCCTGGAAAAAAAATAAAAAAACGTCGACAACAACTTGGCAGGTAGGAAACTCTGAACACGCCCCGTTCTTATTGATACGAATCAAGATCACAACCAGGCGTGATTACAACTAGTATTACTACAATAGCTGAGTTTTTATAGATGAAAATTGACATGTTTAGAAGTGTCAAATGTGACTTTGTTTGAGACTACTTCAGAAGTACATGGATTGCTATAAGTGAACCACTACTAAATTGCACACCATGATCCATCCTTTCTCTGTGTAAACCACTAATTCACTACACCCCACTTAGTCATTAGTTTCATTTTTGTTTAAAAATAAACTGACATGCATGTTACACAACATCATTAAAGCTTTTGTTCCTTCAGCGATCAACTGCTCTATCCTCCACTTGCAAGTATCACAAACTAGATTCAAAAATCAACACGCGATTACAACTAGCATTAATACAATAGTTGATATTTTTACAGATAAAAATTGACATGTTTAGAAGTGTCCAATGTGACTTTGTCCCAGACCACTTCAGAAGTACACGGATTGCTACATGTGAACTACTACTAAATTGCACACCATGATCCATCCTTTCCCTATATGTGAACCACTAATTCAATATACCCCAATTAGCCATTAGTTTTATTTTTGTTTAAATATAAACTGACATTCATGTTACACAGTACCATTAAAGCTTTTATTCTTTCAGCGATCAGCCACTCTATCCTCTATTTGTATGTACTACAAGCTAGATTCAAAAATCAACACGTGATTACAAGTAGCATTAGTATAATAATTGACGTTGTTACAAATAAAAATTGACATGTTTAGAAGTGTCAAATATGACTTTGTCTGTGACCACTTTACAAGAACATGGATTGCTACATGTGAACTACTACTAAATTGCACACCATGATCCCTCCTTTCCCTATATGTGAACCATTAATTCAATATACACCAATTAGCCATTAGTTTCATTTTTATTTAAAAATAAACTGGCTTGCATGTTACACAGTACCATTAAAGCTTTTATTCATTCAGCGATCAGCGATCAGCTGCTCTATCCTCCACTTGTATGTACCACAAACTAGATTAAAAAATCAACACATGATTATGACTAACATTAGTACAATAGTTGACGTTTTTACAAATGAAAATTGACATGTTTAGAACTGTTAAAGGTGACTTTGTCCAAGACCACTTCAGAAGTGCATGGATTGCTACATGTGAACTACTACTAAATTGCACACCATGATTCCTCCTCTCCCTATATGTGAACCATTAATTCAATATATCCCACTTAGCCATTGGTTTCATTTTTTTTTATTACAAAATAAACTGACAAGCATGTTAGTACCATTAAAGCTTTTATCTCTTCAGCGATCAGCCAGTTGATCCTCTACTTGTATGTACCACAAACTAGATTAAAAAATCAATACGTAATTACAATTAGTATTAGTATAATAGTTGACGTTTTTATGGATGAAATTTGACAAGTTTAAAAGTGTCAAATATGACTTTGTTCGAGATCACTTCAAAAGTACATAGATTGCTACATGCGAACTACTACTAAATTGTTCGCCATGATCCATCCTTTCCGTGTATGTATCCATCCTTTCCCTGTTTGTGAACCACAAATTCAAAAGGTAATTTTGCTTCTATTCTTATACATATATAAAAGCAATCTCAAAATGTTTGGTGTTGTGGATATTGAACAGTTTTTGAATCGCAAGACATCTAAAGTAAAAGTCCCGTTCTCGGCACAGCAAAGTATAAAGTCATTGTTCTGTCATTTGGTTTTTAACAAATAACGTATCTGTATGACTGATAAAGGCGCACTTAAAAAGGCCTTTGAAACTGCCAATTTTCCCAAAGCGAAGTCCCTCTAATACCAAAACAAGTCCCACTCATAGCACAACAGAGTATAAAATCGTAGTTCAGTCATTTGGTTTTTAACAAATAACGTATCTGAATTACCGTTAAGAAGTACTTAAATGGCTATAAAAACTGACAATGTTCCCAAAGTGATGTCCTTAAAAAGCCATGGTGGCTGTTCCACTATAGTAAATACCATAGAAGCAGAAAAAGTTAGCACCAAAAACAGGTCTAAAGTGTAACTTTTCTTTGTCAGAATGAAAGGGTCAATGGTATCTTCACGTCTTTATTTTATCTAATATTTTAAAAAAATCTATTAAGATTATAAATAAAATAATAATAAAATCTAATATTTTTATCTACTATCATCTAAGAAGTTTAGCTTGCAACGGCCAAGCCATAATCTATTTAAAGACATAATTATAATTTCACTATATATATAAAAAAAATCAGTTTTTAAGGTCTGTTTGGTTTGAGTATTTGAGTAGAATATTTGAATGAAGATTTAAATTTTTAAGAAAAAAAATACTGTAACAAAATAATTTAATTTGTGATTTAAATATTCAACTAAATGATGTTTAAATAATAAGAAAAGAAGTCACGATTGATCATTCACGTACCACCATATCACTGCCACCGACAGTAAGGGCGAAGCCGAATATAGAAATTTGAGAGGGAGGTTTGATTATTAATTATATTTGTTCCTTCTATTTAATTTATTTCTATTAATTGATTTGAAAAAGACATTCTAACCAGAAACATTGTTGACGTTCGGCTTTCGATAAGTACACGTGAAACAGCACAGAGAGATTACTATCCAAATTTGTAACACGTCTGCATAGCCGGTGAAATTTTTGAAAATTTTCAAAGTAATCGCCAAATTTCATGTCCAACAGCAAAACTACAGCTGTCGTAGACTTTATTGGCCATTTCTTAGGCCTGGATTGGCCGCCCAGAGACATCTGGCTGTGTTCGTTTATTTTTTTATTTTTTGTACGACTGGCCGAGGGATTTGCGTGGATAGGAAGACAATCAAATATCTACTATTGATTCTGGACCAAAATCTATATATATATATATATATAGTGTTTGGATAGGTGATAAGAATTTGTGGTGAGAATCATTTTTATTCTAGTATCATAACTTTTATTGTAACATATAAGAGTTTTATATTGTAGTATATTTTTTTTATTGTTACTGTAACATATAAAAATTTTATACTATTTATAACTAAAATTGTGATGAGAACTGAGTGGTTTCTACCACTGCTAAACACACTCATAGCATTGATTTTCATGTAGATATGCGTGTTAGCATATACACATGTATCTCTATACATATGCACACAATTATGCCATGTAGTAGGACTTTGAAAGTATGGGCCTAAAATACAGAGAGCAAGGGTGGAACGTTCTTAAAAAAAGGAAAGACACGTTTTTTAAATTGAGTTTGAGATGGCAATAATTGGTTATGAAACGAAATTGACAGCTAGCTGAGAAGTTTGAATATTTTATGGAACAATCACAAGTTCATACCGAGAGCCTCACCTATGTATTTTTCATGCCCACTTCTTTGAAAGAGTCACATGTTTACAAGAAATAGAGAAGGAAATAACTACTACATTTTGTTTCGTAACAGTGTTATATTTACTAAATAAGCATTAAAATTGAAAACAGTATTTTCCTATTTAATAATACCTAAGTTTTGTGAGTTTTTCAGTTTTTATTAATTCACCCAAGATTTCAATATATATTCCCCTCATCGTTATTGTAAATGATTAGATAGGCGAGGACAACAAAGTCTAAAGAAATATCATCGTCTTTTTTCATAATCACTTTTTCAACATGATCGACACACACCATTCAAAGATACAAAAGCAAGCATAAATTATAAAGCTAGAATGGCCTTTTCTTGCCAGCTTCAACACTTCGATTACTTTATTAATTTTCACAAAAAGAAAAAAAAAACAATTTACTCTTTTTTTTAAGTTACTGTGATGCTTTATTGATTTCCGGCGCTGTCCACCTGTCTGATCTTTAAAAAATAAAAACTTAAGTGCTCGCTTTCCCTTTATTGTTTTTTTTTGTTCCTTCAGCCACGAGGGTCGAAATTAAGGATTAATTACGTGTCTGTGTGATATCCATCAGATTTGAAATTTTGAAATATCCACTGTAGGCGAGTGGCCTATGACTAGCTACCCCTTTTTTTTAAAAAATTGGAAACTTTCGTTAAAACTAATACAAATACAAACATAATCTTGTGAAACCACTCAATATGGAAGAATTCGACCCCAATATAGAGGGATTTAATTCAAATATCGATAAATACAATAGAGCTCGACCACAACTCATTTTGAAGACTCGCACCAATTTGACGAAGAAGATCCTTCGATCGAAGTCAAACCAAATCTTGATGAGGGTACATATAACGTAACTTAGACTAAGGTCTAGCCTAATATCTAAACTCCTTCGGCCATTAGTAAGCAAGGGGGTATGCTACCGAAGGAGGGGAAACTACCTCCTTTATTACATACAAAACACAAAAACAAAGACAAAATCAAAAAACAAACAAAACCTACAACACAGAGGTAAAACCCAAAAAAGGGTAGTTTACTGCTGCAAGCACCGCCTCTTCTACCTCCAGCTGATTGTGGTTTGGCTCGATCCCCAATGATCCTAGCCTCTAGTCGACGGTCCATACAGTCCCAGACTCAAAACTAGTGCTCTAAGACCCGTATCCCGTGAAAGCTTCATCGCGCTAAATCCAGGCCGCCGCTGCCCTTTCCCTTTCCTCCCGTCAGATTCCAACACTACAAGAAAAACTACATTAAACGACATATTATTTACGACATGTAGTTTTTGAATGTCGTTAAAAAGTACATACAACGATATCTCCTGCAAACATGTCGTTAATAACATTTGAAACAATAATTAACGACATCTATATAGATGCTGTATTAAAGGTTTCCTTTTGACGATAATAGTTTAGTGTCGTTAAATTGTTTAACGATAAATAGGAGATGTCGTCAAAGCCTTGGAGATTTCACGACACCCCTTATAGACGACATTTTGACCAATGTCGTCTATAAGGGGTGTCGTGGAATCTCTAAGGCTTTGACGACATCTCCAACTTATCGTTAAATAATTTAACGGTACTAAACTATTGTCGTTAAAAGAAGACATTTAATACGATATTTATATAGATGTCGTTAATTATTATTTCAAATGTCGTTAATGACATCTTTGTTGGAGATGTCGTTGTATGTACTTTTCAACGACATTCAAAAACTACATGTCATAAATAATATGTCGTTAAATATAGTTTTTCTTGTAGTGCAATAGGGTCGGCAATTCAGATCGCGACACGACACGACATGAACCCGACACGAAAAAATACAGGTTAGGGTTGAAAAAATAGGCCTTGCGTTGGAATTGTGTCAACCCCGTTTGACCTGCACAAAAAAACAGGTCGGGTTCGAGTCAACCCGAATCAACACGAAATCAACCAGCAATAACCCGCAAAAAAGTGCCAAAATCAAGTTGACATGAAAATTGCTAATCAACCTGTGTAACCCGAATTAAACCTGTGTAACCTTAATGCAACTCGTATAAGCTGAAATTAATTTCAAGGTTTCAAATTAGTCTAGCATTTGTTATATATCCAACTTGACATGATTCTTATTTCTAGAATATTTGTTTTTATTAAACTTAAACAAAGTTTTGTTAACTTTTTTGATGGCTTTGTTTTGTTGGGTTATTGTTTATTTTTTAGGCATATTGTTGGGTCTATCGTGTTGCGAGTTTATTGGGTTTAGCGACTCAGTGTGTCGTGTCAACACGAACATGCAAAAAGTAGCATATAAACAGGTTGCACAGGTTGGGTCGTGTCAACCAATCGATACGTCAGGTCTTGCCCGGGTTAAGCTTTTTTTTGACCTGTTAAGTTGCGGGTCGGGTTCGGGTCCTAGAAATCCGCATACTCCCCGTCCCGTTGGCCGTTGTAGTAGAAACGTCCCCCTCCACCGCGGTTTTTCTCCTAAACCCCCTCAACATAAATGGCCTCCTCCTCTCACAGGTCCGAGTCCCAGCATCCAGCCTGGAGAAGGTGTCAGGCTTTAGACCCAAAGGGAGAAGGGGCAGCGCCACACCTACAAAAAGACAATTGATCTTCATTGTCCACGCATTGTTTGCACTGCACAGCTTTGCCAGTGAGGAAACATGTTGGCTTGGTCAGCTTGATTAATTATTGCTCGAGGATTGAGTTGAAAATTATGCGTACCGAAAGAATGGGTGATTCATGAAACACGTTTAGTTACGTTTAGTTGTGATTCTCATCCGTTACGGAAAAAATGTCCAGTGTCCTTCCGTACCTTTCTCTCACGCAAAGGTTTATTGTAAATTAATTTCAAAATTCCGTAATCTTGACTTAATCTTTTAAAAAAATGTCTGAAGAATAAGATTAAATACTTTATTCCAAAACTATGTCGTATAATAAGGATTCAAGTCTTCATTAGTTTGGATTTTAAATCAAAGTTGTAAATTGCACATGTGTGAATCTCAGGGAATCAATGATTGCGGAGTGAAGTATCGATCAATCGACTGGTTCTTGAAAAGAAGATCAAATATTGTCCAAATTTAAGAATCTCAAAAAAGGTTCAATAAGTATATGAAACTGAGCTCATCAAGTAATCCCATTTGAAGAACGAAAGATGACCAAAATGGAATTGCCTGCAGGCAGCATGGCAGAATGGGTGAGCCAGATAATATGCATATATACGTATATATGATATGCATATGTATGTACGTACGTACGTTCATATGTATGCATGTATGCACGCACGCACGTATAGGAAGGTCCTCAACAAAAGGCCATAACTTCTCGTTACTGACCTTTAGATTGGAAAAAAAAAAAAAAATATATATATATATATATATATATACATGTAGTAAGATATAAATATTATTACATGGAAAAAATATTATTATTACATGGAGAATTACTATCTTAAATATTATTACATGGAAAAAATATTATTATTACATGGAGAATTATATAGTAAGATATATATATATATATATATATATATAAATTTACCTTAACAGTAGAATAGTTCTAAGCTATCAAATCTTCATAAAATTTCACTAAAAATATTGTTACAATCAACATAATTCTAGTATTTAAAATTTTTTGTAGCTTCTAATAAAATTCTCTCATATGAGGGTGGAAAATCTCTCTTAAAAATGGAAAATCTTCTCCCATCAGGCTTTGACACTTTAAAAGGGGATTAGACTCAATAGGAGGTGCACTTTAATAGGCTGATTAGCATTTTAATTGAAATTGAAATTTTAAGTTTAAAAACTATAACATGTGGTAACCTTACATTATAGCACTATTTTGCTTTTTATTTAACTATGAGAGTTTTACACATTAATCTGTAGAATAGATGAGATAGAATTGAAGTGTCAAATAGAGTCGTTTGGTGTTGTTTTTAAAATAGGTGATAATATTTTTATTTTAAAAAATAAATTTTTTTTAAAAATTATGTTAAAAATATTTTAAAAACTTTTTATTCAAAAAACATAGGAGAAAATTTTTAAAAATTTTAAAAACAAAAACAAACCGGCTTAAATATTTTACACAACCAGTAGCGTAGCAATGGTAGAGCGTCACCCACAGGGAAGGCTTTTCTTTTTCTTTTTCTTTTTCCTGTTTTTGGGAAAAAAAGTCAGCGACAGCAATAAATGTGTTTCCGTACTTGCGTTGCCGGCTTCTTCCTTTGGCATGATATAAGAGCTCATGCTGCGAATCAGCCCAGTACATCAGAACAATTTGCCCTTTTTTTTTTCTTTTTCTTTTTTTGCAATTTTTACGACGTCAACATGGACTCAATACGATTGAAAGTTTTTGAAAGCTCGTTTAAGTTTGCCACGGTACTTTTTTGTTTTTGGCATAAAATATAAATTATTATGGTGTTTTAATTTAAACTATTAATTTAAATTGAGTTCTTAAACGTTTTATTAATTTTGAGTATTTAGGAAGGAGTTTTATTTGATGAAATGCTTTGTTGCACAACAATACCGTTACTAAAACGAATTAATTGATCCTACTGAATTTTATGAAAACTATATAAAGTATTTTTTATTAACATAGAGAGGGTTTAAGAACACAGTTATAACTACAAGTTGGAATTAAAACACTGTTGATAAATAAGTTTTATATTGTAGTAAATTTTAACTTTATACTGTAGCATAATATAGAAGTTTTACACTATAACAATTGAAACTTATTAGTTCCAACTAGATTGTCCAACAAATCCCCCGTTTTTAACAGCATAATCAAAACTTTGTTTAACTTTTTCTTTGTATCTACTAAATTTCGGAGCTCGCTGTTTGAGTAAACTTATATTATACCATATCTAATCAGTGGTTAACGAAGAATTAGAGAATGAAAGTTCTTGAAGGGATTCGTTTTGCGTACTAAAGCGGACACAGGTAGGCTGTGGTAGGTTGTATCATGCAACCCTGCAGGCTGTAGAACGCTCTTCCCACGGACCAGGCCTGCAATGACTTGTGCGTGTGTTCCACTTTCATCTGTTTTCTTATACTTGTACCTTTTGGCTATTTTAATATTCTTTTACCGTCCCATAAAGAGATTCTGCAACAGAGTAATATTTAGATTTTTTTTCTTTATGATTTTGTGAATGGCTCGGGGGGAATACGTAAAAACCTTGCTAAAACAAAGCCATATTTACATCTATTTTTTACATTGGGTCTCATTTTTTTATCAATAGTAGGGTTATGACCTTTTAGGTCAAATAGCATTGTACGGATAGAAAAATCTATAATAAAACATTGAAAAAAGATCTTTTTACTGTAGGAGCATTTATCAATAATGCATGTTTTTGGATGTTAAGGTTTATCAAAATGAAAATGTATACAAGATTGATAAAATTTGTTAGAAAGATGATGGTTAAAACAATGCCATGTCATACCCCATTATAGAATCTCTCCTTAGGAAATATAAGTGATGGTAGTGTATGGTTTCGAATTGTTACTTTTTTATCTCCTGCTTTTTAATTCATTATAATTATAGACTCATCATTTTTGGGGAGAAAAAGATTACAAAGAGACAATAGAGGGAAAAAAAGTCAGGATGGCAACATGTGAGTCTTTCTTTTATTGTCCCTCAGCAAGAATCATCCTCCAATATGTAAAGCTTGAGGTATAACAGGTCATATACAAACATGTAGCATGTAAAGATTAATGTATAACAAAATATATATTCTAAGTTGTAAGAAATAACGTGCTAAAATTATATATTTATGTCTATAGTTAATAAAATACTAATTATTATTTTTTGCATTGGCCCAAAAACTATTTCTGGCGTTGCCCACTATTCATATATAACATTCATTTTCCTTTTAATATAAAAAAAAAGTAAGAAAATATGACAATTTTTCTTGTAATAACCGAAAAAAAACCCATTATCATATATTTATTTTTTAAACATTAAAACTACTAAAAAAAATAATTTTAACTAAATTTACTAGTTTTAAAACATACACCGCCTCCTGTAAAGTTCACATCGAATAAGTTGCATCAAATTTGATATATCAATTGCTTTCAATGACACCACTGATTTGATATGTGTATATATCTTTAGATATAATAAAAGGGTGCATATTGTTGCACTATTCTTTTCATGGTAGTCCGAAACGCACGTTTTAGGGCTTTTGTCCCTTTGTTTTTTTAATAATTTTTAAATTTTTTTTTTTTAAATTTCTTGGGCTCCATTTATCAATTATATTCTTCTATTTAATCTTTCTTCTTTTTTATTTTTTTACTTCACAATTTTAGTGTTTTACTTTTTTTCTTTTATTTTTTACCCAAAAATCTATTTATCTTCCATTATCCCTTACAAATCGTGTGTTATTTTTCTCATTTCTCAATTTATCCTTTTTTCTTTCTTTTTATTTTTGGGGATTTTTTTCCTTTTTTCCTATTTCGGTGCTTTACTGTAGTCTCCAATCACAATTTTCTCTCTTTTTTCCATTATACTCTATTTATCTACTATTGTCTCTTACATTTGGTGCTTTCTTTTTTATTTTTTATTAGTTGCTTTTTAGGTATTTCATCTTTTTTTCTCTTTCTTTCTTTTTTAGTGTTTTGATTTTTTTTTCTTGTTGACTCCATTTATCTACTGTAATTTTACCCGAAAATTTTCATGTTTATTCCCTTTTGATTCCTCTTTTATTTTCTTTCCATTTTAACTTTATCAACGCCTTTCATACTCCAATTTCAACTTTCTCACAGGCATAATCTCTTTGCTTGTGATCAATTACGTACATTATGATTAAAGAGAATTTAACATAATAATAACACATGAGGGTTAAAAAAAGATAAAGTAATAAAAAGATAATTTTAAAGAAAAAATCTTTAAAAATTACATATTTAAAATAAAAAATCAAATTGTGCCACCAACCTAGATTTTTTTAAACCTTTTCAAAAAAAAATGGATCTATTTGTTTCCTTTACCACTTACTCCCGTAAAACTCTACCCATTCTACCTGCGCTTTTTTTTATCTAAGAATAAATAATTTATTAACTAAGATATCAAAGTTATGTATTTTGCATATATTTAAGTAGTTATACCCAAAAAGTAAATATCGTTCGCATGAACAAATACGCGCTTTCCTTTTTGACTCTCTAAATAAATTTTTTCTTCTATGGATTCTTTTACTTGTAATTTACATTATAAAACTTAAATTTAACTAAATATGTGCACGTTCCTGCACGAGTATATATAAATATACACACAATATAACTGAGTACTCTGGAGTGATTTAGCGGTGTCTAGGGGCTCAAGACGGCCATCAAGATCAATCTCACTCGTTCTCTCTCTCTGGATATGGGATTGATTACCTGATGATTACTTTAGTACAAGTGTTTAATTCCTTCTCTTCCTTATTTGGTTAAGCTATAAGCTCGTCTCGGTCCTGTAGACCGGTTTGTAGGTTACGTTTTGCACTTTTTGTTCCTCTATTTATTTTTACTTGGAGGTTTTGGTTTTGGAGTGGCAAAGTAGCCAAAGTTTTTGAAAGGGAGGGCAATAGTCTCCAGATTTTCGCAAATTATCTCCCTTTTTGTGAATGTGTTTCAACTGGGGTTGAATTTTTTCAAGTGTTTCAATTGTGTGGTACAAAGCTAAGAGAGAATTTGAAACCATCAAGATTCTGTGGAATCCAGTTTTAAGTTGTTCTTGCTTTTTTCAGTTATGAAGAGGTTTAGTAGCCCAGATTCTTCGGGTGCTTTGATCTCCATTTGCCCATCAAAAGGTAAACGTAAAATAATTTATAATGTGACCAGTTGTTGTATTTAGTCTGATTTCTTTGTGAAGTTTGAGTCGTTTTTAAGTTTATATTGATTGAATTAGCATTTTGTAACAAATTGATCGACACACAGACTCGGAGGAGGAGTATAAAGAGACAGACAGAGGTTATAGCAAGGAATTTCAGGCGATGTTGGACAATTTAGACCAAGAAGACTGTGCAGAAGAATTCGTGGGAAAGAAACGACGATTAAGCTCGGATCAAGTCAAGGCCTTGGAGAAATATTTTGAGGTGGAAAACAAGGTAGAGCCAGAGCGAAAAGCTAAATTGGCCAATGAACTAGGACTCCAACCAAGACAAGTAGCCATTTGGTTCCAAAATCGCCGTGCCCGTTGGAAGACGAAACAATTGGAGAAAGATTATACACTTCTTAAAGCTAATTATGATTCTCTTAAGCTTAGCTTCGAGAATCTTCAGCAACAAAATGAAGCTCTCTCTAAACAGGTACAAAGATTGATTTTTTTTTTTTTAATTTCGTCCAACGTTAAATGAGCGTTCTTGAACTTGTAATTCGAATCAAACAAACAACCAGACCATGAGCACCAAGAACTCTGTAAAGGGGACACGAGAGTACCGACCAAGGGCTCTGATGCTTAATTCAACAACTTTGTCTAGAGAATTTGACAGAGTTTCGATAGCGTTAATGTTTTAGGTCAAGTTGTTTGTTTGATTAGTGTTCCGAGTTCAAAGGCATTCATTGTTTTGTTTTGAAAATTTTTGAAATATTTTTACATATTTTTTTACATAAAAATTTCAAAAACACTTTTAATATAATTTTTAATAAATTTTTATTTTTTAAAATAATATTATTTTTATCTATTTTAAAAATAATACCACAAGAATCAAGTGTTTTCGAAATAATTTTAGTCTAAAACATGTTATATATGAAGAATTGAAAATTGAGGTTTTTGAATGTTGTAGGTCAGACAATTGAAAGACAGAGTGCGCAGAGATAGTTCAAAGAGTAGTGAATCCGTGAAAGAAGAGTCTCCAGTTTCGGATCACGCAAAGAAGAGCACTGATTCGCTAGAGAATTGTACTGATCAGAAGGCACCCAAACTATCAGATGGGTCATCAGACGGCGATTCCAATGTTGATGAGGGTGTGACAAGAGAAGATCATGGCGAGTTGAAATTCTCACTTGGGCTAAACGGGTTATCATCTTCGTCGTGTTCGTCGTCTTCGAGTTCATTAATGGCGAATTGGTTTCAGTTACCGGATTCTAGAACCAATTTTCCTGTTAAGATGTGCCAACCTCGGTTGATGAAAGTGGAAGACCAGTACATGAGTCTGTTTAGCCCCGAGGATCAGTCTTGCAATAGTTTCTTTTCGGTTGATCAGGCTCCAACTCTCTATTGGTACTCATCTGAGCAGTGAAACGGTTAAAAACCCAAAAAAGAAAAAAATTGTGAATAAAACTTTGTGCTTTGATGATTAAGGGCATGCTGTTGTAGAGCTCTCCATATAAGTACAAACGTGTAGTTCGGTTAATAATAATGTTAAAAATCGTAATGTAGATTGTGTTAATTAATGTTGGAGGTGAGTAAAAGTAGATTTGATCCAAATTCAAGTACACAATCGTTAGTGCAATAATTAATGTTGTACTGCATGGTCAGGCTCTCGTGCATGCAATTGTGAAGCAGCAGTGAGTCCCTTGCATGAGAATTTGAGAATTGAAAATTGGGTATAATTGTTACAAAAATAATACGATAAAAATAAAAAAAATAAAAATATACGAAGATTTATATAAAAATTAAGACCAAAAAAACCACCAATAAAAAAAAAACTACTAAATTTGAAAAAAAGTTATATGATAAAGGTGATTAGAGAGACTAAAATAATAATACCAAATTCTAACGTAATATATTATATACATAGACAAAAACATAACTTTATGTGCTTAAAACATAAACTAAATGGCTTAAAATACAAACATCTGTATAACGGATATACAGCCCGCACCTCCTGCAACATCAATAGTGGGCTACAAGATCAGGCCTCTCCATTACTATCATAAATTTTATGAAAAATCTTACAATTTTTTTACTATAATTGTCGTACTATAAACTTTTTAGATTAAACTAAACTTAATTAATATCACTATACTCTGACAATAATTAATTTTGACGAATGGCTCTCTCTAAATTTTTTTTTTTTTAAGTCTTCTTTTCGTCTTTGTCATACATCAACAAAATATCAAGACCCCATTATGGGATTAAAATTGGAAAAAGAACTGGAGAGGTCTGTGTCAACTGTTTCACAAAGGCACCCAGTTGGCCCCTTTTTTATGTTCTCGTTCTCTCTCTCTCTCTCTCTCTCTTGCAAGAGTGTGTGTGACTTTGGTTTACTGATGGGAAGCCATCAGCCCATGTGGTTGGTGAAAAAGTACAGACTGATACGCACCTACCCGATTAAATTGCAAAATTACTGCCACAGCAGTAAGCAATGTGGTTGCGCCACTTCTGAAAACAGACACCCACGATTAGTTCTTCTGGAAACTGTTAAATCTGCTATATTCTACATACCTCCCCAAAAACTATCTTCCTAGTTTTAAAAAAAAAGTACACAATGAAAGTTATATATTTTCGCCACAGAAAAAGCTCCATTTAGCAAAACACCATGTATACTATTTTTTGCGATGATATTATCATCCGAGCTGTTAAAAATTTAAATACAATTGTATTTTAACATCAATATTAATCTAAAGTAAAGATCGGATTTTACAGAGTTTAAAAGAACGAGCATCACTCATGGTGAAATGAGAAATGCGCACACATGTAAGCAGTTAAAAAACTGATAAATTTGTGATAAGACTATGGAAAAAATAATACCGGTGAGGCACTTTTTCTAAGTGTCAGATTCTATCAAAATTACATTATAACAATTTCAAGAAACTAAAATAAAAATGTGCCAAAAAACTCTACGCTAACACTAGTTCACCCTATTTTTCCATACCCTATATGACAGAATTAGGCACAAAGATTGTTATTGTTATTGTTATTGTTAAAAAATTCATTGAATGGTGGAATTGCTAGCTAGCTTATAGCTCGATCCTTTTGGCGAGCTTTTTTAGACTTGAGACTTAAGACTTGAGAGTAGGTTTTGAAGTTATGGACGTGGAAATGACACGAGTCGTTTTCGACTTTTATTTCCCACTTTTGCTAGATGAGAAGGAAACAGACGAAAAAGCTGCCGTGACTTTCAGCTCCTCCACCCTGTCTCGATCATGTCAGAAAGAAATGGGACCCCCATTTCGTCATCCATCTTTGACTGTTATTGCTCTATGGAATCTATCCAGCCCATCTTTTCTTTGCGCCATGCCATGACAATATTCATCAACCTTCAACTTTTTGCAGTATTCCTCAGCAAAATATACTGACAAAAGATGGTACACAAAAAGAGAAAAAAGAAAAAGAAAAAAAGCCATGGTATTAAACCGCTATTAATATAACAATAAAATTTAATTTAAAAATATATATTATATATTAGATTAAAATTTATAATCTTAAGATTTTAAAAATAACGACTATATCTAGATTTTTTTTTAAAAAAAGTCTTTTCCTCTTCTAATGGGTTACTCCACAACAACATTTGTAACCATTGTGAGTTTTTTGTGCAAGTCCTCTCATCTCAAGTGAAAGCACAATTCACTATTCTTTAGGTTAGGATGTTTTTGAAAGCGAGATTGATACTAATTTCTACCCCATGGTAATTCATTTTTATTTCCCTGGAGCTAGCAATTCTATCCTGGCTCCCCTAGCGTTAGGCAATCTAGATTAAAGGTGGACCTATATGTGAAAAGGACACCTAAGTTGGTGACAGCATCCGCTCAACTCGTGTCATGAAGCTTTTCACAGAAGGATACCCACCGACAGTAAACATTTTTAAACTTCAAACTTGGTAAAAATCTGAACCAAATCTAATGGTCCCATGAAAAAAATCTAACGGTTAAAAGAGGACTTAATTTGTATTTTTTTTATATCCTATCATATAATTATCATGTTTTTAATTTATTTTTACTATAATTTGACACGAAATATAGTTGCACTAGATCGCACAATTTTTTACCTCCAAATTTTATGATTTGTAGTATTGGTTACTATTGTTAACTAGTAATATTCTACTTCTTGATTCACATGCCAGCTGCTTATTATCTTTGCGGTCTATAAGTCGTCTACAAGGAAATTTCTCATGAGAACGTTTAAATGACAAATGACATAGACCAAACATCAACTTTAATTCAAATCAGCATGTAATTTTCACCCTGATGGCCTTCACAAACAATGCTGTTTCAAGTGACTATGCTGTTTGATAGGGTGGTTAAAACTGTTTTTACTGTAATATGTAAGAGCTTTACACTGTAGCGATTTTTTTTACTGTTATTGCATGTAAGAGCTTTACACTGTTTATAACTGAAAAATGGTATAGACCACCACCGCCAAACACCATGTAATTTTATCAATTGTCACTGTAAATAATGTGTATGAAGCTTTGTAATCAGGAACCATAATATCCTTGCAAAAGAGCTTTTCTTTTGGGGTTAGAACTGAATGAGTTTCAAGCTTTGCCACCAAATTTGTTGCTCTAGCAATGGAAGATCCCTGAGATGAAGTTTGAACTTTGATGTTGACCAAACAACACAAGTGCCTATCTTGGTCCCCGTGATAGGAAGATAAGGGTATTCTTGTTTGGTTGTGGGTTTAACTTTGAGAACGAAAGCTAATGGAATTTTCCCTGATTCTTTTTTTCCTTGCAAATTGGTGTGCGATATTTTATAGTATTATTTTTTTTTCTTGTGCAAAAGAAAATATTAAAAAAATAAAAAATAAGTGGTGTCTTGACGTCTCAGGTGTAATAGCCACTTGACAATCTACTAAGACCAGCTGTCGAATAAAAACGAACTTGACTCATGTTTCATCATTAACTAACATATAATTTAAAATCACATCAATTAAAGTCACATTTAACCAATCAATTAGAGGAATAATTTCAACCTAAAAATAATTTTATGTGGAAAAACCTTTGTAGATTGTCCTTAACCGTCATGGTATGGTTGCAAATTTTCTTCAATGGAGTGATAAGCATTTTTTATTGCCGGAGTGCTTAAAAATCCACAATAGTTATATGCAAATTAGCAAACAACTTTTGGAAAACTTCTACGACTCAAGAAAAAATGAGCTCCGTGATATATTTGCCAAACTTTTAAACTAAAGTTTGGGTCCACAAGGTATCACATCTGTCTCCCAATTTGATAGTCATTTTTCGTTGAAAGATAAGAAAAAATATAGCAATATTATATTAAATGATACATTCCCTGAACGTTCTTATCGACTGAAGGTGTTAATTGATTGATCTTATAAAATAATTTCTCAAGGAAAAAAATGAAAAAAAAAATTGTTAAGAATATTTTGACGTGTGATGGGCATAGAAAATTAGGTGCTATATTATTTTTTTATAACTATTATTATATTCTATAATTTTTTTTAACAATAGTGCCTTTATATTCTTCAAAATAGGTGTTTCACACCACTCTTATAGAAGGGATAAAATTGAAAAACATGTTACAAAAGTTCTATCGCTGACATTGACAATAACGGCACCTATCCCTTCGAGTGGAGGCCCATGTCTCTTCATTATGGAGATCTTTTGAGGCCCAGGCCTCTTTGAAAAAAAAAAAATTCCCTCCTTGTCCTGGACCAACTGTCCTGTTGGGTGTTTGGGTTACAATCTTTCATCGAGAAAGCCCCAAGGGCGCTAATGCATGGAAGTAGACTAGTCCGGACCAACTCCCCTCAAGCTACTAGTCATGGAACTAGTTTTTATATATAAATAAATATATATATATATATATATATATATTTTAAGGTGTTTAAAAAGTATGGTTAGAACCAATTTTGGTTAAAATTACTATAGCATGTGAAAGCTTTACACGATAATAACTTTTTATTTTTTTATTATAACTGTTAAGAGTTTTACATTGTTAGTTAGAACTAATTCTTTCACAAGTTATCTTCCATTGTAGTCTGTTTATCTCAATCGAATGTAGCCCGAATTTGACATCCATATTGGGATTGCCATTTATCATACCTATTTGCGGAACTTGCGGACAAGTGATAGAGCCAAAACATGAGGATCACGTAAAAAATAAGAGAGAAGATAGGAACATATATAGTAATATAATTATAAGTTTTAATAATATAGGGGCACAATTGAAATTTTTTAATTTCAAAAAGTTGATTGGGATATTTGCCTCTGTTAACTATGTGTGACTCCGCCTTTGATCGTAGAATGCTTTTTCTCATCCGTAAGGTTCTAATTACATGTGAAATATGAAAAACTTCGTCTCCAATGTGCTTACCTTATAAATTCCTACACTTGATAGGGCTACACTTTTTGTTTTTGGTGGCTAGTTTAGGGTCTGATTGGAAACTATATATGATGCCTCCCTTTAGAAGTTTTGATTTGGTCATTTAGACAAATACTATCATATGTTTTTCCATATTTCCTTGGATTTGAACTAGCTGGGAGAAATTGAAGGTGGGTCTCACTGGCTAATATAAAATTTTAGGTCTTGTTTCAAAATTTTGTGCATCTGTGTGCAGTTATTTTTCTCACTAGCCACTTTGAAACGATCATGATGAAGTTTCATCATGCTGGATCTTTACCTTACAGATAAACAGGAGCATATATTCAGTTTCTACCAGAGGCAAAGTCGGTTATAAATAATCACATTACAATTTTCAATATCGAAGATTGCCAAGCTGTGACCACCAAATACATTGTTGCTCCAGAATTTCTATGCTTTTGTGACTACTGAAATGACTTGTGTTGTTGGAGACACATAGCCACAAAGCGCATGATCTAAGGCTCGTGAATAATTTTGGGATCAAAATGTGCATGTATCTCAGTGTCCAAGAGAAGATTACTGCGCAGCTGAATCAGCCAGATAGGCAAATGTGTGTTTGATTCTTTTCTTCATTTTTACTGGTAGAGATTCTAAATTTTTGGTGTTGAGAGGGGACGGAGTCAAAAAAAAAATTAGTCAGAAACGGCGGAGCGTATATTAATGTTGTCAAGAAAATTTAAATGAAAGAGATCTGTATTTTTAAGAAGGGTGGAACATAATTTAGAAAGGGCGGAGTATAATTTTAAACGAAGCGGAATAAAATTTTTATAAAATTTTATTTACAAATATCAAAAGAAAAAAAGTTCAGAGGGCAACCACTCACTTTAGTCTATATGTAACTCCGTCCTTGGGTGTTGGTGCTTAGACTGTTTAAAGGAGGTTCCTTGTTTATACAGACTTTCTCATAGGGCAGTAGATCTGTAGTGAGAGAATTTTCACATTCGGTCCAAAGGACCTTTGGGATGTAAATTTCTAAGGCAAAAAAGGAGCTTTTTGAGTGCCGAGCCCTCGTGTTGTACGGTAGGTTAATTCGATTCATGCAAGCGTAATTGTTTATAAAGAATTCGATTCATGTTCTATATTTGTTATGACATAAAGTGTAGTTATCTCCAAGATTTGAGGCCAAATTATTTAGTGTTAACATCGGATTTTAGTAAATTATAAAAGGGACTATGCTTCATCCACCATTAAACAAGACTACTTGCTCTTTATAAAACGAGTGTGTTTGGAAACATAGTTGAAATTAATAAATTAGAATCAAAATACTATAGCATGTGAGAGCTTTACACTGTGGTATACTTTTGTTTTATACTATAAAATATAAGAGTTTTATACTGTAACATTTAGAATTAATAAGTTGAAACAACGGCCCAAACACGTCCAACGTCCTTCTTTTTCAGAACTGGAACTCAATGCCTCAAGATCAGGTGCGAACAAAATCTTCAATAACGCGTCGTTTTAAGTTAATGTAAACGAGATCTTTTTCTCAATGTAATTTACACATAAAATTTCTGCAAAACTTATTCAATTGAGTGTGCCAAGCTGTAAGATATGACATGAGAATCTGAGACCTTGAGTGGCACCTGAGTCCATGTGAAAAGCTTTTATTACAAGTGAAGGGGGAAAGGTAAGACGTGGCGTGGGCCTTCCTGTTTAGTTGTAGTTTTTATGGGCTGGAATTGGAACCAGTGCGATCACGATGTCAGGGAAGTGTGTTTTGCGCGTTATAATAAATATTATAAAGTCTAGTGTCGACTCTGGTGGGTAGACCAGGCGTGGTTGGTTTCACCAACCTTGTGCTCATGCCTTCCATTTCTCAGATCCGATTCCTACTCATACAAACATGTTGTGGGAGATTCTTGGCCCACCTATTTGGAAAAAAATAACATTCCAATCACGTCTTTCTCTCTCTTTTTTCCCTTTGCCATTTTGATGTTTTTACTTCCGTCTTAAGTTAGACCCGAAACTAAAAAGCCACTTAGATAGGTGGTTTAAACTTTCGTTTTAAATTTAAAATTATCTATTTGTTTTCCGGGTTTAAATCATAGTGGATTGAATTTTTTGAGTTTAAAATAGAAAAGGTTTGAACAGTATGGTTTAAAACTTGAATCATGTTCATTTAATTTGGATGTTTAATTGATTTTGAGCTCAATGTGAGACATGAGAGAAGCTGAATCTGAGTTTACTGGGTGCAATTTAAACTTGGTGATTTTTTAGCTCAAGTTGTCTTATCAGACTTTGAGTTTGGGAACATCCAAACACTTTGCTTAGGAGAAAATTTTGGTTCAAACTTCAAACCTTTTAAACCCTCCAAACAAATGCATGTATGTAACCATATTAATTCAAAAAATTGTAACAAAACTTTTTCAAACTGGATTTTTTTTTGTTTGGACTAGTGAACCAAACATCACAAAAAGCCATTTTTAGCTTTTTCTGCATTTGTGATTCCTTTTCTTCTATGATTTCCCCCAAAGATAAGTTGCTGAAAAGTTTTTGTTTTTTAAATATATTCAAAAAGGCGCGTTAACGAAAGTGGCTCCAAGACTTGTGAAGGATACTTCGTGTAATGGGTTACGTATTTTACAAGCAATATTACAACGACGTGGTCTAGGTAAACTTTTCCAAGGCATACCTATTCTATTCTTCCATCTGATTAACAATTATTTATATGAAGTTTCTTTCACGCCATGCTTGGCTTTTACTTTTTAAATTTATGAATTAACTTGATGAGGGGTCGGTTTTTAGGAGGAATGTCAAGGGAAAATGAAAACAAATTGTGCCAGCAAAACAACTTAGCTAGAATCTAACGCTGTTGAGTTGGCCTATGGAAATTGAAGTTACAACTTAACTAAATTTCTTAGTTGTTTCCACTTTCCAATAGAAATTATAAGCTTGCAAACTTAACTATCTTGTTTAAACTTTAAACGTTAATTAATTGTTTACAAAAAAAAAAAAAATTTACTTAAAGGAAGCTTCCTGCTAGGACTTGGTGGTACGAATTTCTTTTTCATTCTAGTATTTGGCACTCATATTTTCTGAACTCATCGAACGTTGACAATTTACCTTATAAACTTTTAATTTTAACAAGTTGTCTTCTGAACTTACAAATTTATAGCAAATCACTCTTTGTTAATATTGATTTTATTTTTTGCTGAAATTAATATTAATTTACAGATGAATAATTAATTATTGAGATGAATGGTCATTTTCATATATTTAGAGTCAAATTTATCGTGGTTAATGTGTTTAATTAAGTTTTCATCAAAATAGAAAATTTTGAATCAACTTTGGTTTAAATATAAATTTAGTTTATTTATATAAAAAAACATTTTTATACTCTTAATAAATGATTTATGTAAAAATCACATATTAATATTAGTCAACTTAAAATTGCTATAAATAAGAAGTGATTTATAACAAATTTATAAATTTGGAGACGGCTTGTTAAAAATAAAAATCCAAATACAAAATTACAAATGTGCGTTCGAGACAAGTACTTTTTCATTTCTTTCGAGATGGGTTGCGAACACCAAAATGGTTAAGAAGGGTACGGTATAATTTATTCGAAACCGACATAGTCTTTTACTCATGTCATGTCATTTTCTAATAGACATGGTTTTCTTTGCCTCACTTTATAAAAAAAAAAAACGTTAAAAACACGAAATTAATAATATCATACAATTCTTAACTATTAAATTTTCATATTTTTTTTTATTAAAAATTCTCATTAAACTTTATTACTTTAGTGTATGTACATTTTAATTTGATGCTATTATTATTGCGTAATTTGACTGTTAAGATAAGATATTTTTTCCAAGCCTATCAGAAAATTTTCTTAATTGATATTGCAATGACGTCCTTCACATATTTCTTTTTCTCCTCAAAAGTACAATAAGATCTTCCACGCCGGCCCGAGCCATAAGATTGGAGAATGAATAGCTCATGTCGACTGCTTTTTCTTTTACAGTTTATTTATTTATATTTTTATTTGTCTTGCTTGCATGGAAAGCTCTCAAATTTATTATTGATTTCCACTTGTCCGGTGTCAAAGGCATCCTAGCCACCGACTCCAAATGCCAAGACACGACCCCACATACCACCCATTCCATCCCAGCCGTACACACATACCAACTAAACACATTCCACAAATTCTTTTTATATTTTTCCTACAAAGCTAAGCTCCAGCCAAAATAATCAACCAACCAGCCAACCAAACCTTTTTTCCGCAAATCAAACCCCCCCAACAAAATTCCACGCTAATAACCCGTCAAAAGGACCACTTTTTAAGAAATCCCACAGAAGCTCCCAAGGAACTATCACGGAAAATGCCACTTCCCCAAACCCCACGAACCCCTCTCTCTCCTCTCTCCTCTCTAAAATCTCTATATATTCTTCACAAACAAACTCACACACCCTGATGCCAATTGCCAAACTAACCAAATACTAACAACATTCATCTCTTCCCCCAAAATATGGCGTCCATCTTGAAACGACATTATTTCAAAGACCGGTCGACCAACAAGCTGCAGCCCCTGGACGGCCGTTGCAGGAAACACCCAAAGCACCGCCAATCCCCCGGCGTTTGCTCGCTCTGCCTGGGAGAGAAACTCTCCCAGCTCGCCAATACAAATCCCAATTCGCGTAGAGCCAATATTTCCACGACTCCTGGCTCTTCAACGACGTCTTCTCTTTCGTCGTATTACTCCTCCTCCTCCGGTTCCTCTTGCTCCTCTCCCGTGCAGTATCGCTATCGTGCTAGTACTTTTATGAGCGGAAACATTAATGTCCTTAAGAAGAGTAGATCCATTGCTTTTGCTTTTTCTAGATCAACGAAATCATCAGGAGCTAACAATAAAGACGGCTGTGATGTTCATGATCAGATCAAGGCCGGGAAAAGTACTGGGTTTTGGTCAAAGTTGTTTTCTCATCAAGGGAGTAAGAGGATAACCACGGGTCGTCAAGAGACTTTCATGCACTCTAGAACTGTAAGAGAGAGAGTGCATTGATCATTGTCATTTTTCATATATATCAAAGAGCTATATGTTTTTTTCCCTTTATTGTTTTGATTTTTTTTGTTCAAGTACTTTTTCTTTCTTGGCGAGGATAGATATTGTGCGTAGATATGGGAGTTTCAGTTTCAAGAAAAGAAAAGCAAACGAAACAAGCTTATTATTAAGTATGAAAGTGAGTGTGCGTGTGTGTGTGTGTGTGTGTGTATTGGGTGTGTTCGTGTATATATAATTTTTGTGTAATGATGTGAGAATCTTGTGGGGTTGTAAGTTGGAACTAGTTGTAAGTTAGGGAAGTATTATTGCGAAGCTGATTTTGATAATCAAAGCATAATATCCAATAATTCACGTATATGTATGTTGATAATACCGCTGAGATAAGTACTGTAATTTGATCAATCAAAAAAAGAGGAATATTGAATTCTAGGTTTTTTATTCTTCTTAGTTCTTTATAGGTATATATATCTTTTATCATTTTGTAAATGAGATTCGAAGAAGTTGTTGATCTTTTGTCTTGGTTGCGCTGATAAGACAGAAGAATCAGTCTGAAAAGCAGCAAAGAAACAATCTGGCCTAAATTCTGTTAGGCACAAATTCTAGGCTAAACATGAAATTGAGAATAGACATATAATAGTTTATGTTACTCTCTTAAGGTTAACTTTTTGGGATAAAACTCTGACAACCCAACCAGTGGTATCAAAGTTAAATCCGGATGAAATAAGTCGAAGGTTGATGAACAAGCTCCTGAAGTTAAATCCTGATGATAGTAAAATTTGTGATAAAAATACACTCCTGCGATGAAAATAAATGCATAATAGGTTGAACTACTCTTTCTAATAGGTTAATTTTTTAGATTGTGTCAAAGACCCAACAATCTCCACCCACGAAATATCTGCATTTAATTTAGAAAAATCGCTAGTCAGTCCACGCAAGGTATTTGTCATTGATTTTCGTAAATATTTTATCAAATAAATTATAATCAAGAAAGTACGAAAAGCCCAAATGGAGACCTAGTAAAACTTGTCTATAATTTCAAGACGGGTATTCAGCCATATTTCGGCGCAATTTCCTATATTGTGGGTTGTAAAGTTGGAACTGTGAAGCTGGCATGAGAAAATTGAAAATTCCATCGTGACAGGTGGGATAATTCCTCCAAGCACATGTTCTTGGCAACTTCCTCATTTCGACTTCAACGTCGTCAAGAATAAGTTGCATACAAGGAAAGAGACGTGAAAAGTTTTGCAATATTACATGTTCACAACATGACACACATACATATATACATATATATACACAAATATTACCTATCAGTATCCATTTAGACTAGTTTTTTTTTTTCTGAATAAAAAAATGCAAAAATTACATATTATTCACACTTTAAAAAAATGTATTCATTTATGTCGTATTAAAAAATTATGTCATACACTACCATTCATAATACTTGTTTAAATTATGCTACACCATATGTGATATTTAAAAAAAGTAAATTTTAAAAAGTGTAATTTATGAAAATTTCCTAAAAAAATCGGTGATGTGCTCATTTCCTACTCAATGCTTAGAGAGAAATATACTAAAATCATATGTTTTCGTCTATATTACTATTCAAAAGGCTCAAGTTAGGAAGTTTACATAAAAAAGCTTGTGTTTAGAGAGAGAGCAAGAAAGAGAGCGGTGGGGATGGTGGACCAGCATGTCATCAGTCCGCTGCTCTTCATACTTTATCTAGAGGATTGTCGTCGGCCGATCTACGTGATGCTGAGGTTCGTGCTGCCAGAGAGAGAAGTTTGGTTTGGATCGGAGTATGACCATGGAGCTAGGAGAGGAAGGGTCAGCTGCTTGGGCCTGCTGCGGGTTGGGGGGAGCATGGTCGTCACTTGCCTAACGCCGGTGTTGAGAGCCTAGCTGTAGTCAGGGCTGGGTTCATGCTGGGCGGCGATGGGGATGGTCTAGCCTTGATAATGGCAGAGGAAGGGTCATAGGTTCTTTCAAGTGGGTAGGTGATCGGAGTTGGGTGGCTGAGGCTTTTAGGAGGTTGGCGTCGAGGGATCTCGAATCGATGGAATGCGATGGAGGCGGCTATTTATATGTGAATTGGTTATATGTTTACTTATGTAGTTTTGTTTAGGTTGCAATAAAAGAGGTAGTTTTCCCACCACTTGTTGTTATTCTTATGTCTCCTCCGCCTATTAACTTTAGATGTCGGACTAGACAGTAGTCTAGGCCTTGTACTTTCAGCTTTAAAAGGTTTAGTTTTGGTCCATCTTGAGACTAGAAAGTGGCTCATCTAGAGCCCTTATGTGTGGCAAATCTTGTTATGGGACTACTTACAACTCAATAGTATGGTTAAATTGTCTAGTTAATTATCCCTAAAAAAAAGCTCAAATTAGGACAGACCAAGCTATATTTGATAGGTTCATTAAAAGGCATAATTGCAATCTTATTATATAATAAGAGAAATTGATCCCTGAATGTTAAGAAAAAGTCAGCATGCCACCACCATCTGTCGTCATTCAGACTAGTGCATGATATCTTTCAAGGATGTGTGCACAAAATCAATATGATTGCTCATGAGCAATATGACTGGCCTGCAGGCACCTTCCATGTAGTTGATATATATTATTTTATTTTTTTTCTTTTGGATGTGATTAGTACGTATCCGACTCATATCCTTCCTCTTTTACATAAGCAAAAACACAAAGATTATAACAAGTTCGTCGTCAATACCTAGGAATAATTCAATGCACAGCATATGCTTTCTCTATTGATAAGTATTAATAATGCACAGCATATTCTGATGTAGAATTAGGACAAGTACCCTTTTGCAAGTAACGTCCTAGCTAACTTCTCTATTATTCTGGTGGACCAAAGAATGTGGTTTGATTGTTATAATCTAACAATGTTCCTTCCTCTTCTCGCAATATCTTGGTCTGGAATAAAATCGGATCCTATATATTTTCTAAGATCTTTTTTTCTTTAAAATGTAATTTTCTAAGATCTAGTTTCTATACATCTCTTTACCTTAAAAAAATAAAAAATAAAATTACACGTCTCTTAATTGTATAGTTTAATACATTAAAGATTAAAATTGAATGAGGAAGACATCCCATAATTAATAAATACTCATATGTAAAAGGGCTTTAATTGTTTTCTTCCATCCGATGCCATATCTCTTGTTTTAGTTATATTATATGAAAAAAAAAAAGAGAATCCATTGATCAATATTGTTAATCTTATTTTCTTGTAACACCTAGAAATTTAATTAAGTGTGATTAGTTGGTAAAATGATGGATTAGTATGCTTAAATGTAATTTGAACTTAATTTAATTATTTTGTGGTATTTTCAAACTAATCTCACTTTTAATTACTCTTCTTTGTTATTTTGAATTTTGAAACAAATCAATTTGTCAAATACTCGATATATCCCTTTTAGAAAACCATGGGCAGGACATGGTTTTGCCTGAGAGAAACCACCCTACCTTTTTCTATTTATTCCCTCCTCTTCCTCTTCTCCTATCACTCCCTCTCAGACTCACTCTCTTTCCCTTTCTCTCTTTCTCTCACTGCCTCTCCCTTTCTCTTCTATTTCTCAATTTTGTTTAAAAAATTTGAGCTCAAGCTTTGATCTTCAATTAGATTGGCAGCCTAGGAACATGATTTAGCCTCCACAAACTCGATTCAAAGCTCAAGATCAAGGTTAGTTACTCTATTTTTCAAAATTTTAAACTTTTTTCAAATTTCTTAATTTTCTTAGAAAGTTGAAATCCAAATTTTTTGAGCTTAGAAAACCTTCAATGTAGGTTTGTAGCACCCAAATCATCATGAATCTAGGCTTGATTGGACAAAAATAGGATTAAATCAAGTTTTTCCTTTTTTTCTCATTTTCTGATTTATTTGAAAATTTCTATGTAAAGCTTGTTTAAAAGTGTTTAAATGTATTCCAATGTGTTTTTTTAATCATTTATGAACATTATGCATGCTCTGGGAACTGAAAAAACAGGTTGAAAATGAGATTTCGAGCTCGGGGAGGCCGAGACTGAAAATCTAGAATTCCAGATTTTTGCCAGTTTGGCAGGCCGATCATGAGCATCAGCAGGCCAGATTCATGAGTCTGGCAAGACTCATCTTGTCAGCAGGCTCGTTCCGTACGGTCGATAGGCTAAACTGTGGAGTTCGACAAGCCAGACCAGAAAGTTCAGCAAGCCAACCAGGCTTTGTAAAATTTGTTGATTTTCACTATTTTTACTATTTAAACCATAGGCAGAGACTTTAACCTTATGGCATGATTTTGTGAACTCTAATAGCACACTAAGACACCATGAGATACTATAGTATTGTAGAATACTCTAAGCTAGACATTGACAAACTTAGTTTACATTTAAGATTGTTTGTGGTTCCGTGGAGCTAACATATAGCGGGTCGGGACTACGGTGTTGAGCTTTGGTACGGTAGGACTCTAGACCTCTCTCTTTGGTAGCCATGTTTTGAAAAGGGTTTTGGCCACAAAATGTTTTTTTAAAATGATTTCAAGAAAAGTTGAGAAGAATTTATTAGCCATTTTCATTATTTGCTGAATAATGAATTGAATAATGAATGTAAATGAGAATACTCAATAAGATGAGACCTAAATAATGACATAACACCAGACTTGTCATAAATACCGTTCGAAATGACATACTAGAGCATGATGCCATACTCAGAGATCGGGTCGTGTAGAAGCGACCTTAGGGGCAGGTCCTGAAATTTTACTGAGCCACTATGGTGATGACTGTAATGGCTTTGCCTAAAGATTATATAATGAGACCATTTCCGGATGAATAATTGGACTAATGGTAAGAATAAAATTAATGAATTTCATTTACTGCATTTTATATTTCTTAAGTTAATGTAAAATTTTATTTCAACTTAATTTTTGAAAACTTAGTCCTGCTAAGCCTTCTGCTTACATTTTTATTGTTTTAAAATGTTCTCCCCTTTAGGTGGACTTTAGCTTATGACTGATTAGGAGTCTACAGGGCAAACACGTGAGCTGTAGGGACTCTGTCCAGGGTATTTGTTTATTTAAATCAAGACATGTAATATTTTAAACATTATTTCCCGTATTGGACTATGGTTGTAATTTATTATTGTCTATACTATATATGTGTACTTATATGGGCCTAGTGAGGCCTGACTAGTATTTAGTAAGCTTTATTATTCAACTTTATTTTATCTGCTTTAATTTAACAACAATTGTTTAAAAAGATTTTAAATTGTCACGTCTTAAAAATAACTCAATTTATTTAATCGGTAAATTTTTAAAAAATTAATTTAATTTATTTGTCATGTTATTATCGGGTCCAATGTATGCGACATTTCTCGAATAATGAGCAAATGTTGTAAATAATAGAAATTGATGAAGAATAACAATTTTTGCAGTTGCTTTTTTTTTTTTTTGGCTGATAGGGACATAATTACAGATCGTAGCCGCATCTTTTTTATGTCCAATACCAGATACAAATTTTGTCTGTTGTTCGTCACTCAAGTCCTATCATGTTAGCTTAATTGGTACTTTTCAAATATATTCTAGTCTCAACGAATCTAGTCTCAACAAATTAAGTAATATATATATATATATATATATATATATATCTTCACATACCACCAAGTCGGGGTGGCCGTAACGGTCCTGTGGTAAAAGTTTAAACATGTAAGTAATTATATCAAAGAATATTAAATGTAAAGGTTTATGAATATATATATTTTTTAATCGTAGAGCCCCTCTCATAACTTTTAGCGGTATGCTAGCAGGGACACATAACTATTACATATTAATAAGTGTCAGTATGGGCAGTATAGAGGTTTTGACCACAACGTATGTTTTGGTCCCCCTTGTCTTTCTCTCTCTCTCTCTCTCTCTTTTGTTTTTAAAACTTTTTTTTTTTTTTTGCTTTTCTTTCTTAAATATTTTATATTTTTCATTTTTGTCCTCTTTTTTAGAATTCTTTTTTGCTTTTCAATTTTTTGTTTTTTCTTCTCTAAATATTTTCTTTTTTAATTTTGGCATACTTTGTAGCGTCTATAACTATATATATAGAAAGGATAAAAAGATTCTTCTCTTTCAATCAAAACGGTGATGTTTTGATTTTTTTGTTTTTTGTTTTTCATCCCTAAATATTTTTATCTTTTTAACTTTTTCCCTTATTTTTAACATTTTTCAACTTTTTTTCTTTTCTTCCCCAAATATTTTATCTTTTTACATGTTCACCCTTTTTTAACATTTCTCTTAAAATTTTATATTTTAAATATATGTCATTGAAGTATCTTTTTTTAATCTACAATATCTTCTTTCATAAATTTAAATTGTTATAATATTTTCAATTCAAACTCTTAGTTTGAACTTCAAGCAAATTAATCTTAAGCCTTTTTGAATAAAATAATTAATAAACTGGATACTCACATGCTTTTTCAATTAGTATACATATAATAGGGTGTTTGGTATGTAGTAATCCTAAAGTGGGAACAAGAATCTTACAATTTTTCATGTTTGGTATATAGTAATCTAAGTTTTGGATTCCTAGGAGACTCATTCCCATGGGATTCAGATTACCTCATTTTGGGGTAATCTGAATTCCACCCAACAAGATGATATTCATATTCCTAGGAATCTAAAAACTATGAAAATCTCACCTTTTTTTCCATGATGATGATAGTAATCTAAGTTTTGGATTCCTAGGAGACTCATTCCCATGGGATTCAGATTACCTCATTTTGGGGTAATCTGAATTCCACCCAACAAGATGATATTCATATTCTTAGGAATCTAAAAACTATGAAAATCTCACATTTTTTTTCATGATGATGATAATAATTATATTATTATTAAATAATAATATTATTATTATAAATTAATATTTCTATACAATATAATATAAAAATTATATCAATATAAAATAATAATTTGATAATAATAACATTAACAATAATAATAAAAAAATATAATATATTACATATACAATATCTAAATATAATATATATTATTATTAATTAATATTAGAATATAATATATATATATATACTATAATAATAAAATAAAATATTTCATACTATTATTATAAATTAATATTAATATATGATATAGATATAAATATTATATCAATATAAAATTATAATTTAATAATAGAATAATAATAACATTAATAATAAAAATATAATAATATAACATCAATATGAATAGTATAATATTAATATTTGTAGTAATATCAATATTAAATTATATAAATACTACCATAATAATTATAAATATATAATATAACTAAATATGTTTAATTTTTTATAGCAATATTTTTATTTAATGTTAAAATTAATATAAATACTAATATATTATTAAGAATTATATTTTTATTATTATTTATATTTATGTCAATATATTATATATTATATACAACATTTTAATATTAATATATTGTTAAATAATAATTCTATGATTATTATAAATTAATATTTTTATATAATATAAAAAAGTATTATATTAATATAAAATAATAATTATTTAATAATAATGATAATACTAACATTAATATTCATAGTAATATTAATGTTAAATTATATATAATATTATTTTATTATTTATATTTATATTATTATTATTTAATATTAGTACTAATATATTACTTTGATACATTTAATGTTAATACTATAAATTATTTTGTCAATTATATAAGATTCTTATGTACAACCAAACACAGTATGTATTATTCCTAAAAATCCAATAGAAGATTCCTATGTGCAACCAAACGTGATAATCTTAGTTATTGGAAATCATATTCCCTACAATCATTTTCCTAGGAATATGATTCCTATTGATTACTGCATACCAAACGCCCCTTAAAGGTATTGTTCCTTCCAAAATTTTCTACTGTAATATCCATAATATTCTTTTAGTTCCATATCATAGCCCCCTCTATTTGTTACTCAACACGTATGTTGTAGCTCTTATTTAGTCTCTGAACTACCCACTTTCACATCACATGCAGGCGTCATTCCTTAACAAATCAGTTTTTTTATTTTTATTTTGGGTTATTAACTTCAATGACCTTTAAATTTTAGGGCATCTTATATTTTACTCCCTGAACTTTAAAAATCATCATTTTAACCCTTAAACTTTCAATACTCTTCATTTTGCTTCAAAGCTCTTTACTTTGCCCCTAAACTTCTGATTTTTCGTTCAAATAGATGGAATCAAACTCACGTGCACATGAGTCACCTGAAAGAACAAAAATGAGATTTTATCATTCTCAAATTTTATTTCATGTTTACACTCTCACTTACAATTACGAAGACAACTAAGCCCCAAGGGGACTTGAGCCCCACAGGCCCAATTAGCTCATTTATTTAGTTTTTAAATTTGTTTTACCCCATTTTTGTTTAATGTTTAGTCCTCTTGTTGTTTTTTTTTTAAAATTTCCTATGCCACCCATAGCATTTTAAACTTTCCTTGATTTTTGATAGCATTTTATACTATTGATTTTTGACTTCTAATTGTACCATATTACTTCATATAAATACTTATATGTATAAACTTAAATCTATTACTATAAAATTTTGACCTTAATTCAGTCCCCACCCAAAATAATTTTTTGGCTTTGTCACTGCTCACTTGAGGCTTTGTTATTATTATTATTATCATTCGAACTCTTATTTTGTAAAGGTTTCTCTACACATCTTTTATCATCTTTAATGCGTAACTTATTTAACAAATCGATATTGTTTACAGATATCTGAATTTGAATAATAAAGAAAATGAATTACGTATTAAAGATTAGGAGACATCAACGAATAATATCGACTTTTTAAATGAGAGTTACATATTAAGGATGAGAAAAAAATATGCATACAAACCCTTCTTAAATAAGAGTTCAAATAAATTTTTTTAAAAAAGGCCCTAAGTAAGAGTGTAAACATAAAGCAAAACTTAGGAGTAGCAAAATCTCATTTTTTGCCCTTACAAGTAACCCATGTGTGGATCACTTAAGCTTAATTCTGTCTATTTGAAGGAAAAATCAGAGGTTTAGAGGGCAAAATGAGAATCTTTGAAAGTTCAAGGGGTAAAGTATGGTTTTTAAAGTTCAACGGGGTTTTGAAAGTTCAAGAGATAAAATGCTAAATTTTAAAGTTCAAAGGGTAAAGTGGGAGAGACTTTAAAGTTTAGGGGTCATTGATTGTAATAATCAACCTTTTATTTTTGAAGAATTTTCATAAAAGTTATCTTTTAAGATTTACTTTTTTATAAATGTTATATATGTTTATTTTTAGTACAAATTAACATATAATATAAATGATAGTGTAGTTTAAATTTTTCTAAGTACGGCATAAATAAACTCATCTTTTAAAAGTGTGGCATTACATATATGTTACACCTTATTTTTCTTGTTAGGGCCACAGTGTTATTGGCTACAAATTTTGGACGTACTAATCCATGCTCATCGGCCCAAATGTTTGGGCCGACATTTTCCAGGAATGAGGTTGGCCTATTTGTTCTTTTCTTCAAAGCCAGCAGGGAGAGATTCATGTGGGGAAAATGGCTCGAAACAGATGGAAAACAAATAAAAAGAAAATGAAAGAAGACATTTACTAATAGAGAGTAGGACTGTACATCAGCCCATAATGTGATAATTATAAGTGTGCTTGACAATATAGTTGGAACTAAATTTTGAAATGGTTTTACTGTGGCATATGGGAGCTTTATATTGTAGCATATTTTTGTTTTACACTAAAGCATGTGAGAGCTTTACATTATAGTAGTTCTAATTATGTAGTTGAACTAGTGTTGTCAAACACAACCTATACGTTTATAATTTAGAGAAAATTAGGCAGTATTTTTTTCTCTTTGGAACTCTTACAGTAATAGGAAGGCAATTTAATACCATCGGGGTATATGTTGTTTTAGCTATTAGATTAACTTTTTAACGGTCTAATCTAGGACTGTCCATGTTAAAAATTTATGGCAAGCAATATAGAATTGTTTTCAGTCGCAGATCAGATCATTAAAAAGTTAATCCAATGGCTAAAATAAGATGCTCCATCAGTAGTGTAAAATTACCTTTTTCACCGTAAAAATTCTCTTTTTGATGTATTTTCAATTTATGCTTAATTTCTTTTGTAATTTTATCTCATGTCACTTTTTATTGGTTTTTGACTTAAAAATTTCAATTATACAAGCACAAAGCTTCAATATCTGCAACCTAAATCTGAAAGGAAGGTTTTTTGTGGCATTCTATAAAAAATTGTCTTGGATTTATATATTTGATATCTCGAGTCCATATCATAATTTAGTGGAATAAAATTTTTCATTGCGTCATGTACATATCTCAATGGAGAGAAGCATCAATTTTCTGACTTAAAAGTCAAGCTCAAAAACATGATTAAAAAAAAAAAAAATCATGGCGTCATGTACATATCTCAATGGAGAGAAGTACCAATTTTTTTTAATTAAAAGTCAATCTCAAAAAAAGATTAAAAAAGGGGGAAAATTCTTATGTATTTTAAAGTCAAAAGAATTTATTTGGTAAGAACTAAAAAATAACCTATCTGTAAATATGTCTTTTAGTAGTTAGATTTAAAAAAAAAAAAAATTGTATTTGACCGAATCTAATTGTACACAAATCACACTAAATTGTTTTTAGCCAAAAAAAGAAGAAGAAGAAGAAGAAGAAGAAAAATCACACCAAATTGTTTCGGTTGCAGAATTGTTTTATTATTATTTTTTACTTGTTTTAGTTAAGAGAGAACCAGCACAACAACTGACCACTCGTTCACTAGTACACCAATAAACAATAGTGGATGGCAATTATAACTAGTACTTTCATTTTACAATAGGAAAATGACTCCCATATTAAACCCAACCCATAAACTATGTTCCATGTGTCTCTTACCCAATTTTACTTTTAACTTTTCGCCCCCACTTTTTGCATTCATTATTATCAAACTACTTAACATGCTCACGGGTTTGGTGAACGAAATTTGTCGGTTTAATTTAGTAGTATTTTTAAAATAAGTAAAAATAATTTTATTTAAAAAATGATAATTTTTTAAGAATTATGTTAAGATATTTTTAAAATTTTTAGCTCAAAAAACATGCAAAAACATTTTTACAAACTCTTAAAACAATACCAAACGAGGTCTATCAAACCACCCCACTAAACGATGCCAAATAAGAGACCAAAAAAAGTTTTGGCATAGCTTTGATGTTGGGGAAGTAATAATGGACTCGTTTAACGAATTATTTCCACAAACAATACCAAACTTATATGCAGAGTTGACCAAAACGTACTCTAGTGATCCCTTGTTTTCACTGAACTTTTTGTGCGTGGCAAAGTTGATCATGATTCCACTTCCTGAATTGTGTTAGTGCTTATGTACTCTACTCACACTTGGTGTTTTTTCATCATATATTGATTATTGTATAGGAAATGGGCGGAGATCGTGACATGCATATATATTGGTCCATAAATATTTTAAGTTCCAAGCTTTAGCACGTTTTGCAACTAATTTTTTTAACAATCATATAATCAATATCACTATTTTTTTTTTCCCTTGATGGCCAGTGATGTAGACAGATATATGTTACCAGTGGGGGCTCATAATTAAAACGAAAATGACTAGCAATTATATCATTTTTATATATTTTTAGTAGGTGCTATGTGTATGTTACATAATACAATGCATATTCATAAAAAAAATATTAGACCTTAAGTGACTTCGTGCATGATGATGGCTACCACTTGTTACACTTTTTTTTGGTTTAATTGTAAAGAGTCGTTCCAGAAACACCAGTTCTAGTAATAATTTTTTAATACCAATTTTGAGTTTTTCTCTCCTTTTTTTGACAAATGCAACATTTTATTATTAATTAATATAACAACTTTTATTCAACTATCGACCAGAGAATAACAACTCACATTGAAGACAAAACAAAAGTTGTCTTGAGAAAAGTAGAGCAGGACATGCGGTCCGTTAGTTGTGGCGAGATTGTTTACAAGAGTGGATGGAAATTGTAGAAAGTGAAATAAAATCGATTCCCTACTTTCATTTATTGTCCCCAGGATTTTTTTCTTTCTTTTCCATCGGAAAAACGAAAACTGAACCAAAAACAAATATGAAATACGCTTTTATAATTTGTTGAATATTATTTATCATCAAGTCGTCACGAAGGGTAACATTTGACAAGTAACCTCTAATTGGACAGACATCAAATCATGATGAACCATGAGGTACTGCCATTTGTCAGCTTAATGAATTCTCAAGCTACAGTGTGCGGTTATATTCCAAAAATTCACCCCAAGTGTTCAAGACTTAGAGCCCGTTTAGTTGGATATTTAAATCACAGTTTAAATTATTTTATTACAGTATTTTTTTTTATAAAAATTTAAATCTTCATTCAAATATTTGAACCAAACAGACCCTTAAAGATTCACTATCCAGGAGTACGTCCGATAATGTTTTTTAACTATTAGATTAGATTAAAATTGTTTTTAAACAAATATTCACCATAAGTTAATTTTTTCGTACCTATCAGAGAAATCTCCTCTATTTTTTTTATCCCGCTGTTTTGCAACTCCATCAATCTGCACAAAGTAGTACAGCTCTTAATGGTCAATTTAGATGGGGATTTATTGCATACTGAAAATGAATAAATGCAAACAAATAAAGATGCCCGTATTTAATCGTTTTCAGTGTACAATAAATCTCTATCTAATGTGACCACTGGGAGTTGCACTGCTTTATTGAAGCTTGGTTTTTATTGTTTTGATGGTTTCAGCTTGCTTTTTAATCTTCTCGGTCAGAAATAGTTGGAAAGCCTTAATCAATCATGATAAGGGGGGGACTTGAAATGCTGGTTCAGTCCTTGCGCTTGTGTTGTGCCTTTGTTTCTTGCTTTTAATTGGTTTATCGAATATATATAGGAAACGAATAATCAAATTAGTACATATACGTTTGAGTTGACTCCGAACTTGTCTTGCGCGTTAAGTGACTTGTGGACTTAGAATGTTGTAAGATTTATCTTCTTTAATTTGTGGCTTTATTAGTTAATTCCAAATTTATTTCGACCCCAAAGTATTAATGATACAAAATTATCGTCTTGAAATTATCAAAAATTACAACATTGGTACTTCTATAAATGAAAAGTCATTTTTTTTTTACGGTTTTAAATAGTATGGATCATGTGACTCATTTGTGAGGAAAAAAAATATGAGATGATGATGATGACAAGAAACATTTGTGTTATTCTTTTTCAAAGTTTTCAAAATTTTAAAGTCTATTTTGTTTAAATTTATTATATTTCTTTGAAGCAAACATAATGTTTAAAATTGTTAAAAATTTGACATTTTATTGGCGAAAGTATCAAAGTAAGCGTGGGAGCGAATTTTGTGTCATTTTACGTTTGTAGAGATTAAAATGAGATAATTTTTATTTTTTCAGAGGCTAAATTTAAAATAAATCATACGTACATATATATACATATAAAACCACCAGTTATAACTATTGCTTTTAAAGATGATATTAATTCCTTACATATTAAGAATTAATATCCACATTGAACTATAACTACTTGTATATATAAAAAACAAAACGTATTATCTTAGTCCGCTAGAGTTAAATGAAGACTAACCGATATGTTATTAGTCTTAATCGCTTCTCACAAGACACACAAACCTTCGGAGACCTCTCGTATCCGCAAAATTCGAAATCTCACTTGGGAAGTAGGTGCGTCACTAAATCGCCACCTAAATTGGCGGTTTATCTCATGTGAGTTAATTTGATAGGACTTAAGGCCACATTGGCTTTATTGGCTTAGGCCGTGCATTGTCCCCAAGACGATAACGGTCCTGTTTGAAAGCTACTTATACAGCGACATGAATCGCGTCGAAGCTAGCACTGTTTGTTTTTACATACTAGTGTTTCTGTTTTGCTTCAAAACAAAATTCTGGTGCATGTAACAATCAACAAATGAGTGTGTACTGCTTGGGATAGAAACTATGAGGTAAAACCAAAATACCGTAACATGTAAAAATTTTATTATGTAAATACTTTTATTCTACATTATGTAAAAATTTTACTTTATAAGAGTTAAAACTTAACACTAATATGTCAGAACGGCTTAATTTGCCAAACAAGCTCGAAAGTTTTACAAGAATTTGCAGAGCACATATGATGTATGTACTAGTAAAGTCCTACAAAAAAATGAAGCATTATTTTTTTGAGTTAAAAAGTTATTATTTGGTACCTCTTAGTAACAAGTACGGCTTTAATTATTAGAATTTATAGATGACTATAAGCGCAGTAAAAGGTCATTTATACCTCAATGCATATTACCACCGTTTAATTGGAGCAGTTGGATTGGCAATGCCTCATCCAATAAGATAGAAAAATGTTAGTTATCGTTTATATATCATAAAAATTGATCATCTCTGTTGGTTTTTAGTTTTTACCCAGTTAAAAATTTGCAACTCCTAACATTTAACTTATAATATAGTATTTGACAAGTCGGTTCGAACAACAATGTAAAGTTTTCAACAACTATATTAAAAAATAAAAAATCATAACAATATAAAGCTTTTATATATTGTAATGTTTTGAACCAATTAATTCAAACTAACACATTATTATACAAATGAATGTTTTTATGGTAATTATATAAATGAATATGTGATTAGTTGAAAATGTGTGAATTTTTTATAATAATCACAAGTGATTGTATATGTAATTCTCAATGAGATGAGATGTGTCAAATCTATAAAACTTTTGAAACGTGCCAACATTTAATGTAAATCTTAGGGGACAAAACAAGACGTGTCTCTGTGACAACCTCTTACGTGGCTGAAAATAAATCATATGCATGTACATCCAAAAAGATTTAGTAAAACGAACAATGCTTTTTTGTCGTTATAAGATAGTTGTTAACGTATCAAGATGTATTATACGTGCCAACTTTCATCGCAGTTTGAAAATAAATAATATTCTTTGCTTTTAAAAATAATAGAACTATTAAAACAATAATATTAATAATAATAAATAAAGCTTTACCCCAAGCTAAGTAGAAACTAAAGGAACAAAATGCAGAGAGAATAATAGAAATTATATTACAGCCCTTTTAACATTATTATTTATTTTCTAATGGATCATGGTCATGTGAGCTGTCTAAAATGCACCAATATTATTTGACAAACACCATTTCTTTATGCTACAAAATAAACAGAGTCATGTAAGCACGTCCAAGTACCTCCAAAAAGACCAAGTCATAAACCAATATTGTTTGGGTCCATGCCGGCGATCCGAAGACTACTCCAAGTGAAATAGAATTGTTTTGGCAAACATATATATTAAAATATTTCTTTTGAAATAATTGTCGTTTCTTTCTTCGAGAAAAAAAATAAATAAATATTGTCGTTCTGCTACTGATGCTAGGTATACTATGGTCTATAGCTAGATCTTAGTTAACAATAATAAAATGTTTTACAAACTCAGTTTTAACTCAAACAATGTAAAGCTCTCATATACTACAGTGCAAAGCTTTTATATACTATAATATTTTCACTTCTAACCCTCACTTTAAACTTACTACTTAAATACCCTTTAAGAATCATAAGATATGGAGTCACGTTCGGTCCTAAGGGCAGCTATCCAAGTGGCTCCTTTACATTTTTGTTCCCCATTAAACAAAAAAAAAAAAAAAGTTTTGTAAGTTTTTTTCTTATCATTTCAATAAGTTTTTTCTCACCATTTCCCATTGAAATTTTCAACTTGCAATGTTTACATTAAAATTTTTAGAAAAATTTCAATAACACTTCAACTTTTAACTTTGAAATTTTGATGTACTTAAATTTAAAATATTAAAAAAAAACAAAAATCAACCACAATACTATATAAATCCATAATTTTGTAAATCATAAACTTCAAATGCAAATTAAACTCGATTAAACTAATTAAAATGTTGTTTTAATTAAAAGTTTTGATTTAATTCATACCCTCCCCCAAAAAGTTTTAAAGCTCCACTAATGGATACAATATATGATCACAAATTGAAAAATTACCAGAAATATAAACCGGCATTGCCACTGGATTATCATGTCCGAGGTGTTTCCACATGCGATGATAGTTAATTTTCTTGGTACAATGAAACAAGTTTTCAGCGATTTGCGCAAGTTTTGCCTAGCTAATTGCCCTGCAACCTCCCATGTGCAATGCGCCTTTGGGAGGGTTCTTTTCTTGACGAAATCTATTTCCCAAAAAAGTAAGTGATAATAATTAAAAGAAAAAAACCCTGAAGCCAGACCCTGGTCTTAATTAATCATGCATGACCAAAGTAACTTCTAAGCAACTTCTGCCACGTGGCATCATAATTAATCAAAGTGCTCACTCAATTGAAAGGATTTGTCTCCAAAATTAATATTTGGTTTTATTGACATAATTGTCCTAAAAATAATTGGAGAGCTGGTCTGAAGAGCCACCTGTATGTTTATGTATAGCTTGTGTGAAATGATATGCCTTGCCTAGGAATCACGTCAAAAGGTGGTGGCTTAAAAGGAGCCAAATAATAGAATAAACAGAACCGGGGGAAAAATGAGAAAAGAAAAATTAGGGGAAAAAAATTGAGAGACAGTTAGACAAGAACCAAAAAATGTAGTCATAACGTGTTATCTTCATTGAAAGGAAAACTCGCCTAAAGTATTATATAGCTTTTTCCTTTTATGCCCAAAAGTTTATTTATCGTTTGATTTACATTTTTTTTTTCTATAAATGGTGTTTTTATTAACTGATAAATGTGTAGTGTTTGATTTACCTTGCTTTGCTTTGCACTTTTTTTTTTTTTTTTTTTTTTTTGTGTTGATTGGAAAAAACTTTGGAACCACGTCTTTTAAAGGGATATGGTTCCTTTTTTTAAAAAAAAAAAATTATGCTAAAAAGTGGGCCTAAAAAACATTCTTTTCTCTTCATAAAATTGCTTGGACATGGAGGAGCGTTGCGTTGGCAAGGATGAAGGACCTTTTTCATATTTCCCCTTTTGCCTTACAAATTTTATGGCTCCCACTTTTGGCACGGGAGCTTGGTTTTCTTTTTTTCTTGATTATAATATCATTCGATTTTAACATCATTGTTTTTTAATTTCATTGTGGTCAATTTTAAACAATAAAAATTCGTAGCTTCTGCAATTGAGAAAATTTACTTGTGATATATTTCTTGGTGACAACGACCGAAACCAGTTAAAAATCAAAATGTATGCATTACAAATGGTGTGAAATTGAAGATTTAAAGTGTGTTAGAAAACGTAGTTAGAACTAATAAGTTAGAACTAAAATACTGTAGTAGTTAAAACTAAGTTATCAAATACAAGAAAACAAACAAAAGAAGCTTTTACTATCTTGAATACCACTCAATTTAACATCATTGTTTCAATGCGGTCAATTTTAAACAAATAAAAATTCAAAGCTTCTGCAATTGACAAACTTTACTTGTGCTATTTTCTCGGTAACAATGACTGAAACTAGTTAAAAATCAAAATGTATGCGTTACAAATGGTCATGTAAAATTGAGGATTTGATGAAATGAAAGAATTAAGTAAAAAAGTCGTAAATTTACTTGTGCTAATATCTTGGGCGATATCGACTGAAACTAATTAAAAATCAAAACGTAGGCATTACAAATGGTGTAAAATTGAAGATTTGATGAAAATGAAAGAATTAAAAAGAAAAACTCATTTATTTGTTTCTTCCATTTTACAAGCTAACTACTCTAGAATTGTTTCTGACAGAGAACGATATTCCGGCCACAAAATATTCACGTAAGGAAGCAAGTTGCAACCAAGTGTTTTACCAAAAAAAAAACAAGCGCATGAATTGTCTGGGTCTTGTGAACAAATATTGGTTCACTTTCCAACTCTTATAGGGTGTTTGGAAGGGTGGTGAGAACCACTTTAACTGTAGCATGTGAGAGTTTTATACTATAGCATATTTTTTTATTGTTATCGTAACATGTGAGAGCTTTACACTGTTCATAACTGAGATTGTGGTGGGAATTGAGTGACAAACACCCCCTTACTCTTTTGTCTACACCTTAAAAATGTGACACAAGAATTATAATGTCACGCCCCGGAGTACGGGAGGTGACGTGGCGGAATATTTAGATTAATTAAAAGAGAATTTAATTAAAAATCGAGAGTTTGAGAACCAAATTAAATAAAAACTAAGAAGTTTTTCCACCACATTTTATAAAAGGATTTATAAAAATTAAGCAAATAATAATAATTGAATAAAAACCGCGAATATGGGTTCCACAACCCACAACTTGTGCACACACATGGCTCTGACAATATCACAAATACAATTACAGTCCAAGTACAAATAAAGTTGAGTCTTACATGCCTTGATTAATTAATACAGAATGTAAATAAATTCTCCTATTGCTCCTGAGTTCGGTCCGAAGAATCTTCTCCAAACCTAAATGGGAAACCACCTAGAAGGGGGGAATTTAAAACAGATAAAACGTGAGCGAAAGGCTCAGTAGGACTAAGTTTTATAAAATAATTTAATGCAAAGAAACATAACATTATCAGGAGTTATACAGAAAAGGAACTTGAATAAATAAATAAATAAATTGAGTAGAACCGTTCTGACACAGAACAGTCTACTCGTCAAATCCAAACACCAGTTTACTTTTACCTAGGCAAACCATGAAATCACCACCGTAGTGGCCCAGCTGGGTTTCGGGACCTGCCCCCAAGGTCGATCACGACCCGATCTCTGATATGGCATCATGCCCATGTGTTTATTATCATTATCATTCAAAACTCAATTACCGAGTGTTGTCAATTACATTCATTATGAAATTCATTTCATGTCACGGTATATAAAAATATAACCGATAAAACCATTTTCAAACATCCATTGAAAACATTTTGGATAGAAATCCTTTTCAAAGCCAAATCATTTCAAAACCAGGCTACCAAAGAAATAGGATAGAAGTCTTACCTCAGTACTCGTGCCGGTACCCCACACCGTAATCCCGATCCGCTATACGTTAGCTCCACGGAACCACGAACAATCCTAGATACAAACTAAGTCAATCGATATCTAGTTCGAGACATTCTATGTTACTAAATCATTTCATGATGTCCTAGTGTGCCATTTGTATCATTAAAATCATCCTATAAGGTTGGGATTTAAATCAGGGTTCAAAACGGCGAAATCGGGTAAAAATCACAAAATTTTCCATGCCTCGGTCGGCCTGCTTCGGCCCGCCGAACTGCACAGTTCGGCCTGCCGGAAGCAAAGTTCGGCCTGCCGAACATTTCTCCAGATTCGGCCTGCCGGTCGGAAGAACACCGGCCTGCCGATCATCACTCCGGCCTGCCGAACATGAACTTCGGCCTGCCGAACTGGGAAGATCCAGAAATCCCAGCCACGGGTTTCTCGATCCCCAAAATCCAAATCTTGTTTCTAACCTGTTTTTCTCAAATCCCAGGCATGAAAAACAACTATAATTGATAGAAAAACATTCTAGAACATGTTTGGAATCATTTAAACAACATTTAAACTCAAAATCTTCAAAAATCCGAAAATGAGAAAAAGAGGAGAAAAATGAAAATCTTGAATCCAATCCGTTTTTCTTCAATCTAGGCTTAGATTTTAGTTGTTCTAAGCTCATTTAACACAAATCCACGGTTTTCTAAGCTAAAACAAACTTAGATTTCAAAAACACACAAAATCAAAAATTTTGTAAAAAGTTTAGAAATTTCGAATCTAACCTCGAATCGAAGCTTTAATCCGCGTTCTCGGTTGCCGAATCACGTCCCCGAGCTTCCTCCTTGCTGTTTCGAAGCTTGGATTCGAATGGAAATCAAAAATTTGTGAAGAAATTAGAGAGAGAGAGGGGCTGCCGAGAGACCAAGAGAGAGGAGAGAGAGAGAGCTCGTGAGAGTGAAGAGAGAGAGAGAGAAGAGAGAAATAAATAGAGAAAATCGGTGGGCGGTTTTACTGTGCGAAAACCATGTGCCGCCCTACGGTTTTGTAAAACGGAGTATTTTTAACATTTTACAAATTGTTGTGTTTTAAAACTCAAAACATCATTTTAAATCAACAAGGAATCTTTTGAACACATCAATTTAACAAAACAACCAAAAACTAAAAATCCAACCAAATAGTCTAATAAATGTTAAAACTTTAATTATGGCACACTAATTCATCATTTACATTACATTAATATTAAATAAATTTCGGGACGTTACAGCTCTCCACCCCTTAAAGAAATTTCGTCCTCGAAATTTACAACTCATCTCAAAAGCAAAACAAATGCGGATATAACTCCCGCATACTCGACTCTGATTCCCAAGTGGCTTCATCAACACCGTGATGCTGCCACACGACCTTTACCAACGGTATCTCACGACGACGCAAGCTAATCACTTTCCGGTCGATAATCTGAATCGGCACTTCTTCGTACGTCGTATCCTCCTGAACCTGCACATCGCGAAACGATACTATCTTACCCTGCTCAGGTGGACACTTCCTAAGCATCGACACATGAAACACATCGTGCACATGAGAAAGTTCGGGCGAAAGATCAAGCCGATAAGCGACCACACCAACACGCTGAGTGATCTCGAACGGCCCAATATACCTCGGCGTGAGTTTCCCACTCACTCCGAATCGCATAGTTCCCTTACGAGGCGACACCCTCAAGAGAACAAAATCTCCAACCGCGACCTCTAAGGGTCTACGTCTCCTATCTGCGTAGCTCCTCTGCCAACTCTGAGCTGCTCTCAACCGATCCCGAATCACCGCGACTTTCTCGTTGCTGTCACGAATCTCATCCGGCCCAAGAATAACTCTATCTTTCGGCTCGGCCCAACACACAGGTGACCGACACGGTCGCCCATACAATGCCTCAAATGGTGCCATACCAATACTCGCCTGATAAATGTTGTTGTACGCGAACTCCGCCAAATGCAAACATTGCTTCCAATTCCCGCCGAAGTCCAACGCACAAGCACGCAACATATCCTCGAGAACCTGAATAACCCGCTCAGACTGCCCATCAGTCTGAGGATGAAACGCCGTACTGAAGTTCAAATCCGTACCCAAAGCCTCCTGAAAACTCCTCTAGTACTTAGCATTAAACCTGGTGTCTCGATCAGAGGTGATGGACAAAGGAACTCCATGCAACCTCACAATGTTCTGCATATACAACTCCCCGAGAATCTTCCTGCTAAGCGCGTCCGCTACCACATTAGCTTTTCCGGGATGATACTGCAACGCGAAATCATAATCCTCCATGTACTCCACCCATCTGCGCTGCCTCAAGTTGAGATCCCTCTGAGTGAACAAATGCCTCAAACTCTTGTGATCGGAGAAGACCTGAAACGATGCCCCATACAAGTAACATCTCCAAATCTTCAGCGCGTAGATCACCGCTGCAAGCTCTAAATCGTGAGTAGGATAATTCCGCTCGTGAGGTCGTAGCTGTCTCGATCCGTACGCAACCACACGTCCATGCTGCATCAACACGCATCCAAGTCCACGCCCTGAAGCATCAGCATAAACCTCATACGGCTCATCACTGCTAGGAATAACTAATACTGGAGCTGAAGTCAACCGGTTCTTCAATTCCTGAAAAGCAGACTCACAGTCTTCATCCCACTCAAACCTGACATTTTTCTTGGTCAACCTCGTCAACGGAGCTGCAATCTTCGCAAAGTCCTTTACAAATTTCCTGTAATATCCAGCAAGACCTAAGAAGCTGCGAATCTCCGCTACATTCCTTGGTCGTTCCCACTCTAATATAGCTTCAATCTTGGACGGATCCACTGAAATACCATGTTCTGAAATGACATGACCCAGAAATTTGACCTCAGTCAACCAGAACTCACACTTTTCCCTCTTAGCATACAATTGGTGCTCCCGCAAAGTCTGAAGCACGATCCGAAGATGCTGCTCATGCTCCTCCCAAGTCTTAGAATACACAAGAATATCATCGATGAACACGATCACAAACTGATCCAGATACGGCCTAAAAATCCTGTTCATCAAATCCATAAAAGCTGCTGGAGCATTCGTCAACCCGAAAGACATAACCAGAAACTCGAAGTGCCCATACCGAGTCCTAAAAGCTGTCTTGGGAATATCCTCTTCCTTGATTCTGAGCTGATGATAACCTGACCGCAAATCAATCTTCGAGAAGTATCGCGAACCTCCCAACTGATCAAATAGCTCATCAATCCTAGGCAAGGGATACTTGTTCTTCACCGTAACACGATTCAGCTGCCGATAATCCACACATAACCTGAGAGTCCCATCGTGCTTCTTAGCAAACAAAACAGGTGCTCCCCACGGAGATGTGCTATTCCGAATATATCCTTTATCAGCAAGCTCCTGAAGTTGCTTCCTCAATTCCTTCATTTCTGCCGGCGCCATCCGATAAGGTGCCATAGAAATCGGTGATGTCCCTGAAAACAACTCGATACCAAACTCAATCTCCCGATGCGGTGGTAATCCTGGCAACTCGTCGGGGAAGACATCCTCGAACTCACCAACCACCGGAATCGCTACACCACTACTCGAAACATAGGGCTCGTAATCTAGATTGGCAAGAAAAGCAAAACAATCTAGATTCCTTCGCCCTCCTAGACATGACTTCATGAGACGCTCACTCATTAGCCAATCACCACCACCCTGGTAAGTGATTACCGTCCCCCTATCAGACACTAGGGTCACTTTTCTAAGTTGGCAGTCCACAACTGCACTATACCTGGACAACCAGTCCATCCCTAAAATCACATCATAGGAACTCATGGGGAGTACAATCAAATCACTTTTCAAAATCTCATCCCCAATCTTTATTTTACATGATTTACACATACAATTCACACACACCCGCCCCAAAGGAGAAGTTATAACTAGGGGTTCCTTAAACTCTTCTACTTCTAATCCCAAGGCATGTACAAAGGAACTCGAAATGAGAGAATGAGAGGCACCGGTATCAAATAAAACGCGAGCTAAAGATCTGGAAACCAAAACCATACCATCGACAACCGCGTTACCAATCTGAGAATCTGACCCTCCAGATGCCATTGCATGAACCTGCACTGGCGCTTTCCCTTTTCCTCTACCGATATTACTGGGTCCTGCATTACTCGGCCGATACTGCTGAGATGGAGATGACTGCACACTACCTGTACTCGGCGCTCTATACTGAGGAACACTGCGCTGAAAATACTGCGGCTGCTGTCCCCGTGCCGGATATGAGAATTGCTGAGGAGAAAACTGCGGATACTGCAACTGCGGGTACTGCGGAGGCGGAGGTAGGGTCTGAGGCTGAGGCTGAGACTGACGACTGGCATCCTCCCCGGTCTGCGATCCAAGACGAGCACTCCTGATCGGGCAATTCCTCTTGATGTGTCCGGGCTGCTGACAGAAATGACAATAAAAGCTGTAGGGATTGCTGCGCCCGCTGCCAGACGAACTGCTACTGCCACTGGTCGCACCGCCTTGCTTGCCTTTCCCCGGAGCTGGACGACTACTGGTGCTCTTCCTGCCACTCCTCTGCGGTCCTCCTGAAGCCTTGGCTCGGTCCTCACAATACTGCACGTAATCATTCTCCACGGAGATCGCCGACGACATAAGCTCTCCGAAACCCCTAAGCCGTAGAGCAACCAACTGCCGCCGAATAGGAGCCTTGAGTCCTTCCTGAAACTTGATGCATTTCTCGCGCTCCGATGCCACAGCTGATGGAGCAAACCTAGCCAACTCGCTAAACTTCGCCTCATACTCCCGAACTGACATATCACCCTGCTGCAATCTATAAAACTCAGCTGCCTTCTGATCTCTATATCCCTGCGAAAAATACCGATCATAGAACAGATCCTCGAACTTGTCCCAACCGATATCGCCACCGCGCTCCAGACGCTTAGTTTGTTTCCACCAGGTGTTAGCGCCACCCTCGAGCTTATACGCCGCAAACTCCACACGATACTCCTCAGGCACACCAAGAGTATCAAGATGCTTCAAGATCGAATCCAACCAATACTCTGCTAACTGCGGATCCCCATTGCCATCAAAAGTCGGAATAGACGCCCGCCGAAATTCCTTAAAGAAAGCATGCCGACTACCAACACTGGAGTCTTCCGGTCTAGTCCTGGCTGCCATCTGCCGGAAAGCCGCAATCATAGACCTCATCAGGCCCTCATCATTTCCGAACTCGGCGTCAGCTGTCGAACGACGTCTAGGTGCCATTCTCTCACTTCTGAAAACAAAATTTGGACTGTCAGAGGTATTTCATTGTCAAACCTATGTGTGCACAATTCCCAAGGTTCATAACCTTGAGCTCTGATACCATTCTGTCACGCCCCGGAGTACGGGAGGTGACGTGGCGGAATATTTAGATTAATTAAAAGAGAATTTAATTAAAAATCGAGAGTTTGAGAACCAAATTAAATAAAAACTAAGAAGTTTTTCCACCACATTTTATAAAAGGATTTATAAAAATTAAGCAAATAATAATAATTGAATAAAAACCGCGAATATGGGTTCCACAACCCACAACTTGTGCACACACATGGTTCTGACAATATCATAAATACAATTACAGTCCAAGTACAAATAAAGTTGAGTCTTACATGCCTTGATTAATAAATACAGAATGTAAATAAATTCTCCTATTGCTCCTGAGTTCGGTCCGAAGAATCTTCTCCAAACCTAAATGGGAAACCACCTAGAAGGGGGAATTTAAAACAGATAAAACGTGAGCGAAAGGCTCAGTAGGACTAAGTTTTATAAAATAATTTAATGCAAAGAAACATAACATTATCAGGAGTTATACAGAAAAGGAACTTGAATAAATAAATAAATAAATTGAGTAGAACCGTTCTGACACAGAACAGTCTACTCGTCAAATCCAAACACCAGTTTACTTTTACCTAGGCAAACCATGAAATCACCACCGTAGTGGCCCAGCTGGGTTTCGGGACCTGCCCCCAAGGTCGATCACGACCCGATCTCTGATATGGCATCATGCCCATGTGTTTATTATCATTATCATTCAAAACTCAATTACCGAGTGTTGTCAATTACATTCATTATGAAATTCATTTCATGTCACGGTATATAAAAATATAACCGATAAAACCATTTTCAAACATCCATTGAAAACATTTTGGATAGAAATCCTTTTCAAAGCCAAATCATTTCAAAACCAGGCTACCAAAGAAATAGGATAGAAGTCCTACCTCAGTACTCGTGCCGGTACCCCACACCGTAATCCCGATCCGCTATACGTTAGCTCCACGGAACCACGAACAATCCTAGATACAAACTAAGTCGATCATTATCTAGTTCGAAACATTCTATGTTACTAAATCATTTCATGATGTCCTAGTGTGCCATTTGTATCATTAAAATCATCCTATAAGGTTGGGATTTAAATCAGGGTTCAAAACGGTGAAATCGGGTAAAAATCACAAAATTTTCCATGCCTCGGTCGGCCTACCGGACGCCCTGCTTCGGCCTGCCGAACTGCACAGTTCGGCCTGCCGGAAGCAAAGTTCGGCCTGCCGAACATTTCCCCAGATTCGGCCTGCCGGTCGGAAGAACACCGGCCTGCCGATCATCACTCCGGCCTGCCGAACATGAACTTCGGCCTGCCGAACTGGGAAGATCCAGAAATCCCAGCCACGGGTTTCTCGATCCCCAAAATCCAAATCTTGTTTCTAACCTGTTTTTCTCAAATCCCAGGCATGAAAAACAACTATAATTGATAGAAAAACATTCTAGAACATGTTTGGGATCATTTAAACAACATTTAAACTCAAAATCTTCAAAAATCCGAAAATGAGAAAAAGAGGAGAAAAATGAAAATCTTGAATCCAATCCGTTTTTCTTCAATCTAGGCTTAGATTTTAGTTGTTCTAAGCTCATTTAACACAAATCCACGGTTTTCTAAGCTAAAACAAACTTAGATTTCAAAAACACACAAAATCAAAAATTTTGTAAAAAGTTTAGAAATTTCGAATCTAACCTCGAATCGAAGCTTTAATCCGCGTTCTCGGTCGCCGAATCACGTCCCCGAGCTTCCTCCTTGCTGTTCCGAAGCTTGGATTCGAATGGAAATCAAAATTTTTTGAAGAAATTAGAGAGAGAGAGGGGCTGCCGAGAGACCAAGAGAGAGGAGAGAGAGAGAGCTCGTGAGAGTGAAGAGAGAGAGAGAGAAGAGAGAAATAAATAGAGAAAATCGGTGGGCGGTTTTACTGTACGAAAACCATGTGCCGCCCTACGGTTTTGTAAAACGGAGTATTTTTAACATTTTACAAATTGTTGTGTTTTAAAACTCAAAACATCATTTTAAATCAACAAGGAATCTTTTGAACAAATCAATTTAACAAAACAACCAAAAACTAAAAATCCAACCAAATAGTCTAATAAATGTTAAAACTTTAATTATAGCACACTAATTCATCATTTACATTACATTAATATTAAATAAATTTTGGGACGTTACATATAAAGGATATGAAACAACTATATTCGTAGACTCCTTTGAGCTCTCTATATATATATATATAAATATATATAGCCGCACACATATATATTTGTAATTTTGTAGACTCGTACAGTGTACTATATATATGACAATGTCGATATATACGAGCCAAAGAGTGGCCGGGGGTGTCACGAGCATTGGAACTGCTTAGCCGATCAAAGCAAAAGAAAAACGGAAAAGACTTGTACTTTTTTTTTTCTTTTTTCTTTTCTTTCGTTAGTGTTTTTATTTTTCTGTCTTTATCTCTAATTTACCGTTTTCCATTTTACTAATGCGTACAGACGATGCAATGCATGACTTTCGTAGATCTGCGATGCGTTGTGTCCTTCTTAATATAATGTTGTTGGTTAGTTTGTTGAGCCTTTGCGGTCATCATCCTTTTAATGTGAGATACGCTGGGCCAGATACTCCAATTTCCCTATTTTTTGGGTGGTTTTGTAAATGTAGAAGTTCTCGGGACCCGTGGGAAAACGGCGAAAGCAACAGAAGCGTGTAGAAGAAATGATAAATGTGTTGTAATTGTTATAATTGTTGTATCACATTTCCCCCCCCCTTTTTTTTTTTAATTTTGCAGCCACAACTTTTATACTGGAATCGTGTATAATGCCAGTAAATACTATATATATGTGTGTTATATCATGTGACGTCGTGGGGTGGGGTCAATAAGTTTTTGAAATTAAAGTAAATAAGATGAGTAAAATGGGATAAATAAAGATAAGATAAATAAATAAAGTAGATTTTACAACCGAAAATAAATATCATCGGCGATCACATCTACAAAGGTGGGGCCGAGATCTTATCCTCATTCACCATCACATGGTCGCTTACCACGAAGGTAGGTAAGTAAATAAAATAATAATAATAGTAATACAAGACTACTGAAAGCCATCGTAAATCATCGTCTTTGAAATAAATTAAAAACATACAATTGACAAAAACAAAAACTACATCAAGACCAGGACAAGTCGTACAGTACAGGGATCATATCACAGCTCTAGAAAAAATACAATTTCTACTCATAAAGCTAAGTTTCGATTCTAGGACCTTTCTTTATCTTCAAACCTAGAAGGGAGATTTTTTTTTTTTAAAAAAAAAGGAAAACCGTGAGCAGAAGGCTCAGTAGGATAATTGTTTTTTTAAAAAATAAATTATTTAAAAATAACAGTTACAGATGAAAATATCATTTGTAAACAAATCTCAAGATCTTAACAAAAATCAATAAATACTTACTTGAATGAAACTTGACAAAACATCACCGTACGAGTGTTGGAAATCGGAAAGCATATCAAAACACAATTCTTCAAAATCAAAGATAGAAATCATTCTTAAAAGGAAACATTTAAGGAATAAACTTTGACCAAAATAATTTAAAAGAGGCTACCAAGGAAAGGGATAGAAATATATGTATATCATACCTCATTTAAATCTAATAACGTAAGCTCCAAACAAAATTTAACGTAGCTCCATATACGTTCAAAACCTTAAAAACTGTATTTAAAATTAGAAATCACTTTCGACAAATATCATTATGTTTATTTAATTATCAGTGTGTCTTTTGACTCAAAATAATCATAACTCAAAATCATAATCCTTTTTGAAACATTCCAGAATCATTAAATATTAAAAACTAGGGTTAAAAGTACAATTTTATATTGCCCAATCGGCCTGTTGAACATCCTGGTCCGCCCTGCCGAACCTGCACAGTTCGACCTACCAAACTGTAGAACTGGCCTACCGAACTCACTTGAGTCCCGCAGGGGAGATCAAAGACTTTGAGTCTCAGCCTCCCCGAACTCAAAACTCAATTTTAAACCTGTTTTAATGCAAATCTAAACACAAAATCATGCAGAAAACACTAAAGAATAGTTTTGAATCCTTTGGAAATAAAATACCCAATTTTTAAACCCAATTTCACAATTGATTTGATAACATAAGAAAAATGTCAAAACTTGATTAAATCGTTTTTAGCTCAAACTAAGTTTAGATTCACTTTAAAACAGTTTTCACAACTTAAATTGAATATTATTTGAGATTAAAAAAGATCGGATTTCAACATTTAAAGAAAACTTGAAATTTGAAATTAAAGCTTTGAAATTTTAAAGAAAAAGAGAAAACTAATCTCAATGGACGTTTGAAAAACTCTTGGGTGGTTTCAACTTCGATTAATCGTCTCAAATCAGTGGAAAAATCAGAGTAAAGAGGGAGGGAAGAGAGTGCACAGTGAGAGAGTCAAGAGAGATGGGAAAGAGAAAAAGAAAGAAAGGAAAAGTGAGAGAAAGAGTGAAATGAAAATAAAAATATAAGGCTCAAGGGCATTTTCATAATTATGGGAAAATACGGTGTAAAAGTATCATTTGGTATTTTGAGAATTAAAAATCAATTTTTCAAATAAAACAATTGCAATAAAATCTTAAATGACTGAAATTGATAATAAATTCACATTTGACACCCTTAATAATTAAACTTAAAATAATTAATCTTACTTTAAAATTCAGGGGTGTTACATATTGTGCCGTTAATTTGATGATTTTTTTTTAGAGTCTGTTAACCCTTTTTTTTTGGTAGTAAAGAACACTTGGATTTTTGTTTCACTTTCCTTTATTATATATCAGTTCATAAAATGCATTTTAACATACCCAAAACTAAAGAGGTGAGTTAAGGATCACAAATTTCGTAATTTGTTAAAAACAATGCATTGTTAATTGAATTAATAAACTACCTTTCAGAATACCAAATGATAGTCAAGCGTTTGAAGATCAAAGGTCATATTTCGGGTCTTAACCAAAGGTCACTCAATGAGGAATCGCTTTCTTGTTGCTTTTTTGCTGTTTGATTTAGAATTAAAGTGTGTGTAGATGTCCCTTTGTCAAAGTCTCAAAAATCCAACTTTGAAGATCAAACTTTGTATAGGTCATTTTCTTAATTAATTGAAAACCTGCAATTTAATTTAAAAAAACTAAGACGTCACTATAATATATAACAATAAAAGCAATTATTTCTATAAACAAATAGCAATATCAAAATTATCTATTTAATTTTAAAAAAAATTAGACGTCACTATAATATAACAATAAAAGCAATTATTTCTATAAACAACTAGCAATATCAAAATTATCTTATAAGCATCGTCCAAAAATTAATTTAAAGCTCCACAAGCTTCTTCACATCATATACACACTTGTTGTTATCCATTGTTCATTTGTTTTTTTTCTTACCAAATTTAGGGATACAGCGTTGGGAAGCAAAAAGAACACAAAGACGATATATGTGATGAATTATCCAAATAATTTTTTTTTTCTTTTTTCACAATATGAAAATCCTCCAAGGAATGAGGCTTCTTTAACTTTGGTTTTCCAGTTTATCAAAAAATGCAAATCTTGGGCACGTGCATGCCATCCTTCCCTGAATGCAAAGCCCTTTTGTACTCTTCTTGAGATCCGCATTACCAAGTAGAAACTCGCATCTCAATCTTTCTTATTTCTTATTTTCACATTGAAGCATAAAGTCACCACAATATATATATATATCTATCTGGTGGGTTGTATGAGAGTTTTATAAGATGTTTTGACAAATTGGTTCGAACTTAAACTAGGGAAATAAGTTTAAAAATTATGATATGTGAGAGCTTTATATTATAATTATTTTTTTGATATATTATAGTTGTTAAGAGTTTTATATTGTGAATAGTTTAAACTCTCTAATTCAAACCGGTGTATCAAATTTAAAAAATAATGCAATGGTCTTGAATTAAACAAATCATTGCTTAAAGTCTTGTAACCTAATCTTTGTTTCCTCAAAAACACAAAAAGAAAGCTTCCTTAAAAAAAAACAAGGAAGCCAGCGTTTTTTTTTGGTAAAATGTCCATGTTCATTTGACTAAAGCTCGTTCGAAATCTAGAAAACTTTTTGATGTGGACTTGGTTGTTGGTATCTTTAAAGACTCATGGATCTGCCATTACTAATACGAGCAAAGGAAAAAAAAAACATGAAGAAAAGAAAAGAAAAGAAAAGAAACGTTTAGGAATGCTAAAGACCCGATCAAACCAGCCACAGTTTTATTTTATTTTATTTTATTTTATTTTCTGAGTTTTTATAATGGCCAACTCACACAATTGGGCGCATAAATGTGGGTCCCACAAAGGATCTTAATGCGGTTAATTAACTCAATTTTCTTGATCTTTAAAATCTCTCTCTTAAATTTTTTTAAACTAAATTTGATATTTTAGTTACTTACTCATTCTCTCGTATATATTTATATAATGCTTCGCTAATAAAAACTCACCAAAAGCAAATGCGGCAAGAAACCAAAATCTTCCCAAGAAGAGGGGAAGAGGAGGAGAAGATCCAAAAACCAAAACAGCCGACCGCTTGGGCCAACAAACACACTATTTTTCGTAGAGAGAGAGAAAACTAAAAAAAAAAGAGATAAGAGAGAAAGTTTGAATCGCATTGCGTGCCCTTTGGATTCCGGGTAATGGCTCTCAAACGTTGTTTAGCTCTCTGATTTCGGCTGTTTGGATTGCGAGAATCTCAGATAGAAAGTGAGAGAGAGATGCAGAAGAAGAGGTGGCGGCCATTGGTGGTGCTGAGGAAGGTGTTAACGTGCGCCATATGTTCGATAGCGCTGGTCGCTCTCTTCTCAGTCCACGTTCCCGCTTTCCCTTCCTCTAAGGTTCCCAAGTTCTCTGACCCTTTCAAGCTTCCCACGGTGATCTTCCTTTCTCTATTCCCATTCTTCTTTTTCCTCTTTTCTTTTTTCGTTTTTTAATCCAAAAAAAAAAAGAAAAGAAAATCTTGTTATTAGGGCTTGCGGTTCGACTCTGTTCTTTATTCGGCGTGATTTCGATTTTCATCGTTATCGCTAGTATTCTTATTCTTTGCGTCTGTATTTGGTATTGCTGTGTGTGTATATATGTATATCAATATATATCTATATGTGTATAATATTTCTTTCTTGGGATTAGGTGTGTTTTTTTGCATTTGACTTGAAGATCACCATATTCACCAACACTTGTTTTCTTTGACCGCTCATATCTGCGTAATTGGAAAGTTCATTTGTTTGTGGTTTTGTTAAATGCAATTATCATTCTTGGTGTTTGTTTTTGGAAGTTATTAATTGAATTTTAATTTACTGATCTAATTCGATAGCAACATGAAATTAAACACCAGGGGTTGAGCGCCGAGCGGAGCTGGACTCAGGAGCTCACTCCGCCACATTCCAAATCTCCCCTGCACTCTCGCAAGGTTTCTGTTTCTTCCAATTCTTATTATTTGTCTCATAATATTAGTTTATAGTTGTATATACTATATATACTTACACTATCCAGTTATTGTTGATTTTCATTAAAAAAAAGTGATTTTGAAAGTGTGGTAATTCTGTGAAACTGGTATTTTCTTGGACTAATTGAAAGTAATGCCATTTTCATTTTGGTGGAAAAGAAGCAAAAACGAAATTGGGTTTTATTTTTAGTTTTCTGATGCGAAGAAATCATGCATCTTTTCCCCTTTTTCACTCCTTTGGACGTGACAGTTGGACAGCACGGGGGAGAGTTTGGATTTGGAGAAGCTATGGAAACCTCCGTCGAATCGCGATTTCATTCCTTGTGTTGAGCCTAGTAGTAATTACACACGTAAGGAATTTACTGATGTTGTTTCCTGTGTGTGGCTATGAAGTTCTTGAAGTACTTAATCCATATTGCTGTTGATATTTCAGCTCCAGCTGAGTCGCGAGGTTACCTTCTAGTTCACACTAATGGTGGGCTCAATCAGATGCGTGCTGGGGTTTGTAAACACATCAACTTTATTTTATCTGCTAATGTCTTGAATTATGGATTATCAATTATTTTCTCCTCCTTCTAAGCAATCATGTTATCTGCTAATGTCTTGAATTATGGATTATCAATTATTTTCTCCTCCCTTTAATTAATCATGTTACGGGAGGGAAAGGTCTTGGTCAACTCAAGTTACTTCATTACTTGGTCATCAAATGCATTTCCTCGTGATTATGTCATTAATAAAGTGACACGTTAAAAAAATAATAATAACTTAAAGACTTTGTTATTTATGACGATTATGTGTCTGAAATTTGGTCACTAGTTATCAGTTGTTTGATATATGTCAATTACATTGTTATCATACGTGAATGAAAAATAATATAATTCTTGGACTGTAGATATGTGACATGGTGGCCGTAGCCCGTATTATAAACGCCACTCTTGTCATCCCAGAGCTTGATAAACGGTCATTTTGGCAAGACTCCAGGTGACATTGTCTTTTGATTAGCTTTACAGTCATATTTTCCCCTTCCATCAAATTATTAAGGTTAGAGTTCTTCTCTTGTTTATTTGATTTGCAGCAATTTTTCAGATGTTTTTGATGAGAATCATTTTATTAATGCTCTAGCTAATGATGTAAAAGTCATAAAAAAGCTCCCTAAGGAACTGGCTAATGCTACAAGGGCAGTGAAGCACTTTAGAAGCTGGTCTGGTATACAATACTACGAGGAGGAGATAGCTAGCATGTGGGAAGATTATCAAGTATGGCCCTTCAAAATGCTTCTGGTTGACATATTTCCTTGAGCACTTTTTTTCTTTTTAGTTTATTTATGCTGAAGATACATATACTTTCTCTGCAAAGGTTATTCGAGCTGCCAAGTCTGATTCTCGCTTAGCAAATAATAACCTACCGCCAGATATACAGAAGCTACGCTGCCGTGCTTGTTATGAAGCTCTCCGTTTTGCACCTCAAATTGAAGCAATGGGAAAAGTAAATTTCTTAACTGTTTGCTTATTATTTGATATGGAGTTTGCTTCCTCGCTCTCATGTACTGTTCAACAACCGTTTTAACAGTTGTTATCTTTTTTCAATGTAATAGCTGTTAGTGGATCGGATGAGGTCTTATGGCTCTTATATTGCTCTGCATTTACGTTACGAGAAGGATATGCTTGCCTTTAGTGGATGCACACATGACTTATCTCTTGAAGAAGCTGATGAACTTAGGATGATCAGGTATTAACGTGACATGTTGTTCTAGAAGGAAACACTATAAATTACGGGCAGACCTTGGAATAAATAGTAGTATGGTATGTAACATTTGTTATTTAAACTTGTAGAGAGAACACACCATATTGGAAAGTTAAGGATATTGATTCCAGAGAACAGAGATCCAAAGGCTTTTGCCCCTTAACACCAAAGGAGGTCGGCATATTTCTCACTGCTCTTGGATACCCACCAAACACTCCCATATACATTGCTGCTGGGGAGATCTACGGAGGTGATTCTCGCATGGCACATCTGCAGTTCCGCTTTCCCTTATTGATGAACAAGGTATGGCCTTGTGTAGCATTGTTGGTTAATCGATATTTCAAATTGATAAGAAAAGGATGTGTTGATTTGTTTCTCTCTATTTTTTTTATTTCTTTGCAGGAAAAATTAGCATCTGTCGAGGAGCTTGAACCTTTTGCAAATCATGCATCTCAAATGGCTGCGCTCGACTACATAGTCTCAGTTGAAAGTGATGTATTTATTCCTTCATACTCAGGAAACATGGCTCGGGCAGTTGAAGGCCATCGCCGATATCTTGGACATAGGAAAACAATTTCTCCCGACAGGCAAGATGATCTCCTTTTTGAACATATGTAATTTTATGTTACCACCTGTGGCTCATTAAGCTCTTTATGTTGTCCATCAGGAAAGCTCTTGTTCGCCTGTTTGATAAACTTGAGCAAGGAACAATGAGAGGAGGAAAAAGTTTATCATACAAAATCAGTGAAATCCACAGGCGACGGTACGTGATTATGATGATCCTTACTAATCATTAAATGGTGTAGAGTGTTTTGAAAGTTCAAAAATGTAGAGGTTTTGTTTTTTGTTATTGTTTTTTCACCCCTAATTTCTAATTCACATAATAAGATTACGATCCCTCGTAGCCCCCATTCATGGTTGGTCTGTAATTATGGTGGCTAAACAGGCAAGGTTCCCCTCGGAAGAGAAAAGGTCCCATCTCGGGAACAAAGGGCATGGATAGGTTCCGCTCGGAAGAAGCATTTTACGTAAACCCTTTACCGGATTGCTTGTGTCGGAAAGAATCACCAAGTGCGAACATCTCTTTGGCGATCAGTTAGAAGAAAGATGAGACAATGCAAAACGATTCTCGTCGTGTAGAGAGATCCCATGCTGCCAGATGGCGGCATATTTCATTCCTTACATAACAATTTTTCAGTACATTACAAGCCGGTGTCGGTGTTATAGTCCTAGGGGACTCGGAGGGTGTATATTTCTTGAGCTTAGTTAGGTTGGGTGGGGATGGTATAGAAGATTATACAAGGGAAAAGGACAATGCATTTAATTAGAGTGCAGGACAGGGATGGGGATGGGTAAGCCTTTCCTTATGACCAAGGCATCTATGTATGTGCTTTGTGAAGTTGGCTTGGTTTCTGGAGTGGGATGAGCGTTCACACGGGATGTCAATTTGATTTCTCACAGTGACTTGCACTCTTCATGAGTTCATGTACTTGTAGTCATTGAACGCAATTAAATTAAAAAAAAAAAAAGGATTTTCCCCTCGTTATCAGCTGCATTTTATTTTTTTTTTTCAGTTTTTTTGTTTCCTGAAAAAAATTTCTTATTGAGCCATATTTTTGTGGCGCCTGTTGACAAGCTCTAGTTTTAGTTTACAATGGCTCTTCAATATACTAGCGAACAGGGTGTTGTATCTCATTTATAAAAAAAACAAGGCGTTACATATTTTTTGTTTTTATGGCTCTCCAAGCAATGGAGTATGTCGTAAAATGTTTTTATCGTGAATAGCACCAGAGAAGAGGTATTTAAATTACGTTTTATAAAAGCGAGATGTTCTAATTTAATTACTCTTAACAAATTTGGTTTTAACTTATTTCAATGGTGAATGTCCTTTCCCTTCAAAAATCCGTTTTCTATAGCATAATAACAACCGCCACGTAAGTGTAGAATTAGGAAGGGGCAATAAAAGTTAACCGTCGGTTACTTTTCAAAAGGGAAAATAAAGGTTAACTATTGGTAGACTTCGTTCTTTGACGGAGTGACCCTCCTTTTGCAGAAAAGGATTGTTTTCTAAATTGAATAAAAAAATTTATAACCTGTTACTCAAACTGTAACTCTAATTTAAAAAATACATTATATATTAAATCAAACCTATAAAAAAATTATAACCTTTTGAATTAAACATGATTGCTCTTAAAAAAAAATAAGAATTCGAATTCTCCTGGTCCAACTTACTTCATGATTAGACAAATAAATGGTCTTTATTTGTTTATTCATTTAATTCGCCTCCCTCTTTTGGCCACGACGACAAATCAATGGGTTGGCTATATTTGGGTTTATATCGGGTATCCAAGTTGAGAGATGGTCCGGGCAAGGAAACCCGGCTCCTAGTCGGACAGAAAAGATAGGATAACGGATAGATATCCCATATCATTAACTAACTTCCTTGCTCCACATAAACCCCAACCTACACGGGCCCACATCCATATCTTCTCCATTTCTCCACACCAACAGAGTGCTTAGATAGTGAAAGAAGATTTACGAGAATTTTCTAGTAAAAAGACCTTAAATCTCTTATGGTCATGGCGGTCTCCTTCCTCTCAACTGTCCCTTCCTTGCCTCCACTGGCATCTGTCTCTTCAATAACTAATAACACATCTACTGCCACCCGATGTCCCGCTCACGCAGTAAGTCTTGCATTGCATTCCCTCAGTGTGCCTGTTTCTATGCTAGATTGGAACCATGGTGGTAGCACTTAACAAGAAATGGGGTTGCTTTAAAACGACACAAAAAGTTTCTTGGTTTGGAAGTTTTGCTTGTGTGTTATGATGATCCCAAAAGATTGTTGTCCTCCTTTTTGGTTTGAAAATTTTCAGGTGTCAATTCGTTGTAATAAAGTAGATGCTGCTGAAGCTGATGATCATGAGAGATGGTTCCATCGGAGGGACATTCTTAAATGCGTCGGTGCTTCCGTCGGCATGGTGAGAAAAAGGCGGAATTCTTCTTATTGCTTCTCATTTTGTTCCCAAGTCAATTATGTTTTGTGCTTTGCAAGGAAATTTTTGCAAGTAATCAAGTAGTATTGGAAAGAACCATGCATGTTTTTAAAAAGACTAATTTCCACTGGTTTTGGCTGATTTTTTGTCTTCAACCAAAGATTTTGTTTCATATGACTTCTTGAACATATATCTCTGCTTGAATTAAGCGACACTATTGTCTTTGAATAAAGTAATACTGTTAAGAACAAAATGCAGTAGATAAAACAAACTAGCCAAAGACCAATATATGTTCGTGCAACAGATGCTTATTCCATGAATAAAAGTGATGTGATGATGAGTTTCTGCCAGTTGTAATGTTAGGGATTAATAGTAAGCTCGGGCGGATTTGTCGAAACAGCTAGTGCTGCGGATTTGATACAACGGAGACAGCGCTTCGAATTTCAATGTGAGTTCTTTAATAACTTCTTTCAAAAGCTACTAATATCAGTTGGAGGTGCTGATCCGGGATCGCCTTTTCTTTTTCTACAGCAAATATCAAGGGGACCCTTTATGAAGCAATAAAGGTGAGTGCTAACACTTTGCATTAACAATTAGCTATATTGTAAACTTGTACCTTGTTCACAAATTTAAGATGACGTTTCTAGTTTTGAGATGCTACAACCTTTCTGTCTCCGATTCGTTTCAGAAAAATCCAGATATCGTCCCATCCCTTCTAACTCTGGCGCTGAATGATGCCATAACTTATGATAAGGTTAGACAGAACACCTTACAGATGAAATTGGTTCAAATCTTTTTAGGGAAATTAATTAAAGGGGATGGAGCAATTCTAATTTACTGATTTTTAAGCATGTAGGCTACCAAATCTGGGGGCCCAAATGGATCCATACGCTTCAGGTACATTTTCTGTGGAGAATTTTGTCTTGTTGCGTTGATGTTTTCTAACCTCCTTTAGTTTGTAGTTTGTAAAAAGCTGTGAGAAACTTCTTATGTTGTAGATTTCATTTCTGATTCTTCTCAAAAAAACTAACTTGTGTTTTATGATTTTCTTCCTTGAAGCTCAGAGATAAGCAGACCTGAAAACAAAGGGCTTGCTGCTGCTTTGAATCTATTGGAGGAAGCAAAGAAGGAGATAGATTCTTACTCGAAGGGCGGACCTATTTCCTATGCAGATCTCATCCAATTCGGAGGTTTTAACATATTTGAGCAATCCATTACTAGATTTATGGCCATTGACATAACATGTTCTGCTTGTTATTACCATTGACACACACACATATCTAGCAGGCTAGCTTGGCTTGTACATTAAAGTTGAACTAAAATCTGTTCATGACTTGGATTTTTTTGGAAATATAAGGTTTGTGATTCTAACAAGAGAGTCCCCTTTACTTATGTAGCTCAAAGCGCAGTTAAATCTACCTTTTTGGCTGCTGCTATTCGCAAATGTGGTGGAAATGAAGAGAAAGGGAACTTACTATACACTGCATACGGTTCAAACGGGCAGGTTTGTTTCTTTTATTCTTGTTGCTCTTTCTGGGTAATCTTAATACCATTCTGGCATGGTCTGTTCTTTTTAAACTTAAAGGTTTAGTCATGTATTCAATAGCAATACATTATATTACTGTTTGTTCCTTGATGGCAACAGTGGGGCTTGTTTGATAAACAATTTGGGAGGTCAGACACCCAAGAGCCAGATCCGGAGGGAAGGGTTCCCCTGTGGGAAAAAGCCACTGTCCAAGAAATGAAAGACAAATTCTCTGCTATTGGCCTTGGCCCACGCCCGGTTAGTCCTCCACAATTCTCGGAACTTTCTTTTAATTGAAATTCATAAATAGTTTTTGTGTGGACTTGAATCAGATCTAGCTAATTTAAACAACTGAAAGGCCAGTGCTTATAGTCAAATGTGTAGAACTCAAAACGAACAAAATTTTGGTAGACTAATTGAAACCGTTTAGCAGAACCTTTGCATTCGGAAGTCCGCAACTGATAGTTATTTTTAATGCTTGGCCAGCTAGCAGTACTGTCTGCATTCTTGGGTCCTGATCAGGCGGCAACCGAGGCCTTGTTGGCTGCAGATCCCCAGGTCAATCCTTGGGTTGAGAAGTATCAACGCAGCCGAGAGACTGTATCTCAGACAGATTATGAGGTAAGTCCCGTAATTTACTCTACTTTGTAAGCAGCATAGCGTGAGTGATAGTTGATATGTTTGTCAATATTGGTTTTCAGGTTGATTTGATAACAACTCTCACCAAATTGAGCAGCTTGGGGCAACAAATCAATTATGAAGCATATACATATCCCACACAAAAAGTTGATCTCAGCAAACTCAAATTGTAGAGAGGAAACAGAAGCATTATTTACAAAGCACCAATTTCGTTCAGTGAACAGCTGATTCTTGCAATCCATTTTGTGTTGTTATTTTTTCCAAGAGCTACTAGCGTCACTAGTTTTTGCTATTGAACATTCATTTAAACCCAGATTTGAAGGCCATACTAGCTATAAAATGGCATCTCAGTGGATCTTGCTCTTAATCCGTTGTGCGGTCCAATATGTGACTTAAAGTTGCAGTACACCATCTCTTATGAGGTATATACTCAAGCAAGACTTGTGCAAAAGGTCAAGAGATTCCATGTTATTCCATTTACAAACTTTTTTTTCATGGACATAAATTTTGACCCTAAAGGGGGAAATGTCTTTTGAATGTAAAGAGTAAATTGCATTATTGTATGTTAAATTACTTTTTTTTTTTATATAATACATTTTAAACTTTTAATCTTAACAAAATACATCATGAATTTTGATATCATTAGCAATTGAGGTCCAATATCTAACAAGAGTTAAAAAGCATGGACTTCAAAACACGAATTTTGGTCACTAAATTCGCACGTCAATTCTCTTAAAGGTAGAGTTCATCGTTTAAAAAAAAAATTGAAGCTCAACACATGAAAAAGAATACTTGACAAAACTTAAAAATAGTTATTTGACCTTGATTGCCAATGATTTCAAAGTTCAAGATGCATTGTGTCACAATTGATAGTTCAGGGTGCATTATGCAAAAAGTAGATAAGTAAGGATGCAACAATACAATTTCCTAAAACATACTAACATTGGCCGATACTAAAAACTTAAAAAAAAATTTATGTAAAAAAGTTTCTTAAGGGTAAAGCTTGTTATTTAAAAAAAATTGAAGCTCAATACATAAAAAAGAGCACTTAAGGAAAATTAAAGTAGTTATTTGACCATAATTGCCAATGATTTCAAAGTTCAAGATACATTGTGTCAAGATTAATGGTTCGGGATGCATTATACATAAAGTGAATAATTAAAGATACAACAATACAATTTACTCAAATGTAAAAAACTTTTACGTAAAAATTTTCATAAGTATTGGCTAACGTTGATAAGTTATTAACGAATTGAGTACAAGTTTAGAAAATGCGGTAAAAATATCAAAATACCAAAAAAAAAAGTGGTTGTTAGATGTTATTTACTCTACTTTTTTTTTTCTATCAATACTTTTAGAGATGCATAGTTGATGTTTTTGCCATAATTGTAAGAAACTTAATTTTTATGTATTTTTTTCAATTTTTATCCTAAAAAAATTATGTTTTAAAGAAATTTTTGGTATTAATATCAATACCAACCGATATTTGCATGTATGCTTCCTTTTCAAATAAAAATTAAACTTACAACTTCTTTCAGCTTTCCAGATGTCAAGTTACAATCAAAGTAGATTAGTTTCTCACCAAGTTCACTTTAAAGAAAAAGCCCTGTCATCAACTGCCTGTGCATCCATTACTCAATTGCTTCCCATCAACAAAACAGAAGGCTCGGCTTATAGCTTCAGAACATAGCAAAAATGTTTATGGTATAGTTACACCTGCAATTTAAATCACTGCAATGCAATTACACGACAATATTAAAAAGATTACGTTACCGGGGCTTCTTGTTGAGGCAAAAAACACTCAAAAAGAACGGAAGGAAGAAATGGAGCGCGTTTATACTATCTTATTGAACTTTACAATTTACTTGTTTATATTTTTCTCCATTAAACTCATAGTAATGTTTAGCAAATAAAGATCCCGGAACTAAAAATCCTCAGAAAAATCAGTACAATAATATCTTCCACCTCATCTGGATTTGGGAGCGATAAGCTCAAGCCCACCCATAAAGGGCCTCAGTGACTCAGGGATAATGACAGAACCATCTTCTTGCTGGCAATTCTCAAGCAGACAGACAATCATTCGTGGTACTGCACATGCTGTTGCATTTAAAGTGTGAACAAACTGAGGCAGAGCAAGGTTACTTTTGCCCTTTTTAGGGGTTGCATCTGATGGTTCAGAAGGGCGATACCGGATCCCAAGACGCCGGCTTTGATAGTCTGTACAATTTGATGCGCTTGATATCTGTTCAAAATTCAAAATTGATCATCACATGGCTAAGTAAACCTCAAAAATACAAAATATCAACACCGAAAGATCAAAGTTCATGGAGAAGCCGAATTTCTGCAATTTATATTGTTGTGAAGACAGAGGGAGAGACATTTGTGATACCTCACCAAACCGTTCTAAACCAGGCATCCACGCCTCGATGTCATATTTGCGGTAAGCAGGAGCACCTAAATCACCAGAAGCCATGTCCAAAGTTCTGCAAAGAAACAAAAGGCCACTCACAAAAATGAAAGAATAATAACCATGTGACCAAACACAAGCTGTTGGAATTGAAGTGCTAACTTATAGTGTAATCCCAACGATGAGAACAGCTCTTCTTCGATTCTAATAAGCTCCTCATGATAGAAATTGCTCTCGGCTGGTCGGCATATAATGAACATCTCCACCTTGCTGAACTGGTGGACTCGATAAAGACCCCTGAAAGAATTATCACCACTTCCATAAACAATGAGGCAATAATGATTACCACAGACTTCAAGAATTACATGTAAAAGAGCCATTCTTAATCCAAATGGTATTATCCAAGCTTATGAGTATTGAAAGGGAAAGATGAGGAAGTGGAAAGCAGAAATTAATAATTATACCGTGTTGCTGCACCAGCAGCACCTGCCTCAGTTCGGAAGCAATGGGAAAATGCCACATACTTTAGAGGTAGGGATGATTCAGAAAGAATAGAGTCCATATGAATTCCCCCGACTGGAATCTCTGCAGTGCCTATAAGGCACTGGTCACTACCCGCAATCGAATACACCTGTTACTAATTGGCAAATAATCAGCAAAGAAAAATGACTTCAAACCAGCTCAAACTCAAAGAAAAACAAATGCATCCTGTTTAAAGAAAGCGTTTGTCCCTCCCTCCCTCCCTCCTCTCTCTCTTTTTCTTCTTTCAAAGAATCAGCATTTAAACATGTTGGGAATTGAACCCTCTGTGCAATCCTCATTGATTATCTCTTGATGAAAGATGTTGCTTAGCTTTTTGAGAAAATAGTCTTTGTGGGAAAGTAACAGAAAAATAAAATACTCCATCAAGCACGTGTTAAAAATGAACATGGTAAGATGATTTCCATATCCAACAAAGGAAATCTGGAAGAGATGAATATATGCCTGTGTATTATCGCCACGGGGTTGAAAACCACATTTTTCAACAACCGAGGACCTAACAAGTTCTGGGGTTGTTAAAGGTGTAAAGCCACTTCTTATAACTTGCGATAATGTCCAGTTGATAAGTGCCATCTCCAACATAACTGCTTCATTCTTCAAATAATAGAATTTTGATCCGCTGACCTGTAAACAAGCAGGACCATAGATGTCTATAGGCCATAAATCGAACTCGTGTAAATTACCATGATTTATCCTACAAAATGACAGTACCTCTGCAGCTGCATCAAAATCAAAAAGATCCAGCTCTTTCCCAAGTTGTAGGTGATCCTTGACAGGGAAACTAAACTCACGTGGGCTACCAACCTACAAAATCACATCAAAAATAAGAGAGAAAGCAGAAAGAGGAGCATGGACTAAATATTCCTCTCCCCATAAGTGACAAAGAGAAACGAATACCGTCTTCCTCGTAATTGCACATTCTTCCCCGCCTATGGGAACATCTGGATGAGTCATATTCGGTATACATTGTGCTTCCTGCTGAAGGTCATCATTGAGTTTAAGCAAGTCTTCTTCCAAACTCAGCAGCTCTTCTTTCAGATTCTTCCCTAAGTGAAAAATCATTGAATAAGAAGCTAAAAGAAAAAAAATGGCCAAATAAGAAAAACATTCTAATAAGCACTCCAACCAATACTCTTAGCCCAAAAAACAGAAACAAATACCTTCTTCTATGAGTTTCTGACGCTCAGAAGGTTCAAGCTTCCCTTTCATCTTGTTAGCCACCGCATTCCGTTCTTTGCGAAGCCGCTCAACTTCCTGCAATCTGTGAGTGACAATTAGCTAAAACTGAGAAATAAAATGCCATCCATACTCTAACTTACTTTCACTATCCCATAGAGAAAAAGGAAGATAATTATGAAAACGGACCTTTTGAAGATTGAGCATTTTGTCATACAGCTCAAGCACGAGCTCCAAATTAGCATTGGAATTCCTGTTCCTCACGTTGGCAGCAACAGCATCTTTGTTATCCCTAATCCACTTGAAATCGATCGCCGCTCTCCACTGAGGTTTCACAACTGAATTCACCAAACCAAACCAAAAAAAAAAAAATTCAAAAATCAAACTTTAAATTCCAGCTTTTTATCGTAGATTAAGCTTGATTGGAACATGTTAAAAAAAAACGACCTTTGTCCTCTGGAGAAAGTTTCGTGGGTGGAGAGGTGGAGACGGAAAGAGCTCTGCGAAGAAGAGGAAATGGAGGTCTTTGAGAGCGGTTATGGCGGGAGAGGAAGTGACAAGTGAAGGCTCTGAATAATAATGGCCTGAAAACGAAGCGACAAGACGAAGAAGAAGAAGTTGAAGAAGACGAAGGAATGGCGGCGAGCTTCAGAGTCTGTAAGGTCGTCCCGCCCAAACAGCACTGTAAACCCATTACGTTCTGTAAAATTGAATCCTCACTGAGAGGTGAGCTTCCCTTCCGCCACTGCTTTGGATGACCCTGTCCTGGGTAACGACTGTGAGAATGGGACGGATTTTTTTCTTTTTTTCTTTTTTAAAAAGCTTATCCAAAGGAAATTGGAAGAAAGTAGGGCCACCAACGATGGGCCTGGGCCTGTAATAAAGCCACTTTAGGTGGTGATTTACTAATTACTAATTCCCTTTTTTTTTTTTTTTGAAAAAAATTACAATACGGGTACAAATTGTTATTATAAAATTAAAATTTAATATAATATTTAAAATATATTAAAATATCTTTAATGATATAATAATTATCTAAATGATATTACATATTATACTATATAATTACATATAAATAATTTTAATGATATCATTAGGAGACATTTGTAGAATTTTTATAAATTAGAGTCATATTTTAATTCAATAAACGTAATTGGGCTAATTGTCTCATTAACATTTTTTCTAAAAGTGTACTAATTTCTTTTTTTTTTTTTTGAAGGGTAAAGACTTGAAATTTTATTGATGCAGATCAGCTAATACATAGGAGGCGGAATAGACCCATAGCAGGAAACATTGACATCATGTTCACAAGATTACTTAGCTAAAAAATGAGCTACAGAGTTTGCCAATCTAGAAATATGAGAAACAGTGAAAAAAACTCCCTAATATCTTCAAGAATTAGAAACTAACTACACCATTATAAACAATGACGGCATCTGTCTCAACTGAGTCTCCAATATCTTTAACGAAACAGAGGCCTTCCCACAGGGCAGAGCCAAGCGAGGACTATAGTGGCCCATAATTCGCCAAGCAAAACACGCAATGACCCTGCCTGAAGAGTCTCTAATAACAGCTCCCACTGCAACAAAGTCGATCCCCGATCTGACAAGAGGCATCCACATTCATCTTAGGTGACTTCCACTTGCCAAGGCGTTTTCCAAAATGAAGCCTCCCAACATTATTGCATAGTTAGTAATCTCCAAGAACCCCGTCAGCCATCTCTACAAGTTCCAAGTCATGGTTATTATGCACACAAACGTTTCGGCTCCGCCGTATACCATAAGCAACCATAACCAGCACCTCCAGATCAATTAACCTTCTAACCCGTGCCAGGAATAGACATATACCACCAAAAGACACCGCTTGCGGCTGTTTAAGGGTTCTCCAAACTGCTGAGCTTTCCCAGACCTCTCTCACCTTCGGACAAGGCCATAATGCGTGCCAAACTGATTCTTCCGCCTCGTGACAAACTAACTTTGCTCTCAACGGAATTTTGTGAGATCTGTTGTTGTTGTTGTTATTTTGCTGGAAATGGAATTGTATGCAATTAGGCATTGGCTAAAGTTTTGGCGTGAAGAAAAACGACAACTGTTGATTTTACGTATTTAAGGTTGTAAAAAGCACGGCGTAATGGGGCTATAAGGAGTGGCAAAGCTACCTAGTGGTAAAAGATTTTTTATACTTTTTTTTTAGGGAAAGATGCTATTTATTATTACTTTGTTAGTTTTGTTTTCCTAAGTTTTTTTAATGGTTGCTAAAGAAAAAAATTAACGGTGGTATCGTATGGAAATTTTTAAAAATCACTTATCATAACCCAAGTTTTAACTCTAAATTTGAAATTTAAAATTTAAAATAAACCATAAATGAATTATAATACTAATAATTTTAGGGGGAAGGAGGGAAATTAAAGATTTTTGAAACTTTTGGAAATAAATATAAAGTTTTAAAGAAGAATTATTTACGCTATCAACAAAGGGATAAATAAAATATTTGTAACTTAAATCTATTTACTTTATAAATAAGATTTATTTACACTATAAATAAAAAGGTAAATAGAATTATTCACACTATAAATATGTTATTTATTACAAATATTTTTAAAACCTGAAAAATGATGTTTACTATAATTTCCAATAATGGGTAATTTAATTTTATAATTTTTAAGACTCTAAACTTGAAAAAGTGAACCAAGCTGTTATGAGTTTATATCAGTTAAAAGAAGAAAAGAATACAAAATAGAGGAACGAAAGTAAACAAAGACATAATTAATAAAACATAATTGCCTTGTAACTCTAGGTGTGTGCTCAAAACACAGTATAAGGATCGTTCCTTGGGCTTGCTGACCATCCTGCTCGGCACGCACACCACCATCTCGTTATCCAGGAATCACCGTTGCCGCCTGATTAGCGAGCACTCCTGAGGGCCTCCTCGGTTGCAACTAACCATCCAATAAGGAGGAGGTCGCCTAGAACCAATATGGGTGTCCTACTTGGCACCAAGGCGCTCCAACCATGCATCAACGGTATTTCCATGATCTAGAGGTAAGCCACCCGCAAGATCACAACATGGCACCATTCTAACCCTCCGATGGGAAATATTCCACTTATGGAGACTATGACACTCATCACCTACTACTCTGACGCCAAAGTCCAATGCACCTAGGTCACAAGGCAAATCCACTTTACACCCGATCCATGTCAAACACTGTAAATAGGAGCATTTACTCCACCCTTAAGATAAGTGGACTCTTTTACGCCTAGTCTCGACCTAACAGGTACCCAACTTAAGCGTCGAAGCGTCCTTGGTTGACACCACATTGGCGTCCCCCTTGACCTTTGAGACATTCCCTCTTCGTGCAAGTACACTTCTAGAAGCCAAAAAGAGCAAAGAAGGCTGTCCAACCATCGTGCGAAGCCACATGTGGTGTAGACATGGTGTTAATCAGGTCAAAGGCATCAACGATAACTTCTGTTCAAGTTTTAGTTTCATTCACGCTAGGAAGAAACTTTCCGGGGGAAAAAATGCTAGTAAGAAGCTACAAGCATAAGTTACAAGCTTGTGTGTGTGTGTGTGTGTGAGAAGTCTGAAAGCACAGTGGATTAGTCGTGGCCATAGCGTTCACATATGCTACTTGGAGTGCAACTTTTTCTTATTCCTTCCGAAATTTGTGCTTCGTTCGCGAGTATGCAGCACCTTTCTCTCGAATTTGGTTCGAGCATTCCGAGTTACAAGAGAAAAAGTCCTTCCATGTGCAATGTTGCTTTCCAATCCCACGGTAACTTTGGACTTCCATAAGAACTTTACGGCGTTTGGCCATAATGCCAAAAAAATACTCATTTCTTTTGTTATGATAAAAAAACATGTCACCAAATGAAATTGATTCACAGTACCGTCTCATCTATGTGTACATATACACATACGCATGCATGTTCACATATAGACGTGGAAAAATTATATCAACACACGTAAACTTTTGTCACAAATATTTCTGTCTGATTGATTGTAGTTCCAACTTTCACCAGATGTTTCAATAGTTATAGACAAAATATATATATACATATATATGCTTATTTGGGGTAGAAGCTTTATTTATAGCATAACAAAGATGAAATATAATAAAAAATGTAACATATATCTCGATAAATGGGACCGCAGTAAATGACGTTATAACTGTTGCACAACACTTGAGCCCGAGAAATACTATTAAGAAGAGAGGCTTCCTCAATTTTTATGACAAGAAATGACATTGTTTTATGAGCAATAAATTTTTTGTATCCGGAAACAAGCCAAAATTTCTTATTAACTCATTGTTTAAGAAATTCCCCGAGAGTTCAATTCTCATCAAAGAAGTTCATCTATCAGAATACCAACGTGGACACGAAAACAGATTGCAAAGCATGTGGCTTAAACAAGCATCGTCTGTCTCTTGCCTGTCTACAGAGGACCTGGAAAGGTTCCATTTTCCCTTTGCTCGTTCCACCTCTCGACCTGGCACATGTGAGAAATGTAACAGTTAGCTTACAGAGAGGTGTAACTTTTAATTTAAAAAGAAAAGACACATCTTCGGAATAAAACTCTCTTTTGTAGCCGCAGCTTATCCAAATTCTATATAGATACAACCATAAAGAGCATCCTAATTTAAATTGAGTTCAATGTTTGAGCATTAGAAGCAAAATGAGAAAATAACATTTGCTAAAAAAAATGCCAAAATAACATATGTACAACATGATAGGATTTAACATGTTTATAACAAAACCGTAAAAAGGGGAGAGCAATGGAAGTGACCATAAGGCTATGTTGGTAGGGGGGAAAGAAAGGCGTATGACATAGGGGGGGGGACAATGTATAGAGAAATGAGAGGACCTTTCTCTTATTGTGTTTGGTTTAAATGCCCACCTCAAATCTCTCCATAAATTGGGGTACTTTGATCACTCACTCAACACATTCTCTCCTTATTTCTCTCCTATCAACCATGAGGACCAAAATCCATGCACTAATCCCCTCAGCCCTCTCCCTCCTTCCACTTTTTCCTCCTACCAAGAATGCTCTAAAGGACAAAAGATTATAGTTCTTAAGAAATGAACAAAGGCATCAAGATGCATACCCATTCACCAGGGCAAAGAGAACGATAATATTTCTGAAACTTATCGCACTCTGGAGCACCTTCTCCCTTTGCAGCTACACACCTAAGAATATTTGATATAGTCAAGGCATTTTCTCTGAGAATAAGGGCCAAACCAATACATAAAATAGAGCTCGTGCTCAAAAAATTAGACAGAAGAAGCAGAAAAGCATGGTCATAAACAAGAAAACTAGCAGTATTCTTAGTTTCTTACCGATGATACTCAATGTAACGGGTAAAGCAATGCCTTGTTTGATTTGTAGTAGGGAAGCGAAAATCCGCAGGAGCCGTCTCAAGCTGACCATGAATACGTAACATGAATGGAATTGACAATTGCACATCACGTACCAAAGTAGCTAGCCAAAAAAAAAAAAAGGAGAGAAAGAAAGAAAGCTAGAAAACCTATCGACTATGGTATGCAGGTGAACCAACCTTAATCTCTGGTGCCTCTTCTGCAACTTCTTGATTGCCCGAGTCTTCAGTATTTTCACTACTTTCCTCAGTAGCAGCATCAGCGCTGTTTTCAACAGGAGCAGGGTTGGGTTCGGTGCTTTCGTCAGTGGTGGCCGAAGGAGCTGATTCGCTACTGTCTTCACTGCCACCAGCAGCGACTTCAGTGCTATCCTCAGCAGCAACAGCTGGTGGTTCCTCAGCTTTCTCAGCAACTACTTCTTCGGGATTGGTTTTCCCTGGATTCTCAACATCTTTTACTTCCACTGGTTTAGTGTCCACGTCTACCTTTTCCCCTTTCCCCTCCAATAAGTATTGCTGCGAGCCAAAGCATTAGGGAAACGATGTCCCAAAACCATAAGCTTATTATATCATAAAAAATAAATGATACAAAGCTTTTTCACTGTCTAGATGACATAAACTTGTTAACATAACCATAACCAGTACAGAAGCTTCTATGGTCAACAGCAAAAGGCTTTCTATAATTAAGCGAAGAATGGAAAATTTTGAATGTGTGGGTAATTTTGTAGTAAAATCATACAAAGTATTTCTTCATTCATACGAGCATTCAATCTACCACTATACCATTAGCATTAAGAGACGTACAATTTCAATAACTTTCTTCTGCAATACTATTCTGCACCAAATTAGCACGCAAATAAAAACAAAAGAGAACTTTCTTTTTCAATTTCATCTTGGTGAAAATAATTAATTTTTAACTAAGTAATCCTAGAATTTATAAATTAAGAAGGGAAAAGAATAAAATTCATTTGGGCAGACTGAGGCAAAAAAGGAAAAAAATATCTTATTTCATCTCTAACTACGTCTAGGTTTTACTTCCAAATAGGCCCTGAATTATGTACATTTAAATACAGATACACACACAAATCGATCCCATGAAGATTATCTGAAAAGGGCTGAAAACCAAAAACAAATAAAAATCAATTTTTTTCATAGAAAGAAAAAAAAAGTAAAAAAAAAAAAGAAGGCGCTTACAATTACAGGCCAAATCAAGGCTAAAGAAAATAGGAGATTCAGCATTTTTATTTTATACGAACTTTAGTCAAAGAAAGCAAGCAAATTGGACCTAAATCAAAGAGCGAGCATTGATTTGGAAGCTCGAAGAAGCCGAATACAAGAAGGCACATACCTCGGATAGGGTTAAGGCTTGGGCTTGTTGCGCTTCCGCCATTGGGTGAAACAGGAAGCGATCTGATCAGCTTTTTGTTTCTTCTCTTCTTCTTAGGCGGCAAGGTGAGAGAAAAGAGTTGAAGATAGGAGAGAGAAAGAGGGAGCCGTAGGCGGGCTGTGTTGGTAGATACTTTAGGGCATGGTAAAATGTGCGAGGGATTTTACCCACTGAATGACTGACCGTGAAGTGTGAAGTTAGAAAAGAATCTCACTGGTAAACAAGTTTCCGTCGTATATATGAACTCGGTGTCGTATTCCAGGGCACGTGTGGATCTTTGAAATGAATATCTTGAAACCTACAAGGCCAGTCCACATTCTTCTGGATTGTGGACCGGGCCGATTGGTTGCCGTAGTTCTTAGGGAAATAGCAGGAAATAGAAAATTATACTATTACATCTTTCAAGTATTCACCCTTTACATAATAAATTATGCTGTACCATCTTTTAACTATCCACTTTTTATATAATATATCTTAAATTTTTAATCTTAATACAATACATTTTAAACTTTAAAATCGGTAAAACTTAAAGTTTAATAATTATTTTTAATTTTCGTTAAGTACTCTTTTTCACATATCAAACTTCGATTGTGTTTAAAATTATGGTGGGAACCGTTGGTTAGACCACTTTTACTGTAGTATTTGAGAACTTTACATTGTAGCAATTTTTTATTATTACTGTAGCATGTGAGAGCTTTACACTGTTCATAACTGAGTTTGTGGTGGGAACCACTTAGCTAAACAACCACTTCATTTTTTTATTAACATGACGAGCTCTATATTTAAAAAAACTCAGGTGTGAATTTTGTGACCAAAATTGTCTATGCTTTTTAACGCTTATTAGTTATTGGACCTCAATTGCTAATGATTTCAAAATTTAATGTACATTTTGTCAAAATTACAAGTTCATGATGCATTATACAAAAACAAATAGTTTGAGGAATAACAGTGTAATTTACCCTGCAAAAAATAAAGTATTTTGTTCAATTATTATAGCAAAAGTCATCTACTTTTTTTTTACAAGTATGCTGCAAATTAAAGACTTGGATTAATTTAGGCCACTAAAAAATACTTGTAAAAAAATGCCGCAACCACATCATCACACTAGAGGTATAATTTTAAATATGCACTTTGTCATTAGCAGTTTGGAAGAAAGACAGTGTGGAAGAAAAGGAAAAAGAAAAAACCTAACTATTTTAGGGCATTTTAGTCCTTACAAGAAAAACTTCGATCAAATTTGGTATTTGATGTGGCACTGGGTGTAAATAGTTTTTAGTTGTGGCATAACTCAATTCCCACCTTAAAATGGTGGCACTATTGAAAATACTCCAAAAAAAAAGGGATTTTCATGCATGTAAAAAAGGAATCATCTCAATTGGATAACAAATAAAAAAGTTATGATTTTTTTCTTAAATATAAGAAAGAGAATTTTAGTTTTTACTGTAGAAGAGATAACCGAGTATTAAAAGTTTAGAGGGAGTCAGAACTTTGAAAACTATTGTGTTCTTAGTGAAGAGATGAATAATTTAAGATTTATATTGTATATTTTTTAGAATCATTAATATTAAGATTTTTTTAGATTTGTTGATAAATCAAAAACTATTTTCACTACCTCTCCAAACACAAATTCTAATTTTCTTCCATACTCAGATTGAAACTTAAATGCATATTTGGATAACAATTTAAATAACTTACTCAAATCCTAATTCAAATCACACTAAGTCAAATTAAATAATTAATTTGAATCTATTTACCAAACGAACACATAGTGTCCTTCGGAGATTTTGGGACTGTTTCCACTAGGCCCGGCAATACGGGTTGCGACACAATGACACGACACGAATCCGACATGTTTTTTTGCGGGTTAGTGTCGAAAAATTTGACGACGGGTCATTTTAGTGTCGACCCGAAACTGACCCGTCAAAAAACAGGTCGTGTTTGAGTCAACCCGTCTGACACTAAAATGACCTGTTTTTGACCCGTATTTAATTAATTAACTTTAAAAAAATTAGTATTATTTCATATATAATATAAGCTCTTAAAAGATCAAACTCTACCTCTTTTATCACTCATCTTATTGTTGAAGCGGTATGAAACTCTTCTAATTTTATTTATTTTTTAATATTATATATATTAATGTAGGCGGGTTAGAGGCGGGTTGCAGGTCACAATCGGGTTACGGGTCAAAACGGGTCGCGGGTCATTTTTTTGACACCGTGCATAAGAAACGGGTTGACACGGGTCGTGTTGTGTCAACCCGTATCAAAACGGGTCGTTTTCGGGTTGAGAATTCTCAACCCGTTCGTGTCACGGGTCGGGTTAGTGTCGACCTAATTTTGTAAAAATTAACTCCAATCTGAAACTAACTCGACCCACCAACTTATTTTGCCACCCCTAGTTTCCACGAATCCTTTTAGCAGCCTTTTCTCGCATCCAAAGAAGAGTAAGATAAAGCTTCTGCCCAAAAAAAAAATGGAAAAACAAATTCGTGAGAGGAGTAAAGCAAGCCATGAGAACAAAGTAAAGGACCAAGAGAGGCCGTTTTGAATTTTTATGGTAAAGTTTCGACTGTGCAATGTCTAATAAGTGTAACGGTAGTTTGACCAGTCTAGAAACTTCCACAGCCTAATAATAATTTAATATGCTAAACAATAATATTAGAGAGGCTTAAAAGTTCCCCAAGTAAACCCCTAACCAATCATGTTAGATAGTTCCTTCGTTTTTTTTTTTTTTTTGTGATAAATAATGTTTCTGTCCACACAAACAACTAACAATGTTTACTTTTAAAATATTTTTAAGATTACGCAAATCTTTCATTCAATGTCACCAAGAGTTTATATATATACATATATATATTATAGAAGAAGAACATACATATGCCATGCAGATTCTGACTTAGCAAAAAAGAAGGAAAAAAAAAAGGAATTGGTCATTTTAGCTAGTTCCTTAAACATGACAAAAGTGTCGTTGTAGTCCTTGAATTTTTAAACAGTAACATTTTTCTAAGAGTCTTGTTAGTTTTTAAATTTAAAGATTAGAATCATCCTCTTTAGAAGAATTAGTTTCAACAAAAATTCTTGAAGAAGCCTTAGGTGCTGCTTTTAATTTTAGAATTCAAAAACAAAGAATAAGTTCTTTTTAATAAGAGGTTTAATATTCTCAATGTCAACGAAAACTTTTTATTAATATAATATTAATTTTTTATATTTTATAATATTAAAAAAAATAAGCTATAGTAGAAAATTTTCATGCCATTTTCTTCGAAATTGTATGCAGAGACCAACCATATAACTAATCAAAACTTACCAATCTCTCTCATTTTTTTTTTTTTTTTTGGGTTTGCGTGTGTGTGGAGGATCTGAAAAGATGATATCATATTCTTGCGCCCATAGAACAGTTGGTCCACTATCCAGCTATATATACTGTTTTTTCTTTAGGGGAAAAATGTATATTTTTTAGTTCCTTTTTCTGGGGGATATATATATATATATATTTATTTTTATTTTTTTCCTGTGGAACACATGCTGAAGTTATCACATCTTTTGTAGGCCATCTTTGGTTTGGATTGAGATCAATCATACTTAGTGGGACCAAAACCCCACCAAGTAGCATACAAAAGCCTACATGGCTTTGGGCGTGGGTGAAAAGATACAAGACAATCCCTGCATAGGCGTCACTCTAACTTTGACCAAGTACAGGAACGAGAATTTGGCGACTGAGTTGGAAACTCGCCCCTGAACCCCAACCTGACGTGGAACTAAAATATTATAATCGTTTTCATAAGATCCGTTTGTTTCGTTGTTCAAATCATTTTATTATAGTATTTTTTTTCATAAAAATTTAAATCTTTATTCAAATATTCGAATCAAACGGGCTTTTAATCTTTTATTTTGGAGGGATGATCTTTTTTTTTTCTCTAAATAGTTTTTTTTAATTTTTTGTCTCTTTTTTCGAGGCTTGTTCAAAAAATATATTTTGGAATTTAATAGGATGATCACATAATTCTGCCTAGCATTAAGGTAATATAGTAATTTCATAATTTCATTTTTTAATTTAGGTGGTGTTTGGCAATAGTTTCCACCACTCGGTTCCCACCACAAACTTAGTTATAAACAGTGTAAAGCTCTCACATGCTACAGTAACAATAAAAAAATTGCTACAGTAAAAAAATCTCATATACTATAGTAAAAGTGGTTCCCACCACTGATTCTCACCACCCTTTCAAACACCCTATTATTCTTTTGTTAAACTCTGCAGGTATTCTTTATGTTTGACAAGTATATTTTAATTTTGTCCCTTAGTCAAATTTTTGGCTAAAAAGGAAAAGAATTAATTTCATAAAAAATAAAAAAAATATTTTGTAGTTTACAGAACTTGAGAGATGAATTAAAAAAAAAAAAACTGAGCTATATATGTAATTAATATGTATTATGAGATTGCATATCATAGGTATGCTTATATATTGGTTGACCAAATTCCTTTCAAAAGAAAAAAGAAAACACGTACTTAAAAACTCTAAGAAAGAGTAAGGGGATATCACATGTTCAAGTTTTGAGAACAACTAACATTGTATTGAAAACTCTAGGAAAGAGAAAAAAAAAGAAAAGAAAAAAAAGACATACGTGTATATTGTTTTATTTTTAAATTTTAAGATTTATTTATTTATTTATTTATTTTGTTATTTTCAAACTTTGGAGCATAGATGTTGTGGGCTTATACAAGCTAAAAAATAGGTATAGCATGATACATCATAATTATTAAATGGGTCTAGTGCAACATATTTATTAAATGAGTTAGGTTTGATACGACTTTTAAGTATAAAGCTGTAACACCCAAAAATTTAATTAGGTATCATTAGTGTATAAATGGTGAATTAGTATGCGTTAAAGTAATTTGAACTTAATTTAATTATTTTGAGGTATTTTCAAAAATTATCTCACTTCTAATTATTTTTATTTGTTATTTTGAATTTTAAAAACAAAACAAAACAAATTGCCCAATTCCAAATAAGTCACTTCTTGTTTAAAAACTTGAATACTTGAGATCTGTTTGTGAAAACCAAGGGTAGTCCACGGTTTTGTCCAAACCCACTGCCCTTCCTCTTCTATTAATTTTCCCCCTTTCCCATTTTTCCCTCACACTTTCACTCTCTTTTTCTCTCTCCTATAACTCTCGTTCTCTTTCTTTTCTTCTTCAAATCTGCCACTCCCCCTCTCAATTTCTTTGCAAAAATTTCAATCCCGAGCCTCACTCTTGCTTGATTGATGCCAAGGAACAAAGATTCAAGCCATAAATCCTCTCCAAACGCTCATCAAAAGGTTAGCCCCTTTTTTTCTCAAAAATCTTTGAATTTTTGCTTTGAATCTCCTATGAATGTTTCAATTCGAGTTGTATGAGCCTAGATAACTCTTACTTTAAGTTTATGAGACCTTAGGCACCCTGAATCCTAGCTTAATTTGAATGAAAACGAGACTTACATTAATTTTTATATTTTTATCTATTTTTGGGTTTAAACTCTAAATTTGCACAAAAACTAGTTAGAAAGTGCTTAAATATGTTCTATTATGCTATTCCACTATGTTTTTATGCTATCTATACTATGGGAATTGAGAAAAATATGTTTGATTTGGTTTTTGGCTCAGATTTGATGAAAACCTGAGACCTGGGGGTCTCGAGGTTGTAACAATTCGATAGGCCGATCGTGATCATCGATAGACCAGTTTCATATGTTCAACAGGTCAGACTCATTTGGTCTGCAGGCCGAACCTGGGCCAATTCGACAGGCCGGTGTTGTACGGCCTATAGGCCAAACTATGCAGTTCAGTAGGCCGAATAGGAAAGTTCAGCAAGCCAACTAGACTTCATGAAATTTTACTGTTTTCACCCGTTTTCACCGTTTAAAACCTGGATTAAGACTTTGACCTTGTAACATGATTTTGTGACTATAAAAGGCATACTAAGACACTATGAAATAGCATAGTAGCGTAGAATACTCTAAGTTAGAAATTGATGAAGTCTAATATACTTTTAAGGTTGATCGTGGTTCCGTGAAGTTAATGTATAGTGGGTCGGGACAGCAATGTTGAGTCATGGTGTAGAGTATTGAGGTAAGAATTTTACCCCTTTCTTTGTTAAGCCATGATTTTAAAAAGGATTTTGGCCAGAAAATGATTTCTTTCAAATTGATTTTCAATGAAAGATTGAGATGAACTTTTTAGTATTTTTCATTATTTGTTGAAAAATGAATGATCATAATGAATCAAATAGTAAATGTAAACAAGGATATCCAGTAACGTGAGACCTTGATAATGATATAAGTACATTAGGGCATGATGCTATACTTAGAGATTGGGTTGTGTAAAGTGTGACCTTGGGACAGGTCCTAAAACTCAGCTGGGCCACTACGGTGATGACATTAGGGCTTTACCAAATGATTGATTAATAAGAACATTCCCAAATGAATAGTGTCTTAAAATGGTAAGAATGAATTTAACATGTTTTATTTATTTTCCTGAATTTTTATAAATTACATTTGAATACAAAAATTTAAAAAACCTAGTCCTATTGAACATTCCGCTCACATTTTTATTTGTTTTAAAGCATTTTCCCCAGGTGAATTGCTGCTTAAGATTGACTGGGAGGCAACAGGATAAACACGTAAGTCGTAGGAATTCTGTTTATGACATTTCTTTATTTAAATCAAGGTATGTAATATTTAAATTTTTATTTCTCATATTGGACTATAGTTGTAATTTATTGTTGTCGATACCATGTGTGTGCACTAATGTGGGTCCGATAGGACTCGACTTATGTTTAACTGTCCCTATTACTTTATTTCGTTTTTTCGGCTCCAATTTAACGATAATTGATTTAAAAAATTTTAAACTACTACATTTTTTTTTTCCAAAAAATACTCAAAATATTTAATTGCTGATTTTAATTAAAATTTAATTTTATTAATTTAATTAATTCGTCACGTCACTACCTGGATTTGGGGTCGTGACAAAAGCACACTTAGAGCACAGCATGCTAAGATTACAACACAGTACAACAAGCAACATCATATTATTAGTCTTGTATTTTGTACTAACAATTTTCTTATGAAAATTATAATATACTGTTTTTTTAAACAATATTTTATCTCATTTGAATTTTTCTATATCTTATTTTATTATAAATTAAAATTTTAGTTGTATCCAATACTCATGTTTTTTGTTTACCTATAATTTTACTATTGGCATGATTAAAGCACGAGCATGGTGGGCACAACAGAAATATAAATGGGCAATGGGTCAAGCCATAAATTTAAAAAAAAAGCATAACCCAGTACAACACGATAAATAAATAGGTCGACTTAGACATAACACGAAGAATGTGTAAACCTAAATTAAATGGGTCGGACCAACACATTTAACATCTTTACTTTGGAGATATTTTGTTATTTTCATATAAAAAAATAAGTTGCCAATTGGCGAAGGGTAGATTAAATATGAGATTTTATGTTCAAATCCCATAAATAACTAGCATTTGTGTGTGTGTGTATATATATATATATAAACAGTGGAGCGACAAAAGATATAAAAAATTAGTAAGTGTATTTTATTTAAAAAGTTAATTGTATATTTATTTTGAATAATTCTAAAATATAAAGTAAAGTAGTTACATGCATAGCCTATTAATAAAAGCACATACAATTTTATTAAAGATAAAGGCTACGAATTCCTCTATCTCAAGTTGAAAAAAAAAATATAGAAAAAATTATAATACGTGTCTCAATTATTATTATGAAATTAAAATCTAACACAATATTTAAAATATCTTAAAAATATTTTTAATTATATAGCAATTATCTTAATGATATTACATATTGTACTATATAATTACATATAAATAATTTTAATAATACCATTATAAGATATTTATAAAATTTTTATAAATTAAAGTAATATTTTAATTTAATAAATATAATTAAAACAATTGTCTCGTTAATCAAAAAATACAAAGTAAAGAAAGATAAAGAATCAACTATAACTTTAACCGTCACACGTATGACAGACGCGTCCGCGTATCTCACAAATTTTAATTGAATAATACAAAATAAAAAACCATTTAACCTATAAAAAAATTAATAAAAAAACATAAACTAATTCTTATACACAGTCCTGCCTTATCACTTCACGTAGATAAGATTAGATTTTCCATCCCCCACCCAAAGAGGAAAAAAAAAAAGATAAGAGATTGATAGTGATGCTTGGCCTTCTTTTACGGGTCATGTCCCTTCTCTTCTTTAAAGCTAAAAAAGAAAGACCAAAGATACAGGGACATATTCGTTCTTTTCCATCTTTTTCTTTTTCTACGAAATGAACTTTCGTTTCCCCCTATTCATCTCTCTTTTTTCATTATATCTCTTTTTTGTAAACCCATTTCTCGTTTTTCTGTAAGGTAAATTGCCACACTAATTTTTAATATTTTATGAAAAATTTTTATTTTTAATTTATTAGTCTTTAATTTTTAATTATAGTTACTAAAAGACTAATATAAAAGTTAAATAGTTAATTTTTGAATGAAAAAAGTGACAAATGACCTCAAAAGATGACAAATTAGTTTTTAAAATTAACAATTTAACTTTTAAATTAATCATTTGGTAATTAATTATTAAAATAAAAGATTGATGATTAATAAATCAAAAATTAAAATTAAAAACTAATTTTTTTTATTTTTTTTTGTGAAAAGTTAGATATTAATGTCGAACCTTTTCTTTATAAAAAACTATTGTTAACCATATCTTTAACCAAGTAGAAAGAATAAATAATTTTTCTATATAGTCTCTCCGTGTCCCTACTCGCCGACTGCCACAGCAAGCAGATTATCCCCACCGCGCGCATACACAGAGAGACATAATATAGCTGCTAGATTATAGATCTAGAGAGAGAGAGAGAGGGAGAGAGAGAGTTTTGTGTTGTTGTCGTCCATAAGAATAATAATAATATGGATAAAAGCTGTCAATCTTCAGGGGAGCCTTCCATAACCACGACGACGAGCAGCAGCAGCAGCAGAGACCAGTACCTGAAGCACCTCAACAAGCTCTCCCACAAGATCTCCAAACCCATCATCAAGAAACCTCTACCCTTTGGTCAGGATCATCATCCTCCTCTTGCTCACCGGAATCTGAGCTTCAATCCCCAGCCCCAGCCCCAGTCGCAGTCCCAGCCGCCGCCGCTGCTGCAGCCGCAACCCCAGCCGCAGAACCTCCAAGCCCAGCCTCAGCCCCAGCACCAGCCGCCGGTCTACAACATCAACAAGAACGACTTCCGAGATGTCGTCCAGAAGCTCACGGGCTCCCCGGCCCACGAACGGTTTCCACCCTCCTCTTCCTCCACTCCTCCTCCGCCGCCTAGTCACCAGCCCAAGCCCGCCAACTCCCGCCTCCAGCGGATACGCCCTCCGCCCCTTGCGCAAATTAGCAACCGCCCTCCTCCCCTGCTAAACAGCACCGTCCAGCCCCCGATACATCCCGCCGCCGCATTCGGCGGCATCGGTCGGCCGACGGCTCCGCTTTCTCCGCTCCCGCCTCTCCCGGCAGTCCACGCAGCGGCGGAGTCCCCTGTGTCGGCCTACATGCGATACCTCCAGTACTCGTTGTCGGCCGCCGTCGATTCGAATCAGAAGCAGGCCTCGGGATTCTCGCCGCTAGCGCCTCTTGTCTCGCCTCGGTGGAGCAATCTCGCGCCACCACAGCGGCAGGGGATTCTTCCTCCGCCTCCAGCCACAGCAATGATGCCGCCGCAGTTCCCGGTGCCGCCGTCTCCGCCGATTCCGTACGGGTGCTTGAACTCGCCGAGGTCGCCTTACCCATTGCTCTCCCCGAGCCTTCTGCTCTCGCCATCATCGGGTCAATTAGGGTTTCCTCAGCTCCCGCTCTCGCCGACCGTGCCGGTACCAAGCCCTAGATGGAGAGGGTTCTGACTCTGAGCTTTGGTAAGCCGCTCTCTTTGAAACGTTGTCGTTTCAAGGTTTAGAGTTTTGTTTTGATTTTTTCTTTTTGTTGTTCCCTTTTTTAAGTTGCTTTGTACATTTGGGACAAGGGGTTTTATTCAATCACCGGTGGTTGGATGGAAGGTCTTCCACCGCTGAGTTAACTTTAGTAGGAGTTTGTTTTGTGTAAATGGCATATCAACAAAACGACATGAAAAAAAGGAAGAAGAAAGAAAGAAAGAAAGAAAGAAAGAAAGGGACTCTACATTCGTTCTTTGGTCATGTTAGAGGAAAGTTAGAACAAGTTATAGATAGGTTAGAATCTGTGGTGAGAAGGATGTTACTGTTATTAGCTATTTTTTCGTTTGTGAAAATGCTGATGGACCCAATTTTCTATACATGCGTTTTTTCCAATGTCTCCCTAAATATTTTCGGTTCATATTGTTTGTCAATCTTTGTTTTGACAACAAATCATTTTAGTCTTCGATCAACTTGACCTTTGAAAGTACATGATTCTAGCAAAATTTCCTTTTGCTGTATGAGATTTTTTGGGAACTAGGAAGTTTATTATTTTTGCTAAACGCAGTCGAATTTTCTATTTGAAACTTTGAATGTACGTGACTAATTTAGGCAGATTGGTTTCTTGCAATTATGTCCTGGAATTCATGTTGATATTACTTGATTGGATGATGTATGCAATTAACTCTTGAAATTTCTTTACCGGTAGTTTAGCATTTATTTTCAAAATCCATCTTGTGGAATATGGTATTCACAATTTCGTTTGATAAAAACAATTTTCATTTCAATTCGGATTCACATGTTGCAATAAGATCGTTCAAGTTGTTGAAAATTGTGGAAAGTTTAGAAGTTAATAGAAAGAGCTGATGGACAATACCAGTAGAGGATTGGAACATCTTTTTTCCTACTAGAAAGTAGGATTGGAGAAGCTCAATCTCTGCACATTGATCCGCCATGTTTTTTATTTAGTGTTGATGTTCTTCCTACATTTTTATATTATAAGAAATGTGAATTTGCCTTGTTACGTAATTCTACTTGTTCAAATTTTCAATGTTCTTGCTTAACTTCATGCTTCGAGGAGTTTAACTAGGCAAAACGGGCTGGCAGCTTGGCTTTGAGATTGTAAGAAAGATAGTGTTACAAAAAGACACGCATAAATTTTCCCTTTATATTTTTATTGTGTTGTTTATGCATTCATCCCACCTCTAAGAATGACATCCTCCAGAATATATGAATAGATCCTATGCATCACCATGTTTTTGCTCGAAAATTTCACATGTTCTTCTTGTTTGTCTGCACGCACTTGTCTAAATTTGTGACAAAGATACCTCTCGTGTCGTTACCTTTCATGTCTGATCTAGATGGTTATATATATACACACACACACACATGCATATATATAAATATATATTGATGGTATATTTTCACATATCCGATACCATCAAATGTGCTAAGTAGAAAACAATGCTACTGTGCACTGTTGGTGTCTAACACTACAAACTAATGGAGGGTGGGTCTCAAAACATGGGATTTATACGTAGGATCTGTCTTTTATTAATTGTGGTGTTTAATAATGATAGTGTCCTAAATATTTTTCGAAGTACGAGTACTACAACGGATTATTGATAGATTGGTGATTATTGAGCAATGATGATAAATTGCATCCTTCTCCTTGAGGAAATTATTTGGTTAGTGATCTAGTATAAAGAATATGGTGTACTTGATTGATCATTTCCACTTTTTTAGGCCTGTTGCGTGGGGATTGCATTTGCATGCCGTTTGGCAGGATTATTAGAAACAGTCCAGTCAAGGCTCGTGTGGCTTGCTCAATAGGCAAGTTTCAAACCTAACAAAAGTCTCAACGCTGACATACCGAACTGAGTTTTTGTAGTTTGTACCATTCTGTTTCCATACAGATTGATATCTCTAGAAACAAACAGGTGTAAGAGATACCATACATGTGGGAGGGAAATCCAAGATTGATTTCTAATTATCCAATGACCCCAACACTACAAAATAGTGAGTCATCTGGAGTACGATAATTTTTAAGTTTTGTAGGAACAATACAAAATTGAGTACCAAACTTTCAATGCCTTGTAATGATGACAAAATAGGTACACTTTCTTTCCCCTTTGAAAATTCCACCTGAGCTGTAATAGGTGCAAATGCAACGAGGGTTTGGTTCGTGAATATTCCTTGGTGCCAAAATAAGATTGAAGACTTGGTCAAATTCAGCGATGGCTCGTTATTGTTACCATTTTTTTTAATAAGAATTCCTTGTCACGATTAATACATAGAAGATCATAGCCATATTGTCTCGCACAGACCGCGTGGTTTCTTGACGATAAAGAATGAGAAATTATCTTAATTGGAATTAATAATCAAAAGAAAAAAGGTCATTTCTAGGGTAAGACTTGGAAGGAAAAAAAAAAGGAAAAGAAAAGAAAGAAAGAACTATCTTGCTCAGCGGTCTGGTCTATGTTAGAAACATACGTTACTCGTAAAGAGAATCTTAAAATATTGACAACTCTTTTTATTTCTTTGGTCCTAAAAATATATGTTTTTGACAAAAAGGTCCCCAAAAGATTTTTTTTGAAGTATAACATTATTTTTTGTCTAAAATTATGTTTAAATGCTCTAAAATAAAGTTAATTATAGTGATTATTGATTATAAACCATAAAGATTTCACTAATGTTGGTGAGGAAATTAGTCATGCAATCCATTATATTCTAGTTAAGTTGGTTTAAATTATAACGATATAATTAAAAACAAACATAATTTTAGTTATCAAATTATATATTGTTTGATTAGATACTTTCTATTATCCTCGATTATATTTACATTTTTTAGAAAATACAAAGTATGTAATTGAATAACTAACTGTTATGTTGTTGTTATTTAGTTACGTCGTTATAAATCGGTATCAACTTACGAAAAAAATAGAATATAATTATTTATGATTTTTTTAATTTATAATCAATCGCTTTGTTGTTAATAGTTGTCATAATTAACTTTATGCTAGGGTATTTAAATATTATTTTTGAACAAAAAATAATGAGTTGTACTTTAAGAAAAATTATAGCTTTTAAAGGCCTTTCTATGAAAAAAAAAATCGGGATCTAAGGAACAAAAAAAATCAAAGTATTGATATCTATTAAGTCATTTAATAACGAAAAGAATATGAGCACTAATAGTGCCAACAGATTAAGAGTTTGGGGACTTAAGTGTCCAAATTCTTAAAATGAGGGCTAAGATGCTAAAAGATCAGGGGTTTGTGGACCCAATTATCCAAATTTTTAAAATAGGGATCCAAGTGCCAAGTGTTATAAAGTTTTGAGACATGTGGCATAAAAATCCTTTTTTTTAATATGACATGAATAAACATATTTTTAAAAGTGAGGCATAGTATGTAATTTTCTCAAAAAAATTTATAGAATTTAAAATTAGAGCTGAACTACATTTTAGGGGAGTTTTCTCAATTAGGTTTTTAAGGTGGACAAAAATAGACAAAAAAATATTTTGAAATTGTTCTCTAATTTCTCCTTTGAGATTGCAGGAACCTTAAAGATCTTATCCCACAAAAAATGAGTTAGGATAATGAGTTAGGAATTCACAGTCAATTCAAATATTAGATTCGATTAGCAATTTAATATCCGTTGGTTTTAAAGGTGTTAATTCTGACCGTCCGATCTAGTTTGGCCCGAATTGGGCGAAAAAGAAAAAATCAAATCTGGCCGACTTGCTCAAATTTTTATAAGGAAATTTTAAAAAATTATATAATCGGAACGGCCTAGCCCGTGCTTGGGCCAAAGGGAGGGGCCATGGACCAATCAGATTAACTCAGCCTAAATTGACAGCTCTTGGTTCTTAACATTTATTTATTCATTTATTTATTTATTTATTTTTTTTGCTTTTCAAAGATCTTTGTACCTTCCTGTGGTGAAGGGAGCAATGGCAAAAGATTTATGGCTTGACCCACCCCCTCCCCCCGAATCTTTTTGCAAGAAGATCTAGGGTAGGCTACTAATCTCTTGGAGAGAAGGATGAGCGTGAAAAAAAAAAAAAAAGTGTATATGTGCGCGTGTTGCATGATACATGGTCGATTTGTCATGGTTTGACACAATGGTTTAAAAGAAGAAGGAAAAGGGGGACAAAAAAAAAAAATAAAGAGAAGAAAAGAAAAGAAAATATATCTTGGCAATTGAGTCCGTAAGTTTAGATAACAGTTGTATAAACACCTTTAAAGGATAGTAGTGGTTGAATTTTAAACACAAAAAGGACTCTGTAGAGTTTGTGAGCTAAATCTAAAAGGCAATAATGAAACATTAATAGGTTATATGGGAACTTGTTTTGAACTACATAAAATTATAGTTTAAATCAATTTTACTACTGGGCAATTGTTAGACATGTATGCCCTAAGGAGTAAAAATGTAATACGTTTTTGAAGACATTTTTATCAATAAAGAATTTATTCATTTATATATATACCAAATCTTGTCCTCTTTACGTTCATATTTGTTGAATGTATGATAAGCAAACAGTAATCTGAGACTGTCAGTCTAAACCTTAAGAATTGGGCATATGATGGGATGATTATGCGGTAGACACGATTCTTAAGGTGATGGTCTAAAACATATGATCCGCAATCGAGGGAATAAAGTTGGGCGCTTTATTCATGTAAAGATTGTTATGTTATTTATATCCCTTTTGGGAGATGGTTTGTCTTGACCATCGGAGTTAGACTCCGTGAATAGAAACATTGGCGCGTTATCATAGGTGACGACGTGTTGGATCGGGACATAAAGTGAATTGATTTGGATTAATAATTCTGTCTTGACAAATCGATTCACTTTAGACAGTCATTTGTATTGTATCTTAATCCTAAGATGAATAGTGGGCCCGTTGTCTCGACTTGTGTCTTTTGATGTACCAATGGGTGACTCCCACATCTCTATAGTGGTATGTATGCCGGTACGTTGAAGGCATGACTCTTGATAGCGTAGACTTGTTATTCATAGATATGGAATCCATAGCTCCTCTTTAGGAGTAATGATATCCTCTTATATGCGTTGTCTTGTAATTGAAAAACTGGAGCGCTCAACCATTTGGATACATAGGTGTTATCGAATGGTATACTATCTTTGGATGGTAAGTTTTCTAATGGTGAGACAATGGAACGTAAGATAAAAATAATCGGGAAGGTAAGACAGAACTTGTCCTTAAGCCGATTATGGATTATCATATGGGGATACGATATACTATGATATGTCATGGAGACTTAGCTACATGAGCTTCGTAATTCTATAAAGTTCGAGAGTGCAGCTCCAAGCTTTTAGTGGAGTAACGTTGGAGTTGATAATTGTGAAATGTATATATGGGATATTGGGTTTCATAATTATCATGAGCTTGAACTTTATAGGTTCATTTTGGTCCCCTTTGCTAGCTCACAAAGTCCTGTAACGACACGGCGTGCTTTTTCAATAATTGGTGACTTATGTCGGATTTATCAGATTGGTTTAAAATTTGTAAGAATCAAATAATTCATGTCTGTTTATTGGTTGTATTAATTTTGTAAGAAATTAGTTCAAGATAAACTTGTTGAATTATTGCGATCAGATAATTCTTGTCTGTTTATCGGTTGATTTAATTGTGGATAAATTAGATCAAGATAAACTTGTAGAATTATTGTGAATTGATTTATTTTCTTAGAGATTATCTTGATAAAGTTTGTTTTGATCAGATATCTTCTCTATTGGGTTATTTGAATCAAAATTGAGACTTTATCCTTTAGAATCTCGGGTGGAAAATAAAAGATTCGCGGATATTTTTTCTCGGGAGTTCGGCCTGCCGGATGACGTGTTCGGCCTGCCGAACTGGCTTGTTCGGCCTGTCGATCAGCGGAGATAAGATTACGCGTTTTCACGCGGATCTTATCAGATATTGATCCTAACTTGATTCTGTTTCGAGTTTTTAAGACCTAATCTGATATGGACTGACCCCAGGACTAATAGCTATATAGAGGGAGTGAGTCACATGATTTACTCAGATTAATAGAGATCAATTTGAGAGATTAAGAGTGATACTCTTCTAGTGAGCATCTGAAAACTCCCTGAGAGCTTTTGTTCATAAATCACGAACACTAGCTTTGGGTTCTCTCTATTGGTTGGAAGGAGAGTCATCGGTGGAAGAGCTGTACGTGTGAGCCCACACTCACTCTGGTTGTGGATAGAGAATAGCAAAGAAGACCAGTTGGTTGAGGCTCTTCTGGAACGTTACTTCTCTACACAGGTTGCGGAGGTTCTTCGGCACACTGAGGTTAGTAAGATCTGTTTAATTTATACATATAACATGTCAAACTTGTGTTTTAAAAATTACTGTGATGAAAAATTTTAAAATTCCGCTGCGCACTTTGTTTCCAATAGCAATTTGATATGTGTTTAGAACGTTTTAAACATTTTGAACCTATGGGCCCACAAAAATGGTAAAAATAGCAAGGATTTTTTAAAACATGCTAAATTTTTGGTTTTGAAAACTTGATTCTTTTTAAGTTCTCTAACCATTTTGAATAATTATCTATAGTAAAAATATTTTCCATTCTTGTTTTCTTTCGTAACATATAATTTTTTAAACATTAATTCTCTGATGTAATGTTTTACTCTCGTTGTAAATCTTTACATTTTAAACACCAGCTTAAAACCACATAGTTCAAAATTGACAGTGCAAACCACAAAATTCAAAACCACGCTATTTTGAATTTGTGTACCAAATGATACTTTTTTTTTCTTTCACAAGATTTGTATTTCAAAACCGACTTTGATTTAAGCTTAGTTTGAAGTTTGAACGACATTTCTAAGCAACCCATAAAATGAGTTCTCTACCCCCCATTTGGTTCGAAAGTTCGAATTGTATTAATCTGAACTTGTATAGTTTGAAAAGTAATTTGAACTGATGTTAGCTACAGTGTTAATTAGAACAGTATATCTAATTTGAATTTGCGTTTGGATTGGTATTGATAACTCTAGTTTGAAGCATGAAAAAATTATTTAATTAAAGAATAAACATAAAATATGTAAAAAGAAGTTATTTAATTAAAAAATAATATGAATTAGTAGTATTAAATTACAAATAAAAATACATAGAAGTGAAATAATTGCTCAATATTGATTCGAAATGTTGAAATAGACGAGGGATTTGAATTCTAAATTGGACAATTCTAAATTGAACTGTCAGTATAGTTCGAAATAAATACTTTACCAAATATGAATTCAAATTGTAATAGCTGTTTGAACTGAGCTGAATTGGACTGAACAAACACGGCCTCTTTTTCTCCCTCCACCGTGGCACACGGTTGTTGACCTCCTCTCTTGCTCTCTCATTTCTTTCTCTCGTTTTTTTCTAACTCTCTCAACACCCAAACACCATAACTCCTCTTCCATGACTCTCTCTCTGCCGACCCTAAGATGTTGAGTCCCCTCGATTGGTTGCCTATCATTTGGCGACTCCAAGGTAGCCAAAAGTCTCCAATATGCTTGCCCATTGGGCAATCATAGGTCAAGAATATTTTCTTTTCCAATATGTAGGAATAGATAGAAATAGAAAGGGCAAAACCGGTATGATACACATGTACCTTCCATTAGTGATAGGGTGAACACTTTTGTAAGGAATAGTCCTACTCTCCATTTTTCTATCAATTTTGAGTTGTTAACGAGCATGTATTTAGAGTAATATCACGTCAATTAAAAAATAAGATATTGTGTTTAGGAAAAGATAACAACTCAAAATTGTTATAAAAGTTAAAATTTAAGTTGGTGTCCTTGATATACTTTTTTGTAATTTTTTAAGGAGATTATTGAAAAATAGAAAAAGTAAATATCCAATTAATTTGCTCCTAGAAATATGTCAATGTTTATATTTGACGGGTAGAGCTATCATTTTTAAGCATTTTTTTCAATTGACATCTTTAATTGCATTTTAACTAGCGTCTTAATTGCATTTTGCGCACGCTTTATTAGTAGCTGGCTAGCAGCTGGAACCGTTTGTTTTTTTACATCTGTTTTGGGGGCATTTCAGGGTTGTTTCATCAATTTGAATGGACCGAAGGATTTGGTCAAGCGCCAGGGTGTCGTCATAATATTGACAAAAATAAAGGTGTTATTATAATTTTCTCCCTTTCAGAAAAGGCAGACCCACCAAGGAAGAGGGGGGGACGAAAAAGAAAATAGCCCGCTCAAAGTGGCTGGAAATTGAAACAAACGGGGCTACTATTGCGGACCCAGGTCCACCTTAAGCTTCACCATGGACTTGCACTGCCATTGGAAGAAATGGGGTCCAATGTACGGCTCGTACTGTATATAGCCTACCCCACATCAATATGGTCTCATCTTCATCTCCGGTGTCAGACTTTTAATAACCAATCAGATGTTTGATGAGCATAAAGGATGAAGAAGAAGAATAAAAGAGAGAGCAATCACGAGCGGTGTTGAACAAACGAGGCGCACTTGGAAAAATTTACAGGAAAAATGTCATCCAACCATCCACTCATGCTTCGTTGGAAATGTCGACCCATACAGGCCTTCGGCACAAAATACAAATGATCATCTATATATTTATATATATGGACTTATATTTTACTCTGCAACTAGTGATTATATTTGCCAACTCGTAACAATTTCAACCATATATATATATATGGTACCCTTCTACAAGTGATTGCATTTGTTAACTCGTAACAATTTGGGAATGACAATTTCATAGTATTCTTGCTCAATGGATCCAACCTTGTGTTTGGCAACATTAACTTGAAGTTATATGAGTTCAATACTTAAATACTGTAAAGTTTTCACACGCTACACTTATGAGTTCAAACCAAAGTTAAACACTCAAAAATAACTAAAAAACTTGACGTTAAACACCTTATATTTATTACCGTAGACAGTTTATAGGGTGTTTCAAAGAATGGTTCAACTCATCACCATAAAAATAATTCAAACCTTTCTTATGTTTATACAATGTTTGGCATAGTAGTGAAAACTATTTGTTAGAACTATTTACTGTAGTATATAAGAGCTTTATACAATACCAACCATTTTTTTTACTGTAACATGTGAAAACTTTATACTGTTTATAATTAAAATAATGGTCCAAATTATCCTATGCCAAACACCTGCTTAGTTCTAAACATTGTAGTTGCTGCTGTAGCAACCTTTGATTTACTTTTTAACATTTGAAACTTAACACTGTTAATAGCTCTAATCGCTCTGCCTAATAGCTCGAATAGCTCTGCCTAAGGTAAATACCAAATACATTCCTATTACTTGTATATCTCATCGATTACTCTCGCGTAACATAGACAGAGGCGACTCGAATATGTAAGAATTTCAAGTTATAAAAGTTTGATGGAGAGATTTGAAACGAGGCATGTCACTATTAGGGACAACAATCACAAAAAAATCCTTGACGATTAAGATCGTGGTGCCAACTTCAGAGAAGTTTTGGATTATTCTAAAAACTTGTACCACTTAGATCCTCAAACGATGATATGTATATTAGCGTACCGGACAAGGAGTAGAAACATTCATCGGAAGGACACATGCTTGAAACGAGAGATATCAAACTAGATATGCCAACAAAGATAAGAGGCTTTAATATCTTCAAGCAATAAAAAAGCTCATTAAGAAACACAACCAATGAAGCAAACTATTAAGAAAGGAGAAGAAAAAGGAAAATAAAGACTCAGCGCGTCGATCATTCAGTGACAGAGACAAGAATATGCCTAAAATCTCAGAATAACACCGAAATCAGAAATGAGCGCCTTCTCCTATTAAAAACATATAGAGGAGAAGTTCAACCCTAAGTTTTGCAACTACGCTCACTGCTGCTCGTCGCTAGGCTTGGAAGCTTCTTTAATTTCATCAGCCCCATCATCCTGTAAATCCAAAACAAAATATAAGTCAATGCGCCGATGTATAAAGGGTCCAAAAAAAAATACAAAAACAAGGTAGATCAATCTAATACCTGCATGTCAGAAGTCCACAGAGTGAGATTGTCGCGAAGAAGTTGCATGATCAAGGTGCTGTCCTTGTACGACTCCTCGCCCAGGGTATCTAACTCAGCGATTGCTTCGTCAAAAGCCTAAAAAACGAGCAGACGAAGCATCACAGGAAGTAAGATTATAATGTGAATTACCTCGTAACCAGATCAAAGTTGGACAAGGCAGTTATAACTGTTAATTTGCTCGGGCGCAAAAGAATGAACAAGAGCTTCCGAAATTCCAAACCCAAAGCACAAACTAAATCTTTTATTAACTTCCAATCAAAGAATGGCCTGAACCAATTTAGAAATCACACAAAGCATGAAATAAATTGACAATGAGATATAATCTTCATTTTAGTACCTGTTTAGCAAGGCTGCAGGCACGGTCAGGCGAGTTAAGAATCTCGTAGTAGAACACGGAGAAGTTCAGAGCCAATCCAAGACGGATTGGATGTGTAGGTGCCAGCTCAGAATTGGCAATATCCTGCTGATCCAAAATGGATAAGATACCACAGAAATGGGCACAAATTATAATAAAAATAATAATAACCTTGAAAATAAAATTTAGAATGATCCCAGAAATAAATGAGGTCCAGTTCATTTTTTATCTTTCGCTCTTTTAACTGACTCAAGGTTTCACCCATCGTACATAAATGTATTATCACGAATCTCTGATCCAAGTCACAAGGGCAACGATAGTTGGTTTTGAAACTAGAAATTGTTTAATACTCTTCAGCAATTGATGTTGCTATGGAGGATAATTACTTAAAAGACGCAAATATGAGACATTTATAAAGAAAACAAGACCAAAAGATCCGCATTTTTTCCTTAAAAAGAATTTAAAAAAAGAGCAAAAAAGTCAAAACTAACCACAGGCGCAAAAGAAAGCTTCAAATAACACGTTTTTGTTTACCACATTCCTAACAGATCCGCACCGCAAACAAGAAATCAGATCGGAAAACCAGCAAATTGACAAATTGGAGCGACGAAATCGGAAATCTAAAGGCACAAGTCAGCACATGGGCACAGAAATCCAGGAAAAAGAAGAGGACTAGAGAGATACCTGAGCGGATTTGTAAGCGGCGAGAGTGCTCTCGGCCGCCTCCTTGCGCTCGCCTCCGGTCTTGAACTCGGCGAGGTAGCGGTGGTAATCGCCCTTCATCTTGAGGTAGAAGACCTTGGAGTCGCCGGCGGAGGCGGAAGGGATGAGGCGGGTGTCGAGGAGCTTGAGGATGCCGTCGCAGATGTTGGAGAGCTCGGTCTCGATCTTGGATCGGTAGTCGCGGATGACGGTGACGTGGTCCTCGTTGCCGCGGCTCTCCTCCTTCTGCTCGATGGAGGAGATGATCCGCCACGAGGCGCGGCGGGCTCCGATCACGTTCTTGTACGCGACTGAGAGGAGGTTCCGCTCCTCCACCGTCAGCTCCTCATTCTCCACGGCGGCGGAGACCTTCTCCATGAACTCCACCATCTCCTCGTATCGCTCGGCCTGCTCGGCCAGCTTCGCCATGTACACGTTCTCCTCGCGAGCGGAGGCCATTGTTCTTCGAAGATTCGTGCTAGAGAGAGAGAGACTGAGGTTAGATCCGGCCGGGTTTGAGAGAGAGAGGGGTCAAGGGGGTGGGAATTGGAAACGGGGGTTGGCTTTTTTAGGAGAGCGTAGTGGAGCGATAATTGCGTTGAGGGCAGAGGAGGGATTTTTGGGGGATGCGATGTGGACCGTTGGATCTAACGAAGGATTTTTTATTTTTGTTTTTGAGGGGTTGTGTTTTTTGTTTTTTTTTCCCTTTTTTTAGTTAAAATTTAATTTTCGTTGTCTTCTGCTTGGTACTGGCCGGTACGGTACCGATGGCAGCTGTCAAACACGGGGTTCTGATTTGCGCAAGCTAAAGGTGTCTTCTTTTTTCCATTATTATTTTTTTTAATTTTTTAATTTCAATGTATACGTGCACATTTGGGTTGGTTTCCTTGGATTCTTACCATATGGTATGACTCTCGGGCCCAAAAGATTTTGTGGGCCTAACTTGTTGGGGGAAGAGTCGATAAATACTATTTTAAAAAAAATTACAACACGTCTCTAAATTATTGTTATAAAATTAAAATCTAACACTATATTTAAAATATCTTAAAAATATATTTAATAATATAGTAATTATTTTAATTATATTATATATTATACTATATAATTACATATAAATAATTTTAATGATATTATTATGAGACATTTATATAATTTTTACAAATTAGAGTCATATTTTAATTCAATAAACATAATTGAGCCAATTGTCTCATTAACCCTACTATTTTGTGGCATTCTTTTTCAATCTTGCGACTTTACGAAGAAAGCTTGAATTAATATGAAACGTCTAAAGAGTATAACAACATAGTTAATATAAGCATTTTAGGTTAGAACAAAACAAACATATATTATCTAATGTATTTTAGCCTTTGGTTAAGAGAAATAGTATGAATCAAGGAAGTAAAAAATAAATAGTAGAACATATTGTGATAGTAAAGAAGTGGTATACTGCTTAATTTACTCTAGACGAGAACCCTTGTAGGCCTTGCTCTTTTCTGAAATATTTTCATAAAATTGACTTTTGCATACAAGCTTCCTTTTAAAAAGCACTTCTTTACGAAAAATATTTCAACTTTGAAACTTTTAATGCCATTAACTATATCTATGGAGTAAGTTTGGCATAATCTTTTTAAGCGTGTCTTCAAAAATTCATTTAATAAATGTGGCATAGGATGTAATATTTTCTTTCATAAATTTTATCTTTTGAAAATTACTTCTATAAACGCAACCCTATTTGAAATTATGTCACTAAGAAAACTTTAATATATGAAAGAGAAGAGGAAGAGAAAGTTAAGAGAGTGATAGGATTTGTTTATTTAAATTAGTTAGAAAAAAATTTAGATAACACAATAGTTATTTTAAGGGAAATTTTCATAAATGTAATCTTTTAAGATTTATTTTTTATAAGTGTCACACAAGTTTATTTGTAACATAACTTAATATATAATATGAACAATAATATGGTATAACTATTTTTTAAATGTGGCATAAATAAACACAACTTTTAAAATTATGACATAGCAATCTCGTCTTCTCTAAAAATCTCCCTTTCCTAATACACGGTCAAAATGGCACCCTTGTCCTCACTCATAAGGGAGTAGACCTCGGTTAAAATTTATGGAAAGATTAAGACACAAATAACCTTTGTGTTGATAGCTATAACCCACAAAAATACACTCAGTTGACCGGAATATTGTTTCTGCAGTTCCTAAAACATCCACTTTTCCTGCATTCACTTCTAGTTCCTCCTCACCTTCTAGTCTTTCTTTGCCCACATCAGCTTCTCCTTCTACTCCTACTTCCTCTACTTCACCCTCTACCACTAATGGCTCCCCTATGCACACACGTAACAATACCTCTTTTTCTGCAACAGCTGGTCCTTCAACTCAACTCATGTTTTGTTGCAGATATGGAGCCAAATCAAGTAGACAACCCAACAAAAGGAAGGAAAAGGGAGAAAATCGCGTCCTCGAAGGCAAGGAGCAAGCGTCGCGGCTCTGGCAGAAGAGCGCCGCGGCGCTGGGCGAAGGCGCCAGGACAAGAGCGCCTAGGCCCTATGTGGAGAGCGCCTAGGCGCCAGGACAAGAGCGCCTAGGCGCTATGTGGAGAGCGCCTAGGCGCCAGGAAGATAATGCCGAGGCGTCGAGTGGTGAGCGCCTAGGCGCCAGGAGAAGAGCGCCTAGGCGCCGCAGCGCTCGTTTCGAGCGCCGCGGCGTTGAAGCGCTGTGCTGCGCGATGTGTTTTGAATCAAAGTCGAATTCAAAGGTCCCAAAACGGGAAACCACTAGGGTTTCCCATTAGTTGCTATTTTCTCCTCCTTTGGTTATAAATAGACACAAGGTGGCTAGGGTTGTGGGTGTGAAAGGAGTGTGAAAATTGTGAGAGGCATAATTTTGTGAGAGGCAAAATTCTTGAGAGCTCCATCCTTGAGAGAAGAAAAAATTCCCATTGGGTGTTAGATAGAAGAGAGTTTTGGTAAGCACAATTTGTGAGTGTGAGAAACTGCTCTTGTAATCTGTAATCTCCTTCATCATAGTGGAATCTGCAAACGGTAGAAACAGGACGTAGTCTCAAATTTGGACGAACCTGTATAAAATTTTGGTGTCTCTTTTTCTTCTTTTCTCCTATTTATTTTCTGCAATTGTTCGTTCTTGCGATCCTTGGAATTAGGAGTCGCCTAATTCCCCAACAACTGGTATCAGAGCCAGGTTTTGATCAAGAACGATGACTGGAGAAGAAGGTATGGCAGCTGGCATCACCAAATTTGATGGTTCAGATTTTTCCTATTGGAGGATGCAAGTTGAAGACTATCTCTATAGCAGGAAACTGCACTTACCCTTGGGTAATAAGCCCGAAGGCATGAAGGATGAGGAGTGGAGTCTCCTTGATAGACAGGTACTCGGTGTGATCCGTTTGACTTTGTCAAAGAACGTTGCCCACAACGTTACGAAGGAGACTACTACCGTAGGGATGATGAAGGCTCTGTCAGAGATGTATGAGAAGCCCTCAGCCAATAACAAGGTACATCTCATGAAGAAGCTTTTCAATTTAAAGATGCCGGAAGGTGCCTCGGTGGTAGAGCACCTGAACAGTTTCAACACCGTCCTAAACCAACTAGTCTCGGTAGAGATTAAATTCGATGATGAGATCAATGCCCTAATCCTCTTGGCCTCGTTACCGAATAGCTGGGAACCCATGAGGGTGGCCATTACAAATTCGCTTGGGAATGCCAAACTGAAGTTTGTTGATGTCAGAAATTCTATTCTGGCGGAAGAAGTTCGCAGGAAGGACTCAGGTGAAGCCTCTTCATCGAACTCGGCCCTTAATGTTGATAATAGGGGCAGGAAACTTGACAGGCAATCCAACAGGGATAATGGCAGGAGAGGCAAGTCGAGGAATGGGAGAAGCAAGTCAAGGAACGGTAGGACAATGGAGTGTTGGAACTGTGGGAAGACGGGCCACTTGAAAAAGAACTGCAGGGCTCCAAGGAAGAACGAAGACAAGACTAATGACGCAGCCAACGCCGCCACTGAAGAGCAACATGATGCTTTAATCTTGTCTGTCGACAGTTCTTTTGATTCGTGGGTGATAGACTCAGGAGCATCATTTCACACCACAGCACACCGTCATGTCCTGGAGAACTACGTTGCTGAAAATCATGGTAAGGTTTATCTCGCTGATGGAGAACCTTTGGATATAGTTGGCATTGGAGATGTCAGTTTAAAAATGCCTAATGGGTCGGTATGGAAGATTCATAAGGTGAGACATGTTCCTAAACTAATGCGCAACTTGATTTCGGTGGGGCAACTAGATGATGATGGACATAAAGTAACCTTCAATTGTGGAGGTTGGAAAGTCACGAAAGGAGCGATGGTTATTGCTCGGGGACGCAAGGCTGGAACTCTCTACATGAACTCTAGTTGCAGAGATACCCTATCAGTTCCTGATTCTGCTACCAATACTGAGCTATGGCATTATAGGCTCGGTCACATGAGTGAGAAGGGTATGAAGGTGCTTCACTGCAAAGGAAAACTGTCGGGTTTGAAAACTGTTGATCACAGTTTGTGTGAAGCCTGCATCTTTGGTAAACAGAAGAGAGTGAGTTTCTCAAAGATGGGTAGAGAGCCTAAGTCCAGGAGATTGGAGCTTGTTCACACAGATGTGTGGGGGCCTGCGCCGGTGACTTCCCTTGGTGGCGCAAACTACTATGTGACGTTCATTGATGACTCAAGCGAGAAGGTATGGGTTTACTTTCTGAAAAACAAATCTGATGTGTTCGATGCTTTCAAGAGATGGAGAGCCATGGTGGAGAACGAGACAGATTTGAAGGTGAAGTGCTTGCAGTCTGACAATGGGGGAGAGTACCTAGGTGAAGATTTCAGGCGGTACTGTGCTGAGAATGGGATAAAGATGAGGAAGACCATTCCAGGGAAACCACAACAGAATGGGGTAGCTGAGAGGATGAACAGGACTTTAAACGAGCGTGCTAGGAGCATGAGGTTACATGCAGGGCTGCCAAAGATGTTTTGGGCTGAGGCAATTAACACAGCCGCTCATCTGATAAACAGAAGTCCATCCACACCGCTGAAGTTCAAGCTACCGGAAGAAGTCTGGAGCCATAAACAGGTGGATCTCTCTTACTTGAGAGTGTTTGGTTGTGTTTCTTATGCACATATTGATTCTACTGCTAGAAGTAAACTGGATGCCAAGTCAAAGAAGTGCTTTCTGGTTGGCTATGGCGGACTTGAGTTTGGTTATCGTCTCTGGGATGACCAAAGCCGGAAGATTATCAGGAGCAAGGATGTGATCTTCAACGAAGGTGTTCTGTACAAGGACAGAGACAGCACGGACTCCAGGGGTTCAGGTTCTGAAGATAAGAAGCCTGAGGTGATTCCATTGAAGGATCTGCCTGAAGTGGAGGTGCAAAATCCAGAGGTTGAAGACCAGGAAAACATAGCTCTAGAAGAAAACCAGAGGACTCCTGCCACACCAGTCAGGAGGTCTAGCAGGACAATCAGACCACCGCAGAGATACCCCCCAACTCTGCATTACATCTTGTTGACCGACAAAGGTAAGCCAGAGAGCTTTGATGAAGCCGTGGAGGCTGGAGATTCGGTCAAGTGGGAGTTAGCCATGAGGGACGAGTTGGATCGGACATGGCAACTGGCAAAGTTACCACAGGGTAAAAAGTCCTTGCACAACAAAAGGGTATACCGGGTAAAAAATAAAAGTGCTGGTAGCAAACGGTATAAGGCAAGGTGGGTGGTAAAAGGATCCAGAGATATGCTCACCAAGATGGATCCGATTGAGAAACTGAAGTTGTGCGCAACTTCAGTTGGACTTCTCCAAGAGGCGTGAGAATTCGTTGCCGCTGCAGTGGGAGACATGGTGAATTGATTAGTCTCCAAGTGGGAGATTGTTGCAGATATGGAGCCAAATCAAGTAGACAACCCAACAAAAGGAAAGGAAAAGGGAGAAAATCGCGTCCTCGAAGGCAGGGAGCAAGCGCCGCGGCTCTGGCAGAAGAGCGCCGCGGCGCTGGGCGAAGGCGCCTAGGCGCCAGGTGAAGAGCGCCTAGGCGCCAGGACAAGAGCGCCTAGGCGCTATGTGGAGAGCGCCTAGGCGCCAGGAAGATAATGCCGAGGCGTCGAGTGGTGAGCGCCTAGGCGCTAGGAGAAGAGCGCCTAGGCGCCGCAGGGGAGCGCCGCAGCGCTCGTTTCGAGTGCCGCGGCGCTGACGCGCTGTGCTGCGCGATGTGTTTTGAATCAAAGTCGAATTCAAAGGTCCCAAAAACGGGAAACCACTAGGGTTTCCCATTAGTTGCTATTTTCTCCTCCTTTGGTTATAAATAGACACAAGGTGGCTAGGGTTGTTTGTGTGAAAGGAGTGTGAAAATTGTGAGAGGCAAAATTCTTGAGAGCTTCATCCTTGAGAGAGAAAAAAATTCCCATTGGGTGTTAGATAGAAGAGAGTTTTGGTAAGCACAATTTGTGAGTGTGAGAAACTGCTCTTGTAATCTGTAATCTCCTTCATCATAGTGGAATCTGCAAGCGGCAGAAACAGGACGTAGTCTCAAATTTGGACGAACCTGTATAAAATTTGGTGTCTCATTTTTTTCTTTTCTCCTATTTATTTTCTGCAATTGTTCGTTCTTGTGATCCTTGGAATTAGGAGTCGCCTAATTCCCCAACATGTTTTGCTCTCAAGGTTCTCGGACCCTTGTCTTACTTCCTTGGTATTGGGGTTCACCGTACTACTCAAGGCTTATATCTAACACAATCCAAGTATATTTCTGATCTATTAGCTCGTGCTGAAATGAGTAACTGCAAACCTTATCAGACACCAATATCTTCAAGTCCACCGTTGTCTCTCTATGATGGGCAATCTCTCAGCGATTTTTAGGAGTTTCGAAGCATTGTTAATTCATTGCAATATTGCACTATAAGATGTGAGTTATGTCGTCAAAAAAATGTGCCAATTCCTTCATTCTCTTACAACCACTCATTGGCAAGCTATCAAGATGATCTTACGGTGTTTGAAGTCCACTGTTTGTCATGGACTATATCTTCTACCGACCTCTGACTATACTCTCACTTGCTACACTGATGTAGATTGGGCCAGTTGTCGGGGATGATCGTCGTAGCACTGCTGGTTACCGTTCATTTCTTGGTCCTCTTCAAAGCAACGAGTCGTTTCTTGTTCTAGCATTGAATCTGAATATCGGGCCCTTGCTAGTGCCGCCTCTAAGATATCTTGGATTGAATCTCTTCTTCGTGAGCTCTCTATGCCACTGTCGTCGCCTCCTGTGCTATATTGTGACAATATTAGTGCGGCGAACTTAGCCGCAAATCCAGTTCTTCATGCCCGCACTAAACACGTAGAGATCGATCATCATTTTATTCGAGACAAAGTCATGCAACATCAGTTACCGATTCAACATGTCTCCTCTGACGATCAGCCTACCGATGCCTTGACGAAGCTGCTTCTTACTCAACGGCTTCTCAATCTTTGTCCCAAGCTCACAGTCCTTCCAAGGCCAATGAGCTTGAGGGAATGTTAGAGCATAACTGAGGGTCTATGTCTTTATTGTGTGCAGCAGCGTATTATATTGCTTGCTCTATTAGAGGTTTTCCTCTGATATAAGTTCAATTCATTCTTTCTGTGCAGCATTGGTAGCCTTAGGACAAGTATAAATCTTGATTAGTTCAGCATTTATACCCTAGTATAAATATTCGCTACAGTAATGGAAAAGTCCTAAGCTGGGTTTCATTTCATCTTCTTTCTCGAGACTCTCTCCTGCACCCCAATACTCTGTTTTCTTCCCATTTCTGACTAAACCAAAAAAAACAACTCTAAATTCAGATTTAATCACCCATCTTTTTAGATGTTTTGAACTTATCTCTCACAAAAGTCAAAATTTCAACCCATCTTATGCGTGCGTGCGTGCTTGTTTTCCAACGTCCACTTTGCACCATGGAAAGTGCAGAACTGTGGACCAATTTGTGGCCTGAACTTTAGTCAAAGGTCCACTTGACATTATTTTCTATTCTATGCTTTCCTAAAGCGACCTTTATATATACAGGCCCCTTTAATTTATCTTATGATAAGTATAGTCCATCATAAAACCACACCTAATTTGTTGTAATAGATTTGTCGCTTCCTTAAAGTCATTTGCTTCTTTAAATCAGGGAGCCACTTTCACTGGTTTTCAACTTAAAGTTCGAGAAATGTGATGTCAAAGGATCCATTGAGCACCATTTGCAATACATATTAGACGAAAGGGTAATCACGAGAGACATTTTCATACATTCCCCAATCTCAAAGGCAAGTAATAATTTCAATTTCAACGACTTTAATATGATGACAGGCAACATTCTGCAACTCTAGACTTCCTTTTGCACTCTGATGTTGCCACGTCATGGGGAATCACAAACAAGCGGGCCCAGCATATAGATTGAGTATTAATTTAAAGTTCAAATAACACATTTTTCTTTTTAATTATTGTGCAGCTGGCAAAATGCATTAAAATAACTAGTTTCAATTTTTTTTTGTCTTTACTGTGATTCTCCGCCCATAGTTAGTCCGTTATTCTATAATGGTTTACATAAATCAATTTAGGTTTCGCTTGACTTGGAAAAATAGAAACCTCAAGTGTAAAACAAAAAAGATGCCCATTGTAAGTACATAAAATCAAAAGCACGGCCCCACAGTTTGGTTGTGTTAAAATCTCTCTCTCTCCCTTCCTCCCCAGTTATTATAAAATCAATATCTATTTGTAGTTATCTTTTGAAGGTATAAGAGTTTCTATCAATAAGCATAGCCATACTTGACCGGGACTTGCAATGGAGAAAAGCAAAATACAAATGTTGTACGAAGATTGCAGTGTGATTTTCTCTCAAAAAGAGCCCCCAAGTTTCCAACAAATCCAATGGCTCAAAAATCTCCTCGGTACATATTTTTCTTGGATAATATGTCAACCTCTCTATTCCTTTCTCTGTATTTTTTTTTTTAATCTCAAAAGTTGTTTTTGTTTAATTTACTTCGGAGAGACACAAGATCAAAATCGAATCTTTGATTGTTGATCAGGGATGTTTGAAGCCAAAGATGTTGGGATCGACGAATTTGGAGCAATGCGTGGAGATCCATCTTCAAGCCCGGACGAGAACAAGGGTCGGATTTATGGACAATGCATCTCCGAAATTACTTATATCCATATTCATGAATGTGACAATTTCTCTGTGAGTAGGAAATTTGGTTTGCTTTAAGCTCATCATTGTCGCTAGTACAATATACTCTACCCGTATAATACTATAACAAAAATAAGTAAATAAATGCGAGAAAGGAGAATGACAAGAATTTATGTTATATGAGCAGATTGGCGTGTTTTGTTTGCCTGCTGGAGGGACACTTCCGCTTCATGATCACCCAGGAATGACGGTTTTTAATAAAGTCCTCTACGGTTCAGTTTACGTGAAAGCGTATGATTGGGTGCTGAAAGTAGGTAGTTCACCCACCTCCAAAAAAACATGTAAGAATTACACAAACTTTCTCAATTAATTTCACAAAATCATAAATTTTTTTTTTTTGGTTTTTGATCATGACTTAAAATTGTCGATGTGGGTTATGAAGGGGGATTGGCTGGAACAGTGAGAGACAAGATTTTAACGGCGCCGTGCGAGACGTCCGTTTTGTACCCAACAAGTGGTGGCAACATTCATTCTTTCACTGCAATAACTCCTTGTGCGATATTGGATGTTCTAACGCCACCTTACTCTGAGGAGCTTGGAAGGCCGTCCACTTACTTTTCACACTTGCCCATTTCTTCTCTTCCCGGTAATGCTACAAATCAACAAACAAATAGAATGTTATTTAGTTTCTCTCAAGTTGTTGCTTTGGGTTTCAGTATTTGGTACTATTATCCTTGAAGTTGTTTTATATTTACAATTTACTCTTCGAACTTTTAATCTTTGCTAGTTACTCCTAAACTTACAAATCTACAGCTAATACCCCCGTTGATAGTGATTTTTGTCTTTTGACCGAAATTGACATGTAATTTATGCATAAATACTTGATTATTGATATAAATGATCATTTTTTATATATTTAGATCCAAATTTATTATGAATAATATTTTTAATTAAGTTTTCATCTAAAAAATTTTGAATTACCTCTGCTTTGAATATAAATTTGGGTTCACATTTGTATGAAAAACCCTTTCAAACTCTTAATTAATGACCTATGTAAAATTTACATTTCAATTTTAGTTAAGAACTTAAAAATTCTATAAATAAGGTGGTTGGTTATAAATTTATAAGTTCAGAAAGTAATTTATCAAAATAAAAAATTCAAAGAGTTTAGTGCAGATGTGCAGAAAAAAAAAATATATACCACAAATTTAGAGGGCAACATCCAACCACCCTTTTGGTTTATAATACTACTAGTTTGTTTTTTTTTTTCTTTTTTTTTTTCTAATATATGTTGATCAGGTTATGTCGTGCTTGAGGAAAGAGACATGCCTGAGGACCTCGTGGTCAGTGGAGCTCCGTATCTGGGCCCTCAAATTGATGCAGGCCATGACTTCCGTTAACTGAATGTACCCTTCTCATTTTGTTGTTTATTATTTGTGAAATATGTTGTATATTTGTTGTAAGCAGGGATGATAGCCAGCCCACATGCTATTGTTACGCATAGAAATGGTACGGGCTTTGACAGATATAAAAGTATTTGACGCCTGTCAAAAATGATATTCTGAGCTGAATTTTGCGAGTCTTTCTATTTAACATCATCGAGCCAATTACTTCAGTTAATTATTAATTCCTTATTGATCACTTGAAATGCACAAAGACCAAATGAGTTGTGCCAAGAACAACCCCTGCATATTTACTAAGATAACTTCCGTGGTGAAATTCAAAGTCAAATCTTTGTTCAGTTTAGCTATTATTTTTCCATCCCTCCCATAAAATACTGTCGTGGAACTAAATGGTACAGCACATAATATCCAATTTCATGAAAAATGGCCAATTGGGACTGTGCTAGCATTGCTAACTATAATCACAAGTTAATTAGTACGTTTTTTTGTATTATAAAGAGAAGGGAAAAAAAAATAAATAAAAGAGGGTCACCAAATAGGTGGGAGCGAACAAGTATGAAGTATCAAACACGCAGTTAGGGAGGTTATCACGCCCTGCCGCTGCACAAGTTTGGCATGTAGCCAGAAAAAGATCTGCGGTTTCCACGCCCTGCAATCTATAGCATTTTGGAATGTGGCTGAAAAAGATTCAAGGTACCTAGTCATGTTTAATAATCATATTATCTGATAAATTCACATATTAAAACGTTAAATCTGCCGAACAATGTTTTCCACTCGTGGCTAAAATGAGGTGCGCGAGAATTTATGTTCCTCTTAACCTTTTTTCTCACAGCGCCGGACGCTTCCCGCTTTCCTTACACGTATCTCCTCTCTCTCTGTCAAACTGCAGTCAAACTGTCAAACTTCGCGGCTCTCTCTATCCACCGTAGGACGACAAAGGTTTCTCAATTTATACATATTGCCCAATTGCTCAAACTCTCCAGGACCCGTACCTAACAGCCTTTAACAGTATATATATATATATATATATATATATATAGACAGTGTTTTGTAATCGAGCTTTCAAAGTTGTTGATATCAGAAGAACAGAGTTGTTCTGTAGTGAGAAACAGGGCAAAGAAAAATTTTTTTTTTTGGTTTTAATTTTTGGTGTTTTGTTATACCATGGAGAGATATGAGATTGTGAAAGATCTCGGGTCGGGGAATTTCGGAGTGGCGAGGCTGGTCAGAGATAAGTGGACCAGAGAGCTTTTCGCTGTTAAGTTTTTCGAGAGAGGCCACAAGGTCAACTCCATCTTCTTCTCCTCTACCTAATTATCCTTTTTGATTCTTTTTGGGAAATTTGATAGCAAAACTGGATTTTCTGTTACTCATCTGGATTTATGTTTTTTTTTTTTTTTTTTTAAGATTGATGAGCATGTGCAGAGAGAAATCATGAACCACAGGTCTTTAAAGCATACCAATATTGTTAGATTCAAAAAGGTTAGTAATTTTTGTATCAGAATATATAAGTGTGTATATGGTATCTTGTGGGGGGTTTTGAGGTAGTTTAACATGTATGCTGGAATTGTGACAAATTCTATGTGCTGCCAAGTTTCTATTCAAGCTTAAAACTTCCCATTGCTATATATACAAATAAATATATATTAAGAGAGAATCTTAACAATCTAGTACAAGTGGGGTTTTGTGACCGATTTCTTGCAGGTCCTGCTAAGGCCAACTCATCTAGCCATTGTGATGGAGTATGCTGCTGGTGGTGAGGCTTTTGAAAGAATTTGCAATGCTGGTAGATTTAGCGAGGACGAGGTATTAAGCGAAAATTCTTTGTGAATGACTTGTGAAAATGGTACAAAGAGTTCAACTTCAATCCATCTCTTTTAAGTATTTTATACTTTTTGTTCTTTTGCACCAGGCCAGGTTCTTCTTTCAGCAACTAATATCAGGAGTCAGTTATTGCCATTCCATGGTAAGATATATATTTTTTACTCCTTTTGTGATCATGGTCTTGTGACTCGCCTTATGAGCTACAGATGGTGGGTGGTCTCTCGTTTTGACAAGAAATTATTTGTTGCAGCAAATTTGTCATAGAGATCTTAAGCTCGAAAACACAGTCTTAGATGGCAGCACGGCTCCTCACGTGAAGATTTGTGACTTCGGATACTCTAAGGTGACCCAAAAATATTCTCTCCAGAATCATATTACATTTTCAAGTTAATAAATCATTTTGAGTTACTAATTGCAAAAAAGTTATTGTGCAGTCATCTGTGCTGCATTCTCAGCCAAAGTCTACAGTTGGAACACCTGCTTACATTGCACCTGAGGTCTTATCTAAAAAATAATATGATGGGAAAGTAGAGTCCAATTCTTTAGCTTGTTTTTCTATCAGTTATTTATTATTATTATTATTTTTTAACTTTAGAAATAATAATTTCTTGTTGCTTTCAAAGCCTGTGTTACTAGTTCCGAGTTGTAAGCCTGAAAACTATAGATTGCAGATGTTTGGTCTTGTGGTGTCACCTTATATGTGATGTTAGTTGGGGCTTATCCTTTTGAGGATCCTGAAGATCCAAGAAACTTCAGAAAAACAATGGAAGTGAGTAATACTGTCAACTTCTCTTCTATCTTTTTTGACAAATTAAACTAAAATGACAATATTGCATTTACATAAGATGGATATGACATATGCCATTTTTTTCTTTGGACTTGTACCCAACATTTTATTTCTTATGGCAGCGGATACTTAGCGTTCATTACTCAATTCCCAATTATGCACGTGTTACAGTGGAATGCAAACATCTTTTGCCTCGCATTTTTGTTGCTAATCCAGAAAAGGTAGGCTTATTGGAATCTGTTTTTCTTTACACCGGCGCAAACGTAGAATGCTCGTTTGAAATACAATGAATGCGAAGCATTGTTTTTGATTCCAACAGGTTTGAGTTTCTCTCTCTCTCTCTCTCTCTCTATGATATACTTGTTTCTCTGCAGAGAATAACAATCCCAGAAATCAAAACCCATCCATGGTTCTTAAAGAACTTGCCTATCGAACTAACGGAAGGAGGAAGCTACCAAAGCAATGACGTGAACAATCCGTCGCAGAGCATTGAAGAAGTGTTGTCCATGGTACAAGAGGCAAGACAAACTCTTGAGGTTCCAGAGCTTGGTGCGAGTTTCATTGGAGGCAGTATGGATCTAGACGATTGGGACATTGATGCTGATATTGAAGATGTAGAAGCAAGTGGTGAATTTGTCTGCCCACTATAATTAGGCTTTATATGTATATAATATGTATAAATTTTTGCACGTCCACGATTGTGATCACAGATTTCTTTCTTTGTTGTGATGGGGATTGGTTGAATGCCCTTTTTCCTAGTTTGTACAATCAGAAGTCGCTTTCTTCGGCCAGCTTTTCATTTGGATATTGTGGGGAAGATGAGCACCCACTCTTGGTGTATGAAACTGTGAATCATGCGTCGATGGAGCTTCTTTAGCAAAAAAAAAAAAAAAAAAAAAAAAAAGGTATACACGGAGCTTGGATATTTTCTTTTCAGCCCTAAATTTACATTTTGCACTATTGAAAACCATATTTACTTACAAAACAATGAAATTATCGAATTTCCTTCTAATAAATCACTATCACATCAGCTTTTTAAGTTTTCGGGAGCCAAAGGTACAAATGTTGGAGATTTTTTTTCTTTTTTTTCCTTTTTTATTCGTTGCTATCATTTATTTATTTAAACTTGAAGGTGGGAAATTATTGTATGACTCAAGCAATTTTCTACCAAGGAAGATTAAAGGATAATGTCAAAGTGCTTAGGTAATTTCAATAATAGAAAAATATAGGCTCGTTTATTTCGATAACTATTTAGATTTTTTAGACTTAAATTTGAATTCGAGTATTAAGAATCCTTTGGATACGTGTTTGTTTCCCCTCAAAATCTGAACCATTTGAGTGTCAATAATCCCAGTTTTTTGAGTTCTAACTCCCTCTAACTTTTGATACTCGGATATCTCTGCTACAGTAAAAATTAAAATTTTCTCTTTTATATTTGAAAAAAAATCATAACTTCCTCATTTATTATCCAATTGAGATGATTCTTTTTTTATTGTGTTCTTAGTGAAGAAATGAATAAATTTAAACATTAACATTAAGATTTTATTAGATTTGTTGATAAATCAAAAATTATTTTTACTACCTCTCCAAACACAAATTTTAATTTTATTTCATACTTAGATTAAAACTTAAATGCACATTCAAACGTCAATTCGGATAACAATTCAAATCACTAACTCAAATTCTAATTTAAATCACACTAACTCAAATCAAATCACTAATTTAAATCCATTTATCAAACGGATAAATAGTTTTTTATAGTCTTTATATTATTATATTGGATGTCACTTGACTCCAAAAGAAAAATCTGGAAGAATCTTAAGTACCAAATATTCTATGAGTAAAATTTACATTTAAGAAAAGATAAAAGAAAAAATAATTAAAAGGAGAAAGACATAAATAACATTTTCTTAAGAAAAATAAAGAAAAAATTGGTAGAAATTTTAAAAAAGTTGGGAAGCAACACTCATGTGGTAAGAGGTACCAATGGTGCCCCTCACCATATAAACTGGCTGCTAATGTGACTATTGTTAGTATTTTTGAGTTGACTTATGAGACCCAAAATTAATCGATCACTGCTTTTTTTTAAGTCTTACATCAATGGTGAAGAATACCATTGATGCTTTATAGCTTTATTGTAATAAAATTTAGTATATTCGAAATTTATTTGATAAGTGACATCTTCCACTATGATCAAATTTGGCAATTTACCAAATTTACAATTACCAAATTTACTCTCATGAAACACTAAGTTATACACATCTTTTTATCAAAATTTTCCAATGTCTAAAAGAATATTTTGTAATTATTTTGAACGTGGTCCGTTTCCCAAATTGTGCTTTTAACATAATAAGGCCCAACAGATTAATGCCCTAAAAAAGAAGGGTTAATGAGACAATTGGCCCAATTACGTTTATTGAATTAAAATATGATTCTAATTTATAAAAATTCTACAAATGTCTCATAATGATATCATTAAAATTATTTATATGTAATTACATAGTACAATAAGTAATATCATTGAAATAATTACTATATCATTACGGATATTTTTAAGATATTTTAAATATTGTGTTAGATTTTAATTTCATAAGAATAATTTCGACACATATTGTAATTTTTTCAAAAAAAAATGATTAAAGCCCATCATATTACCAACATGAAGCCGCTTAATAGCTCAGTACAAAGTAAAAATTATACAACATGATCCTTTTTAAAAAGTGAATTAAAATTTGTCTTTATTTTATAAATATTATTTATATGTCTTTTTTTAAATTACAAATATTGAGAATCCAAAAATACCCTCTAAGTAGAATTTATCATGTATTTATTTTTATTTTTTAACAAATCTCCTTATTTTCCTCATATTAGATCGTTGGAAAAATGATATTAAAAAAATACAAGTATGCTTAATTAATTACAATGTAACTTAAACAACAACAAAAAATAATCTATGTCATTACATTACTTACAATAGAATTTCGAAAAAAAATAATATAAGAAGCAATAAAAAAATGAATATCATTAAATTAATGTAATATTGTTTGTATTACCAATCCACAATATTATCACACCCTATGAAGTATTATTATAACTTAAAGTCTTAAAAATGAATATCATTAAATATCATTATCATTATGTACATTAACTTAATGATATTTCAATTATATAACCTATAAGACACATAAAAAGACTTAATAAATACTATTTCTTTAATTTAATTACCAATTACCAAAAAATAAAAATGTCATTACTTATCATTAACTTAATGATATATTAATTATATAACATGTAAGACACAAAAAAAGACTTAATAAATACTATATCATTAATTTAATTACAACATCTTAATTCTAATTTATCAGTAAAATCGTGATTCCATAAAAAATTTTATCTTTTAGCCGAGGGAATTTTAAAATTCTTATTTTAAATACCAATTTAAATTTAAACAACAAACAACTTAATTTTAAAAATTTTTTAAAAATATAATAATATTATAATCTGTTTAAAATTTTAGATACATATATTTTAATTATTCTAAAAAATAAATTAAAACTAATAATACCGTTACTTAGATTATTAATTTCTTTATACACATAGACATGTAAATAATATCAACATATTTTAACCTTACAAACAAAAAACTACCGAGGGATTTTTAAAAATGTCCTTTTGGGAAAAATTTTTTTGGTAAATGGTCATTTTTTTGAGACAGTTTTTGGCACAAAAAAAGCTTTTTAGACATCAAATGGTTCTATTTTTTTTATCATGTTGAGGTTCTTTATCCTGCTACAATCATTTTTTATTTTTTATTTTTAAAAACTAAAACAATTTACCTACATAAAAAAACATATTTTTTGATTAAAAAAAAAAGAGACCATTTACCCGATTAACAATTTTTTTTTTGGCCCTTTCGTTAATCTTCCAAAACTACCACATATCTCTTTAACTGGAGTATAAAAGAACGAGGGACGGCATCGTCTCAAATCTCAAAACCCTAAAACGAAGCGAGCAGAGCGTCCTGAGCGGATCAAAGCAAAGCGGAACCCTCTCCGAGCCGCCTCTGTCTCCGATCCAACATGAAGGTAAGTCTCTCCCTCCTACACATACTCTCTCTGTCTAGATTTCTTCCTCTCTCTGTCTCTCTCATCTCCATAGCTCAGGACTAGATTTTAGCTTTCGTTTCCAATTCTTGCAGTTCAACATCGCTAACCCGACCACCGGGTGCCAGAAGAAGCTCGAGATCGATGACGATCAGAAGCTGTAAGTTTCTTCTGATTTTCTGATATTGACCAGTTATTCGAGTGAATTTGTGGTCTATCATTTTTAGGCGGTACTAATTATGGTTGAAATTCGTGTTATTAGCTATATTAATCAATGAGTTTTCGTACGAATTGGTGTTATGATTAGTGAATAATTAGAAATTTTAGCTGAAAGTCAGTACGCTAGACTGTTTTTGGTTTCGGTGTTTAACTGTTTATGTATTTCATGAGACATATCAAATTAACCTCTATGTCATACGGCAAACGTTTTACGGTATAATGAATGTACCAATAATGAATAATAAAGTAGAAAAAAGGTTTTTCCACAATATTATCTATTGTCTCATAGAATACTGCTGATTCTAGTTTGGTCATTCGTTTAAATTCGAAGTTTGAATAATTTTTATTAGCATTATTCAGGAATTTGGGGTAACTATCCTATAATAGTGGTTTGCCTTGGATTCAAAAGATTTTTTTAATTATGTGTTCGTTTAATGAAATTTATTTTCCAAGATCTTACAATTTGTGGTCTTCTACTCTTTTTTGGCTTGTAGGCGGGCATTCTTTGACAAAAGAATCTCACAGGAAGTCAGTGGTGACTCCCTTGGCGAGGTATTTGGATTAAAGTTCTTCCATTTCTAAATTCTTAACTGAGTTTAGTGATTTTTTTTTGTAAGAGACTGTTGGTTTGGGGGACAGGAATTCAAGGGGTATGTATTCAAAATCATGGGAGGCTGTGACAAGCAAGGTTTCCCAATGAAGCAGGGTGTGTTGACTCCTGGTCGTGTTCGCCTGTTGCTTCACAGAGGTTGGTAAAAGTCACCTATATTTTAGTTTTACTACTTTTTGTTGCTTGGCCAAAAAGAGCTTGTTCAAACTTGAAGAAACTGTTATGATTAAGAATGGAGGAGATGTTTTTATTTGTTTATTTATTTTTTGTATGGCCAGGAACTCCTTGCTTCCGTGGTTATGGTAGGCGCAATGGAGAGCGGAGGAGGAAGTCTGTCCGGGGTTGCATTGTCAGCCAGGACCTTTCTGTTTTGAACTTGGTTATTGTTAAGAAGGGTGAGAATGATCTCCCTGGATTGACTGACACTGAGAAACCCAGGATGAGAGGTCCCAAGAGGGCATCAAAGATCCGGAAGCTGTTCAACCTCTCCAAGGAGGATGATGTTAGGAAGTATGTGAACACCTACCGCCGATCATTCACAACCAAATCTGGTGAGCTATTTTTTTTCCCATAAAAGTATGTCTTCTTAGTCAAATCAATATAACCGTTATTGGATGTGTAAAATGGCTATTGAAAGAGTTTAAGCGTTCTTACCTTTACAACAAGCTGTCAAGCACACTTCTTTTTCTTTTTTTTTTAACTTTGAGCTTATTTAGAAACATTTTTTTTAATCGGAGTCTGGTGGTTGGTTGAATTCCTTGTTAGTTAGGTTATTAACAAAGTTTATGTGTTTATATTAAGCTTTGGATTTATTTGTGTTCTTTGCAGGAAAGAAAGTGAGTAAAGCTCCCAAGATTCAGAGGTTGGTCACTCCATTGACCTTGCAAAGGAAGCGTGCAAGAATTGCTGAGAAGAAGAAGAGGGTTGCCAAGGCTAAGGCTGATGCTGCTGAGTACCAGAAGCTCCTTGCCACCAGATTGAAGGAGCAAAGAGATCGTCGCAGTGAGAGTCTGGCCAAGAAGAGGTCCAGGCTCTCTGCTGCTTCCAAGCCTTCCGTTGCTGCTTAGATTTTGTTTTAAAGATGGTTCTTTTTATTCTCAATGTCGTTTTCTGGTATTTTCATGTAGGGAGTGTTCCTGAGACTTTTTTGGATGCGGTTGAGTTTATTGGAATTTTGTACCAAAATATGATACTACCAATCTCTGTTTTCTGGATTTTGATTTTTGAGATATGGTTTATTATGGGACCGTTCGATATTATTTTTAAAATAGATAAAAATATTTTTATTTAAAAAAAAAGATTTTTTTTTAGAATTGTATTGAGAGTTTTTAAAAGATTTTTTTTTTAAAATTGTATTGGGAGTGTTTAAAATTTGTCTCCAATGCAAAAATATTTTCAAAAATTTTAGAATCAAAACCAAAAAATGCCATGTTTTCTCTCTTTTTTTTCTAATTTATTCTCGGCTTCTTAGTTGTTCATACGTTCAATGTTTTCATCGGTTCAGGAAAAAAATAAAAGGTTAAATGGTTTTTGTTTAGCTTCGTTTGGTTCCTGGATGACGAGCTGTAAGCGATCCCAAAATTCTTCTGCTGCGGACGTATTTCCCATTTAGCTGTGATGATGGTCGACATTAAAAATCTAGAACATAGCGGCTGTGTTCTTCTGTTCCTTTTCTTTTTTGAAAAAGTGCATGTATACAGCTTCAAACTCAAAATTGCTTTTTCTTTTTTGTACAAGAAACATGGTCCGTTTTCCAACAAAAAAAAGTAAAGTAGAGACATGATTCTCGCTTTTGGTGACCCTTCAAGCTATTAATGCCCAGCGAAAAAGGTTGGTTTAAATTAAAGTGGAAAAAATAATTAATTGTACTTCCAAAACAAAAAAAAAAAAACTATTGTCAATGATACATGGCCTGTGGCGTGTGGCTCATGCAAAGGGTACTTTCCGTTCCCCTTGACGTAGTTATTGGTATTTGGGAAAAGTAATTCGGCAATTCTACAGCCTAAAAAACAAAAATTACAAAATGACTGGACTCGACAACTAATCGTACAACACAATCATTATCCGCCAAACGTTGGCACCATATAGTGCTCAGAATAGTTATGAAAAGCTTCAACAAAAACGTTGATATATATCTATAAAAAACAATCACGGAAAGCCTTTGTGATGATTTAACTCTCCCCATACTGTCAGCTCCCATACACTAAAAATAGCACCCAGTATATTCTCATCATGCACGATGCAATAGCACCTACAGAAACGAAACCATTGAAAATGGGTGAGACATTGCACATTACTGTATCATTGATGATAAAAATGGTCTCAATGTAAAGTGGAAATATGGAGCTGAAACTAGTAAAATGAGAAGTTGCAGGTCTCCAACCAACTTTTTTTCTGCAACTTTTATTAGTCACGTTTTGTAAATCTAGGAAAATGGGATGCTGTAGCCGTACCATGTTGCTACAGGATTCTCATGACCTTTTTCTTCTCAATAACATGATTCACCAAAGCACCTCACAGAAGGTGATACGGTGCATGGCAAGTTGTCTTGCAAAGTTATGGCGCCTATGGGCATTTCCTTCCACGTTGGGAAGTGGCAACGCAAATCATGCCCAAACTACAAGCTTTAATTATTTATGACGGGTTTGCAAATGCAAAATTCCGTCTCAATTTAACTCCACATTTTGGATGAGTCGTGACTTGGATTGATGAAATAAGCAGCAATTTTATGAAAAGTTCTGATATAGACGATATAACATGTAATTCCAAGAACCAAAGTGGCAAGACAGAATAATGGCATTTATGTTTTTTTCGAGCAAAAAACAAAAAGGTATACAGCGGAGTCATTACTTACATCGCATGGTAGGAAAGTCGTCCAAACTTGTCACTGCCCTCCACTGACTTGTGCTGATATAAACCTCTCACGAGCGGAAGTTTATAACTTTCTAAAAATCGCTTAAAGAGAAGGGGATCACCTCTAAATACATCCAAGTATATGGGTATAAGATCATAAATACACCTGCCAAGGGAAAGAGACTGGAGACTAAAAAATGATTCAAAATTCTCACCCTTTCTTTTTAAATAATATGTAACTTGGATCTAATCAGAATTCTATTTATACTACAGAGATGAAGAGAACTAACACTCTAGCTCAAAAACCCATGTATCAGAAGGATGATTGGAAACAAAGTACAAACAAACATAGATGAAAGCATGGAAAATGATAGAGTAGCTAACAAGGGCAACAAAAACTGTGTTACATACTTAATTTGGACTTATATCAGTTCGTATACTTGATCATTGATCTTTCATTAAAAATCATTATCAATAATTTAAAAAGGAAAAAAAAAAAAGAAAAAACCAACGACTTAGTGCACATATAGACGCGGTAAAGCTACAAATTGAAAAATAACGTTTTAAATGAAAGCGCTAACCCAAAGACAGATCACTAAAGTCAAGAATGTAGCTAGGATGCCACGATTTTCCCTCTTCAGTGTCATCACAGCCATTCCTGTAACCATTCCCCACCAGGTCAGCATCTCTGGAGGCTCCACTCACGCAAGAATTACTACTACAAGGTTCCATGTGAATATTATCGTTCATAATATCCGAGTGTATCCAGGAGAAAGGTTTACAAACTTTGCTCGAGTCTTTTTCATCCTGAACCAAACGAATTTAGAACGTCAAGATAATAAAAGACTCCATTTTTGTGTGTTTCACACACGCCATTAGTATTTTCAAAAGCTGACTATCTTGACATGATTGAATATAAGGATGGATTTGGAAGATACCTCAAACGCGTATAGCAACTTTGCAAAATCATCTGAGATATATTCACCAACTTTCTCAATTAGCGTGCTAGGAATTGGATCCCCCCGCAAAATGCAACTTCAAAACGTAAGAGATGTCATATTCTTACTTCTGCAATAATTTAAAGATCTAAAATCACATGCAGCAGAACACCACTGATGTAACAGAGCAAAAAGCCAGAGACAAATAGCTGTCAATTACAAACTGATCCGTACAACCCAGTGTCACTGCATGTAGATCAGAACATAAATGAGTGATGATACAATAATTAACACAAGCAAAAGCATAATTTAACCAAAAATTTTTTAGGAGTTTCATTTACATTGTCTATAAACTAGCAACTACAGGAACTGTTGGCTGTTAAAAAAATGTCCAGTGAACAAGCGTCACAAGGTTACTAGTTCGAGATTTTTACAAAAGCGATAGAAAATTTTCATCAGAATGCATTTCCTTGGTTAAAATAGGTGGACTAAAGATCAAATAGTGTCACTCTGAAGTTTGAACGTCCAGAACATAATTATTAGAAAACAAATCCTATAACGATTGGCAAGAGCTTTTTTGATTGATCAATATCCAAGAGAAAACAATAACACTCAAAAAACATTGTAGTCATATTTTCAGGGTCCAGAAGCGTCTCGCTCCTGTTTGGAGACCTGTATATTCTTCCCTAATTCAATTTCATCGCAAGGATATATGCCTTTTTCTTAAAAAACATAGTGAAATCAATCAGGACACAATATTTTGTCTCGTGGTTCATCTATGAGAACACAAAAACACAGACAAGCACATATTGTGACAAGCAGCATTTATGGTGAACTAGTGCCCGGGGTATGTATGACCACCCAACGAGTGCATGTATGAAAGTACCATTTTTTCAAGTGGCTTGAGACATCGTTTTTCTTCTCGTTTAGAGTTCTGATGAAGAAGTCCCATTCAGCTGGCATGTTCATGTTATCAGAAGCAAGCCTCATAGAACCATTAGTATGGTGGACGATTAATTCCTGTTCAATAATAGTTGATGAATGGGGTGGATGAGGCAAGAGATGAAGGTGATGTAGCTGCTCTTCGGCAAAGGAAGCTAAGTTTAGCACATCTAACTAATTCTAGTGTATTTCTTCTGCAACAGACGAAAAATATATAAACAAGTCAAGGCTGTTGTAGTTAGGTATGTGAGTTGTTTGTGCAATTAATAACAACCATAAAATACAGAAAACGGAAGCGTATTGGATCGAATTCAATACCTCCAGCCATTGTGTTTGATGCTCTGTTTTCCACCGAATTTGCACACTGTGTTCCTCCGTGAAAATGTTGTTTTCTGGGCACTCACAATTCTCACTTGATGGTGTAATTTTTTGTTGTTCAGAAAAGTATGCCCAGGGACCAGAGAATTTAATACCGTGACCATCACACGGGTGTAACGATTACCAACCGTTACAAGAGACAGTTGAATCTCACGTGGGCCAAATCCGTATCACGTGAGCAGCACATATCACGTGGGCAACACGAATTTTTTAACATTCTCCCACTTGGCTCACGTATTACATCAACTGCTATAAAGAGAAACAAAATACATGAATCATGGCGACAGATCCTCTAAATAACGAGTATTATCTTCCATGTATCACAATATATCTTGTTTCTTAGATTTTCTATCTTATCTTAATGAATAAACCCCATGTTTATTCTAGGTCCTAAACTTTAGTGATATTTCTCATAAATAAAGTTGCGCACTTAATTGAAGCTGAAAAGAGAAATTATCATAAATATAGAGTTTCACAACAAGTAATTCAAAATTACATAAGGGAACCAAGTCCCATTCTATCCACATGATCCCTAAATTTTACTGGTGGCATGCCTTTAGTCAAGGGATCAGCAATCATCAATTCAGTGCTTATGTGTTCAATGACCACTGCTTTATTCTTAACACGCTCTCGTATGGCCAGATACTTAATGTCGATATGTTTGCTTCGACTACCGCTCTTGTTGTTTCTAGCCATGAAAACAGCAGCTGAATTGTCACAGAATATCTTTAGCGGCCTAGAGATAGAATCCATAATCCTAAGCCCAGAAATGAAACTCTTGATCCATACACCATGTGAGGTAGCCTCAAAACAGGATACGAACTCGGCCTCCATAGTGGAAGTAGCAGTCAAGGTTTGTTTGGCGCTCCTCCATGAAACAGCTCCACTAGCTAGCATGAAAATGTATCCGGAAGTTGATTTCCGTGAATCAATGCAGCCAGCAAAGTCAGAATCAGAGTAGCCAATGACTTCCAAGTTGTCAGTCCGTCTATACATAAGCATGTAGTCTTTGGTTCCTTGTAGGTACCTCATCACCTTCTTTGCAGCCTTCCAGTGGTCTAATCTTGGATCACTCTGATATCTGCCCAACATTCCTACAGCAAATGCAATATCAGGTCTTGTGCAAACCTGAGCATACATAAGACTTCCAACAGCTGAAGCATATGGAATGTTGTGCATCTGTTCTCTTTCAAGGTCATTTTTCGGGCACTGATTCAAATTGAATCTGTCACCCTTCACAATGGGAGCTATACTTGGTGAACAATTTTTCATCCGAAATCTCTCCAAAACTTTGTTGATATAGGCTTCTTGAGACAGACCCAAAGTGCCTTTATATCTGTCTCTGTGTATCTTAATGCCTATAACGAAGGATGCATCACCCATATCCTTCATGTCAAAGTTTTTAGAGAGGAATTGTTTTACCTCATGTAGCATACCCTTGTCATTGGTTGCAAGTAAAATGTCATCCACATATAGAACCAGGAAACAGATTTTACTCCCACTGACCTTCTGGTATATACATTGATCCATGATGTTCTCTACAAATCCAAATGAAGAGATGACATCATGAAATTTCAAATACCACTGACGGGAGGCCTGCTTTAACCCATATATGGATTTCTTAAGCTTACATACTAACTGCTCACCATTACTAGAGGAGAATCCTTCTGGTTGTTTCATATAAACCTCTTCCTCTAGTTCACCATTAAGAAATGCCGTTTTCACATCCATCTGTTGCAACTCTAAGTCAAAATGAGCAACAAGTGCCAAGATGATACGGAGAGAATCTTTCTTGGATACAGGAGAAAAGGTCTCCTTGTAGTCGATTCCTTCTTTCTGAGTGAATCCTTTGGCCACGAGTCTTGCCTTATATCTTTCGATGTTGCCTAATGAGTCTTTCTTCGTTTTATAGACCCATTTACACCCTATGGCTTTTGCACCATCAGACAACTCGACAAGATCCCAGACTCCATTGGATGCCATAGAATCCATCTCATCCTTCATTGCATCGTACCAAAGTTTCGATTCTTGGCAACTTATGGCTTGTGAAAATGTTTCGGGATCATTTTCGGCTCCAATGTTGTACTCCGATTCCTGTAGATACACAACATAATCACTAGAAATTGCCGATTTCCTTTCTCTAGTAGATCTCCTTAATGTTGGTTCAACATTTTCCTGAGGAATCTGTTGTCCAACTTGTTGCTCAATTGTTTCCGTTGGTTCTTGAGCAACTTGACCTTCTAGATTATTATCAGCAATTTGTGGAACCTCAATGATCGGTTGCACAACACTCGGTTGGACTATAGGAGTGCTATGAACTATGATCAACCTATCACTTGATGTAGATGGTTGAGCTTCAGTATGATCTCCTTCAGAAACTATGTTCCGAAATTGATCGCTCCCACTAATCAAGTCATTCTCAAGAAACTTGGCGTTCCTTGATTCCACAAATCTAGTGCTATGAGTTGGACAGTAGAATCTATATCCTTTGGACCTCTCGGCATATCCAACGAAATATCCGCTAATGGTCCTCGGATCTAGCTTCTTCTCTTGTGGGTTGTATACTCTTACTTCAGACGGACATCCCCAAACGCGTATATGTCGCAAACTCGGTTTCCAACCTTTCCATAACTCAAATGGCGTCTTTGGGACAGCCTTAGTCGGAACCCGGTTCAATATATACACAGCCGTCTTAAGAGCTTCAGTCCACAAGGACTTAGGTAGGTTGGAGTTACTCTGCATACTCCTCACCATGTCCATTAATGTTCGGTTTCTTCTTTCTGCTACACCATTCTGATCCGGAGAACCAGGCATGGTGTATTGGGCAACTATCCTATGTTCTTGAAGAAACCTTGCAAATGGACCTTGAGCTTGTCCATCCTCAGTGTATCTACCATAATATTCTCCACCTCTATCTGTCCTCACGATCTTTATTTGCTTTTCGCATTGTTTCTCTACTTCAGCCATGAAAACCTTAAAGGCGTCTAATGCTTCGTCCTTTGTATGAAGCAAGTAGAGATACATGTACCGTGAGTAATCATCTATGAAAGAGATGAAGTATCTCGGACCATATGAGTCCATTATTGGACTACAAATATCTGAATGTATGATTTCTAATATTTCTGAACTCCTCTTGGCACCTTTCTTAGACTTGTTGGTTAGCTTTCCCTTAATGCAACCTACACAAGTCTCGAAGTCAGTAAAATCCAAAGTACTAAGTACTCCGTCAGTCACTAACCTCTTGATTCTCTCAATGGAGATATGTCCTAATCTCCGATGCCACAACATAGAGGAATCCTCATTTATAACACAACGTTTAATGCCAGATTGAACATGCATAGCAGTATGATGTGGTTCATTTTGCAAGTTAATTGAGAAAAGACCATCAGACAAAATACCATTCCCAACAAGATCAGATTTATAAAATAAACTGAAACATTTGTCTGAAAAAGTAAAGGAATATCCCAAATGTACAAGTCTGGAAACAGAAATTAAGTTCCTAGAAAAGTTTGGAACATAAAATGTCTTATCCAATTCCAAAGTAAAACCACTACTTAAAACTAAGGTGCATGTTCCGATGGCTTCCACATGTGAACGCATCTTATTTCCTGAAGAGATGCTAAGCTCACTTCCCAGTGGCTTCCTTAGTTTTCGCATACCCTGCAAGGTATTCGAAACATGGATTGTAGATCCAGAATCAATCCACCATGTGTTATAAACAACATCAATCATATTAGATTCATAACAAACCAATGAGATTGAATTACCTTTCTTCTCAAGCCAACTCTGAAATTTTGTGCAATCCTTCTTCATGTGTCCCTTCTTTTTACAGAAGAAACACTTGGATTCCTTCTTAATGATAGCTTTGGGAGGCATTTTACTCTTCCCTTTGTCCTTGGCCTGATGTTGGTCTTGATTCTGATTCTTTCCTTTCGTGGTTGTAAGTGCAGTTTCATCCATTTCCATTACAAGTCGCCCCTCTTCCTGAGTACACATGGTCAGAAGTTCATTTATTGACCATTTGTCCTTATGTGTATTGTAGGAAATCTTAAAGGGCCCATATTGTTTTGGTAGGGTGTTCAGAATGTAGTGCACCAGGAAAGATTCAGACATATCCACCTCAATGTTCTTTAATTGAGCCGCTATGTCCCACATCTCCATGATGTGCTCACGTACACCTCTTACACTGGTGAGCCTTAAGGATGAGAACCTCATGATTAGGGTGCTGGCAAGTGCCTTATCTGAAGTTTCAAATTGCTCATCAATGGCTTTCAGTAATGCCCGGACCTTGTCATACTGTTCGACGGAACCACGTATACCAGCAGAGATTTTGGTCTTTATGAACATGACGCTAAGGCGATTAGATCGCTCCCAACGTTCATAAAGAGCAATCTCATCCTGAGTGCTGGTATCAGTTATTACGGGCTCGTCTTTCCTTATAGCATAATCAATGTCCATCCACCCTAAGTGAAGGAGTATTCTCTCCTTCCAGACCTTGTAGTTATCCCCTTTCAGCTCAGGGATATCACATCGTACATCAGAGAAATTCACAGGTTGTATGACTGCATAATTAAAATAAGCATGCTTATGATCAAAATATTAAGGCTAATAAACATAAATCATGCTTTACCAATGTAAATCATGCATAATATCATGAATCTATGACATAAAACTTGCCTGTGGGCTAAAGTTCTAATTCAATTAGATTCATTTAATTGTATGATAAAACTATCAAATTATGTTCCCTTTTCTAATCCCTGTGGGTAAATCAGAAAATATAATTTGATATTTTATCCTAATCAGTTATATCAATATAATAAAAATTCCTGTGGGATAAAATTTATTATATTAAATACAACTAATTACAATAAATGTCCTTTAACCAAAAGTGATCCTAAACAAATTAATATATAATTTTACATAATTAGAGTTGCTGTGGCTAAGCTCCAATTATTTAAAATTATATGGATCATTTAGACATTTAATTTTGTTCACGATTATTCATGATAATTGCATGTTCTATAGGCAATATAATAATTATGAACAAAATCTTAATTTGTGCTAAATGAGTTAATTAACTTAATAACATGCATATAAAAACTCAAAACAATGCATATAACAAATATTTAGCACATAATGCTTAAATTGAATTTCCCATGAAATTATTGCAAGAATTATGTGCATATCCAAAAACCAAAAATTAAAAAATTTTTTTTTTTTGATTTTCGGATTTATTATTTTTTTTTTTGCCAAAACGACGTCGTTTCATTTGAAGGGGGGGTCCCTTGAACGGCGTTGTTTCGCTGAAGGGGGGGGGGGGGGGGGAGTCCCCAAAAATGGCGTCGTTTCACTGAAGGTCGTTTCTCGCGCCTGCTAAAACGACGGGTCGTTTTGCTGCCGAATGCAAAACGACATGTCGTATGGGTCGTCTTCAACCTCCAGCCGGGTCGTTCTGACCCGGCTGCGACCCGCGGACCCGTCGGAAAACCCGACGGTTTCTCTCCCCTCCGACGTCAATTTCAGGCGTTCCAAATCCCAAAATGCTCAGAAATCAATAATATGATGATTTATGAATTCAAAATACATAATTAACCAAGTATTCATATTGATCAATATATGCTTTTCACGGCCAAAAATTCGGCATGCACAGACGGGAAAAACATGTAGAATTCCTCGGTTTTTCATCATAAAACATCAAGAAAACATTAACCCAATGGTTTTATAGCAGTAACATTGAAAAAATATCAAGGAAAAACAAAGTCCAATTCACGGTACAAAAACCGTGGGAAAACAGAATTTTCGTTCAAAATTTGAACATCAAGGCAGAGGTATAAGGCTCGGATACCAAATGTGAGTTGTTTGTGCAATTAATAACAACCATAAAATACAGAAAACGGAAGCGTATTGGATCGAATTCAATACCTCCAGCCATTGTGTTTGATGCTCTGTTTTCCACCGAATTTGCACACTGTGTTCCTCCGTGAAAATGTTGTTTTCTGGGCACTCACAATTCTCACTTGATGGTGTAATTTTTTTGTTCAGAAAAGTATGCCCAGGGACCAGAGAATTTAATACCGTGACCATCACACGGGTGTAACGATTACCAACCGTTACAAGAGACAGTTGAATCTCACGTGGGTCAAATCCGTATCACGTGAGCAGCACATATCACGTGGGCAACACGAATTTTTTAACAAGGTAACCTCACATACGTCTGAAGGTCAAAGCTGTGATTGACTAAAAGAGGAAAACTAAGATAACCTACAATTCTGCAAATATTTTCCCTTTGCATCTCTTTGTTATGATATAGGGCCAAATCTTCTTGCCCCCCGTTGAATTGATTGGCTCACATGTTGACATCTCAGCTTTTCTGTATTTATATTGTTGCTTGCTCCATATTCCGAAAGGAAAAGTATCTACTTTGCCTCTCTCTAGAACAAAATCACACTTTGAGATCACATCAGGAACTGTGCTGCCATCCTAAGCTACAATTTTGTACGATCCATTTTCAAGATAAAGTATCCCACTACCCAAAACTTGAGGAATGTGACTTTGCAGAGGGGAGTTGGCTTTACTTAGTAGGCTGTGAAATTCGAGCTGCAAAAATGAATTATAAAAGTCATACGAAGATAAATACTGACCAGAAACAAACATGGTTAACCCAAAAAAAAAATGAAGAAAGTTTAAACCTCAGTGCCCAAACCATATAAAGAGGCTTCCAGTCCATCTTCAACAAAAATTTTCACTACATAGTTGGCACCCGTTGCAGATGATTAAGACCAACGAGTTAAACAGGGAACTTTACTTCCCAGGTAGAGAATCAAGTGTTTGCTTTAGAATCATGTAAAACACATTGTTATCATCTACCGTCCGTCTACAGAATTTCTTACTCATAATTTTCCAATTTCTAATTTAAGGTAATTAAGAACCTTAGCGTGCACCTTGGAGCCAAAATGCCTGCCACATAAGTCTCAGCCTCTTCTACGTAAAATTAGTAGGATCTCCTCATCTTGGCAGATGGAAATTTCTAGGAGGAAGTAATTTACCGTGTGCCTAATTAGTAATAGGTCTAGTTATCTCTATCAGGTGACTCATGTTAACTAAATATGCCAATCCATTACTTTTCTCAAGAGACACCACCAGATGTTAGCGACTTCACCCTTGCATGTTATGCTAATTAACCACTTATGAACCACAGAGTCTCAAAGCTATATTTGAATACCAGCATAAAATATTAAAATCCATAATTCGATCATACATATGTTTCAAGATTTCTATTTGTCCAAAATGTAAACCTCTTTAAATAACATATCACCTCCATCCGCAAAATACCAAATGGTACCAGGTGTCATTAAATAAAATAACTTTAACCAGACTATCCCTGGCATTGGTTTGTCTTATAGTGTACGAAGTTAAGAAATGAATGAAGGAGCCTCAACTTCAATGTAGAAATGAAATACAGGAGTGGCTTTTGAAAAATCACGAGAGTCAAACAAAACTTACAGGATTGCCACCAGTTCCAACAGGAAGCCTTTCAAATTCTGCAGGGGAAGGCAAATTGTCGAAGGCTCAAATTTCTAAAATGCATTCCAACAATCTGCCTGCATCCAGTGCGAGACATGCTCCCTATACCATTAAAATAAAAGAAGATATCATCACACAACAAGATCAGGAAACATAACAACAAAAGATGCTGCATTTTTTTTTTTTTCTCTTTTCCTTATTTCTTTTTGCCCATGTAAGTTTGTGAATCATGAGATTGCTTGTAAAGTGCAAACACGTTAGCCATTGAACGTGGAGGTGTATATCTCATAGACAGATATCCGTGAGAAACTATCTACCACTATCGTAATCTAAGAACAAGAGTTACTCATTAACAGTTACTGATGATCTTTATTGTAAAATTACTCTACTCCTATAATTGCAGATTTCTCTTCTTTTTTTTTTTTTTTAAAAAAAAGTTGTTTTTCAAATTTTTTTAGCAAATTAAGTACCTAAGGATAAGAAACAAGGCAACACAAAAATTTTAGGTAGGTCACTCATTGGATTTCGCAATATGTTACTACCTAACAAATAAGGAGTACCTTCCTTATTAGGTCTCTCATTCCTGGCTTTCCAACCCAAAGTCTATGCAGCCATTCTCTCATTCCCCGTTGTCCCATGCAATTCCCTGAGCTCCAAGAAGAGTTATAATGGTCTCTTTCTTTATCAAGAAACACAGAAAAAAAGTTTATATCGTAAGAAAAACCATGTTTCCACAAATTATAATTCTTTGAGACCACATTTTCTGGCCTTCCATATTTTGGATCCTCTCCAGTTTCATGAATCCTGATCCTTTTCTCTTTCCTTGAAAGGTCAGAGCGACTTAAATTGTTTTTATCATATGGTACATTGTTTTCAACCTACTCGAAGCTGTCGTCATCAACCGCAAGTAATCCAGCCTGACAAACTCCCTTATGATGATACCCACGTGCCATATCCAAACAGACAAATTCAAAGTTTCTAGGATTTACAAAACAGCAACAGTTGTTTCCAGATTCAAGACACAGTGCTACCATCCACTTGGAACTAATATAGTCTCTCCAGGCAGTTGTGTACATTCAATTGGTTTATCTTCATCAGCAAGGAGTGGATAAAAATCTAACCACCACTGTTCACAAATGTAATGATCCAACGAGGGTAAGCTGAAAGGAGTTGCACAAGGAGATAAGACAACGGAGAAAGAACTAGAATGTCTGAATGGTATACCTGCAATGAGGATGGAGCGCCGATGTTGACATCGCCATCTTCTTCGTTTACACGAACCGTTACACGTAAAGGTACTCTCCCAGGAGGATAAAATGCCCATCTGTACAGGAATAAATGAGCAAGAAAATTGTTGTAATTGATTGTGAAATATCTGTGAGGAATAATCAAAAATGAAAATCTTTCACATGTTTAGTAAGTAGCCTTTAAAGGAGGCTTGGCCCTTACATATCAAACTAACAATTTGTTATAAACAAGGCAAAAGGTGTAAAGAAAAACACACCATCCCGAACAGGATAGGACCTATTCACACATAGATGCTGCTGGCGGCTTTTGAGTTGATAAGCTTGATCGTTACCTTTTCTGACCGCATAAAAGGGTATTCCAGGCACTGGTAAGAGCTGGATCAACATGCCACGAGGTGCCAGACCTCTCTGGTCCAAAAATATGAGCCATCTAAAAGGAGGTCGCTTATCCCTGTCTAAGACATCAAAATAGTCTTCTCGAAATAGATAAGACACGTTGTAATCCTTCAACAATCCTGGTGCAACTTCCCCAAACTGCCGGAAAAGGAAGTTATTTAATATTTAGTGCAAGTGCTAGAAAGAGAACTATGTTAGAGCATATGACCGTCAAAAAATACCTTGTCGTCCAAAACATACAAGGGATCTTCATCGTGCTGAAGTTTCATGTACGAGACATAAACTTTGAATTTCATCAAAATTTTACGAGAACTTCTCTGAGAAATCTTAAATGATGTATCCCCATAGTTCACCAATAACTGGTCTGTTGTCCATGTATGCCTTGCAGGCCAAGTGTCAGCTAGACCGGTAAGCAAAACCTGCTTCGTAGTCCAATAAAGTTCTCGATGTGAACATTCTCTTTTAACATATTGAAAGTAAGAAAACGTCAATATTAGTTTTTAATGTTTCTTAAAGTAGTTTGGTTGCACACATATTCTTTAATGCTTTTGCATTTAGATTGCATTAAATTATGTGTCTACAATTCCCTTAAACACATAATTTAATGTAATCTCATATTATTTCTACTATTTAAATTAAATCTATGGGAGAGCGGTTAGAACCAAATGAGTTTGAACCATAATTTATAATTTTAACTTATATTTAATAAGTTTGTCAAAATGTTGATTTCAAAAAATAAAAATAAAAAAAAAATAGAAGTGTTGAAACTGACTCTCCGAAACAGGCGTTAAATTAAATATCAAATTAACGGAGAAATGTATTAACTCCGATGCTCTGGAAGAACATGAAAAGATTAATACAGTAATCACATAATCAAGATTATCATCAGACCGGCTTCTTCCCATCATACTGGCAATCAAAGTCTTCTAAAGAAAGGTTTTCTCTTCTCTCCACGTTACCCTTGTCAAAATTGAAATCGTCCAGTGTGGTATAACACCTGTATAATCTTTTATAGAGGAACCACGAGTTGAATCCTACAGCCAATGGCAGGAAAAAGAAAAAAAAATAACTTGTCTATCAGCTCTAATAATAACCTTCTGTGCACTTCAGAAGAAGAAAAATCCTAGAGAAGAAAACTAATCTTGTAATACAAAAACAGCTGCTAGAAGGAAACAAACCAATCGTTCTATAAACGAGACATTGATTACCATCAAAACGCCATTGTTTTCCAGAAATTTCTTCTGATTCTCCAGTCGTATGCTCTCTGCAACAAAATCACGACCAAAACAAAACAAAAAAAAGGAAAAAAAATATATCTTTCACTCACAAAAAGAAAGATAAGAAGCGTTGAAAATAAGTTCTAATATGATTAATTTGTCTAACTGAATTAGTTTCCAAGCTTGATCGGGAAATTTGAAAAAAGAGCCACAAGAAAAATGTAATTGGGAAAATTGTCTCTCTTTTTTTTTACACCAAAAAACAAGTTTTTTTAGATAGAAAAATTACTTCAGTTTTTTTCATAGAGATGAGGAAAAAATTTATAGCAAGGTAAGAAACCTCAACAGGATGAAAAAAAAAATAAAACAGTTTTTTTACCCAAAAGCTTGTTTTTTGATGCAAAAAAAAAAAAAAAAAGAGGTTATTCCTTTTATCAAAATCCTCCCTTGATGACCACAGCTTGTCGTTTCTTTGGCAGTATTAGGTGTCGTTTTGTTTTTCCTTTATGTTCTGTTGTTTCAAGTGCTGGCGTGTATAAGGGAAGTTGTTGTAATATCATATAAATATCATATTATATAGCAAAAATGACATAAGTGTGAGAAGAACTCATCTGAGAGAGGGCTAGAGTGAGAAAGTACTGAAGAGCAAGAGTGCAGAGTGATAGAGGGAGAGGAAATTTCTTTTTGGGTATTTCTTGTTGCAATTTCTTGGGAAAATTCTAGATAGGAAGGTGAGGGAAGATATAGTGAATTTAAGCTTGTAATCATCTGTCTTGGACTAAATAAAAGAAGCAGATCGAATTCCTAGGGCAGTTCGCGAGGACGTAGGCATAAATTGGTTGAACCTCGATGAATTCTTGTGTTGTTGATCTTCATTTATTTTGCTTTCATCTCTAAAATTTCAACAGTGGTATCATAGCTGGACTTCAAGGTAATCAGTTCTTATTCTGATTGGAAAATGGGGTTAGGGCTCAAGAAGATTTGGAAGAAACACGAGTTCAAGACTTGGGTGTGGGTGTGGAGAATTTTCAAGATTTTGAAGATATACCACTTGAAGAACAAGATTCAAAGATTGGCAAGGCAGAAGTCGTCGATTCAATTTGTCCAGTGATGAGCAATATGAAAGTGGAAATTGAGAAGTTCGACGGGTCTGGAGATTTTCATATATGGAGGAGAAAGGTGAAAGGGCTTCTTGCCCAGCAGAAGGTGCTTCGAGCACTAGAAGACCCTGTACCTTTTCCAGAGGGTTTTTCTGAAGATTAGAAGCAAGAATTACTTGAAACAGCAACGGGTACAATAATCTTTCATCTTACTGATTCAATCATACGGCTTGTGGATAAAGAAGACACCCCTGCAAAAATTTGGAATAGGCTTGATGAATTATTTCAAAAGAAATCCTTAACAAACAAAAGAAAGATTATTTGGATTTAAGATGAATACAGAGAAGAGCCTAGATCAGAATCTTGATGAATTTTTAAGGATAAATATTGAGTTAGCCAACTCAAGGGAAAACGAGGCTCTAAGTGACGAAAACCAGGCCATTATTCTCTTGAATTCATTGCCTGAATCACACAAAGAAATCAAAATTACCATCAAGTATGGAAGGACATCCATCAACTTAGAAGAAGTTTTGTCAGCATTGAGGTCTAAAAATTTAGAGCTCAAATCAGAAAAACTGTCATCTTCGACAAATGGAGAAAATTATTTTGCAAGAGGAAGAAGTCTAGAGAAATGGTTTACAACGGAATAAGAAAAACAATAAGGTAAAAGGGAGGTCCAGTTCAAGGGGACCAAGTGGGTCTAAAAAATGTTATCACTTTAGCAAGATTGGCCACATAAAGAAGGAGTGCTGTGCTTGGATCAGAAAAAACAAGGAAAAGAGTGGTGCAAATAATGAAGAACAAGACTCTACAAATTTAGGGGATGGATGTGATAGCGGAGAAGTTCTCATCATGTCAACCAGTAGGGAAAAACATGATTGGATTATTGATTCAAGGTGTACTTATCATATGACCTATAATAGGGAGTGGCTCTCTGATTTTAAAAGAATAAATGGAGGCAAGGTAATAATGGGAGATAGCCATACATGTCAAGTAGAAGGAATTGGTACAGTTACCTTCAAAATGTTTAACGGGTCTATGAGACACCTTAAGGAAGTCAGATTAGTCCTAACTCTTACCAGGAATCTGATCTCTTTAGGCATGTTAGAGGATGCAGGCTATACCATTAAAACAACAGAAGGAAAAATGAAGATCTGCAAAGGATCCTTGGTTGTGATTAAAGGATAGAAAAAGGATGGCCTCTACCATTTAATTGGAGAGACTCTAACAAGTAAAACTGTAGTGGTGATAGCCCCTGAAGATACCCGTGCAGTTCTATGGCATAGGAGACTTGGTCACATTAGTGACAGGGGTCTTCAAGAAATGCAGAATCAAAGGCTTCTTGGAAAAGGAAAAATCAACAAAATTGACTTTTGTGAATATTGTGTGTTAGGAAAGCAGCACAAACTCAAATTTAAGGCAGGAAAGCATGAGTCTAAGTCCATAATAAAGTATATTCACTCTGACTTGTGGGGCCCAGAAAGAACACCAACACATGGAGGTAACATTTATTTTTTATCAATTGTTGATGATTTTTCTAGGAAGGTTTGGGTTTATTTGCTTAAGAATAAAAATGATGCATTTAATAGATTTAAGTAGTGGAAAACTTTAATGGCAAATTTAACTAATAAGAAAGTTAAAACCTTGAGAACTGTAATGGCCTAGAATTTTGTAATGAGATGTTTGATAATTTCTGTAAAGAACAAGGGATTCAAAGACATAGGACTATTAGAAAAACTCCTCAACAAAATGGAGTTACTCAACGTGTGAATAGAACCCTCATGAATAAATTTAGATGCATGCTTTTTAGTTCTGGCCTACCAAATAGTTTTTGAGGAGAATCAGTTGTGATTGTTGCCTATCTAGTAAACAAATGTCCATCTAGTTCCATAGATTTTAAAGCCCCTAAGGAAAAGTGGATAGGAAAACCACTTGATTTAACAAACCTTAGGCCATTTGGATGTGCAGCATATGCACATCAATTTGAGGGAAAATTAGAACTAAGATCTATTAGATGTATTTTTTTTTTATATCCTCAAGGTGTAAAGGGGTATAGGTTATGGGTTAGAGAGTCTAGAGGTTTTAAAACAATAATAAGTAGGGATGTAATATATAATGAAAATGAATTTCCTTTATTACAAGATACTAACCATTCTACAGGAAAGGAAAGCATTATTACTAACCCTACAGGTACAATTGAAAATCAAGTGAACCTTGATGTAATCCAGCAACAACGGAATGATGATGATGACATGGTTCAGGTGGAGCCAAGTCAACCTCTAGAAAACCCTACCTTACAAGAATCAGGTGGAGCTGATGGTAATTATGAGCCTGACTTAGAAACACAACAAGAAATAGGTTCTGATATACATGAAGAAATACAACAACCTGTTCAAAGTCAAGAAACAGAAACTTTAAAGGATTACAAGTTGGTCAGAGACAGACAGAAGACGATAGTCAAGCCAACATAGAGATATGGGTTTTCTGCTTTAACTGATCTTATTGCTTATGCCTTCTTTACAGCCATGGAGTTTAACAAAACAGAACCAGAAAATTATCAAGAGGCAGTGAATAGCAAGGACTCTAAGTTTTGGGTAGTAGCTATGAAGGAGGAAATGAATTCTCTGTATAAGAACAATACTTGGGTAATGGTAAGGAGACCTAAAGACCAATCTATTGTTGACAGCAAATGGATTTTCAAGTTAAAAGAAGGAGGCTCGCTTCAAGACCCTGTGAAGTATAAAGCAAGGTAGTTGCAAAAGGGTTCACATAGAGAGAAGGGATAGATTTCAATGAAATTTTTTCTCCTGTGGTGAAGTATAAGACTATCTAAATCATGCTATCCTTGGTGGCTTAGTTTGACTTAGAACTGGAGCAAATGGACGTAAAAACAACCTTCTTACACGGAGAGCTGGATGAGACAATATACATGGAGCAGCCAGAGGGATTTGAGGTTCAAAAGGAAAAATAAATGGTTTGTATGTTGAAAAAATCTTTGTACGGGCTTAAGCAATCTCCAAAACAGTGTAATTTAAGGTTTGACATGTTTATGTCTCAGCAAGGTTTTCACAGAAGTTCCTATGATCCATGTTTGTATTTTAAAGGGAATGATATTCAAGATTCAGAATATCTATTACTTTACGTGGATGACATGCTACTATTCAGCAAGGAAAAAAGGAAGATAGATTCAATGAAGAGTGTGTTACAATCAGAGTTTGATATGAAAGACCTTGGTGCAACAAGGAAAATATTGGGAATAAACATTGAAAGGAACAGAAGCGATCAAATTATGTTCTTGAATCAGCAAGAATATCTGGAAAAGTTGGTAAATAAGTTTGCTATGGAAGGGTCTAAACCGACAAAGCAGCCTCTGACAAGTCAGTTTCAACTGTCAAAACAACAATGTCCCACAAGTAAAGACGAAACAAAAATGATGGCATAGGTACCTTACTCTAATGCTGTTGGATCTGTAATGTATTCCATGGTGTGTTCCAGACCAGATCTTGCGTTTGCAATCAGTGTGTTAAGTAGATATATGTCAAATCCTAGACATGAGCATTGGAGAGCTATGAAGTGGCTATTAGGGTACATTGTAGGTACCAAGAGAACTGGCTTACGTTATAAGAGTGTTGGTAAACATGTTGATAATGTGGGTTATGTCGACTCGAACTATACTGGGGATAAAGATAGTAGAAAGTCTACATCAGCATATTTTTTCTTGGTAAATGAAAATTGTGTGAGTTGAAAGTCTCAACTGCAATCTGTAGTAGCCCTGTCTACTACAGAGGTTAAATATATGGCAGCTACTGAAGCAATTAAAGAGGGTCTGTGGATTCAAGGAATGCTGCAAGAGTTAAGGATATGTGATGAAGTAGCAACGGTATATACAGACAGTCAAAGTGCACTGCATTTGTGCAAGAATCCGGTGTTTCATGACCAGACGAAGCAAGTTGAAGTCTGGTTCCATTTTATTCGAGAAAAGGTTACTCAAGGGTTGATCAAGATTGAGAAAGTGTCCACTGAAGATAATCCAACTGATGTAGGGACCAAGGTGGTTACTCTTAACAAATTCAATCATTGCCTGAACTTGTCAGGAATTTATAATGGTTGATTGTAGAAGGAATCAAGCTAGGATCTTGTGAGGACGGTCTGCTTGAAGAATCATATGAGAACTGAGGTGGAGATTGTTGAAAATAAGTTCTAATACGATTAATTTGTCTAACAGAATCAGTTTCCAAGGTTGCTGACTACAACTTGTCCTTTCTTAGTAGTATTAGGTGTCGTTTTGTTTTTCCTTTATGTTCTGTTGTTTCAAGTGCTAATGTGTATAAAGGAAGTTGTTGTAATATCATATAAATATCAGATTATATAGCAAAAACGACATAAGTGTGAGAAGAACTCATCTGAGAGAGGTCTAGAGTGAAAAAGTGCTGAAGAGCAAGAGTGTAGAGTGATAGAGAGAGAGGAAATTTCTTTCTGGGTATTTCTTGTTGCAATTTCTTAGGAAAATTCTAGATAGGAAGGTGAGGGAAGATTTAGTGAATTTAAGCTTATAATTATAATCATCTGGTCTTGGACTAAATAAAAGAAGCAGATCGAATTCTCAAGGGAGTTCGCGATGACATAGGCATAAATTGGCCGATCGTTGATAAATTCTTGTGTTGTTGATCTTCATTTATTTTGCTTTCATCTCTGAAATTCCAACAAGAAGAATTGAAACACTACAGCCTAAATTTTCAGAGACATACAAAAGCAATCCTCTTTTCTTCCACGAGCCTTTATACTGAAAAGGTCCGTTTACTCTGTGAAGGCACAGACTCATCCAGAGAGGTTCTTCATTGCACAGAATGTACATTACACTGCGAATCAAACAGAATCAAACAACGGCTTTATCATTCCGACTTGCCATGGCGACAGAGAAACGACAATTCTCCCATCAATTCTCCTAACAAACAGAGAAATTACGACGAAAATCGAAAACCAAATACGAAGAAACAAGAAATGGTGATGAGAGAATATCAAATTAACGGAGAAATGTATTAACTCCGATGCTCTGGAAGAACATGAAAAGATTAATACAGTAATCACATAATCAAGATTATCATCAGACCGGCTTCTTCCCATCATACTGGCAATCAAAGTCTTCTAAAGAAAGGTTTTCTCTTCTCTCCACGTTACCCTTGTCAAAATTGAAATCGTCCAGTGTGGTATAACACCTGTATAATCTTTTATAGAGGAACCACGAGTTGAATCCTACAGCCAATGGCAGGAAAAAGAAAAAAAAATAACTTGTCTATCAGCTCTAATAATAACCTTCTGTGCACTTCAGAAGAAGAAAAATCCTAGAGAAGAAAACTAATCTTGTAATACAAAAACAGCTGCTAGAAGGAAACAAACCAATCGTTCTATAAACGAGACATTGATTACCATCAAAACGCAATTGTTTTCCGGAAATTTCTTCTGATTCTCCAGTCTTATGCTCTCTGAACCAAAATCACGACCAAAACAAAACAAAAAAAAGGAAAAAAAATAAATCTTTCACTCACAAAAAGAAAGATAAGAAGCGTTGAAAATAAGTTCTAATATGATTAATTTGTCTAACTGAATTAGTTTCCAAGCTTGATCGGGAAATTTGAAAAAAGAGCCACAAGAAAAATGTAATTGGGAAAATTGTCTCTCTTTTTTTTTTACACCAAAAAACAAGTTTTTTTAGATAGAAAAATTACTTCAGTTTTTTTCATAGAGATAAGGAAAAAATTTATAGCAAGGTAAGAAACCTCAACAGGATGAAAAAAAAAATAAAGTAGTTTTTCTACCCAAAAGCTTGTTTTTTGATGCAAAAAAAAAAAAAGAGGTTATTCCTTTTATCAAAATCCTCCCTTGATGACCACAGCTTGTCGTTTCTTTGGCAGTATTAGGTGTCGTTTTGTTTTTCCTTTATGTTCTGTTGTTTCAAGTGCTGGCGTGTATAAGGGAAGTTGTTGTAATATCGTATAAATATCATATTATATAGCAAAAATGACATAAGTGTGAGAAGAACTCATCTGAGAGAGGGCTAGAGTGAGAAAGTGCTGAAGAGCAAGAGTGCAGAGCGATAGAGGGAGAGGAAATTTCTTTTTGGGTATTTCTTGTTGCAATTTCTTGGGAAAATTCTAGATAGGAAGGTGAGGGAAGATATAGTGAATTTAAGCTTGTAATCATCTGTCTTGGACTAAATAAAAGAAGCAGATCGAATTCCTAGGGCAGTTCGCGAGGACGTAGGCATAAATTGGTTGAACCTCGATGAATTCTTGTGTTGTTGATCTTCATTTATTTTGCTTTCATCTCTAAAATTTCAACAGTGGTATCAAAGCCGGGCTTCAAGGCGATCAGTTCTTATTCTGATTGGAAAAAGGGGTTAGGGCTCAAGAAGATTTGGAAGAAACACGAGTTCAAGACTTGGATGTGGGTGTGGAGAATTTTCAAGATTTTGAAGATATACCACTTGAAGAACAAGATTCAAAGATTGGTAAGGCAGAAGTCTTCGATTCAATTTGTCCAGCAATGAGCAATATGAAAGTGGAAATTGAAAAGCTCGACAGGTCTGGAGATTTTCATATCTGGAGGAGAAAGGTGAAAGGGCTTCTTGCCCAGCAGAAGGTGCTTCGAGCACTAGAAGACCCTGTACCTTTTCCAGAGGGTTTCTCTAAAGATCAGAAGCAAGAATTACTTGAAACAGCAACAGGTACAATAATCTTTCATCTTACTGATTCAATCATACGGCTTGTGGATAAAGAAGACACCCCTACAAAGAAGTCATTGCCTGAATCACACAAAGAAGTCAAAATTGCCATCAAGTATGGCAGGACATCCATCAACTTAGAAGAAGTTTTGTCAGCATTGAGGTCTAAAAATTTAGAGCTCAAATTAGAAAAACTGTCATCTTCGACAAATGGAGAAAATTATTTTGCAAGAGGAAGAAGTCTAGAGAAATGGTTTACAACGGAATAAGAAAAACAATAAGGTAAAAGGGAGGTCCAGTTCAAGGGGACCAAATGGGTCTAAAAATGTTATCACTTTGGCAAGATTGGCCACATAAAGAAGGAGTGCTGCGCTTGGATAAAAAAAAACAAGAAAAAGAGTGGTGCAAATAATGAAGAACAAGACTCTACAAATTTAGGGGATGGATATGATAGCAAAGAAGTTCTCATTATGTCAACCACTGGGGAAAAACAATATTGGATTTTTTATTCATGGTGTACTTATCATATGACCTATAATAGGGAGTGGCTCTCAGATTTTAAAAGAATAAATGGAGGCAAAGTAATGATAGGAGATAGTCATACATGTCAAGTAGAAGGAATTGGTACAGTTACCTTCAAAATGTTTGACGGATCTGTAAGACATCTTAAAGAAGTCAGATTAGTCCCAACTCTTACAAGGAATCTAATCTCCTTGGGAATGTTAGATGATGCAGGCTATACCATTAAAACAGGAGAAGGAAAAATGAAGATTTGCAAAGGATCCTTGGTTGTGATTAGAGGGCAGAAAGAGGATGGCCTTTACCATTTAATTGGAGATACTCTAACAGGAAAAACTGCAATGGTGACAGCCCCTGAAGATACTCGTGCAGTTCAATGGCATAGGAGACTTGGTCACATTAATGACGGGGTCTTCAAGAAATGCAAAATCAAAGACTTCTTGGAAAAGGAAAAATCAGCAAAATTGATTTTTGTGAATACTGTGAGTTAGGAAAGCAACACAAACTCAAATTTAAGGCAGGAAAGCATGAGTCCAAGTCCATAATGGAGTATATTCACTCTAACTTGTGGGGCCTAGAAAGAACACCAACACATGGAGGTAACATTTATTTTTTATCAATTGTTGATGATTTTTCTAGGAAAGTTTGGGTTTATCTGTTTAAAAATAAAAATGATGCATTTAATAGATTTAAGCAGTGGAAAACTTTAATGAAAAATTTAACCGTTAAGAAAGTTAAAACCTTAAGAACTGATAATGGCCTAGAATTTTGCAATGAGATATTTGATAATTTCTATAATGAACAAGGGATTCAAAAAAATAGAACTGTTAAAAAAACTCCTCAACAAATGGAGTTACTCAACATGTGAATAGAACCTTCATGAATAAATTTAGATGCATGCTTTTTAGTTCTGGCCTACCAAATAGTTTTTGAGGAGAATCAGTTGTAATTGTTGCCTATCTAGTAAACAAATGTCCATCTAGTTCCATAGATTTTAAAGCCCCTAAGGAAAAATGGACAGGAAAACCACTTGATTTAACAAACCTTAGGCCATTTGGATGTGCAGCATATGCACATCAATTTGAGGGAAAATTAGAACTAAGATCTATTAGATGTATTTTTTTTTATATCCTCAAGGTGTAAAGGGATATAGGTTATGGGTTAGAGAATCTAGAGGTTTTAAAACAATAATAAACAGGGATGTAATATTTAATGAAAATGATTTTCCTTTATTACAAGGTACTAACCCCTCTGTAGGAAAGGAAAGCACTATTACTAACCCTGTAGGTACAGTTGAGAATCAAGTCAATCTTGATGTAATTCAGCAACAAGAGAATGAAGATGACATGGTTTAGGTGGAGCCAAGTCAACCTCTAAAAAACTCTACCTTACCGGAATCAGGTGGAGCTGAAGGTAATTATGAGCCTGACTTAGAGGCTCAACAAGAAATAGGTTCTGATATACATGAAGAAATACAACAACCTGTTCAAAGTCAAGAAACAGAAACTTTAAAGGATTACAAGTTGGTCAGAGACAGACAGAAGACGGTAGTCAAGCCAACATAGAGATATGGGTTTTCTGCTTTAACTGATCTTATTGCTTATGCCTTCTTTACAGCCATGGAGTTTAACAAAATAGAACCTAAAAATTATCAAGAGGCAGTGGCCTATAAGGATTGTAAGTATTGGGTGGCAGCAATGAAGGAGGAAATGAATTCTTTGTATAAGAATAATACTTAGGTAATGGTTAGGAGGCTCAAAATCAATCCATTGTTGACTGTAAATGGATTTTCAAATTGAAAGAAGGAGGTACAATACAAGATCCTATGAAGTACAACGCAAGGCTAGTGGCAAAAGGGTTCACACAAAAAGAGGGGATAGATTTCAATGAAATCTTTTCTCTTGTAGTGAAGTATAATACTATTCAAATCATGCTATCCTTGGTGGCTTAGTTTGACTTAGAACTGGAGCAAATGGACGTAAAAACAACCTTCTTACACGGAGAGCTGGATGAGACAATATACATGGAGCAGCCAGAGGGATTTGAGGTTCAAAAGGAAAAATAAATGGTTTGTATGTTGAAAAAATCTTTGTACGGGCTTAAGCAATCTCCAAAACAGTGTAATTTAAGGTTTGACATGTTTATGTCTCAGCAAGGTTTTCACAGAAGTTCCTATGATCCATGTTTGTATTTTAAAGGGAATAATATTCTAGATTCTGAATACCTGTTACTTTACGTGGATGATATGCTACTAATTAGCAAGGATAAAAGGAAGATAGATCCAATGAAGGGAATGTTACAATCAGAGTTTGATATGAAAGACCCTGGTGCAACAAGGAAAATATTGGGAATAAACATTGAAAGGAACAGAAACAATGGAATTATGTTCTTAAATCAGCAAGAATACTTGCAAAAGATAGTAAATAAGTTTGCTATGGAAGGGTCTAAACCTACAAAGCAGCCTCTGACAATTCAGTTTCAACTGTCAAAACAACAATGACCCACAAGCAAAGAAGAAACACAAATGATGGCAAAGGTACCATATTTTAATGTTGTTGGTTCTATAATGTACTCCATGGTGTGTTCCAGACTAGACCTTGCTTTTGCAATCAGTGTGTTAAGTACATATATGTCAAATCCTAGTCGTGAGCATTGGAGAGCTATGAAGTGGCTACTAAGGTACATTGTAGGTACCAAGAGCACTGGCTTACGTTATAAGAGTGTTGGTAAACATGTTGATAATGTGGGTTATGTCGACTCGAACTATACTGGGGATAAAGATAGTAGAAAGTCTACATCAGCATATTTTTTCTTGGTAAATGAAAATTGTGTGAGTTGAAAGTCTCAACTGCAATCTGTAGTAGCCCTGTCTACTACAGAGGTTAAATATATGGCAGCTACTGAAGCAATTAAAGAGGGTCTGTGGATTCAAGGAATGCTGCAAGAGTTAAGGATATGTGATGAAGTAGCAACGGTATATACAGACAGTCAAAGTGCTCTGCATTTGTGCAAGAATCTGGTGTTTCATGACAGGACGAAGCATGTTAAAGTCCGGTTTCATTTTATTCATGAAAAGGTTACTCAAGGGTTGATCAAGATCGAGAAAGTCTCCACTAAAGATAATCCAGCTGATGTAGGGACCAAGGTAATTACTCTTAACAAGTTCAATCATTGCCTGAACTTGTTAGGAATTTATAATGGTTGATTGTAGAAGGAATCAAGCTAGGATCTTGTGAGGACGGTCTGCTTGAAGAATCATATGAGAACTGAGGTGGAGATTGTTGAAAATAAGTTCTAATACGATTAATTTGTCTAACAGAATCAGTTTCCAAGGTTGCTGACTACAACTTGTCCTTTCTTAGTAGTATTAGGTGTCGTTTTGTTTTTCCTTTATGTTCTGTTGTTTCAAGTGCTAATGTGTATAAAGGAAGTTGTTGTAATATCATATAAATATCAGATTATATAGCAAAAACGACATAAGTGTGAGAAGAACTCATCTGAGAGAGGTCTAGAGTGAAAAAGTGCTGAAGAGCAAGAGTGTAGAGTGATAGAGAGAGAGGAAATTTCTTTCTAGGTATTTCTTGTTGCAATTTCTTAGGAAAATTCTAGATAGGAAGGTGAGGGAAGATTTAGTGAATTTAAGCTTATAATCATCTGGTCTTGGACTAAATAAAAGAAGCAGATTGAATTCTCAAGGGAGTTCGCGATGACATAGGCATAAATTGGCCGATCGTTGATAAATTCTTGTGTTGTTGATCTTCATTTATTTTGCTTTCATCTCTGAAATTCCAACAAGAAGAATTGAAACACTACAGCCTAAATTTTCAGAGACATACAAAAGCAATCCTCTTTTCTTCCACGAGCCTTTATACTGAAAAGGTCCGTTTACTCTGTGAAGGCACAGACTCATCCAGAGAGGTTCTTCATTGCACAGAATGTACATTACACTGCGAATCAAACAGAATCAAACAACGGCTTTATCATTCCGACTTGCCATGGCGACAGAGAAACGACAATTCTCCCATCAATTCTCCTAACAAACAGAGAAATTACGACGAAAATCGAAAACCAAATACGAAGAAACAAGAAATGGTGATGAGAGAATAGAACCTGCTGACACAGGCGACGCGAGTGACGTCGCGAGGAGTGAGAAACTCGAGAATTGCGCAGATGACTTCGTCGGGAGGACTCGGAGGTCTCCGAGAGCGTCGCGACGGCGATCTCTGGGCCGCCCTACCGACGGGGCAGCTTCGGAGTTCTCCATTTTCGAGAGCTTTAGCAGATCGGAAGCGCTAGGTGATTGAATCAAGATGTCGTAAGAAAGAGGCTTCGTTATCAAGAAATGGTGGATTTTTTTTTTTTTATTTGAGGAGAGAAGCCGACTACTTGGCGGAGGGCGGGCTTTATGCTGTACGAGGCTGAAGGCTAAACGCCAATGCGACGCGCTTGGCGCCTCCACGACGCGGTTATGCCGTGTTGGCAGAACCTCCACTCTGCCGCTTTGCCGTCCAACATTTCTTTTTGATTTCGTGGATTATTCTCCCTTTTTTACAAATAAAATGATAATTGCATTCCAAATTAGTAATACAGACGCAATGGCTGTCTTTTCAATTTTTTTAATAGTCATTCTCAGCTTGTCAAGTTTAGAATGAGCACGTTATCAGCTTAAATGTTCAATTAGTCCCTACCTTAATTTGTTAAAAATAGACCAAAAAAAAAAGGTCAAGTGAAGTCATATGATCTTATTTTGTTGGTTTTGAACATATAACAGAATAAGTTAAATGATAATAATTCTTCTTTTTTTATAGTCTATTTTTAATAGAAATTCTAAAAATGAGAATTAATCCAAACTCATAGAGTAAAGTGGAAAATTTTAAAACCAGAAATAAAAATTATATTAAATAATACATTTTTCAATCTTAATATATGTAAATAACATAACTTTAAAAATACTAAAATATGTAACATTTTTATAATTTTATCTTTTTTTTAACACTAAAATTCTTAATTTTACTCCATCTTTTTTGTCTCATACCAAAAAATCTTAGATCCACTTTCTCTCTCCTCCCTCCTCCTCTTTTCTCTCCAGCCCCGGCGACAACTCCGACGACATTGTTATCCCAACGTGACTCTAGCCGGTGCTTCCCTCTGTGACGACGGCGTCTCCCCCCATGCTCCAGCAGCTTCTTTTGGCACAGATTACAGCTTCTCCTATTGCAGATCGCAATGGGTGTTTGATATGCAGTAATCAGTTTGAATCATATTCCTGAGAAAATGATTATAGAGAATATGATTCCTAGGAACTAAGATTATCACGTTTAGTTGCACATAAAAATCTTATATTAGATGTCTAAGAATAATACATTACTGTGTTTAGTTGTACATAGAAATCTTGTATAATTAACAAAATAATTTATAGTATTAACATTAAATGTATCAATATAATATATTAGTACTAATATTAAATAATAATATAAATATAATAATAATATAATATTATATATAATTTAACATTAATATTACTATGAATATTAATGTTATTATTATTATTATTAAATTATTATTATTTTATACTAATATAATACTTTCTTTATATTATATAAAAATATTAATTTGTAATAATCATAGAATTATTATTTAACAATATATTCATATTAAAATGTTGTATATAATATATAATATATTGATATAAATATAAATAATAATAAAAATATAATTCTTCATAATATATTACTATTTATATTAATATTAACATTAAATAAAAATATTTTTATAAAAATTATTAAACATATTTAGTTATATTTTTTATTTATAATTATTATAATAACATTTATATAATTTAATATTAATATTACTTTGAATATTAATATTATACTATTCATATTGATGTTATATTATTATTTTTTATTATTAATGTTATTATTATTCTTATTATTAAATTATAATTTTATATTGATCTAATATTTATATCTATATCATATATTAATATTAATTTATAATAATAGTATGAAATTATTTTATTTTATTATTATAGTATTTATATATATTATATTCTAATATTAATTAATAATAATATATATTATATTTAGATATTTATATGTAATATATTATATATTTTTATTATTATTGTTAATGTTATTATTATCTAATTATTAAATTATTATTTTATTTGATATGATTTTTATATTTATATTGTATAGAAATATTAATTTATATTATTATTATTATTATTTAATAATAATATAATTATTATCATCATCATCATGGGAAAAAATGTGAGATTTTCATAGTTTTGAAATTCTTAGGAATATGAATATCACCTTGTTGGGTGGGATTCAAATTACCCCAAAATGAGGTAATCTAAATCCCATAGGAATGAGTTTTTCAAGAATCTAAAACTCAGATTACTGCATACCAAACATAGGAATCTGTAAGATTCCCATTCCCACATCAGGATTACTGCATACCAAACGCTCCCCAACTTCTCCCTCGCGTCTCTGGCAGCTTCGTTCAATTTCGACCTCCTGTTTTTGGTGCTCCTCCTTACGTGACTCCAACACAGATCACAGCTTCTCCCTCGCGACTCTGGTAACTTTGCTCGATTTCAGCCTCGCGACTTCGACGCTTCTCCTCGCACAATTCGGGTGTCTTCTTTCGACGCAGCTCCGATGATTTGGCAGAGGAGAGGACGAGAGAGAAACACGGAGGGAAACAGAGAAGGGAAGAGAGAGAAACAAAGAGGGAAGAGAGAGAAAGTAAGGAAAAAAATAAAATATTAATAATTAAATTGGGATAATTTATATTTTAACTAGTTAATAAATATATATTTATTTTTTTGATAAATTTATTAATCTTGTTTTAAATTTGAGCTATTAATTTCTATTCATTTTAAGTTTAGTCCATTCCTCTTATTCTTCAAAGGTGACCTTAAAATTCTAGAGCCACACATGAAAAATAATTATTTTTTTATTTTTTAAAAAATATAATTCTCGTAAATGTAGTGTACAAAATTTTCAATTTTATAGTTGAGACCGTCTTTGTTTAGAAATTTCTTCGAGGCACTATATAAATATCATTCGGGTACCAAGTTCAAAAATTATAAAAAAAAAAAAGGGTTGCCTTAACGTTAACTTTGGAACATCAAACGACAGAAGTGTCCTTTTAATAATTTTAATTTATTAAAAAGCCTAAATTCAATAAACGAAGAATTACATGGGTGTGAGATTTAAGAGCACGTTTTTATAAGCGAAAGTATAAAATTCATCGAAGATGAAATGCGGTTGTTGATTAAAAAAAGTAGATTCTGTTTATATTTGTAAAAAGACGCAAGTTTTTGTCTTATACAAGTTTTCTGTCGTTTACTTTGAAGTTTGAGCGACATGTGATTGGTTCGTTTAAGTGACACGATATGTCCGCTATTTAACAAACGTGATGTGAAACTTTTCCCACAATTATACAGAAGCATAAAAAAAATATTTGCTAGCCGCGCCATATATATATATATTTCTTTTAAAAAATCATGGTATTGGATAAGATCTATTCTAATATTTTATAAATTTATAAATTTATAAATTGTAATTTTTAACTTAATTTTTTTACCTCAATTTATAAACTCATCTTTAGAAAATAATAAATTTTTCTTGGTAGCAAAAAATCATTTAGATTTTCTTTTTCTTTTTTGATAAAAAAAGAATTAAAAGGTGGTTTTTTAAATAAAAAGTTTTTCATAGTTTTTTGGTACAAAGCATTTAACATATGCTATGTACAGATTAACCATAAAAAGAACACTTCTAGAGACTGTAAAAAATATTATGGGACGTTCTTTAGGGTATGCGACGTTAATTGCAATTGCAATTGCAATATAATGTCAAGAGGTCGTATCGCAATGGTGTGTAGTGCCAACACTTAGCAAACACGAGTAAACAACTTTTTGTGCTACCAACTCCACAAGATAACTCAATTCTTTATCGCAAAATAATAATAATAATAAATTAAAAAACCTACCTATATAAATTGCGAGTTGGTAGGAGGGAAGGGAGAATGGAAGGATGAATAGGATATTAGGAAAGAGAGGAGAAAAGATTGTGAGTTTTTTTTTTGAAGTTGTTTGATATGATAGCAAGAAAGAATGTGATTGTCCATCATTTTGTTTGGTATTGAAAAAGAGAAAAGAGTGATTGACATTTTTATATAAAATTACCATACTACCCATATAAATTAACTGGCCTATTTGTTTAGTTTTTATTGATGAATTAAAATGCAAACAATTCATATGTTTGATGGTAAATGTATTTTAGTTCAGAGTGTCAAGTAAATGTTTTAACGTTATATTTATAAAAAGTGTTTTTTAATTGGACCTAAAAATTCTTTACAATTATATATATTTTTGTTAATTGATAAAAAGAAAGCATATCTATAAAAAAAAATACAAATAAAAAGGGAAAAACATATACGGGCTTGGGCACAAGGAATGTAGAAAAAAAAAAGAACATAAAACAAAAATTAAAAAAAAAAGCTCAAAATAATATAAATTAGTAATTTGCATCCACGGTCTCTTAACTTTTTAGTAAATGATACTTTGGTTTCTGTTTTTTCAATTTTAGTAAAACAACCATTTCAACTCTTAAAATCTTGTCAATTGAAGGACCTCAAAAACTCACAGAATTATACGTATGCCAATCATGCACATATCTTTTTAATGAAATGACAAAAGTGCCCTTAAATTTTACACAAAAATAAAAAAATAAAACTCAATTTTTTTTAATAAACTAAAAATCCCAAAACCCAGAGTTCTTTCTGGTGTCTCTTTTGGGGGTTGGTTCCATTTTATGTGGCTTCTGGACAACCGAGGAATATTTGAAGTGCTTTTTTTGGTGGCTGCTCTGCTTCTCCTTCTCTTTTTGGCCCTTTCTTCCGTTGTTTCTGCCGATCAAGATGGTTTCATTGGTGTAAACATAGGCACAGACCTCTCTAACATGCCAGTGTCTTCAATTTCCCCAAGTATAATAAAAACACTAAGGCAATATATATGACAAAAGTGCCTCTATTAACTGCTTCATTTTCAATTTCTTCCCACAACCATATATTCAGCACATGCACCATATTCTAGCACACGGATCACGTCAGAAAATTGATCAGAACTATCATAATTTACATTTAGAATTTTTAACAAACAAGTGAAACCCAACGAAAGAAAAAGGGGGCTTAAGAATGCCTGATCCGTTGGCGCCACCCCCAGTAGAACCCCAGGTCCCCACCACCCCTAAGACCATCTCCAACTTATGCTAGATTTATAGGTTAAATACCATTTTGGCGTTGATATTGTCTTCTAACGAGATACTAAAAGCTCACGTCAAATTAATGAGATGAATAGGAACACTTTAAATTTGACATGCTACTGCTCATCACGCCATTTGGGTGACACAAAAAACAATCAATAAAATAGAATATACTAAAAATATTTTTTTTTGTTTTTAAAAAATTGTGTAATTGAAGATAGTTATTTTTTGATATTACAGTTATATCATTTTGGTGTTATGGGTTGACGATGCTCTAAGATCCGATGAATATTTTCCTTCTCGTGAACCCATATATGGCACAAAACCCGCCAAACCACGAACCCCACCCAGCTGTGAACCCTGCCCAGACATGAACCCATCTTTAAAGCAAACCCCATTAGAGAAGACGACCCAGCTTGTTTGAGCATTTTATTGGATAAGACAACGGCAACAAACATTTCATCGTTCGAGTTTTTGTTTATTTTTTTTTTTCCACCTTCTTTTTTAATTTTTATAAAAATGTAAAGTAAGTGATTTTACTATTATGTCCTTCAAAATCAAGTCATGTGACTAACATATGTATGTTTCCATTAGGTTTTGGGTTAATTTTAATAAAAGGTCTTTTCATTGTCAAGGTTTTAAGGGTTTAAAGGTTGTTTTATAAAAATTATATAAAAAAAAATCAAAATGCCACCTATTAAAAAGTAAAGAAACCACTAATGTAAATTATTCAAATAAAATAAGAGAGAAAACAGAAGGGCAAAATTATAATTACACATTCAAAGCGAGCTTTCTACACTGCTTTCCGGCCATCTTTGCAAGGATCAAACTTTTGTGGGGCCCATGCAAGAGCAAGCCACACTCTTTTCCTTTCCCTAGCATAATTCACTAAACGAAACAAAAGATTCCTGCACACTTTCCATCAAATTCTTTCCTTCCTACCTCAAATCCTTCCAACCAACACACTCTTAATTATTTAAAAATATTCATATACCATCCAGCATAGGAAAGAGAACCACTTTTAAATTCTTCAACGCCAGAATAGTGATTCCACTTTATTCCTTTCAAAGGAGAAGTCTCAAACCACAATACCCAGTATACATACAACACGCAAGTCACAGCATAAGTTGACACTAGAATCCAGTAAAAGAAAATATTTTCATAAGACAGCAACTAATAAGTTGATGAGAGAAAAAAAAGAAGAAAATCTTTGGAGAAAAGCCTTAGGAAATCCATTTTACAGTCCCAAAGAAGCAGTAGTAGATTGCTGTGACTTGATTCTTCTTTTCCTAAGGCGCTCCGCGATGATGAAAGCGAGCTCAAGAGACTGAGAGGCGTTGAGCCTTGGGTCGCAGTGGGTGTGGTAGCGTGAGCTCAAGTCGTCAAATGTCACAGTGCGTGATCCTCCGATGCACTCTGTCACATTCTGGCCGGTCATCTCTAGGTGAACTCCTCCAGGGTGGCTTCCTTCTTGCTCGTGTATGTCAAAGAATGCTCTCACCTCCGCCTGCACAACATAGAAAGCGCAAGATTATGATTTTAGTTTTGGTTATCAGTAATATGCAAACTAGGACTCCAAGAGCTGGAAATTTGGCAGCAAGCACTGGTTGGTTCACAAAAATCACTAATAGCAAATCATGATATAATCTCTCTTTTGTTTTTAGTGGGGATACTACCAAAACGATTACGATAGCGCTAACGTAAACTGTGAAAATGCTATCAAATTTAACCGAAGGGGTTGAATTTGATAGCATTGATTACGAACTTATTTTGTAGCGTTTACTGAAAATTGACATGCACAGTAGTTTTTTTTCCCCGCATAATTGTACTTCACCTAAAAAGATTGTTCGTGAAAGAAAGACAAAGAGGTCTACTGCATAATGTTACTTCACCTAAAAATGTTGTTAGAGGAAGCAAAACAAAGTGGTTTACGTCACCCGAAGCATCTTGACATCGAGTAAAATTAATGTGATTTGGACACCCAATAAAACTTGACCCAAAACCACAGCAATAATGATTAAATGAAAGAAAAGTACCATACCCTGATGGCATCGAAGGGCCGTGTTTTGAGACCACAAGGAGCTTTTATGGTGTTCCCATGCATAGGATCACTGACCCATGTTACAATTTGGCCTGATCTGCGGACGGCCCTAATAAGATGGGGAAGCTTCACTCTCATATTCTCAGCTCCCATTCTTACGATCACCGTTATTCTCCCTGCTTTGTTCTGCGGGTTAAAAATCTCTATGAGCTTAACTAGCTCACTTGGATCCATCTTATCACTCACCTGCATCATAAAGATTGATCCCACATTAGTCGTCTTCAGCATAAAATTCTTAACTTGAATATTACAAACTACGGAGTCAAATGTATATGACGTATATGATACACCCTTGAATCTAAATCTAAATCCAAAATATAAGAAGCATTAATCGTTTGTGCAAAACAAGTTAAGGACGATTTGACAATGAATAATACAGTAGAGGAGATTCAATACCTTAATTCCAAGGGGATTGGCAACTCCTCTCAAAAACTCAACATGGGCGCCATCAAGTTGCCTGGTCCTTTCGCCTACCCAAAGCATATGGGCAGAGCAATCATAGTAAAGGCCAGAAGTTGAATCCAACCTAGTAAGCGACTGCTCATACGGCAAGAGCAAGCATTCATGGGATGTCCAAAACTCGGTCGTCGTCATGATTGGGTGGTCAACTGTGAGCCCAGCCGCAGCCATGAATCCGAGGGCCTCATCAACTCGGTTAGCTAGTTCACGGTACCTGTAAAAAAACATGTCACGATTATTTCCAGACCCAAACAGACTTTAATGTTTCAGTGACTTATTTCCCGTGATAGAGCACTATAGATATTACAAAGATAGGTAAATCAGTTGGCTGATGTAGTAAAGCCGATATTCTTTAGATAGAAAACCGAAACTAGCATAAAGTGAGATATATATATGTATATATATTCAATTAGACCAAAAACTGACAAACCACAACATGAGAAAACAAAGAATTCGTCAGCATCAGACCATACCACGATTTTAGACAAGCATGTTCTCGAAGTATAATGGATCACATCCTTGTACTATGTCAGCCCAAAAAGCTAAAATAAAAATCACATCCCCGAAAAAAAATATATGGACGTTAAAGGAGTACTTTTTGATCTTCAAAGTTGAAACTAGACAATACACAACCGAAAAAACACGCCCTTGACAACGATAGAAGACATTTATGGCGTAAAAATTTCACCCAATCCAAGATCAAGATTAAAATCTTCTCATGAAAGTCCATCAATTCTAGAGAGAGATGAGTGTGGAGTCTTTTTACCTATCTCCTTGCTCGCTGTGCTCGGTGAAGTCAAGATTCCACTGAGTGACCCTCTGCATAGCGGCGTAGCCACCGGTGGCGAAAGCCCGAAGAAGATTGAGAGTCGCCGCAGATTGACAGTAAGCTCTGATCATCCTCTGAGGGTCTGGAATCCTCGATTTCTCGTCGAACGCATCTCCATTGACGTTGTCCCCTCTGTAACTCGGCAGCTTCACTCCGTTCTTCTCCTCGAACGGTTCCGATCTCGGCTTTGCAAATTGACCCGCCATTCTCCCAACCTAATTAACCCAAAAAATCAAATCCTCAATCCCAATTCAATCTCAATAAAACCAATGTATTATAACGAAAGATTGAACAGAATTTGCGAAAAGTTGTGACCTTGATAACGGGCATTTGACCTCCGAACATGAGAACGGCGCCCATCTGGAGGAGGATCCGGAGGGTGTCACGGATGTTGTTGGCATTGAACTCCTTGAAGCTCTCGGCGCAGTCACCGCCCTGTAGGAGGAAGGCGTTGCCCATGGCGGCCTCGGCGAGGCGCTCCTCCAAGCTCCTGGCTTCACCGGCGAAGACGATCGGAGGAAACGAGTCGATCGTCCGGAGCACCGACTCGAGCTCCTCCCGATCCGGGTACTCGGGCAGCTGGAGCGCCTTCTTGGATTTCCAGCTGTCCAGGCTCCATTTCCCGAGGACCGCCGCATTATTGGTATTGGGCTTCGGCGATGCCAATTTCGTGGAAGACGAGGTCTGCGCCTTGGTGTCGGAGACGACGGGGTTCTTGGCGGGCTCGGCGGCGTGAACGGCGAAGATTGGGGAAAACGACGTCGTTTTCTTCTTGTTCTTGTTGTTGGGGTAGGTGGGTTGGTGGGATTTGGAGGAAGGTAGGAGGTGAGTGTGAGAGGTGGGCAAGGACTTGGTGGTGGGAATGAGGGAGCTAGAGCTGGAGAGAGCCATTGTTGGTTTGTTAACTGTTTGTTAATGGCTGTCGGTCAAGGCACGGAAATGAAATACCCAAAGAGATAGAAGGGGATCTCAGATAAATGTACCTGAAGAGAGAGAGAGCAAACGGGGAGGTTTTGTATATATTTATAATGCCAAAAAAACAGAGGGAAAGAGAGAGAGAGAGGGGCCTACGGTGACACGGCAAGCGGGTAGGAAGGCTGGTGTTTCTGGTAGAGACGTGGTGGTTGGTGGGAAGGGTATTTTCGGTATTCTGAATTTCCACTGCCGTTTTCTCGTAAATTCGTCCTTGCTCTGTTGGCGCGCTCAAAATTTTCGGCTATATTTATATTTTTTTGACGCAGCTAATTATGATTATGATTGCTATTATTATCTGGCATTTTAATAATAAGTTATCTATTATGATTTATACATATAAATGTATATTTATATTGTGTTAGATAATTATAATTTTAAATATCGCACTCATTATATTTGCATGTGAATATATAATATATTGATATTAAATATTTTTTATTTTTTAAAAAAATTTAAGTTGGTCTAAATAACAATATAATATATTTTTATATTTTAGTTACATGAATCAAAATTGTTATATTTAGTTTCTCACCTTTTGTTATAACTAATTATACTTTGTCAACTGAGGGACAAAGTGAAACAAAGTAGAAAGTTAAAGACCAAAAGTGAAACAAGATAATAAATTGGGGACCAAAAGTAAAATAAAGCAATAAAATACAAACTAAAATTGGACATTTTAAGAATTTTCTGTTAAATATTAAGCACTTATTGACGAAAGGACCAAAAGTGCAATAAAATAAATTATTAGAGACTAAAATGAGACTTTTAATCGTTATAGACTAAAATAAGGTTGAATGAAAATCTAAAGGACCATTGTAAAATTAACCTTTATTATTATAAGAAAAAGATGTTCTTATTTTTATTTCTCCCTTTCAAAATTATGATATATTAATCTTAAAAAATAATAGTACTTCTTTAATGTTCATAATGTCATACTGGCTTGTTAGGTTTTATTTTTTGTTGTATAATAGTTATAACTTAAGTGATAAAAAGTAGTTGACTTTGCTAAAAAGATCAAAGTATTTTTAAGGAAAAATAAAAAAAAATTAGCAAAATAGCATATTAATTAAACAAAAATAAAATTAAGAACATAATCTAAAAAATAAATAACTCCTTTGTCACTACCTCAAAACATGCAATAATAAATTTATAGGGTGTTCGATAAGTGAGTTAGAACTAAAAGTGCTGTAACATATAACAATTTTACATTATAATATATTTATGCTTTTATAACGCCCCAAAATTAATTTAATGTTATTATAATGTAAAATGATGAATTAGTGTGTCATAACTAATGTTTTAAAATTAATTTGATCATTTAATAAATTTTGGGTGTAAAGTTGTTTTGGTTATCTTAATGACTTCTACTTGTTTTTAATTATTTTAAATGTCATTTTGAATCTTTGGGACACAAAAATTTATAAAATGTCAAATGTATTCAGTTTTACAAAACCGTAGGCGGCACATGGTTTTCGCACAGTAAAACCGCTCATTATTTCTCTCTATTTAAATCTCACTCTCTTCCTCTCTCACTCACTCTCTCTCTCTCTCTCTCCCTCTCAAGCTCATTTCTCTCTCTCAGTCTCCCTCTTTCTTTCTCAATTTTTCCTCAAAATTTTGAAAGAAAACTTTGAAAGCAAGCTTCAGGTTTGCAAGAAGGAAGCTCGGGAATGTAATTTGGCAACCAAAAACGTGATTTGAAGTTAATTTTGAAATTACTAAACTTTTTTAAATTTTTAATTTTTCATACATTTTTGAAATATAAGTTTGTTTGAGCTTAAAAAACCTTTGATTTGAGTTAAATGAACTTAAAACACCCATAATCTAAGCTTTGGTTGAAGAAAAAAAAACGGATTCGATTCAAGATTTTTTATTTTTCCTTATTTTTCTCTATTTTTGGATTTTTTGAGATTTTGTGTTCAAATATTGTTTAAATGAGTTCAAAAGTGTTCTATTATGTTTTTCTATCATCTATGATTGTTTTCTATGCCTAGGATTTGAGAAAAACAGGTTAAAAAGAATATATGAGTTTTAAAAGACCCAAAACCCGTGCCTGAGATTTCTGAAAATTTTTCAGTTTGGCAGGCTGGATTCAAAGGATCGACAGGCCGGATTAATCCATTCGGTAGGTCGAACCTGGAAATGTTCGGCCGACCGAACATGGTCCTCCGGCAGCACAGTTCGGCCTGCCGAACTAGGGGACCAGCAGGGCGATCGAAATAAGGCAAATTTGGTGATTTTCATTCATTTTTACTGTTTTGAACCCCAATTGAAATTTTAACTTTATAAAATGATTTTAAAGATACAAATAACACACTAGGACATCATGAAACGATTTAGTAACATAGAATATCTCAAACTAGATATTGATCAACTTATTTGTATTTAGGATTGTTCGTGGTTCTACAGAGCTAACGTATAGCGGACCGCGATTACGGTGTAGGGCACCGGTACGAGTATCGAGGTAGGATTTCTACGCCCTTCTTTGGTAGCCTAATTTTAAATGATTTGGCTTTGAAAAGGATTTTTATCAAAATGTTTTCAAAAATGAATTAAAAGGGAATTTTATCGGTTGTTTTATGAACCGTGGATTGAGATGAATTTTATAATGAACTCCATAATGAATGTAAATGATAATACTCGGTAAATGAGTTTTGAATAATGATGAAAATGAACATAAGGGCATGATGCCATATCAGAGATCGGGTCGTGTAGCGATCGATCTTGGAGGCAGGTCCCGAAACCCAGCTGGGCCACTACGGTAGTGTTATTCAGATGGTTTACCTAGGAAAAGAAAATGATGAGATTTCTGGTCGACCAAATAAACTGTTTTGGGTAAGAACAGTTTTACTTAAATTTATTTAATCAAGTTTTCTTTTAAATAATCTCTTGAATAGTGAGTTTTTTTTTTAAATCAAATGATTTCTTAAAATATAGTCTTACTGAGCTTTTCGCTCACATTTTACTTGTTTTCACACTTCTCCCCCTCTAGGTGGATTTCCTCTTAGGTTCAAAGAAGACTCAACGGACAAAACTTATGAGCAGTAGAAGGGCTAGTAGATTATTTGTAATAATTGAACAAGGCATGTAATGTTTTAACTTTATTTGTGCTTAGACTGTGGTTGTATTATTATATTGTCAGTACAATGTATGTGCACAAGTTGTGGGTCAGTGGGACCCATACTCGCTATATTTATTATTTTATTTCTTGATTAATGATTTGCTCAATGATTTTATATGCTTAATGTTTAATGATTATGAATTCTTTTATAAAATAGTTTTTAAATCTTTCATACTTTTATATTTAATTTAACCCTTAAACTCATGTTTTTAACTAAATTTTTATTTAATTAAATTAAATCAACCACCACATCACCTCCGTATCCTAAGGTGTGATAGTTTTATATTGTAACATATGAAAACTTTACAATATTTGAGTTGAAAGTAATGAGTTAAAATTCAGTTTCTTAAACACCCTTGTAATAGAACTTTTAGGGAATAAATTCAAATATTTAATTGTTATTGCTTTTGAAAATCGCTTCTTCTTTTTCTTGGTGGAATGAAAAGATCCACTTATTGTAATTTTATAATAAGCTTGCTAACGAAAATGGCTACTGTGTTTTAGCGCGTAAAGTTAAAGTTTCCTAATTCTTGGAATCTTGAGTCGTTTGCTGACAAGAAAGAAGTGAAGTCTGATCGCTGCTGCTTCTTCTTCTTCTTCGTCTTTTTTATTTTATTTTATTTTTGTTTTTAAGGTATGGTAGCTACTATTTCCATGACAGAAGTATTTTTTCCCCATGTATTTTTTTTTTTTGGAAAGGATTTCCATGTGTTTTTTTTTATGAGGGAAAAAAAAGATTGTTTTTTTTTTTGTTTTTTGGGGTCCTAAGATGCGTTACTTTATACATTGTAAGAGGATAATTAATAAGTTAATTTGCTGCCAGGTAAAGGTAATTTTAGATCCCTTTTTTAGAGGAGAACGATGACTCGTGTAAGCTTTTTTTTTTTTTTTTTTTTTTTGGGATAAATTTTACAAATTCTTTGTGAAATATGTCTTATATGTCAAAATATCCTTTTTAAACTTTAAAATATACTTGTTGTATTTTTAAACTATAATAGGGTGTTTGAAAAGGTGGTGGGAACCATTTTTATTGTAGCATGTGAGAGTTTTATACTGTAGCATATTCTTTTATTATTACTGTAGCATGTGAGAGCTTTATACTGTTTATAACTAAGATTGTGGTGGGAATTGAGTGGTTCTTACCACTGTCGAACACCCCCTAAAATTATTATATATTCCCCTCCTGAACTTTGAAACGTGTTATTTTTTCAACAAAATAATACTTCTACGTTCATTAAAAGGATAAATTTATCTGTTTACTCAAAACCCTTACAGAACTAACTTGAATTACGGTATGTTCTTTGTTTTTCCTCCCTCTTTTTATATCTTTTGAGTAGGTACTCCATAAATAGAATATATAAGAGTTTAGAGCCCAACCAGCTTATTTAAAGTTAAAAAGGCAATAAAATAAAATTCAACAATTTCATTCAAAAAATAATATATTTCTAAGTTTGAAAGTTACTTAGAGCAATTATATAATTCAAAAGACATAATATATATTTTAAAGTTTAAGGTGCATGTTAACACAGATGACATAATTGGAAGATTATTTGTGAAATTTATTTCTTTTACGAAGAAAAAATGACACCAGTGATAGGAGACGGCAGTAAGTCTAGTGGCACGTGGAAAATATTTACCGGATAAATAGTGATGCTTTTTAATCAACTAAAAGTACGAACAAACGATAATAATCGGAATATGCCCTCAAACAAAAAGAGAGAAAAAAAACACAAAAATTGCCCAAAAAAAATTTAGGAAAAATCAAAATATCAACAACCTCTGCCGACAATTAACAAGACGTGTCAAACGCTGTTCAAGTTCGATGAGACATCATTAAAAGAGAGGAAAAAACAATTTTTTGAATTATTTATTAATAAGTTAATTTTAGGCTAATTAATTAGATAATTTTTACTTAATATTTTTATTAGTTTTGAGCAATTTATAAGGATTTGATAATGTTCTGTGTTCTTTTGTAGGTTTTGAGGAAAAAAAGGATACATGATGGCAAAGTGCGGGGCAAAACGGATAGAAAATGAGCAAAATTGAACTCGGGATAAAAATGGAGCCTAGACGCCAGCTTATGGGCGCCTAGGCGCTCAGACAGATGAGGTTCAATACAAAAACCCGAGAGCAAAGCGCCTAGGCGCCATAACTAGGGCACCTAGGCGTCATTCCATGGACGAAACAACCCGAGAGAAAAGCGCCTAGGCGCCAATCCATGAGAGGCTGAGCAACACTAGGGCGCCTAGGCGCCACAATCCTGGCGCCTAGGCATCAGTTCAACGATTTGCCTACTTACCTATGTAGCGCCTAGGCGCCAGAAAATCGAGCCTAGGCGCCGTTGCGATTCCAACTTAAATTTCAGTGTAATTTCGTTCCAAAATTACCATTTTAAACCCTAGGCTATAAATAGAACATTATATAGGGTTGGAGAAAAAATATTGACAGAGAGGAACTGCAGAAAAGAGGAGAGAAGACATACACTACTTTGGAGAAGAAGATCGGTGCAACCCCGAGACGGAATCATCTTCCCATCCAAACATACAGTTCTTTCCTTCTACTCCTCATGTTTAAGAGATTGTTTAGGATGATTTTTAGTTTCATTATGAACTAACTTTCTTTGTTCTAGGGTTACGATGTAGCCGGATTATGAATGTTTATTTTTATTTAATTCAATCCAATTCGATGTTTATTCAGTATCTATGTTGAGTGTTTAATCTAATCTTAATGCTTGTAAAAGTTTGAGCACCTTTTGCATGATTTGTGATTTAATTTGAGGCCGAGAAGCGATAATTAAATTAGATCATGATTGAATGCTATGAGATCATCATAGGATAAAGATATCTTTGAGACTTGTGTAACACTATGAATTTCTTGTTCTTAATGAATCTTGATAAGTTTAGAGTTTCCACAAAGATATAAGAAATTTGCTAACTGGGATAAATTATTAATGCTTGAGAAAGATTAATGACTACCTAAGAGAAATTTGTTATCGGCATAGGAATAAATGTCAATTGATTAAATTAGATAAAAGTATATATGATTAATCCGGTGAGTCGAAAACCCTAGAAGTCTCAATATATTGAATTCTCATCTGTCAAAGTTGCAATTTCTCAATTTTCATTCAGTTAGTTGTCTTACTTTTACCATTTTCATCATTCTATTGTTTCCCATATTTCAGTTGTTCAAATAGAATTAGAGTTAAAGTAATTTGGTACTTAGTGACAGTTAGTCCTCGAGAGAACGATCTCTACTCTCACTTTATTACTTGTTAACGATACGTGCACTTGCGTTAGAAAATCCACAACATTTATTTCAGGGAAAACAATAATTTGGATTTAGGTACTTATTTTTCAGTCATGTCTATGAGTTGGAATGATACTTTATCTGCTCGACAAACCTGTGTTGACGTAGAATTAACGATATTCGTTAAACCAAAGCAAGGGTAAAAGTATATAGAATCGTTTACTCTACCATTAATTACAGACCACATAAAAGGTTATGAAACTAATGACCTCTAGGGAGTTTAGTTTTAATTTATCAGTTTAAATTTAAACAGTATATAACTTTCACACGTTACAATATATAACTAAAACATGCTACAGTATTTTTATTTAACTCTTAGTATCAACTCACTCCTCAAACATCCTTCCTATCTTTTAAAAAAAATTGTGGAAACTAAATTTCCTTGTTTTATATCTGTAAAAGTTCACTAAACTAATAATTTGACGTTGCTAATTTTAGATTGCTTTCTTTCAAAATTTATTAGTTTAGATTTATCGTTAAGAATAAACTGCAGTTGGTGGGAAAAGTCTTAATCTACCAACCACTTATACATAATAAATTTTATGTGATGAGGTTCTTTTAAGTGACTCACAGCATTCGATTCTTTAGTTATAATTAGATTTATTATGGTGAAATGATGTGTGTGTGTGTGTGTAATTTTTACTTTACCATAAGAAATTTTGGATATTGAATGAGATTTTCTTTTGAAATCGGACGGTTGAGTTAAATGTCTCCCTCTTTTTATAGTGGCCAACCTAACTCTTATGTTGAAAAGGCAAAACGGCCCTTGTAATTAAAAAAAACAACTCTTCCCAAGACACATGATAAATAAAAACACTATTTAAGATGTAAATTTCACCAGCAATACCCGTAAAAACGTGAAAAATATATATATATATTTATGCCCTCCTAATATTTTTTTTAATTAAAAAAAAAAGACAGTGACAAACTTGCAACGTGAATTTATTACAAAAGAATCCCATGCTAAAAGTATTTTGGGAAGCACTTTAAAGACCATTTCAAAAAAAAAAAAAGTACTTTAAAGATGTAGTGCAATTTTTAGACAGTTAAATCAAATAAAAACTATTTGATGAAAGATATTAAACATTCATGAAATTTAATTATGATCTAAGTGTCAAGACAGCAGTGGTACTGAAGCATTTTTTTTAACGCTACTAAAAAAATTCTCGTTTATTCTATCATTTCCCATAAAACATTGATAATCGTGATACAGTTATAATCGTAATATAAGCACGTGATACGATTACATTTATTTCCTTAACTAAATAATTGCAACATCTGTTGATACAACTAACGTGTGTCCTTTTTTCAAATGGTCTTCTGTATTATGCAAAAACATTAAATTCAATTACAAAAATGTTAAGCTCACATGTTGGATTAATGTCAATTATTTAATTAAATGGTACATTATATTCTTGATATAAACACCTTTATTCCTTTAGGTAAATCTAATTGTGATCTTTACCCTCCATATGACCTTTTTCTCTACATATATTTTTTACTAATTCACTGTTCTAGTGTCGAGCCCTAAATTATTTGATCTCATCGTTTTTATTTTCTTTTGTATAATTTTTTATGTTTCTTTTTGTTTTACAGGGCCTTCAATCGTATACAACCTACGGAATGAGTTTCCAATGACAACACTACATGTTTTTTATTAAAATGGTATTCTATCCATGTTTTCTGCATCCCATATAAATATATATAGTGACGGTCTAATTAAAATAATTAGTTAAGATTAATTATAAACATAAAAAATTTTCCTTGTGTTTTCAAAACATTTTAAAAAATTTAAGGATATGACAAATTAAACACAAATAGGAATGACATTAATGTTTAAACGTGACAAAAGAAAAATAACTAAATTAACCTCAAAAAACTTAGAGTCTGTCAAATGTCGTCTGGGTCCTATTAGAACATAAAAAAACATAAAAAATATAACTAAACTACAGTTCAACAAAAATAATCAAAGAGCATGTTAAAGTCTTATTATTATATGCCTTGACAAAGCAGATAACTAAACAACTCATGGACTTCGCGAGTAAAACAACAACAATCTACTTAACTGCGTACTGCGTACTGCGTACTGCAAACCACCTAGAGGTAGAAAAGTAACACAATAAAAATTATGAGTAAAAGACTCAATAGGACTTAAATTCTAAAACATCATTTATGCAAGGAAAATAAAAGTGCAAACAAATAAAATAAAATAAGAGGAACATAATTATCATTTAAAATGATTAATAAAATTCATTAAACTTCGAGAATCCTTACTATTTGAATCATGAGATTTTAAGGGTGTTTGGCATTAATGGTTTGAACCACTTTCTTAGTTACAAATAATATAAAGCTCTCACATATTACAGTAAAAATAGTTCTAACCACCTTGCCAACATACCCTATTTATCTCAAATCATGTGTTTATACTTTCTGTTTGCAAAGCCTAATATCATCACCGTCGAAGTAGCACAGACTGGGTTTCAGGGCTTGCACCTTAGGATGTCCTCAGCATGACCTAATCTCTGTGTAGCATCATCACATAAAACTCAACCAGCCGAATTCTTATTCGATTAGTGTTTTAGGAAATCATTTAAATTGTCTCATTGGTGACACTTACACCGAGTTAATATTTATTAATTCCGTTTTTCATATTTCCAAAACGATTGAAAGTAATAATGAGATTAATTTCTTGAAACATTTAAGAATGTAAAAATCCTGCCTACCGAGAAAGTTATTTTGAGTCTTCGATTACTAATGTAAAAACAGTCCACACCTCAATTCCCGTTCCGCTATACATTAGCATCAAGGGGACAATAAGCAACTTTTGGTGTAGACTCAATTGTTAATATCAACACTTAGATATAATTCACTAGTATGCGTTCCTTAGTTATAATACCTCATTTCTTCACATAATAATTAGTCACACTTTAAAATACATAAACGATCATTTTTGATGAATTAAAAAAGTAAGAAAAAATTTAAATTTTCATTTTCGAACAAAGGGGCTTGGATGGCTCAAATTAGCACCTTTTGGTGCTGTGCGGTCTATCGGGGTACACTACATATGGTCAATCACATGTCTCGTAGAGGTGGGATTGACCATATTACATTGACCGTGGTGTTGCAACCAGAAGTGCTATGCCTTGAGCACCCAAACTCGAATCGAGTTTAAACCTTTCCAAATCAATTTTGATGATTCTAAAACATGTTCTAAAAGTACATAAATATTGTATAAATCATCTAATCTCATTTCCACGTACATATAATTAAGTTTCATCATTATTTAAACCTTTTTCACAATTATTCTGAAGATAATGAAATAAATATAAAAACCATGTTCAACTCTTTTCTAGCCTAATTTGATGCTATGTGATAAGTTAGTTTTAGGCTACTTAATTAGATAATTTTCACTTAATATTTTTGTTAGTTTTGAGCAATTTATAAAAATTTGATAATGTTTTATGTTCTTTTATAGGTTTTGAAGGGGAACGATGCATAGTGGCAAAACACAAGGTAAAGCGGACTGAAAATTGAGCAAAAATAGACTCGAGATGAAATGGAGCCTAGACGTCAGCTTATGGGCGACTAGGCGCTCAAGACAAACGAAGTTACATACCAAAACCCGAGAGAAAAGCGCCTAGGTGCCATAACTGGAGCGCCTAGGCGCCATTTCATGAGGAAGGCATCCCGAGAGCAAAGCGCCTAGGCACCACAACTGGAGCGCCTAGGCGCCATTCTATGAAGACAGGAGGCCGAGAGAAAAGCGCCTAGGCGCCATAACTTGAGCGCCTAGGCGCTATTCCATCGAGAGGTGAATAAGCAATGCGGCGCCTAGGCGCCACAATCCGAGCGCCTAGGCGCGATTTCGAAAAAAAGGGTAAGTCGTCTGTGGAGCGCCTAGGCGCTACAATCTTGGCGCCTAGGCGCCGTTGCGATTCCAAGTTTAATTACAGTGTAATTTTGTTCCAAAATTGCCCTTTTGAACCCTAGCATATAAATAGAACATTATAGAAGGTTGGAGTACAAAATTTTGACAGAAAGAAACTGCAGAAAAGAAGAGAGAAGACACACACTACTTTGGAGAAGAAGATCGGTGCAACCCGGAGACGGAATCATCTTCTCATCCAAATATACAGTTCCTTCCTTCTACTTCTCATGTTTAAGAGATTGTTTATGATGATTTTTAGTTTTATTATGAACTAATTTTCTTTGTTCTAGGGCTACGATGTAGCCGGATTATGAATGTTTACTTTTATTTAAATTAATTCAATTCGATGTTTATTCAGTATCTATGTTGAGTGTTTAATCTAGTCTTAATGCTTGTAAAAGTTTGCGCACCCTTTGCATGATTTGTGATTTAATTTGAGGCTGAGAAGCGATAATTAAATTAGACCATGATTGAATGCCATGAGATCATCATAGGATAGAGATATCTATGAGATTTGTGTAACACTATGAATTTCTTGATCGTAATGAATCTTGGTAAGTTTAGAGTTTCCACAGAGATGTAGGAAATTTGCTAACTGGGATAAAATATTAATGCTTGAGAAAGATTAATGACTACTTAAGAGAAATTCGTTATCAGCATAGGAATAAATGTCAATTGATTAAATTAGATAAAGGTAGATATGATTAATCCGGTGAGTCAGAAACCCTAGAAGTCTTGATATATTGAATTCTCATCTGTCAAAGTTGCAATTTCTCAATTTTCATACATTTAGTTTGTCTTATGTTTACCAGTTCATCATTCCATTGTTTCCCATATTTCAGTTGTTCAAATAGAATTAGAGTTAAAGTAATTTGGTACTTAGTGACATTAGTCCTCGAGGGAACGATCTTTACTCTCACATTATTACTTGTTAACGATACGTGCACTTGCGTTAGAAAATCCACAACAAGTTTTTGGCGCCGTTGCCGGGGACTATTTTGTTTTCATTAATATCGAATAAAATAACTCTAGTTTTGCTTTGGATTTGTCTTTTAATTTTATTAATTATAGTTATTTGCAGTTCTTTGTCGCAGGAATTCTATCTAGGTGTATGCGAAGGTCTGGGAGCAGTGACTTATTTCCTCTCGATTTTGAGATAGAACGCACCTGTCGGAGGAATAGGAAGGAGAGAAGAGAAGCTCTCAATTAGTTGCAAGACACCATGGCTGATCTAAATGAAGTTCGAAATGAGGCCCATCCACCAATGGCCTTAAGGGACTATGCATTACCAACTGCGACGGGTATCCAACCGGTCATAAGAAGGCCAGCTATTGGAGCTAATAACTTTGAGCTGAAGCCGGTGACTTTGCAGATGATTCAAGGAATACAATTCACCGGATTAGCCACTGAAGATCCTAATGCTCACATTGCAAATTTTCTGGAGATTTGTGATACTGTCAAGTATAATGGTGTTTCTGATGATGCCATTCGCCTTCGGTTGTTCCCTTTCTCTTTGAGGGATAAAGCAAAAAATTGGTTGAACTCTTTACCTGCAGATTCTATCACCACCTGGGAAGATTTGGTTCGCAAGTTCCTGGCCAAGTTCTTTCCTCCTGCAAAAACAGCAAAGATGAGGATTGAGATCAACAATTTCACTCAATATGAAGGCGAGACTTTATATGATGCTTGGGAGAGATAAAAAGAGCTATTAAGGAAGTGTCCCCATCATGGGTTGCCTAAGTGGATGCAAGTCCACAATTTTTACAATGGGTTGACAGGTAACACCAGAACTCTTATTGATGCATTTGCAGGGGGAGCGTTTATGAAGAAAAATGAGGATGAAGCATATGAGTTGCTGGAGGATATGGCCACCAATAACTTTCAGTGGCCAAGTGATAGGTCAATGACAAGGAGAGTAGATGGGGTTTATGAAGCTGAAGCTCTATCTACGTTGACTTCTCAAGTTGCAGCTCTTACTAAGTAATTCCAGAATAGCCAATTGGCAGTCAATGCCATTCAGACTCCTCAGTTTTTATGTGATTTCTGTCAAGGCAACCATCCTAGTGAAGAATGTCAAGTGGGAAATCCATTTCAACAACTTCAGGCAGAGCAGGCACAGTTTGTTGGGAACTATAATAGACAACAGAACAACCCATACTCAAACACATACAATCCAGGATGGCGCAATCACCCAAACTTTTCATGGAGAAATAATCAAAATATGGGGCAGTCTCAACAGGGATTTCAACCACAGGAGAAGAAGACTGATTTAGAAGCTGCTTTGCTTCAGTTGACTAACAACACCGACAAGTTCATGACTGAGACTAGGACCAACTTTCAGAATCAAGCTGCTCAAATCTGAAATCTGGAAGCTCAAATTGGTCAATTAGCTAACATGTATGGTGGTCGACAACAAGGTAATTTGCCTAGCAACACAGAAGTGAATCCTAAAGAACAATGCAAGGCAATCACTTTGAGAAGCGGAAAAGAATTGGAGATGCCTTCAAGAGTTGAAAAGTCCAAAAAGAATGATCAAGAACAAGATGAAGTCATGCCTAAAGCTCAACCATTACCTCCTCAGCAGCCAGAAGTGAGTATTCCTTTTCCTCAGCGCCTCAAGAAGAGCAAATTAGATAAACAATTTGCTAAATTCCTTGATGTTTTCAAGAAGCTCCACATTAACATTCCTTTCGCCGATGCACTTGAACAAATGCCAAGCTATGTGAAGTTCATGAAAGACATCCTATCGAACAAGAGGAAGTTAGAGGAGTATGAAACTGTTGCACTTACTGAAGAGTGCAGTGCTATCATCCAGAGAAAGTTGCCTCAAAAGCTCAAAGATCCGGGAAGCTTCACTATTCCATGTGCCATTGGGAATTCTATATTTGAGAAGGCATTGTGCGATCTTGGTGCAAGCATTAATTTAATGCCTTTGTCTATTTTCAGAAAGCTTGGATTAGGTGAAGCTAGACCTACCACTATTTCTTTGCAGTTGGCTGACAGGTCTATTAAGCATCCAAGGGGAGTTATTGAAGATGTTCTCGTCAAAGTAGACAAGTTTATATTCCCTGCAGATTTTGTGGTACTGGATATGGAAGAAGACAAGGAGATCCCTCTCATATTAGGGAGACCGTTCTTGGCAACCGGACGGGCACTTATAGATGTTCAGAAGGGAGAATTAAGGCTTCGGGTACAGGAAGAAGAAGTGACTTTCAATGTCTTAAAGGCTATAAAATATCCAGGAGGTAGTGATAGTTGCTTTTGCATCGATGCATTGGATACATTAGTCTCTCAGCACTTTACCAAGCCAGAAGACTCGTTGGAAGCAAGCTTGACTCATCCCACTCCATCTACTCTTGAAGATGAAGACGTCATGGAGATTATTCATTGGATGGATTCTTTTGGTCCCAACAATCGGAGGTATTTTGAACCTTTGGGACAAGGCCCTTCTCGATCAATTCCTTCAGTTGAGAAACCACCTGCTCTTGAGCTCAAACCGTTACCGGATCATCTACGATATGCATTTCTTGGTGAGTCATCATCTTTACCGGTAATTATTTCTTCTAGCCTTTCTCATGAAGAAGAAGACAAGTTGTTACGGGTGCTTAGAAGATATAAATCAGCTATTGGGTGGTCTTTAGCAGACATAAAGGGGATAAGTCCAACAATGTGCATGCACCGGATCTTAATGGAAGAAAACAGCAAACCATCAGTGGAAGCACAACGGAGACTAAATCCTACCATGAAGGAAGTGGTTCGCAAGGAGGTGTTGAAGTGGTTAGATGCGGGAGTGATTTACCCGATCTCTGATAGCTCATGGGTTAGCCCGGTGCAAGTAGTGCCAAAGAAGGGTGGTATGACGGTAGTGAAAAATGAAAATAATGAGCTAATTCCAACAAGGACCGTCACGGGATGGAGGATTTGCATAGACTACCGGAAACTAAACAAAGCTACCCGGAAAGATCACTTCCCATTACCCTTTGTTGATCAAATGTTGGATCGTCTTGCAGGTCATGAGTATTACTGTTTTCTAGATGGCTACTCGGGCTACAACCAAATAGCTATTGCACCAGAAGACCAAGAGAAGACCACATTCACCTGTCCTTATGGTACATTTGCATTCCGTCGGATGCCGTTTGGCCTTTGCAATGCGCCAGCTACCTTTCAAAGATGTATGATGGCGATCTTTTCAGACATGGTGGAGCGGATTATAGAAGTATTCATGGATGATTTCTCTGTTTTTGGTGACTCCTTTGATCATTACTTGACTAATCTCGAATTGGTTTTGGAGAGATGTGAACAAACCAATCTTGTGCTTAATTGGGAGAAGTGCCACTTCATGGTAAAAGAAGGAATTGTCTTGGACCGCCACGTTTCATCTAACAGGATAGAGGTTGACCGAGCTAAGATAGAGACAATAGAGAAGCTACCACCACCGACCTCGGTAAGGGGATCCGAAGTTTTCTTGGCCATGCAGGTTTCTATAGAAGATTCATCAAAGATTTCTCCAAGCTCTCCAAGCCTCTTTCAAATCTACCGGTGCAAGGTACTCCTTTTGAGTTCAATGAGTGTGAGAAGGCGTTCATCACCCTTAAGGAGAAGCTTGTGCTTGCACCCATTGTTGTAGCTCCGGAATGGGAGCTCCCGTTTGAATTGATGTGTGACGCAAGTGATTATGCAGTTGGAGCGGTTCTAGGGCAGCGGAGAAATAAGGTATTTCATGCTATTTACTATGCTAGCAGGACCCTCATTGATGCCTAACTCAACTATGCCACAACAGAGAAGGAATTACGTGCCATCATTTTTGCTTTCGACAAGTTTAGATCATACCTAATTGGCAATAAGGTAATAGTCTTTACAGATCATTTTGTAATTAAATACCTTATGGCCAAGAAGGATGCCAAGCCAAGACTTATCCGGTAGGTTCTCTTACTCCAAGAATTCAATTTGGAGATTAGAGACAAGAAGGGCATAGAAAATATGGTGGCAGCCATCTCTCAAGACTTGAACTACCAAAAGATAAAGAGTTGCAATAGCCTGCCATTGGTGATCAGTTTCCAGACGAGCAGCTCTTTGTCATCACATCTACAAGCTCTCTCCCATGGTATGCAGACTTTGTGAATTTTCTTGCAGGAAAGATCATGCCACCAGAACTCTCACATCAACAAAAGAAGAAGTTCTTGTCTGATGTAAAGCACTACTATTGGGAAGAACCAATTCTTTACAGGCACTGTGCTGATCAAGTAATAAGAAGATGTGTGCCAGAAGATGAGGTAGAGGAGATCCTGAGACATTGCCATACCCTTGAGTGTGGTGGACATTTTGGAGGAAACAGGACGGTGGCTAAAGTGTTGCAATCTGGGTTTTATTGGCCTACAATGTTCAAAGATGCTCATGTTTTTGTTACAGCTTGTGATAGATGCCAACGATCGGGAAACATTTCAAGAAGGAATGAGATGCCCTTGAAGAATATTCTAGAAGTGGAGCTTTTTGATGTGTGGGGTATCGATTTCATGGGACCGTTTCCCTCATCCTACAACAACAAGTATATCCTCCTTGCAGTGGATTATGTGTCGAAGTGGGTTGAAGCGGCTGCAACTCAAACCAATGATGGCAAGGTAGTGCTTAATTTTCTCAAGAAACACATCTTTACGAGGTTCGGAACTCCACGAGCTATCATAAGTGATGAGGGAACACACTTTTGCAATAAGCAATTTGAGGCTCTCTTGTCAAAATATGGAGTCAAACACCGAATTGCACTTGCTTACCATCCTCAGACTAATGGGCAAGCAGAGGTATCTAACAGAGAGGTGAAGCAGATTCTGGAGAAAACGGTTCGTAACTCTCGCAAGGATTGGTCGAAAAAGTTAGATGATGCTTTATGGGCCTATCGGACTGCATTTAAGACACCTATAGGAATGTCTCCTTATAGGTTGGTCTATGGGAAAGCTTGCCATCTTCCGGTGGAATTAGAGCATCGAGCATATTGGGCAATGAAACAGTTGAATATGGACATGCAAGCAACGGGTGAGAGGCGCCTTTTGCAACTCAATGAGATGAATGAGTTCCGCAATTAAGCATATGAAAATGCAAAGATCTACAAGGAGCGGACCAAAGCTTGGCATGATAAGCACATCCAGCGGAAGGAGTTTGTACCTGGACAGAAGGTGCTACTATATAATTCCAGGCTTCGACTGTTTCCTGGAAAGCTCAAATCTAAATGGTCGGGCCCGTTTGTAGTCACCAAGGTGTTTCCCTATGGTGCAGTTGAACTAAATCATGAAGAGAAAGGAACCTTTAAGGTTAATGGACAACGTTTGAAGCCATATTTTGATGGTGGGATTGATCGCAACAAGTCCATCATCACTCTCAACTCACCATAAAGAAGAAAAAGTCAGGCTGACGACGATAAAACAAGCGCTTCTTGGGAGGCAACCCAAGCTCTTTACCTTTATCTATTTTAGTTTTTATCATGTTAATTTAGTGTTTTATTTAGTGTTTTAATTAGTTATAGGTTTTTGGTATTTGATAAGCTAATTATGATGCAGTTTATTCTGTGGTGATTGCAGGTGTTATGGGGATTTTGCAGTGAAGACCCGAGAGGAAGGCGCCTAGGCGTCACTTCCATTACGCCTAGGCGCTAGAAAAGGCCACATCTTGGGCGCCTAGGCGTTCATCCTGAAAAAAAAAAAAAAAAAAAAAAAAAAAAAAAAAAAGCTGATTTCGAACTAGCGCCTAGGCGCTGTGCAGTTTAAAGGCTTACTCACCCTTGTTTCGAACACAATCAGCGAAAAAAAAAAAACAGAGAAGAAAAAAAAACGAAACACTCCTCTCGCCCCCTGGTTCTCTCACTCCGACAACCCCCCCACCACCCCGTGATTGGAGTCGTTCATCTTTTCATCACTCTACCTTCTCGCCCCTCATCCCAATTTTCTCACCCACCGTGTCAAAACACCCGCCTCCAAGCTCCATCACACGTGAACGTTGGCGGCAAACCAGCAACAAAAATTCCGAAACTTGGGCTGCACAAATTGGGTTTTCTTTACTCACAACAGGTAACCCCACTCTTCTTTCTGCTTTGTCTGAGAATTGTTGCAATTTGGGGAGACTTAATTGATACAGACGAGTTTATCTGGAGTGGATTATTGAGTGCATACCAAGTGTTTGACAAAAAGTCTGAGAGAGACAAAGGTATTGGTTGTTGCCAATTGACAGCCAAGGTGTTAGTAGACATTACATTTGGGGCATTTGAGATCGTTTGGTGACATTGGCGGTTGAGTTGGAAAGTGTGACACCCGTTATTCTTCTAACGGGTATTGAGGTAATTAAATTAATTTTTAATGTATAAAAAAAAATTGCTTCATTTAAATTTATTTTATAATATTTATTTTTATCTATTTTTAAATTTTCTAAAATTCTCTTATATTTATTTAGTATGATTACTAAAAAGCCTTAGAACTTCTAATAAATCTCAAAAATGTCATATTGGCATTATGTGTGTTAAAGTCTTTAGATGAGACATAAGGATATATTTTCCAACTACTCTTGACCCTCATTTTCTTTATTTCCTCCGTGACATGCTTCAACATGTCTCCTCTATAATTGTTTCTATCACTTCTTTTCAAAGACTTCATCTTTTCTTCCTTTTTCTTCCACGGTTCCCACACTCTTCTTCTCATTTCTTTGCTGAAGCAAAATACTTAGAGAACTTCTTCAAGGCAGCCATAAAAATCAGCCACCATCACCTCCATTTGAGCAAGAATTTCAGTCATACCGAAGTAAAGGAACCTGTTTTGAAGCCATTTCAAGCTTCCAACTAACCATAATCCGAGGTTAGAATCTTATGAACAAATTTAGTCTTTCATTTATAAATTTTCTTTTATACTAAAGGATTATTCAAATTTGCGTTCTTAAACCTAAGTATATGTTTGTTGCTATTTTGGAGCATATGTATGAAGTCTAAGTGTATATGCCCTAGACAGAAAATTTATATTGTTAAACTTTATAATACCTCTATGGGCAGTGGTTATTTCTTGAAATTCTAAGATTAAATTAAAATAAATTTTATGAATGTAGTTGTATGTTGTGCTTTAGTTTTAATTGTCCTTATGCACGCCTTAGGATCAAGGGAGTATGGAGCTAACGTTAATTGATTCCAGGATTAAGAGACTGTTGATAAGCTTGAAAGGTAGGGATTCTATTACTCATCTTTTGTGAGGTTTTTATAGAATTAAAATTGATTGTTTTGCCGCAATATATATATATCTATGTTGAACTGATATTATATGATTATCACATATGAAACTATGACATGGACTCGTCTTGTATTGTACGGCGAGGAACATAATGAATTGACACATGTTATAAATTGAGAAGCATGGTTAGGAAAATTGACTCTATTAATAATGATTTAATATAGAGAAATGGTGAGACATGAAGAGGGCGGCGATTACGTCCTTGGGCATGAATACCCTAAAAGGTAAAATAGGGGGAAGGTGATGACGCTTCCTTGGGTTGAAAGTCCCAGAACACACTGTACAGGAATCGATTTGGTGAGGACTCGGGGCTTGATGTCCCCTCACCGGAACACCCTTGGAATGTTTATAGGGTGATCAAGTGCGCCCATTTGAGTTTCGATGAGTTGAGTGATACTCAATTTAACATGGATACCTAGGAACAATGATGATTGGTAATATTTGTATAAATGTGTAATTATGACACTTGGTAATGATTAACTACGGTATCCATAAGATGTGATCATAATAAACCTCATAATCTGGAATATGATGTGACTTACTAACCATGCAGGTTTTAATGTGGTAATGATAAAAACCTAAAGGTGAGTAATGGCTTTCTCTACTGAGTATAGTGTTGCTCATACCCTTATATTTTTATCTTTTCAGGACTCACTAAGTGTGAGGTGGCTACGAGAAATATAGTTGAGGAAGTGATGTAGCTATATTACATTGGGACTGCTTCAATTGTTGAGAATGTTCTTCATGATAATGTAAGCATCAATTGTTACTTTCTGTGACTGTATTACAATGTGTTGAGGGTTAAAATGATGATGACAACAGTTTATATTATTAAATTTAAGGTGCTACATTAAAACTGTGGTTTATTTATCGTTTATATTTTTATTTTTGAGTTGAGAGTTTTCATTTAAGTCCCGGGCAAATTTTATTTTTAAGGTTTTACTTTTATTATTTATTTTTATTTTATCTCATTAAAAACTGTTAACCCCCATATAGGGGCGTTACAGAATTTTTGGTATCAGAGCCTAGGTTCGGTTAACCTAGGGAGTGTAGCACCACTTTAAAAAAATATATTTTTGAGATGGTTTTGAAGCTGAATTTTTATTGTCATCATCAAAATGAACCTTCACATTGATTTATACAGTCTAGAAGGATGTAACATGGAAAGGCCATAGAATGAAAATATTAATAGTTATATGAGTACAATAATTATATAGAAGGAAAGTATTAATAGTTATAAGGGAATGATAATTATATGGAATGAGTTTATAAGTAGATTGCTTATGAGAGATTCATATAATATTAGGATCTATAAGCATATCTAATTCGTATAAACGATGAGAAATTCGTATAGATACGAGGATTTAAGAGCCTTTTGTCTCGTGAAAAACAATAAGAAATATAAGGCTTGATTTATTGATTTTAAAGTTTGGCATAGATATGCCAAATTTTTCGTAATTGATTCAAACCTAAGTAATGATTATGTGTGGATTCGATGGAGCACATAAGTGTCAATAACTTTTCTTAAAAGTTCTATTTATTTGAGGAATATGATATAAGTTGGGAATCATGGTATTGAATCTTGAGAGAGATAAATGTTAGACTTTTGGTCTGTTGAGACTGTGTAAAGTCTAGAATGCATGAATCTCAAAATTGGAATATTTCGTTACGTACATTGTATTTAAGTGTATCAGTGAATCTTTTGGTTACCTAAGGTTTTGTTATATGAGGAAATTATATATTGTATGAGTAGAATTGTGGGGATTGTAGATGTTCTTAAGTAGTAACATCAAGTGTCTTTGTTTGTTGATATGGTCTACGTTGAAAGACGTAAATTGTATTGATTTCAAGGTTAGTCGCATTCTAAACCCTTGGTAGTAATGATGATGAATCCATTGATAGATGTTAAGTATTATGAATAACATATGGGTGTATGCATTGTTCTATAAGGTTTTGATTAAAACAAATTTATTTGAGTTGCTGGAAGATTATGTTGTTATGAAATGATTTTAAATATCATTCAGGAAGATCCTTGTTGTCGTTAAATTAGATTTGTTGTTTATAGTTAACTTTATCTATAGTGGGCTTTGAATTGGGTTTAAGATTCATATGAATTGGTTTTCAATTTTATGTTTGTTATTTAACTCGTTCTAAATGTGTTAAGGCCGAAACAACCTGACCATTTTCAACTAAGAACATTTGGGCCTAGTTCAAATCCTAAATCAGTTTGATTCACACTGTCTCTCCCACGTGGTCTCTATACGTGTCATATACAGTGGTTTAATTATTGTTTACATATACGTTTACTGTGCATAAGAGCTTATTTCTCCGAGTTCACTTTTTCTCTCTTAATTTGTTATTTTCTCTCTAAATCGCAAATCCTCTTCTTTCTCATTAAAAATTCTTCTTTTCCTCCAAAAGAAGAAGGAATTCTAGGATTCTGCAATTTACTATCTTAATTTTTCCTTTCTATTTACTCTTCTTTCATCTCATCATGGACCCAAAGTACCAACATCTGAAAAAGTATTTCCCATCACTCTCCCAAAAGATTCTCAGAAAGAAATACAAGGCTAGAATTACTCGGTTGTGGATTCTTATGCGTTTTGGTATCCCTTGTGATGTGAGAATGTTGATAGAGGGGAAAATCCGTCCGAGTGACTTTAGTCAAGATGTCGGTTTACCAGGAACAGGTACCAGTCGTAGTGCAATGAAAAGAAGAGCTCGTGCCATCGTGGTCACTTGTAACAAATGTGGAAGACAAAATTGTAACGGTAAATGTACTTCACCTGGTTATATGTCTACGAATAGAGAGGATAAAATAAGGTTTTGTAGGGATGGACTTTCAAAGGAGAACTTGGATAGCATCCATCCTCCTCTCCACGGTCACCCTAGTGGATATGTTCAAGGAGCTATTTTTAAACTCTGGCCTAAATTTTATACAGAAAGACAACGCCTCAGGAATATGGTATTTTTAGATCCTGTTTGCCAAGCCATAAGAAAACTGGATGGGGAATAAGTCATCGCTCTATAAAGGTTATTTAGTCTTTACTTATTTGAAGCAGTTTTAGCTGATGTTCAACAGTTTGTGTTTTTCTTTTACTCAAAATATTTGCTTTTGTGTTTGAAATAATTGTGATTATTAGATTGATACAGTAAGTGTTAATATCTTATTTAATTTATGATTTTCTTAAATATATATATAATAAAATATATTATCTTATCAGACACGTCACATACGGTACAGTAATATGTTTGAATTTTGAAAAGCTTATCCAGATATTTCAAGATTTGTGTCTCAAATTTCAAAAGTTCTACAGTATTTGTCGTTTATATTAAATTTCTAGACTCGGTGTATATTTGTCAAAAAGTCTACAGTTGTGTCATGAGGGTCTTCTGTCGAATTGTTCTCAATTGTCAAAAGTTATACAATTAGAGTCTAATCTTTTTCAAAAAGTGAATCAAATTTTCTGTAAACTATCAATCACCTTATCTTACTTTCTTATCCGCACAAGATTTTGTTTAAATCTTTGGATTACCTTTTCATTACCTACTTGTCTATCTCTTTAGCCCTTTTTGTATATTTCTCATCTTTAAAAACTCATGTAGAACCCGAAGTCTAAGTGGAGCAGACATTAAGCAACCACTTCTATAAACCAAATATGTCTACCTCCCAGTCCACGAAGAAAATAAAGAATGTCTGTGTCTTTTGTGGTTCCAGCCTTGGAAAAGATAAAGCTTATTTAGAAGCTGCAAATCACTTAGGGCAAGTCCTAGCACGCAAGAAGATTAACATAATCTATGGGGGTGGTAGTATAAAAATGATGGTAAATATGGCACTAGCAGCTAGGTCTAGTGACGCTACTGATGTAAGAATTTGGCCTCATATTCCAGTTGAAGGAAACCTTTGTAAGGAAGCCATAGGTAAGGGAGAAGGAGTCAGGAGTATCCCTAAAAATTTTAAAGACATAATCTATAATTCTGATGCTTTTATAGCATTACCTGGTGGTCTAGGTACTCTTGAGGAAATATTTATAGTTGCTTGTGGGCAATTGTTGGGCTTTTATTCCAAACCTTTGGGACTGCTGAACGTAAAGGGTTTTTATGACGGTCTTTTGAAATTTCTAGATTACGCTGTGGAAGAAAACATCACTACAGAATCGGAGAGACAAATCTTTGTCACTGCTTCAACAGCTGAGGAATTGATAGATAAAATGCAAATCATACATCCAGAATCCGACACTGCAACATCCAAGCTTGAATGGGAAAGGGAAAGCCGGGAGCGGCCAATTGATTTGAATCTCCATCTGTAATCTTTTTGTTTTATCTTTGGCATGTAGGCATGTGTGTCCGTATTTCGTGTGTTACGAATAACCGTTTGCCTTGTATTCTGTGTTTCTTGTGGTACGTTGTTGTTCAATCTTTTAGATTCATTGAGCCTAATGCCGGGATGGCTGGATACGGAGTACTTGATGCTCTCGAAACGCATCCTTCTTAAGGTCCGATCTTTTGTTTATCGATGTTTTTGTATCCTCTAAGCATGCATGATATGGATAGCTGGTATACGGAGTGCCTTGTACTCTCGAAACGTATCCGTATCATGTTTGTAATGTGTAATATTCTGTTAATATTATGTGGAAGTACCAAAGTCAGTTATGGGGATATTCCATATGAAATATGAGTATATTATTTGGATTGAATGTTTGTGTCATGAGGATAGCTGTTTAATGAAAAATATGTCGGGTATGTTTGCAACCAGAGATTCCGTTTAATATCTCTATGAATAAGTTTAATGTATGGTTTTGAATATAAGTGTTTGTGATATATGTTTTATGATTATGTTTTAGTTTATTAGTTGAGGTATGAAATTAAATATATTTGACTTTTCCTTACTCAAAAAGGAAAAGGAACCTAAAGATGAAGTATATAAAATTTCTCTGGCAATCTCCTTAAATGTGATTGTAAATCACAATCCATGGACAATGAAGGACTGGAATCATGATATGGTCAATATGTATGCCTGATCAGATTCTTAGACTATTATACGGTGTTATAAGTTGAAACTTGTCAGAAATACTCTCATTGAGAGATTTAGGAGTAAGATTTATTATGCAAGTAAATAAGTGGAGATACGATAACTTAAATTTGGAGGACAAACAACATTAACGGTTTAGACTCAGAATTGGAATCATAGTGGAATCATAATTTTTACTAGTATTGCTAGCATTGAAATTTCGAGGATGAAATTTCTTTAAGGGAGGTAGAGCTGTGACACCCGTTATTCTTCTAACGGGTATTGAGGTAATTAAATTAATTTTTAATGTATAAAAAAAATTGCTTCATTTAAATTTATTTTATAATATTTATTTTTATCTATTTTTAAATTTTCTAAAATTCTCTTATATTTATTTAGTATGATTACTAAAAAGCCTTAGAACTTCTAATAAATCTCAAAAATGTCATATTGGCATTATGTGTGTTAAAGTCTTTAGATGAGACATAAGGATATATTTTCCAACTACTCTTGACCCTCATTTTCTTTATTTCCTCCGTGACATGCTTCAACATGTCTCCTCTATAATTGTTTCTATCACTTCTTTTCAAAGACTTCATCTTTTCTTCCTTTTTCTTCCACGGTTCCCACACTCTTCTTCTCATTTCTTTGCTGAAGCAAAATACTTAGAGAACTTCTTCAAGGCAGCCATAAAAATCAGCCACCATCACCTCCATTTGAGCAAGAATTTCAGTCATACCGAAGTAAAGGAACCTGTTTTGAAGCCATTTTAAGCTTCCAACTAACCATAATCCGAGGTTAGAATCTTATGAACAAATTTAGTCTTTCATTTATAAATTTTCTTTTATACTAAAGGATTATTCAAATTTGCGTTCTTAAACCTAAGTATATGTTTGTTGCTATTTTGGAGCATATGTATGAAGTCTAAGTGTATATGCCCTAGACAGAAAATTTATATTGTTAAACTTTATAATACCTCTATGGGCAGTGGTTATTTCTTGAAATTCTAAGATTAAATTAAAATAAATTTTATGAATGTAGTTGTATGTTGTGCTTTAGTTTTAATTGTCCTTATGCACGCCTTAGGATCAAGGGAGTATGGAGCTAACGTTAATTGATTCCAGGATTAAGAGACTGTTGATAAGCTTGAAAGGTAGGGATTCTATTACTCATCTTTTGTGAGGTTTTTATAGAATTAAAATTGATTGTTTTGCCGCAATATATATATATCTATGTTGAACTGATATTATATGATTATCACATATGAAACTATGACATGGACTCGTCTTGTAGTGTACGGCGAGGAACATAATGAATTGACACATGTTATAAATTGAGAAGCATGGTTAAGAAAATTGACTCTATTAATAATGATTTAATATAGAGAAATTGTGAGACATGAAGAGGGCGGCGATTACGTCCTTGGGCATGAATACCCTAAAAGGTAAAATAGGGGGAAGGTGATGACGCTTCCTTGGGTTGAAAGTCCCAGAACACACTGTACAGGAATCGATTTGGTGAGGACTCGGGGCTTGATGTCCCCTCACCGGAACACCCTTGGAATGTTTATAGGGTGATCAAGTGCGCCCATTTGAGTTTCGATGAGTTGAGTGATACTCAATTTAACATGGATACCTAGGAACAATGATGATTGGTAATATTTGTATAAATGTGTAATTATGACACTTGGTAATGATTAACTACGGTATCCATAAGATGTGATCATAATAAACCTCATAATCTGGAATATGATGTGACTTACTAACCATGCAGGTTTTAATGTGGTAATGATAAAAACCTAAAGGTGAGTAATGGCTTTCTCTACTGAGCATAGTGTTGCTCATACCCTTATATTTTTATCTTTTCAGGACTCACTAAGTGTGAGGTGGCTACGAGAAATATAGTTGAGGAAGTGATGTAGCTATATTACATTGGGACTGCTTCAATTGTTGAGAATGTTCTTCATGATAATGTAAGCATCAATTGTTACTTTCTGTGACTGTATTACAATGTGTTGAGGGTTAAAATGATGATGACAACAGTTTATATTATTAAATTTAAGGTGCTACATTAAAACTGTGGTTTATTTATCGTTTATATTTTTATTTTTGAGTTGAGAGTTTTCATTTAAGTCCCGGGCAAATTTTATTTTTAAGGTTTTACTTTTATTATTTATTTTTATTTTATCTCATTAAAAACTGTTAACCCCCATATAGGGGCGTTACAGAAAGTCTAAGAGAGAGTTGGGTTGCAACCATGCCACCGAAGAAACGTGTGAAGGGCTCGACATCCGTGCAGTATAATACGGCTAAATTTGTCTCGCAGGCCGCGTTTAATCGCTATCAGTCCTCATTAGAAAAAAAGACTCCAATCGCTGAACGGGGACTCAATACCTGTGAACGGGTGATTCGGGATCAAATTTTAGCTAGTAGATGGGCCAACTTTGTGAAACAACCGGGCTCGAGCCTAACTGCTGTGGTTCGAGAATTTTATGCCAATGCCCCCGAGCGCGATAATGGAAAGGTTTTTGTGAGGGGAATATGGGTGAAGCTTGATCGTGCTGCTATCAACCAATATTTTGGGCTATCTAATATTGACAATGATGAATATCAAGCTTATTTAGAAGACGTTGACCACAACGAAATCCTCAACAGGTTGTGCACACCAGGTACTAGTTGGAAAATGGGACGCAACGGTGAGCACATCTCATTCCCGCCTAGTGCTTTGCGAAACAGGGCCTACAAGGCATGGCATAATTTTATTTGTGCTCGCTTCATGCCAGTGTCTCACGTTAGTGATGTATTGAAAGAGCGAGCAATGCTTCTATATGCTATTGTAACAGGAAAGAGCATTGATGTGGGCCGGGTGATTTCTCGGCAGATTGGTTTGAGTGTGCTACATGCGCACCTGGGCTTATACTTTCCCTCACTTATTACTGAGGTGTGCAGTAAAGCAGGAGTCCATTGGGATGCAACTGAAGAATGGGTGGGACCCCGACATGTCATCAATGATTCGGTCCTAGCATCATACAGGGAGCTAGAAGCACAGGAGCCAACAGTAGGGCCCAGCTCCTCCGGGACTCTTCGACCCCCACGACCACCCCGCTCTCCTGGTCAAGCCTCCGTGCACGAACGCCTGGATCGCATGGATAGACGTCTCGACCACATGGATGATAACATTTGCAACTTGGCGCAAATGATCAATCAATTGGCCCGGCACATGAATATGAATATGGACAATTTTTCGACAGTCACGGCTTTCAATGAAGAGGAAGAAGCGCCTGAGGACGAGGAGGACTAGACTTCAACAATTTTCATTTTAGGGAGTGTTCTTTTCTTTTTCTTTTTATTTTTATTTTTCTTTTATTTTATTTTCGTTTAAATTTTTATTTTTTTTTATTTTTTTTATTTTCCATTTTTAGTTTATGTTTATTTATTTTTATTTTTATTTTTTCTTTTACATTGAGGACAATGTACTGCTTAAGTTTGGGGGTGGTGTACTGTTTTATGTTTAGTTTATGTCAATCAGTTATCTTATCTTTGTTTACTTAAGTTTTAAGCTAGGTTTCATTTTTTTTTGTTTAGTAATTATGATAGGAAAGTTGTGTCGTTTGAGCACTATTTAGCTTGCATCATAGGAGGCCAATGATAAGACAATGGTTGAAATTGAATATGACTTTTAGGGGATAATAATTGTTGTGATCTATCCTTGTTTTCTTGTGATTTTTTTTGCCATGCTGTGATTCTTTGAGCACTCACGCCTTGATCACCTAAATATTCTACACTGAGGACTTTTATGTTGATTAAGTGATATTTTTGATCTCAAATGAACACTAGAACCTATTTGATAACCACTCGAGGCGAAATCCTAGGCTATATAACATTAAGGACATGATTTAGGCCATTTTTGGACCGTTTGAGCCTTTCAAGCCTACCATTGACATTATTTAATCACTAGTTACCCCGTTGAGCCTTATTATCCATTTTCTTTGTTACCCACATAATTAGCCTAGCCTTTGATTAATTTTATCATACTTGGTCCCTCACTCATAAGCATGACTAGTTTGTCCAGGAAATTATTTGAAGGTAGTTGGTATGACGGGAGGATGGGTGGAGTTTTGAAGAACTTATCAAGGAATATGTTTTACTATCATTTATTCATGGGTGAAGTTTTGAATATTATCATCAAGAGATTATATAGTCATGTTTACAGCTTTGGGTATTGCTATCAGGGGATTGTGTATTTATGCTTATTCAAAAAAAAAAAGAAAAAAAAAAAGAAAGAAAGAAAAAAAAAACTGATATATACATCAAGTAAATGTGAATGACAAAGGGAGTGCAACATAAGTTTGGGGGTGTACTTAGAAAGAAAAAAAAAATGAATGATGTTCTCATAAGGTCCTGAGACAAATTGTGTGTTTATGGGTGAATTTTGAGCTACATTATATCCTTTATCTCACCTTTTACCTTAGCCACACATTACAAGCCGAATAAAGTCCTAATGATCTTTGATGTTGCGATAGTCTACATTAGTGGAGAGTGGGTTTGAAAAATAGGCATATGGAGTTCATAAATTTCACTAATCTAGAGATCTTTCAAAATAAGCTTGTTGACATAAACTAATCCGAGTGTAGGTACATAAGTGCTAGAGGCATCACACACACACACTCGAGGAATTATGAGTATGGTAAACTTGAGATTTAAATTAAATTTTTTTACATGATCACAGTGGTTAGAGTTTCCTTTGAGTCATAAACTTTATGCAATCTTTGAGGCCAAGTATAATGAAAAATTAAATTGATGCTCGAACTACGTCATGTGTTAGTGTCAGTCGTGTTCTTTTTGTTTTGTTCTTTGTTCTTCTTTTGTGTCTTTTGCTCGAGGACTAGCAAAATCTTAAGTTTGGGGGTATTTGATAAGTTAGTTTTAGGCTACTTAATTAGATAATTTTCACTTAATATTTTTGTTAGTTTTGAGCAATTTATAAAAATTTGATAATGTTTTATGTTCTTTTATAGGTTTTGAAGGGGAACGATGCATAATGGCAAAACACAGGGTAAAGCGGACTAAAAATTGAGCAAAAATAGACTCGAGATGAAATGGAGCCTAGACGTCAGCTTATGGGCGACTAGGCGCTCAAGACAAACGAAGTTACATACCAAAACCCGAGAGAAAAGCGCCTAGGTGCCATAACTGGAGCGCCTAGGCGCCATTTCATGAGGAAGGCATCCCGAGAGCAAAGCGCCTAGGCGCCACAACTGGAGCGCCTAGGCGCCATTCTATGAAGACAGGAGGCCGAGAGAAAAGCGCCTAGGCGCCATAACTTGAGCGCCTAGGCGCTATTCCATCGAGAGGTGAATAAGCAATGCGGCGCCTAGGCGCCACAATCCGAGCGCCTAGGCGCGATTTCGAAAAAAAGGGCAAGTCGTCTGTGGAGCGCCTAGGCGCTACAATCTTGGCGCCTAGGCGCCGTTGCGATTCCAAGTTTAATTACAGTGTAATTTTGTTCCAAAATTACCCTTTTGAACCCTAGCATATAAATAGAACATTATAGAAGGTTGGAGTACAAAATTTTGACAGAAAGAAACTGCAGAAAAGAAGAGAGAAGACACACACTACTTTGGAGAAGAAGATCGGTGCAACCCGGAGACGGAATCATCTTCTCATCCAAATATACAGTTCTTTCCTTCTACTTCTCATGTTTAAGAGATTGTTTAGGATGATTTTTAGTTTTATTATGAACTAATTTTCTTTGTTCTAGGGCTACGATGTAGCCGGATTATGAATGTTTATTTTTATTTAAATTAATTCAATTCGATGTTTATTCAGTATCTATGTTGAGTGTTTAATCTAGTCTTAATGCTTGTAAAAGTTTGCGCACCCTTTGCATGATTTGTGATTTAATTTGAGGCTGAGAAGCGATAATTAAATTAGACCATGATTGAATGCCATGAGATCATCATAGGATAGAGATATCTATGAGACTTGTGTAACACTATGAATTTCTTGATCGTATTGAATCTTGGTAAGTTTAGAGTTTCCACAGAGATGTAGGAAATTTGCTAACTGGGATAAAGTATTAATGCTTGAGAAAGATTAATGACTACTTAAGAGAAATTCGTTATCAGCATAGGAATAAATGTCAATTGATTAAATTAGATAAAGGTAGATATGATTAATCCGGTGAGTCAGAAACCCTAGAAGTCTTGATATATTGAATTCTCATCTGTCAAAGTTGCAATTTCTCAATTTTCATACATTTAGTTTGTCTTATGTTTACCAGTTCATCATTCCATTGTTTCCCATATTTCAGTTGTTCAAATAGAATTAGAGTTAAAGTAATTTGGTACTTAGTGACATTAGTCCTCGAGGGAACGATCTTTACTCTCACATTATTACTTGTTAACGATACGTGCACTTGCGTTAGAAAATCCACAACACTATGTTTTAGTTTGAAAATACTTAATCATTTGTTTCAAGCATATCCTACACTTATTTAGCCTCAGATCATCACATGCAAATATAATCTCATAACCAACTTGTTCAAAACAAAGTTGTTCACGTTAAAACGAAAAAATGTCCAGGCCCTTGAATCAATAGTTCTAACACAAAATCAAAAATAATTTTTCCATAATAAGAGTTTAAATTATTGTAGATGTTTCTAACTTTAGATTGAAGGATTTGACATAACTTTGATAGCTCTAAACCTGGGTTTTTGCTTCTATTTTAGCTGAAAATAGAAGCCTTTGTATTCTGAGTTGTTGAAGCAAAATGAGAGTGGGAGAGAGAGAGAGAGTGACATGAAGAGAGAAAGATGAAGAGAGTGGTTTGAGTGAGGTGAAGTCCAAGTAAGTTTTGGCTTATTTAAATCAGAGGTTAGGGGTGGTTTTAAAGCAAAACCATGTTCAATACATGGTTTCTGGTGGAGAGTTTCACATGATATTGGTTTGAGTATGTTAGAAACCTATTAGGTATTTGGACAATTGTTGTTTTTAATAAATAAATTAAAAGAAAATGATTCAATTTTATTTAAAACTAGTTTTAAAAATAAAATGATATACCAGGAATTTATTTTAAAGCAATATAATAATTTTTAAAAATAAAATAAAGCAAAACAAGATAAATAAGAAATATTACAAAATTTAATCAAAAATAAAAGTTTAATTAGACACACTAAATTGCCAATTTACATGCTAATTAGGATTAATTAAATTTAGGACATTAGAGATATATGGATAATTTGTTGCTAAATTTCATGTCGTATTATATCTCCTGAGTTCACTCTACTAGGATTGATTTTGTATAATGTAAGAGCATGTTTAAAATGACTTAAAAAAGTTGTTCTTAACTTATTTACTTTAAAAACTACTTTTGAACATATTTGGATATGTCCATGAAATGTGCTTTTGGATTCTACAAGCTCCTTTCGGGAGCAAACTAATTCTTTAATGCTTATGAAAAAGATATTATTCCTTAAAAAAATCTTATGAAATGTTTTTTATTTAGATTTTAATCTTTTAATTAAGGAAAGCAAGTTAAAAATTTCATTTATGTCTTTAAATTACACAACTTTCTATATTAATAAGAGTTTTTGACTTATTTAATGAAACATTGTAAAAAATTTTACTAAAATTGAAAAGTTATTTTTCCATATATCATGATCAAAGTAGTAATTAAAAGACATAGACTTAAACATCTTTTCTTCTACTATTTAAAAGTTTAATAATAAGCTGTCTTAGATTAGCCCTGAATCAAAGTGGAGTACTTAAAAGGTTTTTTTTTTCTTCAAAGTATCCAATAATTAGCACCATCTAAATATTGAAATATCAATATACTCATTTAATAAAGCACAAGAACCAGTGTACAATTATCCCAAATCAAAATTATTATAAGTCCAAGATACATTATTTTGTCAAAGCAAGACTATTATTTTAACTATATTTCCATGCATATAAGTCTAAGGGGACTCTTTAAGTTTCAAAAAAGAAAAGAAAGAAAGAAAGAACAATATCGAAAAATATATGGGGGCTGAATAGGTGGGGTCCAAATGATACTAAATAGTAATAAGTTCCTTGAGAAAAATAAAAAGAAAAAAGAAAAATAAGACAAGGTACGAAAATCACCCAACTTCTTCTTTTCTGGGTCTAATGGCCTTGTCACCGACAACTGCCTCTTTTTCTACAAGCGATAACAACTATTACCTATTACTAGTGTACTGGACCTTGGCAGCTCCAACTGTCCCGCTTTTATAAAAGTAAATTAGTTAGTATATTAATTTTTTTTTTACTATTATTATTATTTTTTGTTATTTTTTTATTTAATTTACATTTTTTCTTAATTAAAAAGGTGAAATATTTTTAGATAATGCATGTTGGTTTAACTCTAATATAAGATATTTGTAATCAATCACATTTTTATACTATTTAAAAGTGACATGTTTTAAATATTCTTACAAAAGTAAGAAACTGAAAAACAATACCTCAAAAGACGTATTTCTCAAATTGACCTCTATTCTTACGTGCTTTTCTCTTAAAATTTTCCTTCTCTCGAATAAAAGAAGAAAATGACAAAAAAATTTAAGTCATTTTTTTTACTTTTTTAGTTTTTATGCCTTGTATTTCCAAAATATTTATAAAATATGTGTTTGGTTTCCAAAATATTTTATAAAAAATTTTGAAAACAAAGGGGAATTTTTATTTTTAGTTTTTTTTTTCATAATTTTTGAAATTTTAACTATTTTTTGGTATTTTGATATTTTTAATTCAAATTATATATCAGTCAAAAAATGATATAGATTTGCTATTAAATACGTCAAAAACCAAAACTATATACTTTCTAAAATTCAGGATATAAAAAAACTAAACTGAAAAATCATAAATCTTTGTGTTTTTTCACTAGAGATACATTTCCAGATTATCTAGTTGGTTATCCTAATTAGTTTATTAGAGTTAAGTTCAAGTCCATCATTTTGGCGAAGAAAGGGGTTGGAAAAGAGAGAAGAAATCAAAAGGGGATGGAGGAGTCCAACCAAAGCCTAAAAAAGCGAAGTCCAAGTCATTCACCTACCCACTCCCAACTTGGTGCACCACTTTGGAATTTGCATTACCAATCCCACCCACCCCTACCTCTCTCTCTCTCTCTCTCTCTCTCTCTCTCTCTCTCTAGGCATTTCCAACGACACGTGTCAAAAGACAGGAATATAACATGGCATATTCCCATTTCTCACGGGTGCATAATAATTCCCCCATGGTTTTAGCCGACAAAGGGGTGATGATTGATCGTAATTGGCTGCGACATGGCTACGTGACGTTGCATGTGCGATTGGTCCATTTCTGAAATTATTTCGAGAAAACATCCTTTTTTTAATAATTTCAAAGTAGAATTTGACTTTTACCTTACAAATTAGGAGTCAATTGACAGTTCTACTAAATTATATTAACAGCAAAACGTAGCAACCCTCAGGAAATAGTCTTGAATGAAAAAATCTCTCTGGATTACGTGTTAAATCATATAGATTAGATAATAAAGTTGCAGTTTCTGAAAAATGTAATTAATTTGTATAAATTAGGTAACGAGGAATATTCATTTTAAATGAGAAAACTTGGCTACTAATTTCAAAACTTTAAAAGCGTCTACTTTTCTTAAAAAATATATACATGCGTCTTTTTTTTTTTTTTTGGGGAACAAATCGTATTTGCCGATTCTTATCTACTAATCGTATGCGTTTAGATAAAGCAACCAACATTTGTATATAGTTTTCATTATTAGTAGTTTGAATTTATTATTTTTTAAATTAAATTTATTATTTTTAAATTAAGAAATAAAATGATAGTCTTAGATAACTTATCCAAATTTGTTGTTGTAAAATTTGTATTCATATGAAGACCATTGATAATGTTGTTTTCTCCCTTTTTAGTAGTCTGTAAATGTAGACACGTTGAGAGTTAGCTTAAATTTTTGTATTCTCTTCTTGCTATTATTTTCTTATTTGATTTTTAATAAATAATATTTTTAAGTTTGGTGGTATAATGAAATACAGACGTATGCAACGGATATTGAAATTTCAAATTTATGCTATACAAATGACTAGTGAAAAGTCAACAAAACGTAACATATCCAAATCATGAAAAAAAAAAGTTATGGCATAAATTCGAAAACGTATAAAAGTGCACATAATTTTCTCATAACAGTACAGCATAAGATACCTTCCTTGGTCAAAAAAAGATAAATAATACACCTTTTACTTGTTACCCCATGGCCTTCTGTGTTTGAACTGAGTTTGCACGCTGCTTAAGTGCAGTGGAAACTTGGGCCCAATAACCATATGCCCAGCCCGGTAAAAGTTTTATCAGCCATAAAATCTATCCTTTTTTTTGTTTTTTTGTTTTTGTTTTTGATTTTTTGTTGTTTTTTTTTTGTTTCTTAACTATGTTAGAAAATTGGAAAGCGTCCTTAGTCCATGGACATCAGGGGGACAAGCTACCAAGAAGCCGATTGTTGTCCAAGGCCAAGGACTGCAAATGCAGGCAGAAAAGCAAGTTAATAGAACAAACATGAAAAGAAATAATGAGAAGACATTTTCACGTCTAACCAAAATTTTTAGTTGTTATTATATAAAGCTCTTATGCATTACAATGTTTAAAAAAATGCTAACAGTATAAAACTCTCACTTGCTACATTGGTTTTTAATAAAAAATAATTCAAACATTGGTTTGAATTAATGCTCTCAAACACCTTATAAAACGGCTCCTGACTTTATAGACTTTAATTTAGTATTTGCCAATGACAAATTACTGCAAGGTTAAAAATGATTTTACAAACACATTTTTGGTTTAGACCAAATTTCATAGCTCAATCCCTGTTACCAAACAGGCATGAATCAAGAGTTTGTTTAGAAAGGTTATCAAGAAAAACAAAATTAGAGTTTTTATAGTATAAAGTTTAAAAATTTACTACAATATAATCCACTCATATATTATAATTTTTAAAATAATTTTAAGTTTGAACTAATTTTTTAAATGGGAATGGGCCACGTATGTTTTGGCAATTGGCAGCAAAAAGAAACATTTGCCAGCAAAGCAGTAGCACTGATCTTCTCAACAACACTGAGATGTTAAACTTAAAAATGGAGAGAAGAAAAGAGGAGAGATCAGGAGGGTGTCAGGTCTGCGTACTGAAAAAGTGGAAATGGATACACTCTAGTGATAATTATAACACGTCCTTTTTACAACCTTTTTGACCACAGAATCAATAATAATTCAAAACTGGACCCCACCCCCTTTCACTCTACTCACTACTCTAACAAAAGCATGATAACAAGGCATTTATACCTGACACTACGTATCCAAACAAAGAGAAAAGGGCAAAAAAGTCTCTGCGCTCCCAAACTTCAATTCTTTTATAACCTGTCGTATTTGTGCATGCATAATGGCAACGCAATTTGTGTGTTTAGTTGTTTTTAAACTTAATTGGCAAGGGTTTGGTGAAATGGACGTTGTTGTTTGGTGAGCACCCGAAAGGGAAAGAAAAAAAAAATGAACCACTGATTTAATAGAACATAAAAGTGAACATTTCATACGCTTAATTAACTATTTATGTGAAAATTAGATGTTAGTTTTAGTCAAAATACTAACATCGTTATCAATGTAGAGTATTTGCTACAAATTTGTAAGTTTAGACAATAACTTATCAAAATTAAAAGTTTAAGGAGTAAACTGTTAACGTGCGATAAGTTTAGAAGATAATAGTGTTAAACACCCCACTTTTTTTTTTTTTTTGAGTGGACTGATTCAATAGTATTTTGTAATATTATTGGGACCTTGTGCGTATCTTGAGATAGTACTTATGAAGTGTCTTCAATTCACGTATCGTAATGTATATTATTCCCACGGTTAACTCTTGCATGTAGGAGAGGGACAAATCGAGTACAAAGTTAATTAAAATCTGCTTGTGACTACAGTACCAATCTGCAGTGATAGTTCTTCATAAAATAGCCAGTAGCCATGTGCTAGGTACCGTACACCCTTGATTAATTAGTTCTGATGTTTGGCATAAGAGATTTTGATGGTGGAGCAGTGTATATTTTTTGAGGAAAAGGTTGGATTAAAATGGTTAAAAATTATGTTAAAATGAAAAAGTAGGTAAAATTAATAAAATTCTTGATGCAAATCTGACTGTTAAAAACAGAGTTGGATCGATGGTCTATTTTTTCACACTCTAGTTGAATTCTCAGTCGGCATATGTAAGAAAAGGAAAATGAAAATCACAAAGCAAATGGTAAAGCATAAAGGTCATAAGATTATGTGACTCTACGTTTAATTGTGTTTTCAAGGTCCACATGAGATTTCATTGGTTTTGGCTCATTAGAGTAGCAAGCTAGCTTCAAGTTCTATTAAGTTGTGGAGCATAAATATTATCCTGATGTAAAAACAATTTTTTACGTCGGTTGTGGAGAGTTCTATTATAGTTGTTTTTATGTCAAGATAATATTTACGCTCCACAACTTAATAGAATTCTCATAACTTGAAGCTACCTTGCTACTCTAATGAGCCAAAACCCTCAAATTTTTTTATTTTGGTTCCCTTTTTTTAAAAAGAGACATCGGTTTTAGGGTTAATTAGAGATGTTAGAAAAAATATAATGAGTTGAGAGGTGTGCGATCTTCTATTATAAACTTTTTGTTCATCATAGTGAATTTCTAGTTATCAATAAACCACTATAAAGTTGATGTTCTTGTTTGTTTACTTTTTTTGTGATTTTATTATTCTTGATAACATATAATTGGAACATTTGATTCTTAATAAGGTGATGGCGATGATTGCAACTTGTGGAGTCTAATTTATGGGCTTAAAAAATTATTACCTACGCAAAGGATTATGTTTTTAGAGAGGTTAGATCGTACATAAATTTGAGTGTTATGCGATTTTTTTTTTGTAAACCTTTTTTTTATTATAATGAATTTTCTACATCGGTTAAAAGTTTATGTAACTCTTACATTGAGGGTTTAAATTTTACGTTTTCTTTTCTGTTAATTTTGTTCTTACGTTTTTGCTCTCAGTAAAAGCATCTAATTCATAACAGTCCCCCAATTGGGTTTCTCCTTGGGCATTCTTCTTTGAAACCTGTAATTTTTATGCCATTATATTTCCTCTCACTTTTACTTCTTCCATAAATTTAACTTTTCCAAGACATATCTAAAAGATATACTCCTTTAAGATTTTGGTACAAGATCCTAAGACATGAATCACATGTAGGCATGTGACTGCTGCTTTGTAGCCAGTGAAGGCACACATATGGAACAAAGAAACAAATGCATCTGTTGAAGTTAACGTTTCCTGAGTTTTTGATAAGTCCTATAAACCATCATTTGTCTTCGTAATTCACGGGCTACACCTCGTAATTTTGATTAGGCTTCACCATTCCTAGAATGATTCTTTGCGTTGATTAATTTTCCAGATTGGTCCCAAGCATGACGTTTCCTTTCTTTTCTTTTCTTTTATTATATACAGTTTTAGGTTGTTGAGTTGTAACTACAAATAATATAAAACTCTTATATATTACACTGTAAAGTAAAATATTATTATCGTATAAAAAAATGTTTTGTAAAATTACTTCAAGCTAAAATTTTTAATTGTTATAATATAAAATTTTTACAATTTATGTTACAATTTTCAGTTTAAAAATTTTAATCTTAACCATATTTTTCAAACATCTTATAAAGCTCTTACATGTTGGATCACACGGTTTAAACTACAAGATTTTAACAAAAGTGTTATGATATTATTGCAGTTAGTATATGGGGTCCTTTCACGATCTTTGGTAAAGATCCTTTCAGAAAAAAAAAAAAAAAAAAGAAGAGAAAAAAAGGATCTTTAGTAAAGGAAAAAGCCGCAGCCACTGAATTATCTGTTCTTGCATCAGTTAATGCCTTATGGGTTTTTCTCTTGTCACGGAATTTCTAGAGCATCTTTTACAACGTTTCTGTTCTACTTTCTACTCATATGTATAGTTTCTCACATGACGCTATAGTGCTGATTTTTTCGTCGAGCTCAATTATTACTTGACTTTGGTAACGGAAGGCAATCAGTGCCATGAGGGCTTTGAGGAGCTGCTGTATTTTGTATCTTATTTATTTATTTTGAAAAGGTAAAGGCATTGGTAGAAAATAAACCAATCAAACGGCTCAAGAAATGATGGGAAATTCTTTGATAGGACATTGTAGAAAATTGTTCTCATCTCAACCATTGGATCTTTTATCGTATTACTTACTCTGTCATTTTTGTGTTAATTATTATTATTTTTTAATTATGATGTGATTTTGTCTAAATCTAACATTAAAGAAACGGGCTATATTGTATAAAACTTACCCTAAATCCCCTCTTTGTTTCGTGAGAATTTTTTATTAGAGTATGAAAAAATACCTTGCTGAAGCTTCTTACCTTATCATAGTTGTGAACTGATTATTTTTTACAAATTTCGTTAAATTGTGTACTTTTTTGTAATATGATATAATTTGTGACTAACTATTATCTCCCATCGCTAATAATATAAAGTTTCTATGTCTCACATAAAATTTCTTTTTTCTTTTATTTTTTTAATATGATTAACAAGACAAGTTCCTTTTTTTTTGCCATGATTAAGCTATGATGGGACCTTGAAGGAGACTGGTCACTAAGTTCTTCGCATTGACAAGGGCAGGCTAACAGACAGAACACACCATGTCCATGTTCCTAATTAGGATATGCTCCATTTCATAAAAATAAAAGAAGACTAATAAAACTAAACAATATAGGCTTCAGCCTACCAATATTGTTTGGTGACAGGGAAACACTGCCCTTTTACCATGTTCCTTACTCTTGCACTTCTCTTTTGAAAAAGAAAAAAAAAAAAAAAAAGAGGAGAAAATTCTCTTACTGATTCATGGCCTCAGACAAGGAGAGAAACATTGGAGCCTTAAGAAAGAATCCATTTTAATAGGCCATTTTGCTAATATTAAAGGACACATCTCTTCAGTGAAAGTGGAGCCAAATCTAAGATCTCATACTTTGGAGAAAGTGGGAGAACTTTGAGACTATTTCAGTTGTAGTGTCGCACTCACCTTTTACGCCTAAAATAATTAGATGCAACTTCTTTTACTAGAATCCCTGCCGCAAGAAAATACCATAAAGAAATGTTTATTACCCTAATAAATAGTATTTAATTAAATTGATTGTTACTTGCACTGCTCAAGTTTTGATTGAAAAAATACCATACAACGTTGAAAGCTCAGTTTCTTTGGTTGTCTTGCATCTTGTGGGGCACTTACGTTTCAAAATCAACCATTTTGACGGCTGTTTCTTTGGCACTTGCAAAGGAAAGTTTTTAAGTTTTTCGCATTACCAAAACAAGTGTCTGAAATCTGATTGTGTTAATGGTCATATCCAAATTACAACAACAAACCAACTTTCATTCCACTGAAAACATATACATATCCTTGTAGCATATTGTAGAGTTCAAACTGGAAAACATCAGGCAAGTCATTACCAAAGAAACAGAGAAAGGGGGAAAATTAACAGTTCCATAAGAGAGAGTGAACACAAACTTTCTTTTTTTTTTTTTTTTTCAAGGAGATGGAGGCCAACCGTACCCTTCAACATCTTCATCTATTCTTTCATAGAACCTCAGCTCAAGCTCTTCAAGACTTGCGTCATCGTCGTCCCACATTCCATCGAAACTATCATCGTCAAAGTAATCTTCCATTCCACCGGCCATGAATTCCCACGCCAAGTACTCAGAAGAAGCATCGGAGAAATCCGAGCACTCATCCCAATCATTCCTCTCATAATAGTCCACGACAACAGGCCCCAGCACCTTCAGCTTCGGGAACTTCTCCTTGACAAGCTTGTCGTCGAGTATCACACTCCAACACCCTCTCAAATCGAGGAATTCGAGCTCAGGGCAGCTCGAGAGTATCTGGAGAACGCTTGAAGTGCCGATGAGATGGTAGGCCATCTCAAGGTGCTTGAGTTTAGGCATTGTGGTGGCAATTGCGTGAGCCTCGTCATCCTCGAGAGGCTTGCCTGCCGTATCCAGAGGGTGCATATTCCGGCACAGCCCCACCAACAACTTACAATTCTTCCCAATTGCCTCCAAGGCCCGAGAACCGATCTTAACACAATAGCTCACGTCCAAGAAAGTGATGTTGGAGAACCTCCCGGCAATCCGTTCCACTATGGAATCGCTCATCTCACTTCTAGGCAGTCTCAGCGTCTGAAGGGAACCAGCACTTGCAAAACCAATAAAGATAAGGGAAATTTAGACCTATAGCACAATTTTGCTAGTCAAGTTAACATATAACAAAAAATTTAAAATATTTTACACATAGCAAAAATTAGAACTGTTAAAATAATTACTACGTGATTATTATATAGCTAAAAAGTTGTAATCATTGTAATAATTACCATGTAATCATTTATTTCTAAATTATTCAAAAAAATGCTATATTTTAGTTCCACTCTTGCCAAGTGATAATTTTTACTAAACAAAAAGACATGATCACAGGAATCCCAACTACTCAAACTTATCCATGGATAGACTGCCAAATTAAAAGCTATCTAAACAAAAGACTAACCATTAAAAAGTAGACAAATTACTCCATGTACTCAAAATTCACAAGGGTTTTTGCACACACAAAAAAAAAATCCTTTTTTTGTGCTTACTTTTCTGCAATGAATGAGAAGCTCAATTCTGTGTTGAGCCCAGAAACACAGAGCTTTCGGAGCGATCCGCCGCTTCTTGTAATGAGAATTCGGAGCATCCGATCGAGATGATCGGGCTGACACCTACTACTCCATTCCTCAATGTCAATCTCTTGCCAGCAATAGGGTCCCGTAACAGCTTTGCTCCATGATTTGCAGACTCTGGGGATCACTGTTAGTATCTCTTTGAGAGAGAGGTGGCTGAAAATCAGCCCCAATGTGTCCGGTATTAGCTCGTCCCATTGCCGGAAATCGCTATCCTTTTCCATCTTCTCATTCTGCAAAACAGAAAAAACCCAAAAATGAGAACAAAACTAGATAGATAATTGGATTGGAAGGTTTGAATTTGTAGATTAAATGCTACACAGCGAGCTCTTTCTTTTGTGGTAAAAGACAAGATCCACACGCAAAAGAAATTACCCATCATCTATATCTATAACATGTAAAGAAAAGAAAAAAGAAGGTGAAAGATCTACATCATATTCACAATCAACTTTACTGTTCTTCATTAATTTGAGAAATAAAAACAAAATATGTTTTATTCTGTCCAACAAAAGAAAAAGAAGAGATTTTGCCAAATAACAAAGAGTGGGGTGGTTGAGAAAGAAAGGAAAGAGGAAAAAAAAAATAATAACAAGATTGCTGAAAAAGATTAAAGAATTGAACTTTACTTTTTTGGGGGGTCGATAATAACAAAGCAAGGGACAGAATCTGGGATAAGGAGAGGAAGTACAAAGAGGAAGTACAAAGAATTTGTATATTGTAATCTGGAAATGAGAACAACTTAGCAGCAACAAATCTGAAATGAAGGTGATGCACTCTTCAGAGATCCAGAAAAGAAGAAAAGAGAGAGAGAGAGAGAGAGAGAGACCACGGAAGAAGAAGATGAAACCCAAGAATCTTAGAAAAATAATACCAGTTCTACTAACACCTCAAACTTCTCTGCATTAAAAAATAAGGACAAAAAGAAGAGAAAACTAGGTGAAAGATTGAATTTGTTCAGATCTTTAATCTTGGAAGGAAGGTCAGGAAGAGAGAGTAAGGCCGCTAAAACTGAGGCAAGAGCAACTAAATAGTGTATAGCAGCAAAGAAACTTAGAAACATGCACATATTTTTATTAAAGATAAGTTCTTAATTAATCTGAGCTCATTTTTTTTTTTTCTAAGAGAAATCATGAAGCGCGCTATATATGGTCAGAAAGAAATTAGAAAAAAAGAGTGAGAAAAAAAAAACCAGAAAAAACCACATACACCGAAAGCAAGGGAGATGTTTGCTTTTTCGGATTTGGATTGTGCAAAAGACTCACCGGTTTATCCGCCAGAAAGGCAGGGAGAAAAAAACAGGGGAGAGAGAGAGAGAGAGGGAGAACAGGGAAAAGAGAGCTACAAGGCTAGACCCATCTGCCCACCTACCCAAAGCATTCAGAGGGAGTACCCTCTACCACACCAAACAACAACAACACCAACAGCAAGAACAGCAAAGGTAAAAACAAAACAGCTGAAAAAAGCAACAAATGCATATATGGCTCGGGAAGGATATAAAAGTAAGGCAAATGAGCAAAAGGGTATTTATTTTTACCGCTCAGCTTGCGAAGAAGGAAATGAATAGCACCCAATTATCAAAAAATAGTTTCAAAATGGTTTCTTTTTCTTTTTCTCTATTTCTTTCCTTAAATTCGGAATGGGGGTTAATGACAGTTTCAATGTCATCAGTGTCAAAACATTAATGTAAAATCTCCAAAGGTTGGACGCCGAGATGACCCGAACAGTAAATAGTGGAAGGGACAGAGAGAGTTGCGAAGTTCGCATGTGTGGGAAAGTGAGGGACCGACACGAGTCGGTCGTTTAGGGTGTGGGTTCGACGATGCATATTTTGTATTAATTGAGTGAAAGGAAAAAAAGGACTATTTAACTTAGAAATAGTGTTGCTCAAACAGTGTTTTCACTCCTTTGGCATTTGCAAGGCCCATTCTTGTGAAACGAGAGTTGAATTTGAAGTTTCTTTCTTTTTTTTTTTTTCTTTCATTTTCTTTTTTGTTAGAACGTTGAAACAGGTTATTTTTATCCCTAGTACGATTGACATGGTCACCTTCCAGCTGAACCAAAAAACCATAAATATTTACCCAAAAAAAAAAGATAGTAAATTTTTTCAATAGGAACTATTATTTTCACTATCAGCAAGTGCTGATGCCTAAAGACAACCTTAACCTCGACATCACGTGTAGTTGCGTACGGGGTCGATCTCCCTGCCTAGTTTGGCTCAACAAAGTATGGTCTATTAGTTAAAGGAAGAGGAGGCCTCGAATTAGGAGAGATACCAGCTTGGTGTCTGCTAAGGTACTACAATGCTTTAGTCATCATATTAATGGTAAAATTAATGGTCCTATTTATAAAGTGTAGCTTGGCCTTGGGTATGGATCGAATTTGACACGTGATCTGGGAGCAGTGCATGGTATTTTGGGGTTGAGTGACATGTGTTAAGATCCCATGGATGGGATTTCTCCAATGAACGATAAAAATTATGCCACGCAGTGCCCTGGTTGTGTATTGCCCTTTGCAAGTAGATCTCCCCCGTCAGGTGAGGGTTGGCCCAGTTGAAGCATTGACCCAGTAAGGATCTGAGTAGTCCGGCCTAGCAAGCCTGGACATCCATGTAGTAGTCGATTGAGTTGTGGTCAGCTGGGAGCCGATTAGCGTGGTGGGGGTATTATTGGAACGATTAGACAACCGTCATCTATTCGCCTTAGTTGGTCAAGAACTTGGCAAGACCCTCTGCATAGTCGAGCCTTATACTCGTTATTAATATGTTTAATCCCCCTTTAGGCACCTAGTGGCCCTAATTGATTTCTTTCATGTCCTCCATTCGGCTTGGTGGGTCGAGAACTTGGCGAGACCCTTGGCATAGTCGAGTTTTATGCTCGTTATTAATATGTATTGTCCCTTTTAGACACCTAGTGGCCCTCACTAATTTCTTTCGTGTCCCCCAACACTTGAACTTGGGACCTTCTTCCTTATAAGATTCTTAAGTTGAATGTCGGTATCAATTGATAACTTAAGAACCTTATAAGGAGGGAGGCCTCGGATTTAAGTGTTGGGGACGTGAAAGAAATCCCTAAACGCCACTAGGTGTCTGGAGGGGACAGTACGTATGAGTAACGAATATATGACCCGACTCAGCCTATCAAATGGGTCCCATAAGGGGTTGAGGCTTTACACGTAGTGTGTTCGAAGACCCCCACAATAGTAGATATTATTGCTTTAGTTATTGAAACGGTGTGGTCTATAGAGAGCGCAACCATTGAAAACTTATTTAGCAGTTTAACTATCGATTATTACTGTTAGTGAAAAAAAAGAGAGATAATTTGCGTAAAAGAAATATGCCTTTTTGAACCTTTTTATTCCCAGCTGCATTTCTTTGGTTTTTAATATGTTTCTTCATATGGTTACCTTCCATAGGTTTTAACCTAGCAACGATCAGATTGACAAAAGGGTGGTAAATTCTGCTAGCAATTTCCGCGTAAAAATTCCACCGGAACCCAAAGAGGAAAGTGCGAGGTTACAGACTTTCATTGCGCATATTAGTCATGCTATCTTACCTTTGTACTGGCTTCACTCCTTTTATTTTATTCTTTTGCTTGTAAGAGGAGGGATGATTTTCTTTCTCATAGCTTAAAAAGGAAATTCTAAGAAATCATATTGTGAGTGTTTTTTAAAATTTTTGTCTTAAAAGATATGCAAAAATATTTCAAAAAATATTAAAAATAATATCAGATGAGCCTTATTCTTTTTCATCTCTAACGCAAAAATATGGTGTCGAAAAAAAAAATGAAACACTTAAAAGCACTTTGCACCAAAAAATGACATAACTAGTGTTTGAAAAAAGTTTATAAAATGATTTTGTACAAAAATCAATCCACTTTTTAAGTTATCTAAAAAAAATTAAAAATTGTAACTTTTAGATCTTGTTTATACTCCCTTTAAAAAAAGTTGTGCTTTTGCTTTACGCAAAAAAGTGGATGTTTTCTTATGGGGTGTTTGGTTTTTATATGCTACAGTAAAAAAAAAATTACTATAGTATAAATCTCTTATATGTTACTGTGTTTTTGATCACAATTGATTTTAACTATTGGTTATAATCATACTTTTTAAAGGCTCTATTAAAAGCACGTTAATCCCAAACTAAATCAATATTAAACGGGCGTTTAGTTTTTTTTTTTTTTAAGAAAAAAAAGGATTTTCCTCTTGAATGAGATGTTAAACAAGTATTTTTACGTAGCTCCTGAAACATACAACACAATAAATACTGCACTCAGTAGACAGTAAGCTCTACAGTTTTCTGAAATCGTTCTAACTCATTTCACGTACATTACGTTTGCAATTAATGATATGATTCAAGTGGAGAATTTTCTTTTTATAACTTGTATAGTTTTTTTTCTCTCTCTTTTTTATCTTGCACGGAAACAGTTTTTTGAAAATGTGTTACCGTTCCTGAAAATTTGATTATTTTATAGTTCGTTTGGTGCTCGAAATCAGAATGATGTGATTTAGAACTTATAGTTTAAACTGTGGGTTTTAAAATGTATAGCTTAAACGATAGTTTTGAACTGATGTTTAGAACATAAAGATTTAAAATGAAAATAAAACATCCCATCAAGTTTAAAGCGAGAAATGATGTTTAAAAAACTATAGTTTATGAGAGAAGAACGAGAATAAAAATGGTTTTTTCTGTAAAAAATAGTTCAAATCATATGAATTTGGTGGAGAATAAAGTTTAAATTTTGAAGGTTATATAGTTTAAACTGACCATAATTATTACTCTATTAAATATTAATTTAAATCATTTTTATAGTTTAAACTGTCTTAAACGGTTTTAAATTTACGTACTGACCCGCCTGTTGATTATTCATAGAGAACACTTTTTCGGCTTTACTTATTTTTTTATCCTTGCATCCTACTGTTTTTATAATACAACAATGGTATCAAATCTGTCTCATGACTTTATTATTATTATTGTTGTTATTATAATGCTAAATTCTAGATCAAGAGAATAGATTCCAAATAATTATTGTGGCTCTTCAAACAAACAATTCCCATTTAACTTTTTTTTAGCAGTTCCAATTTTCAAACCCACTGAACATTTGCCGTGCACGAATGAAGTGGGCACTGTAGTAGCTTGGCAGAAGCAAGTTGGGGGAGTCAGCGTACATGAAGCAAAAAGGAGAGCTTAAAAAAAAAAAAAGAAAATCAAATGCCACACTTGCCCCTGTCTGTTTTGAGTAACTTTTTTTTAGTTGAACTCATGACAGTTCTTTGAACTTTTTCGTTCCTTATGATGACCTTTTGTTTCAGGTACCTGTTCGAATTTTTTAGTTTAAATTGTTGATAATACAAAGTTTTTAACAATTATAGTATATTAAACTAAAAATTATTTAAACTGTTATTTTAAATTTTTTTCTCAAATATCCTATTGTCTATGTATTAGAAATTTTTTATAGTTTAAGGTTTGAACTCTTTGTAAAATATAAATCAAAGTTGCTATATTTTTTTTCTTAATGATGGACTACAAAATTTTTTTTTTCCTTCTTATATGCCACTTGAAAAGTACAGAAAGAATAATTACTTTTTATTATGACATGAGGTTTATCTTTTTAGGTTTTTGAGAAAAATTGGATTATGGAAAGATTCGTCAAATTTTATTTTTGCTAGTTTATTTCTGTTCTTAGAAGTAGGATTTTATGTTTAAAAGTTGTTAGTCTTTTGTTTAAAAACATAGGACAAAACTTAATCTTCTAATTTTATTTATTATTAATGAATTTAAAAAGTATTAGACACTGTCAGTATCAACTAAAACTTTTAATTGCTATAATAGAAAGCTATAACATGTTATAGTGTCAAGAAAAAGTAAAGTATAGTATAAAACTCTCACATACTATAATGTGTTTAATCAATTGATTTAAACCAATGCTCCCAAACACCCTATTAAATATATAAACTTTCTTGACGCATGATGGACTTTTTATAAGTTGGTTAGAATCGTTAGTTAGAACTGTTTTTATTGTAATATATGAGAGTTTTATATTGTAACGATTTTTTTTATTGTTACCGTAGCATGTAAAAAGTTTTATACTGTTTGTAACTAAAAAAATAGTCTATATTACTTTTTATCAAACATCTTATTAGTTAATTTTTGTCGAAATGGTGGTAAAAGACACTGTCAATTCTTTTTTTTTTTTTTAAGCTTAACCTCTATTATTTTAACATTTTTCATCTAAATTTATTGAAATTTTTATTGAGTGACTAAATCTAACACGTTTGAAGAGTTCAAGGTTTATGTTGAAACACTATTCAATAAATAAACTGATTTTAAAAAAGATGAGAGAATTTAAGCATCTCTCATCAATTTAACACACTTTTTCTCGGTCGCAAGGGACTTGAGAGAGGCCTTATGAGTGATATTCCCGTTAGCGTGGCCTGCAGAGTACTGAACTTTGTGGTTAATATGCAACCAATGTAAAAGTGCGTACAGCGTGACGTGTGGTCCCCCAAGCGAGCATCTTGGGATCAGGTCCCCGCCAAGTCCACTTTATATATATATATATATATATTTGCTTTTTTTTTAGATCATTGAAGTACTTACTTTTTTGGCTTGGAGGGGAATGCAACCAAAACATCCCGTGGTAAATAGTGAAACGGTGAGGATCTTTTGTTGCCCGTTTTATAAGTTGGTTTACACTACAGTCTGAATTATTTTTTTAATTATAAATAATATAATTTTTTTAATGTTAATAATAATAAAAAATTGTTATTATATAAAATTTTTATATACTATAATAAAATAATTTTAATTATTTTATCAAAAACACTAATGTTATTTGGCAAGAGTTTGTTCTATAAATTCCAGCAAGAAAATAAAAATAAATAAATAAATATATATATATATATATATCAGTTTGTCAATTGCCTCTGCCTGTTATAAGAGAATTTATTGAAAGGAAGCAAAATCCAAATACTAAAAAGGCGGATCTCTGCTCCGGCTTGTGATGTCACGGAATATCACATGGCAAAAATATTCGACAAAAGGGTTGTGGAAAGGACCCAACTTGGCCAGGCTGTTGGGCAATACAAACTTCTCAAAATTTTAAAACTTTAACCCTGTTTCACTCTCAATGATCTTAGGTTCGTTTTATTGTTTTTGGGTTCTTAATGTAATTGCAGCCAAAGAAAAAACCCTCATTTTGATTGGGTAGAATATTATATTCCACATCAAATTCTACATTTTTCATTGATCCGAAGCCTATGTTTGGTTGAGTGGGAAAACTTCTTTCACTCTATTCTTGCAGGGGCAGAAATCCGTCGTTGTCTTAGTTGTGCTACTGAAGGCTCTGGCCTCTAGGTAAGTCGGGGGCAACGACAAGCCCTGACTAAGAACAAATACTATTAAATACCATGAGCTCTAGCTACTCAAGAGAAGAAAAGAGAATGTTAATTGTTTGATAAAGAGGAAATTGAGAAGACAAAAAGTTGTAAATTCATGGACCCACCGTTTTTTAATCTATTTTTGGAAAGAAAAGATAAGAAAAGATAAAAAATTAAAAAAAAAAGCAGTGGTATGCAAATAATTATTTTGACTTTCTGTATTACAAATTGTAATTTTAGTACAAGAACAAATAAGAAAGAAGGAGGATTTTAAATGTGAAATCTAAAAATATATTTTTACTTTCACTTAATATTGATACTTATCTTAGTTGATATTAATTAAATAAGTCTGGGATTTTTATACTTCTTTTTTAATTTATTCCTCTATCTACACTCTTTAGCATATATGTCAATCGTTCCTTGTGTGTGTTATTTGTACAAGGATACAGGTGCATAATACACTACACATTTTTTTTCCTTTTCTTCTATCAAAAAGCATTGAAGAAAATCCTCTTCTTACTTTTTTTAATTTCCTTCACCTTCGTTTTTTTTTTTTTAATGGAACTTCATTTAAACCATAAAAAATACAAACGAAGCCGCTTAAGTCGTCCATGAAGGACAACTAGTGTTGGATGCGCAGAGAGATAAATAATGGGTGTCAAAGCCGAAAAGGGGAATACCTGTTCGACACCACAAAACAAAGAGCTCGGCCAAGGCTCTTTACAACTACCTATCGATTGACAAACCTCATCAAACAAGCCTAATTCTTCCCAAGTGGAGAAAAAAATGACTCGGCCTAGATACAAATCTAACCAAACAAAGCTACATAACCCGCTTGTCCCGAGGGGGTGTACCACACAAAACTAGTCTAAAGATCGAAGAACCACCATCTTTACTATTCCAAACAGGATAGAAACAACACACAAGAAACACAAAAAAGGGCAGAAATATCGCCACCTTTATTGAATGAAAATTGTGGCCTCCACAATGATCCCTAAATTTGAAGTCCCTCAACGCCAGCCATCTGGACGCTTGAAGCTCTCGTCTCTAGCCACCTTCCCCGCGCAGGGCACCCACAGCCATTCCTTCGGCAAGGCCACGGCTAGCCCAAAACTACCACGACCAATCCACCGTCGGCGACATGAAACCAACTAAAACCCTCAACATCGACATTAAACGAGTGGCAGCAGAGTCCGCCCAACCCACAACCAAGCTAACCCACCGAGCCCCCTCCCATGACCCTTCTACCTAACCTGAACCCGGATGAGCTCCGTGTTTCCCATGACCGCTGTAGACAGCCCCTTCCTCGTCGGAGCTGAACCCAGAAAGACATATTCCCGCCATAACTCAGCTCTCGACCCAAGCTCTGGCCCGAGCCAATCGCATCTCCCCTAGTGGCACAGACTCTAGCTTCATGTAGACTGCCTGTCGACCACCCACTTGGACGGAGATCAGAGGCTAACAAATCGACGACGCGCTGGCTCACCGGCCCCAGCTCTTCCTCTCTCTTCCTCGCGCTTGCTTCTTTTTTCGCTCACTCTCGAGACCCTCTTTTCACCTTGGTATTTCACTTCTCTCCATTTTCACCATGTGTTTGGCATATTGTTTCAAATCAATGGTTTGAACCAATAACAATATAAAGCTCATATATGTTATAAGGTAAAGCAAAAATGTAAAGTTCTCACATATTATAGTATAAAGCAAAAGTGATCTACAATATAAAACTCTCACATGACACAGTATTTTAAACCAATTAGATCAAATCAATACTCCTAAACACTATATAATTCCATCCCTCCTAGCAAACATGACATAATACCACCATCACCAGTGGAAAAACACGTCTAGAATCAATGTGCGCAACTAGTTCATATCCATAAATCGCAACATCTCTTTCCTCGGTCGATTCGTCTGCTCATTCAGCGTATGATTCTTATCCAATTGCTTCTTCCGATAAGTCTTATGAAATGAATTCGGCTGGAGATAGGCATTCGGATTCGTTACTTGGGGCTGATGAGGATGAGTTACTTCGGGCTCCTGAGGGTGAGGAATCCGTTGTTTCGGGATAAATTAGATATGTTAGTTCGGTCTCGGCTTCAGGGAAAAATGACTCTTCAGCCGATTCAGATTGAGAAGGAAAGAGCAGCCCTAGGCTCCGCTTCTTAGGATGATGCCTGTGCTATGATCCATCGGATTTTTTTTATTCTATTTTCGGTGCGTTGTTTTTCAGCGAATGAAAGAAACCGCGGATTCCACAGTTCCTTCATCAGATTTGGGTGCTTTTGAAAGAGCATTGCTACATCTCAGAGGGTGATGGTCACCATAAACGTAACAAGCACGATTCTTGTCCTATTGGTGCAATGATCACCACCATTACTAATGAACATTCTCACCACCATGACCGATCAACAACATTTTATTTATTTATTTCTCAACACTATTACTAAAGAACATTGGTGAACTTAAAAAAAAAAAAAAAAAAAAAAAAAAAAAAAATCAGAGCGCAAAAGTGCGTTAACAAGGCCCAAAAGTTGGCTCCTCTAATATTGGGGTCCTCGGTTATTGAAAGCTTATGGGCTTGGAATCAGTAAATTCATATAGTATAAACATAACATACCGCATAAATTTGCATAAAGCTTGCCTCCGCATTCCATAAAGAAGAAACTTTTTCACCTTCTTTCCCTCTCTCACTGGTAAAAAGGAGGGGATACCGATATTACTTTCAGCCGTTAAATCCAAGATCCTAAAGAGTGAATCGCAGCAAATATTAGGTAAAAAAATTAAAAAAGAAATAAAAAAAGAAACCAACATGCAGTAACATAATAGCACAACTGCATGCGCAGCAAGCCTCGAGAGGAAAATGGTTACAACTTAAAAAGTATATATTCTCAGTTAAGAAAAAGTACATATTCTCAATGTAATTAACGCTTTTACACTTGCATGAAACCCTGAAGAAAATGACTTCTCTAGCTTCCACAGCAAAGCACCACAAACTACTCCCTGGAAAGAAAGGAAGAAAATAAACAATGTAAAGAGTAGAATAAGCTAAAATTCAAGATCAGAAACCAATATAGCAATCATCTTTGCGTTTAAGCCATTCCCAACCTTCACCATTTTCGTAGGAAAAAGTGAGAAGGACGCTGGTGGAGCACTCCAACCCAGCGCCACTTCCTTCCCCTAAATTGATGTGCATGTGTAGTTGGAGATGGTCAGCAATATAGTTTTCTAATCATGACACTATCAGAGACAAAACACATGTCATAACGCTTGAAATACGCTATCTGTATATAAGAAAGTGATCAATAAGCATACAACTACGAAACAACAAAAGGACCATATTAATACCAACTAGTGAAAGCTTCTAAGATTCCGAGACAAAACATCCAAATGTAAATGAAAAGCATTTATATCATTATGATTATTTTTTTTGGGTAATTTAGGATGTCTAGGCCTTTTTGAGCACCTAACTAACTCTTGAGGTTGTGTATAGATCCTCTTACCCGAACAAACAGGGACAAACTAAACAAGGTGGCATCAAAGGAAATCGAACCCAAAACCTCCAATTTATAGGTTGAGGTCCTGAGCCACTTAAGCTTTCCCTTGGAGTTCGTATATTACAATTATTGCACATGCTTTTTCTTCCTCTGAACGTTATTAGTAAGTAGTTCAGCAAGCAACAATACGGTTACAAAAACAGGGCTCTACACTAGAACGCCAAAGCTAACTCATAAACACGCATGCTTAAACATCAAGTTTTCTTTGCTTTCTCTTGATCATTTTCTTTTTCTTACACAATACATATACATCACTATGCCTCTCACACCAGTTTCCTAACTAGTTAGGTCACTTCAGAATTCAGATAAAAATGGCAAATAAAAATGGCAAATAATATGAAACCAAGGGAAAGTCCAACTAAAATAATATGATTATAACAACATCAACTAAAATAGTATGATTATAACAACATACTATCAAAATAAACGAAGTTCCTACAAATTTAATCTTCCATTCAGAGTGATCGACAAGGCCAGACAATATCACAGTGCAAATATCAAGACACCGGCTTTCAAAGCAAATTATGTCCAAATTGGTTTAACAAAAAGAGAGAGAGAAGTGAACAGAGCCACATACCATTTAATGAGCCAACCATAGAGAAAATGTTGCATAATGGGAACCTTCTCCAAGACCTCAACCTTATACATCTTAAGCAACCCGCTATTCACCTTATTCCAATTGGGCACTCCACTGATATCATCCAACAACGGCGAGTGCTCCGCGAAAAGACCCTTCTTCACCTTCTTCACAAACGCAATGCACGACAGATACAGATACTCGTTCGAGAAATTCTCCAGTATGTCCTCATTGTGAATCGATTTGGGCTTCATATACTTGTGATCAATCAACTGCGATGATCCGAAGATGAAGGGAAGGAAGCAGTAATCGTCAAGTCCCCAAACGCCATGAGATCCCGCGGGCTCCAGGCAATACACCAGCTGCAATTTCCTCATCAATTCCAGATACTTCACGAAGATTCTGGAAACAACCGCCTGGTAATCCTCCTCCTTGATCACTCCCATCCTCGCCAAGCAGTACAGCCACGCCGCGAAATTGGTCTCGTGCCCGGTTCCGTAGTCGATGCGGCTGGAATTGCCGAAGCTGTCGATGAAGTAGGGCACGATCTCGACCGTCGACGATCGGAGGTCGCCGGGGAGGAATCGGAGCATTAGAGACTCGCTGCTCTGCACCAATCGGTCGTGCCATGTTCGGTAGGAGACGTTGCCGTAGCGAGAAACTTGCTGAGCAGGGGGGATTTCGTCGATCCAGTGTATTAGGGTTTGGAGAATGGAGACGATGGAGTCGGTGACGGGGGATTGGTGGCAGGTGTCGGAGATTTTGCAGCCGCAGATGGACTCGGAGAGGGCGACGACGAAGCCGAGAAAATTCTTGCAGGAGAAGGAGTCGTGGAAGCGGCGGATGTCATCGGGAGATTGGATTTTCTTCAAAGGGAGTTGGAATTCGAAGGGCGGAGAGACGACGGGGACCTTCTGGGATTGGGGGACGGGGGCGAGGATGATGGCTTGCTGGGAGTGGTTGGGTGGGAGGTTGATGGCGGGGGCTCGGATGGGGCGGTAGTTTGGCGGCGGGGAGATTTCGGACCATGTCGGGAGTGGAGCGGCGAAGGCGGTGGCGGTGGCGGTGGCGGCGCCGCATTTGAAGCAGGTTGGGGGGGAGATGGTGGTAGGGGAAGGGGACTGGGGGGAATTGGGTGGTCTGAGGGAGTTTTGGTTGTGGTGGTCGTGATCCTGGGGTTCCATTGTTGGAGATGGTTGACGTCTGAGGAAAAGAGGAGTATGAGACAGGAAAGCAGCGAAAGACAATGTAAGAATTTGGAAGGGAAAGGTCGTTGATGGAAAGCATTTCGTCGATCTGATTGGGCCAGCAACTGGATGGGCTCATAGTTTTGTGCAGTTTTGGGTTAGGACTTGTCAATTGTGGCCCGGCTGTAATCATTGGGCTTTTGCGGTGTAGCAGACGTTGGAAGAACCAAACTTATTTGGAGAAAACATTCAAGGATGTTCAACTTCAAACACACATTAACTATTTTCCATCATCTGGAAAGAAAACATTTTGACAATTTTCTACTTTGTCCAAATGATGATTAGTTTGGAGATGAAAAAAAAGGAAAAAACACTCGTACTTAAAAAAAGGATGTAGAACAGTAGATGTCTTGAATTAAATTTTTAGAATACCATTTATGTTGGGATGGTATTCTAACGTTGTTTAAAATAACATTAGGAAAAATGGATTTACGCAAGGGATTTATATTTTTTTCCAGGTCTCTTACTTTCCCACGTTCCTCTCACCATTGTCTCCCTCCCCATATGCTGCTACCTCCAATCCTTCTCCCCTTTCAAGCAGCATCGAGAATCTACATTCTATCGACTCGACCCCACTGCGTTGCTCCATCGTTGTCACGAAATCACCCTCTCTACGATGGGATTGGTGGCCCATGATGTGCCGCGCACATTGATTGCGATGATGAGATCTGCCGCTACTAGAGTCAATTATGTGTTAATGCAATGGTTGGCGATTAATCACCAAAATTTTTTTGCAAGGAGTTTTGTCAACCAAGTCAAAAAATAAAATGCTTCACACCAAATGACACTAACATTATTGTTCTAGTTGTTATTTTGAATTTGTAGGTTAGAATGTGTTGTTATTATTATGTTAATCATGGGTGAACCGGTAGTTTTATGGAAATCAAACCATTAATTTACTAAATTTCTTACTTTGGTTTTAAAATTTATGGTTTAGTTTAAAATGAATCAGCTTGATACAAAAATAAACCAGTCGTTTATAAAAAGTAAACCGATGATTCTAGTGTTGGAAAAAGAGAGAGGAAGTGAACGACTGGTTTAATTAATCATAAAAAAAACAACTAGTCTTAACTTTGAGACTCAAGAAAGTATAGCATGCACACAAAAATTTTTTTTAAAAAAACAAAAGGCTAGTAAAAACTGGTAACCTTTTGCTCAAGCTCAAAGTGGTGCCGATCGTATCTTTTCTTTACATTGACAAAGGTAGAAACCTTTGTTTCTATAGTTCAAGCTTGTTATCTTCAAGTTTTTATTATTCATGAACCATATGCATATTCCTTCTCTGACAAATGATAATTCATAATTTAGCTTAACAAGGACAAAATTGAATCAATTGAATTCTTTTACACATTTTCTTCCAAAATCTTTATTACAAAAAAACCTCCCACATCCCAAGTACACCGTCCGCTGTCCATATTTACTATGCAAATCTTAACAATAAGAGTAAAGAACACAGCTGGCAAGCATGCAGCCTTCAAGTTCACGGAAACCCTCAAACCGAAGTCTTACACGTGGACGTCCGTGGGTCCCATATAGCCGGAACCAGAAACTTCCTCCCATTCACGCCCGCCGCGTTGTAGCTAGCTCTGGTCGTTTTGTCCACCAGAACCTCGCCCGGGTAGCCCGGGTAGGCCCCCTTCCCAAAAATACCCGTGCACGCGCTCACGCTCTCCAGCGGGGCGTTCGCAGGCCCCTGGAAGTAGCCGTTCCCGTAGGGGTTCGTCACCGTTCCCGCCAAAATCGTCGCCAGGTTGATGACCATCCCGTCCACTCCGACGTCGCCGCTCGGAGGAATCAACGGCTGAGTCTGCGGCCCGTAGATCGGCTGGTGGAATGGCCACGCGCACTGGCCCGGGCACTGACTCACCGAGTTACCCACCCACGCGTAAACGACATCGATATATCTTCCCTTAATCTTCTTCCCCCTCGCCGTTCCATGGGTCCCGCACCGGCTGGAGCAGAACCCCTCGACGGCCACGTCATCCGCCGTGATCACGACGTTAACGGCGCCGTTACCGCCTTTGCGCGCCAAAGCGATGAGCTTACGGGTGGTGAGCAGCTTTCCTAGAGAACACCTCTCGTCGACGATTTGGTTCCCTACGGCGACAGCGCTGGGGCCTTCTCTGTACCTTCCTATAGTTTCCCACCACGACGACACCGAGGGTATACTGCGATTCCTAGCGTGGCGGGACCCAAGAGACTGAAGAAAGTCGACCAATATGGAGCGTTGGGACGGGGAGAACTTGCCGTACCAAATTAGATTAACGGTGATGTTGCCCTTGAGGAGTGGACCGTTGTGGTATTTAAGAACAGTGGATTGAGAATCGACAAGAGCGAAGAGTAGTAGAAGGACAGAGGCAAGGAAAGCTAAATGATTAAAGGAAGCCATATGTGAAAATTGAAAACTGAAGGTTTAAGACTTTGTTAAGATTATGGTTTTGGTATTTGCTTAGTTCATGCAATAGCAAGTTAGGAAATGGATGTATTTATATTAAAGAGGGGCATGCATATAATGGGGACAATGTGTGTAAATTAATAGAATATAAGTGGAACCGCGTGCGGATTGGTTAACGTTGACTTGTGAATTAGAAAGGCGAGCGCCGAGGATTTAACCAGCTAAGCTAAAACGTAGGCGATTTAAGAATTTGGGAAGGCTTTTACTGTTTTCATCTTTATCTGGTTTTTATCACCTTTATTGGAGACTTCTAACAATTAGCTAATCAGAAATTTTAATTAATTAAGCTCATGTCATGTCAAGTGTGTTGTAATCTTGGCCAACCGAAAACACACTGGACCCGTAAAGATGGCAGCCGGGGCATTAATTGACTGACGTTTCTGTGTTTAATTTCCCTTTTAAGCTAGCTTAATAGTCGATTTCGTATCCTTCTTTCATTTTCAAAGGTTTATTTTGTTTTCTTTAAGTCGAATACTCAATAGTGTATATTTTGAAGTAACGCGGGGAGATTACTAACAGGACCATAACGTTAAATTTTGTGTTTCTTGGCTTAATTCTCTCAATTTTTACTTTTCTTTTGTTTCCTTTGTATTTCTTTTTTTTTTTTTTTGGGTGTAAGCTTCAATGACTGACTTGTTCTATAGTGTTTGGCTTATTGCTACATGTTTTCTTGATGAGAAAGTTATACAACACGTCTCCCCACATTGCAAATTGGGTTCTATAGAATCTAGACCAAAGCTGGTAATTAGCTCCTTTTTATTAAAAATAAGCAAGGAAAGTAGCAGTATTCCTCAAATTATAGTGACTGCATTAGCATGTAGGATAAAAAGCATTAGAAAAAAGACAGAAAGAAAGAAACCGTTTACCAATAAGAAAAGCCATAAATAGTCCTTTTCAAGCCATAAATAGTCCCTTCTTCTTTTGAATTACGTGAAAAGCCATGAATTGTTACTTACATTTTATGTTTCCTTCCTTATGGCCAGGCAACATTAACTATTTTAAAAAGGAAAAAAGCAAAGATACTTAACACTAAAATAGTGGAAAGGGCCGAAAGTGTTTGGTTATAGTATGTTTCTTCTCATCATTTGGAAGTTATTATATCACCCTGGTTTTTGTATGGCATCGGAATTCCATTGTGCAAAATAAAGGTTATGTAATGGGGTTGGTGTGGATTCTATTCCATACAATTTTAGAAGGGAGAGGTTATGGCTCGTACATTATAAAGATGTGTTCGTGCGGTGGTGACATAAGATTCTCTAATACATATGAATGCAAATTGCAGTTGGGATTAGGATAACTTTCTAGAAACCAACCCGCTAGGACTAGCCCACCCGCGCGAGGGGGTGGTTTAGGGGCATTAGGTCTTAAGGGACGGGCGCATGGGTGCATATATACTAAAAAAAAAAAAACTTTCTACAAACCTTGTTACTAAGAAACCAAATTACACCACTGAATACTGATGGTCCAAAAAAAAGGGAAAAAAAATAAAAGAAAGGATGGCACCTGGTGTAACGTCCCGAAATTTATTTAATGTTAAGTGTAATGTAAATGATGAATTAGTGTGCCATAATTAAAGTTTTAACTTTAATTAGATTATTTGGTTGGATTTTGAATTTTGGTTGTTTTGTTAAACTGATGTATTCAAATGATTTCTCATTTGTTTTAAAATGATGTTTTGAGTTTTAAAACACAACAATTTGTAAAATGTTAAAAATACTCTGTTTTACAAAACCGTGGGCGGCACATGGTTTTCGCACAGTAAAACCGCCCACCGATTTTCTCTATTTATTTCTCTCTTCTCTCTCTCCCTCTTCATTCTCACGGGCTCTCTCTCTCTCTTCCCTCTCTCTCACTCGGCAGCCCCTCTCTCTCTCTCAATCTCTCTCAAATTTTTGATTTCCATTCGAATCCAAGTTTCGGAACAGCAAGGAGGAAGCTCGGGGACGTGATTCGGCGACCGAGAACGCGGATTGAAGCTTCGATTCGAGGTTAGATTCGAAATTTCTAAACTTTTTACAAAATTTTCGATTTTGTGTGTTTTTGAAATCTAAGTTTGTTTTAGCTTAGAAAACCGTGGATTTGTGTTAAATGAGCTTAGAACAACTAGAATCTAAGCCTAGATTGAAGAAAAACGGATTGGATTCAAGATTTTCATTTTTCTCCTCTTTTTCTCATTTTCGGATTTTTGAGGATTTCGAGTTCAAATGTTGTTTAAATGATTCCAAACATGTTTTAGAATGTTTTTCTATCAACTATAGTTATTTTTCATGCCTGGGAATTGAGAAAAACAGGTTGGAATTCAGATTTGGATTTTGGGGATCGAGAAACCCGTGGCTGGGATTTCTGGATTTTCCCAGTTCGGCAGGCCGAAGTTCATGTTCGGCAGGCCGAAGTGATGATCGGCAGGCCGGTGTTCTTCCGATCGGCAGGCCGAATCTGGGGCAATGTTCGGCAGGCCGAACCTTGTTTCCGGCAGGCCGAACTGTGCAGTTCGGCAGGCCGAAGCAGGGCGTCCGGCAGGCCGACCGAGGCATGGAAAATTTTGTGATTTTTACCCGATTTCATTGTTTTGAACCCTGATTTAAATCCCAACCTTATAGGATGATTTTAATGATACAAATGGCACACTAGGACATCATGAAATGATTTAGTAACATAGAATGTCTCAAACTAGATATTGATCGGCTTAGTTTGTATCTAGGACTGTTCGTGGTTCCGTGGAGCTAACGTATAGCGGACCGGGATTACGGTGTGGGGTACCGGCACGAGTACTGAGGTAGGACTTCTATCCTATTTCTTTGGTAGCCTGGTTTTGAAATGATTTGGCTTTGAAAATGATTTCTATCAAAATGTTTTCAACGGTTGTTTGAAAATGATTTTATCGGTTATATTTTTATATACCGTGACATGAAATGAATTTCATAATGAATGTAATTGACAATACTCGGTAATCGGGTTTGAATGATAATGATAACGAACACTAAGGCATGATGCCATATCAGAGATCGGGTCGTGTGACGAACGACCTTGGGGGCAGGTCCCGAAACCCAGCTGGGCCACTACGGTGGTGATATCATGGTTTGCCTAGGTAAAAGTAAATTGGTGTTTTGATTTGACGAGTAGACTGTTCTGTGTCAGAACGGTTCTACTCAATTTATTTATTTATTTATCTAACGTTTTATTTCTGTATACTCCTGATAATGTTTTGTTTCTTTGCATCAAATTATTTTATAAAACCTAGTCCTACTGAGCCTTTCGCTCACGTTTTATTGTTTTAAATTTCCCCCCCCTTCTAGGTGGTTTTCCATATAGGTTTGGAGGAGATTCTTCAGACCGGACTCAGGAGCACTAGGAGAATTTATTTATATTCAGTATTATTAATCAAGGCATGTAAGGCTCAACTTTATTTGTACTTGGACTGTAATTGTATTTATGATATTGTCAGATCCATGTGTGTGCACAAGTTGTGGGTTGTGGAACCCATATTCGCGGTTTTTATTCAATTATTGTTATTTGTTTAATGATTTTAAATTCCTTTATAAAAATGTGGTGGAAAAATCTTCTTTGTTTCTTGCTTAATGGGATTTTTAAACCCTTAATTTCAATTAAATTCTCTTTTAATTAATCTAAATATTCCGCCACGTCACCTCCCGTACTCCGGGGCGTGACACCTGGCTAGCTAGCTACTATACCAATTTTACAAGTGATCATTAATATGATCATTAGCAAACAATGGACATATCCAAAGCCTATTATCTATCTATTTGACACATTATATTATATTGGCCAACGTTACCTTGGAGACATGCACATTATATTAATGAGTGAGGGACTGCCCATTATTGTCTTTTGCCCCACTTTTGACACTAAAATAATGGGTCGGAAAGAACTAGAGCAATTGCAGTGCACTAAGACCGAACAAAAGGGTACGAGATGGGTGGGGGAGGCAACGTTAGTGATAAGTCATGGGTTCGGCCGGTGCTTTAAGTGTGCTGGTGACATTCTGACCATGCAAATTATGTCAATTTCATTTAAGTTGTGGGACTGTGTGGAGTGGGTACACCGTCAAACCGGCCTTGTCGTTTAAGTTGTGGGACTTTTATATGCTTTTCATTATTTCACTCATAGTGGGTGCTCTTATAAATTATAAGAGGTTGATGATGAGTACCAAATATTCAGCGAATGTTGCCTTTGTGTGTGACCGTCCATGCATAAACATCGCTGTACGAGTTGTGCTTGCACACGGGCCTACCCGCTGGAGTAGGTGAAGGGAAAGTCCCTTTGTAGTATAAATTACGTTTGCGAGATACAATAATGTTGTGGAATCCAGTTAATATAATACGGTGATCGAGTGGTTTTTTTTAATAAATAAATTAGCGGCTGCCACTTTCTTTGCTTTCTAAATATATATTTTCCTGTGAATGATTGAGAGATGAATGAGTGAGGATTTTGATTATGTGACAACTTCGCGTACTATCGGAATAAATAAAATGGTGTAGGGGCAGAAAAAACATAACTAGGGTTAGGGTATTTTGAAGAATGATTATGATTAAAATTATTGTTTTGAAAATTGTAATATGTTAGAATTTATATTGTAGTTGTTAAGAGATTTATATTATTTATTAGTTTTAATTGAGATGTTAAATAAAGGCTATATCAAAATTTTTGCTTTTAGAAAAAAACAAAATGACGTGACGATATCATGCATAAGCAAGCAAACGACACAAATTCCTGAAAATCGATAGCAACTGATACATAAATAATATGTAAACATTTTCAAAATAAATAAATAAATAATATGTAACAACGACATAAATTGGAAGCGCAAAAGCTGAAAACGACAGGAAGTCATTGGACACCCCTAGCGCTAGCTAGTAATAAGAACTTTTTTTTTTGGGAAAAAAAATCATTAGAAAAACAATAAAAAAAATAGCATCAACTAAGAAAAACTTCATAAGCCGGAAAAAAAGAACAAAAATCACATAAACATAAAAATTCATCGCATTGTAAATAATCCCTCTTGCAAAACTTTGAGAAGCATTGAACTTTTTTTTTATTTGCAAATTAAAAAATATGAGTAGGAACAACGTAATTTTTTAACTGGAAATGGTTTTTTTTTCTCTTGTTTTTAATTCCCCTAAACGAAATATACATGTAATAACTACATTAATCTGTTGTTTTATGATATACATAACTCATTGGCGATTAGTAATTTATAGTTCATTTGGGGAATTAGTTTGAATTGGAAATATTGTAGTATATAAAAAAAATACTGTTGAATAATGTTTTAAACCGCGACTTCAAGTATCACTAAAATAAAAAACACGCCTCATAAGGTTTTCGGCAAATTGCTTACCAAAAAGAGTAGTTCCACAATTTTCTAGTGGAAAAAAAAAGGTTGGGCAATTGACAGTACTTGTTTGCCAGCTAATTAATGGGATTTAAGAGGAATATAAAAGCCCCTCAAATGCAAATTGTTGTGTCAACAACAAATTTGACATTAGTTTAAAAAAATTATACAATTCAATGTCCTTTTTAATACTAAATTTGATATGTGTTAAATTTTGTGATAAATTTATCATTAAATTTAACATATAATAAATTTGACATTTGATTCCAATTGGTTAATATATTGACTTTTTTATTTTAATAATATTCAAAGTTTATTTTATAAGTTTTAAAGTTTAATAATTACGACGAAAACAAATAACATTATATATTAAAATACAAAATAAAATAATATGTAAAGTATACTATTTTTTACTTTTCTGTGACAAATACAAAATTGACATTAGTATTTAATTGGAAATTGTCTAATACATGTTACAATTTTAGCTTTTATACAAAGAGAGTATGCTTTAACTTTTTGATTAGATACAACAAGGGGAGATTTCTTTTTTTAGGCGACATGAAAGTTTTCCGATTCAAATTTCCTCCAAGAGCTATTCCGAACCTAACGAAAATATCAAAAAGAAAAACGCGACACTTATTGGAATACTACTGAATATAGTAATTTTTTTATTATCCAATCGTTATACAAACGAATCATATCATAATCATAATTAAATAAAAAAATCAAAGAATATTCTCTCTCATAACAACATTAATACCCTCTCTATATACACTAACAAGTAGACACGTATATGTCTAAAGTAAATCTTAAACCAAAGTGGAGCAAGTTGACGTGGAAGGATCAAACAGAGCCGGAAGCAAGTACTTCCTTCCATTATCACCACGCGCATTGTAGCTGGCCCCACTGGTGGGGTCCACAAGCAGGTCGCCGGCGTAGCCAGGGTAAGCCCCCTTGGCGTAGACACCGGGGCAAGCAGACGAGGCCTCCAACGGAGCCTCCTTCGGACCCTGGAAGTATCCGTTCCCGAACGGGTTCGTCGCCGTCCCGGCCAAGAGGCTCGCCAGGTTGATCACCATCCCGTCCAATCCGACGTCGTTGTTGGGCGCCACCAGAGGCGGGCTCTGCGGGCCGTAAATGGGCTGGTGGAACGGCCAAGCGCACTGGCCCGGGCACTGAGTCTCCGAGTTTCCGACCCAGATGTAAGCGAATCTTCCTCTCACGCTTGCTGACCTGGCAGAACCGTGGGTCCCGCATTTGCTGGAGCAGAAGCCTTCAACGGCCACGTCAGCGGAGGTGAGGACGACGTTGATGGCGTCACTCTGGCCGCCCTTCGACGCAAGCCGTACGATGTGTCGACTGGTGAGGGACTTGCCGAGGGAGTAGGCGTCGTCGGTGAGTTGGGAGCCGAGGGAGACGGTGAGCTGGGGGGAGGATTTCTTGGGATTGGCGAGGCGGAGGTACTTGTTGTCGACGGTTTGCCACCACGTGGCGACGGAGGGTTGGTCGGTGACCTTGGAGGAAGTTAGGGAGGTGATGAAGTCGGTGACAATAGCGCGCTGAGAGGGCTTGAATTTGCCGTACCAAATGAGGTTGATGGAGATTTTGCCTGTGAGGAGAGGGCCCTTGTGATACTTGAAGACCATATCAGGTTGTTGGGTTTGGTCAGACGACTCGGAAAGAGTCCTCGCCGAAGACCCAAATTGGTTTAGAGAAATTAGTAGGATTATAAGAGAGAGAAAATGTTTGGAAGCTGAAAAGAATGCCATTTTGTAAATGGGTTTTTTGATTTAAGAAGATTTTTTGTGTGTTTGTGTTTGTTTGGAATTTGAGTGAGGAGAAATGAAAGAGAGCGTGGGTATTTATAAAGGGAGTTCTGTGAGTGGATGAGAGAAGCTTGGAAAGTGCTTGGAAGGAGCTGAGTAGTGGTGGCAAGGAAAATGCAAAAAAGAGATTAAAAAAATAAACGCAAGAATAGTGTGATTTTGCCAGAAGGACAACGCGTAGGGCAAATTGAATTTAATGAGGAAGAGGTATTACAGCTTTCGCTTTCTAACGAATCTATGACTTCATCTGGAGTCAAGGGTTGGCCAGCTAAGGTATCATAGGACAAAAGAGACAGCTTCCAATGAGGACGGAAAACGACAATATTGAGCTTACTTTTTGTTGGTCAGCGCTCGTGTGGTACAGTGTGTTTGAGATTTAGGTTTTATTAGGAGGCAAAACGCGTTATAGGGAATGGATAGCATTAACTTTTCATGATCTTATCTTCGGCCCGTCTGATTTTTGGGCGATCGTATGTGGCGAAGGTGTTTTGCTTCATGCTTGACTTGCATTCTCTTATGCAAGTTGCAATGCATTCCTTTTTCTTGTTTTCTTTTCTTTTTTCAAAAAAAGTTGTAATGCTTTTTCGATAAATAATTGTAAGGCTTTTGTTCTCTAAAATTTGTTGCATATAATTCATTTGATTAGAATTTAGATAAGCCACAAAAGGAACAAGGAAGAAAAGTAACAATTCACACATTGGCTAGTTCAAAGGCTACACCTAACTTTTTTTTTTTTTCCTTCTTCTTTTTTCCCCTTCGAAATATAGTTATCCAGTTGTAAAATTGTTAAGGACTCTTTTAAGACCATCAAATACTGCAATTGGCATTAAATTTTAGAGAAATGGCTCTTAACTACATTTAGAAGATGAAATGCGGATACATTAAAAAAAAAAAAAAGTGAGGAGACAAGTAGGGGGTTTAACCAAGTTAAAATAAAGTATTGCTTATCGATTTGTAGCTTTCTAATTGAGAGAAAAATGGAGTCCAAATCTGTTGTATCTATTTTTTTGTCTTGATGATTGTCAATCCACTATTTATTTGCCATGTCATTTAAATTTAAGAATTTGACGACATAAATAAGAATAAAATACCAAAAATTCTTTAGTAAATTATGAGGTGTCAAAATTTAAATACAATAATAGCCAACGAAATAGGAAAATAGGATAGCAGGTATCGATTCAGAAAAATGACTATCAATTAAGGATACCATTAGCTCGTCTGGCCAACGAAGGGCATTAATTGAGAGGAGGACGTTATTATCAATAATTCTCAAACAGCTCTTCTAAAACTGGAAATACGACTTCAAAGTTTCTTTTTTCCAGAACTATTGCTTGTAGATAAATATAAGAGGTTGGCATTATGCTACATTTGTCAAACAAATTAGACTTTTATACATGCTAGAAAGTCATGGTATTAAAGAATAGATGTTGAGATATATTTGTCAAACGCCCATTTTATGTACATAGAAAAAGTCGTGTAATTGAATAAACCATGCATTGCCGAAACTACTTGGAGTTGTAGATGATCTAATAATTCATAAATGAATGCTTTGATTCATGCATGTACCGAGAATGAGGTCTTCATCTCAAATTTGAACTCAATAAATGGAGATAACCTTTTCTCAAATTAAGAAATAAATGGACAATATCGCGGGTTTATAATTGATTGGGGTCCCCACATTGTCGTTGCTGGACTCCAGAACTTGCCATACATGAAAAATTTGTGGTGAGCTTGTACATGCCAAACAAACCGAAAGGTTACTGCATTATTATTTTCTTTAACATCTGGCATTGGACACCGAGTTTATTTGTTATCTTTTACAGAATTATTAAAGGTATTTGAAAGCATTAAAAAGCATTAATTCAAGCCACTGTAACACGTGAGAAATTTGAAATTTGTACTACATCAACTAAAGTTTTTTGTTGAAACACACACATAAGTATGATAAAAAAAAATAATAATAATAACAAAATGCGCAAGTGAGTGATTATAAAAACCACCATTACAATGATTATTCTATTTGTTTGTCGTTTCTCGCTGTTGTTTTTCACCTTCCCGTTGTTGCATGTTTCTTCTTGTATTTTTATTTTTTTCCTTGTAATTATTTCCTTCCGGCGTCATTTTTCTCCTTGCATGCATTTGGTTGTTGTTTATTTGTTCTTGGCGTTTCACATTGTTGTCGTTTCATACTTATGTTTGTTTTTTTGGGTTATTAACACTAATGGTTCTTAAACTTTAAAGACTTCCTCACTTTACATCTTGAACTTTAAAAATTACCACTTTATCTTTTAAACTTTCAAGACTCCTCAGTTTGTCCTCTAAATTTTAAAAATTACTATTTTGCCCTTATTTCAATCCTCCTCATATTTTTCATGTTTACCAATTTTTTATTCAAATAGACATAATTAAGTCCACGTGATTAGCAGACGGGTCACTTATAATTGCAAAAATGAGATTTATCACTCTTAAGTTTTATTTACGTTTACATTCTCATTTAATGTTTTTTTCTGCTCTTATTTAAAAAGAGTTTGTATGCACATTTCTTTTTAATATTATTCGCCGACATGTCATCATCTTTAATGCTTAAAACTTATCTTCTTTAGTATTTAAATTCATATATTAGCAAACAATATCGACTTATTAGATGACTTACACATTAAAAATGAGAAAAAAATGAAGGCAAACCTTTTCTAAATGAGAGTTTAGATAAAAGACCTATTGTGAATCACGTAAGCTTAATTCTATCTATTTAAATAGAAAATCAAAAAATAGGCAAAAAAAATTAAGGGGGTTTAAAATAAGGGCAAAATGGTGATTTTTAAAATTCAGGGGACAAAGTGAGGAGTTTTGAAAGTTTGGGGGTAAAGTGATGATTTTTAAAGTCTAAAAATAAAGTGAAGGAGACCCTAAAATTTAGAGTCTATTAATGTTAATAACCTTTTTTTTTTAGTTTTTTTAATCATGCGTCAATGTTGTATTCTCCTACTGGTGGTTGTTTTATATTTGTTTTTAGTAATTTTTTTTCATTCTACTTCTTCACGTGAATACAATCTTCATCGTTTTTTAATTTATACTACAGTGTAAAACTCTTACATATATAATGTAAAGCAAAAATTATGGTATAAAATTCTCACATATTACAATATTTTGGTTTCAACTTGTTATTCCAACCGTATTTCAAAACACTAGTCATCTTTACTATTGTTATATATCTTATTGTTTTTGCCACGTCATTTATCTCATCGAGTAATTTTGCTCGTCGTTTGTTTGTCTTTGAAGTCCCTCAAATTGTTGTGCCTCATATTTTATCGAAGTTTTACGGCGTTTTGTTTTTTTTGAATCCTTGTTGTTTTTATATTTTTTTGGATGTATGACATTGTTCACGATCCATACTTATCGTTGCTTGCTTAATAGTTCGTCGTTTTTGTCGTGGTTGTTGTTTATCTTCTCTTTTTCAAATCCTTACGGGTTCTATTTTGTCGTCGTTTATCATAATGTGTCGTTTACCTTTATCGTCCTTGCCTTTTGGTTAAAGCCTTTCTTTCTTTTATCTAGTTCTCACACTCGTCTCCATTATTATCGTTTATCAGAATGCACCGTCTACGAGGTTATTTTGGTTGCATGTGTTGTCGTTTATGTTTGATTGTCCTGTGCTTTTTTTTTTTGCGTGTCGTTATCAGACTACTTTGTCGTTGTTGCGTCTTTAATTGTGTTTTCCATTCTCCAACTTCGTTTATTATTTTCATTGTCGCTATATCCATTTTTTGTCGTTCCAATGCAATAGTTATCTACTGCTAGTGGTGCTCTGAATTACAATCTAAACATTCTTCCGTTGTCTCCTCTCTAATTGTCGTTTTTACCACCAAAGCCGGAATTTCCAAATACAAACCAACCGTACTGATTACCGAGCAGGAGCTCTCGTGAACTTCCTCAACTTCTTAAACCTCTCGGCACGCAGCAATGCAAATACCGGCCGAAAGAATTACTGCAGTCGTCTTCACATAAAAACGGTGACATCTTGATTATTTTGGTACTGAAACACATTTTCCCGGCCCTGGAATTGGAAGGGCAATTTTGGACATCAAAGTGGGAGACACTCGACAGCAGGGCAATTTAAACTCTGGAGTAACAACGACGCTGCCAAGACTAATCCTCATTCTGTCTGGCAAGTGGATCAAACCTTCTAATTTGCAAAAATTAATTAAGCAAGAACAAAAAAATCTTAAGAAGACCCGTGTAATTAGAACAAGCAAACCAAATCAATTTGCTTTTCTTTTATTAATGATAATGAATCTGCATAACCAAGAAAATAAATCAAAGAATTGATATACTCTACTTCTACTATATCGCGTATACATATTTCTTCTAGCCCTTATCACTAATTGACCACTACAACCTTAAACCAATGTCGAACAAGTAGATGTGGAAGGATCATACAAAGCCGGAAGCAAGTACTTCCTCCCATTGGCACCATGAGCATTGTAGCTAGCACCGGTGGTGGGGTCCACAAGCAACTTCCCAGCGTACCCAGGGTAAGCACCCTTTCCGTACACCCCGGGGCAGGCCGACGAGGCCTCCAGCGGCGCCTCTGCCGGTCCTTGGTAGTAGCCATTGCCGAACGGGTTCGTCGCGGTCCCGGCCAGGAGGCTGGCCAGGTTGATGATCATCCCGTCAAGGCCAACGTCGTTGTTGGGCGCGACCAGGGGCTGGTCCTGAGGCCCGTAGATGGGCTGGTGGAAAGGCCACGCGCACTGGCCAGGGCACTGGGTCTCGGAGTTTCCGACCCAGATGTAAGCGAACTTGTAGATCTTCCCCTTGACATGACCGGTGTTCGATCCCAACGAGGAGCCGTGGGTCCCACACCGGCTCATACAGAACCCGTCGACGGCGACATCGGCCGAGGTCAAGACCACATTAATGGAGTTCTTCTGTTCGCCTTTCGAGGCCAGTTCAACGATATGTTTGTTAGTGAGGGATTTCCCGAGAGAGTAGCTCTCGTCGAGGATTTGCTTGTCGAGAGTGAGCGAGAGCTGAGGGGATTTTCTTGAAGAGAGATGGTAGTACTTCTCGGTGAGCTTCCACCACGTGGCGACGGAGGGTTGGCTGTTCTGGGAAGGGGAAGAAGACGAGAGGGAGGTGAAGAAATCGGAGACAATGGCTCTCTGAGAAGGCTTGAAGTGGCCGTACCAAATGAGGTTAATGGAGATTTTGCCCGAAAGCAGAGGGCCGTTGTGGTATTTCAGGAGCTGACCATTATCAGGCTTGTCTTGCACAGCCTCGCTGAGCTTTCTAGAGGCCAAAGAGATTTGGAAGAGAGAGATAAGGAACAAGAGATTTAGAACGAAAGAAGCCATTTTTGGAAATGGAACAGGGGAAAGAAGAAAGCTGAGAATTGAGATGGCTTATGAAGTTAAAAAGTGGGATTGGGATGAGAAAAATGGATTGTTGGAAGGGCTATTTATATAGAGCTGAGATGGAAAATAAGGATTGTGGGTTTAGATTATTATATTACTAAGCGTGTAAGGGAAGGTGCTGTGAAAGGGACGATAAAGGCTATCCCTTTTTTTTTTTTGTTTGGTGTGTAAGAGATGGTTTGCCATTTACGAGTTTTCGAGACTTTGCCAGCAAGAAAAGTTAATCCAACGGTACCGTCCGCCATTCCGTTGGCCCGTTCCCTTTATTTCAAAATCCCAAAAATTTTGCGCACTTGTTTATTCCACGCATCTGTTTTCCACGCTCTCACTAAAAATACATGTACCGCATTATGGTGATCATCAATTAATGTGGAGTAATTAAAGTCTCAATAGACATGTTTAATAAGGTGTGGAACAATTATGATTATAACTATTATTATGATTATTAAATAGTATAAAATTTTATATGTTATAATAAAAAGTAAAAAATTATTATAATATAACATTCTTATATAATATAATGTTTTAAACTATAATTATGGTTTCAACCAACTTATCAAACACCTAATAAAACTTAAAACTAAAATGCTCGAGTAGTCAATTAATCACTCTAATATGTCAATAAGGAGAAACATTTTAAGTGTATGCTTTTAATAAAAATTGTTTTAAGCTTATTTTATATAAAAGTTATGAGGCATTCTGTTAATTAATGCTCATTACCTACTTAACTTTAGTTTGACACATAGATTTAACTTATTAGTTTAAAGAGTCTACAATGTAAAACTTTCAACAGCTATAATATAAAGTAAAAAACAATTATAATATAGTACTTTTATATATTATAATACCTGAACATATTTTTCTTGTTCAAATCAGCTTATAAAATACTTTATTAATCACAAATGTATTAGATTTTTAAATTTAGAGTTAAATTTAAATTGCCATGATTAATGGAGCGTGGAGACAAGTTCAGCATCGGGGGTGTTGCCATTTGCTTTCCTTTCCTCTATGCCGCCATTACCTTTTTTTTTTTTGGGTCGCTGGAAAACAAAAAGCATTACAGCTTAACAATAGATTGCAAAAGTTGTGGATTGACTAAATTGCCAGTCAATTCTGGACCAACCAATCGGCATGGAGATGGCATTATCGGAAAATTAAAAGATAGACATAAAAGTTAGGAGCACAGGCTGGAAGTCAGAATAATAATAATAATAATAACAACAATAACCCAACTGGAACTTCACTAATGGCTGCCAAAGGACTGTGGGTATCCTATGTGAGCTAAGCACGTGAGTTACGCGCTCGTAATAGTGATTGGTCAATTACTGTGTGATTTTTGTGTGTATCGTATGAGAGAGAAACATACCCCTTAAAAAAAAAAAACACATAGACACACACGCAAAAGCTCGTGAAGGAGTGGAGGCGAATTTTCAGCCACACGTAAAGCGCCAGCTCATACGGTCAAGCCCAGCTGAATCAAGCTAAACATACCACACACATAAACAGTGAACAGCTAGCTTGGCTGCATGGATGTGTCACGGGCCCTATGACATTCTGTCCTATTAAATTGGTACGCCGTAAAACAATAAGGTCTGTTTGGTTTAAAAATTTGAGTAGAGTATCTGAATAAAGATTTAACTTTTTATAAGAGAAAATATTATAGTAAAATAATTTAAACTGTAATTTAAATATCTAATCAAATAGACCCATAATATTTACCCACGTGAAATATTGTCATGCTTCTGAATTTGACCAACATTATTTTTGGCTTGTAAGCTCCACTTGTGAGTGTTAATACATATGTTAGGCTCTTTTGCAAAGCTTCTTGATGCTAGAAAGTTCTGGTAACGTACAAAAGCTTCTTGATTTATAGTATGTTTAGGAAGGATAGGCCTTAATTATTATCTCAGTTATAAATAGTGTAAATCTTTCATATGTTATAGTAAAGAGAAAAAAATATATTATAGTATAAAACTCTTCATATACTACAATAAAAATAATTCTAACCAATAGTTCTAACCATTATACCAAATACCTTATTAGAGAAATCAACAACATACTGGCGTGTGCTCTTTGCACCCACAGGCACGTTGAGAACTAAAATTTAAATGTGGTTTTGCAGGGCTGAGGAACAGGACAACTAATCCAAGTCTAGATCTTCTTCCTTCCACATATTCATTATTAATTTATACTAGTTTTAGCAAAACAATATTGCGATAATAACGAATATATATGTGGACAGAAGACAAATTTGTGCTTTGTGGAACCGAAAATATATAGATGTGTGCGGCCTGATTCGCAACCTTGCCAAATTCATGAATATCGATGGCTCCTTTTTCTTTTTTCTTTTTTTTTTTTTAAATTTCTCTCTCGCTCTTAATTGCTCAGCTCCACATTTCAGATTCTCTCTTAACAGCAGTTTTTTTTTTCTTTTTTCTTTTAATATAACTTTTTTTAAAAAAAAGTTATCGAACTTTTAATATTTTAATATGATGTGGCTTAAATCCAATACGTAGACTAAAACAACATATATAACTTTATTTATGCATGGGTGTAACTCTCAATTTGTCAAAATGTAACTTACAAAATTACAGTTGTTAGGTTAGATTTATTAAATATTACATACAAAAAAATTGAAAATTACACAAATATATGAACAAAATTATATTTACGAACCAAAAAAGTGGTAAGTTATGAATTGGTCTAGTGCTAGACTAGAGACCATCCCTATATTAAAAATGAGACTAAATGAGATTCAAGTAAAATTAGAGTAAGTGTATTATCTTACACTAATTTTATTGTGATATCCTTTTACCCTCTATAACACTAATTAAGATAATACTTCCACAATAAATTAAAGCTATCAAATTATGATTTTTTGACTATGGTTGTCTAAAGAGAAAGATAAATTTGTTAGGTGAGTTAATACCATTCTACGATCTGTTGTGATTCTTTGGTATGATTACTAGGAATTTGTTTGAATAATTAACCTCAACTTGATATGTATAATGGTTCATTTTTCATATTGATGATCAACAAAATTTTTACGTTATGTTATCCTAATTACTCATGACTCTAGGTGAAGTATCCAACACTTTCAAATTAATTACCATCCGTGACGCTCCACAGTAATCTCAAAATGTGAATCAAACTCGTGCGTCACATGGAAAATCTTTCACTATTTATGATTCTTTGGTACAAATTACAGATTTTGTTTGAAATTATCTCCACTGAATATGCACTTGTTCACTCACTTTCACTCAAGTGAAAAATCTTAACTATGCAAAGTACTAGCAAACCCCTTGACTAAACATAAAAGTGGTACTATTAATTTTTATTGTCCCATCCAATGAATGTTACAGATTAGTTATAACTGGCACAGTACCGATTCGAGTTAAGAACTGCTATTTTGGATTAATTATTTTGATTAAGAACACTCTTTTAAACATTGCCAACAAATCTCATGATTAATTAAACAAATCACATGCATTAAGCTACATCGAATAGCATTCGTCAGCCATCGAAAACCTAAACTCACGAGCCAGGCTAACCTGCTGGAAAAATTGAATTATGTTCCCCCACCCCTTTTTTTATCCAATAACATTATCCAAATCCATAGCATTCACAAGGCTGCCGCCATATGCGTTATTTAATTAATTACTACAGTACTATTATACAAATAATTTATCATATGAGCTTATTTCTTAATGCATTGTTTTCAAAATCTCATTAATTTTCTAAAAGGTGTCCATTTGCAACCCCCTTATGCCCCGATAAACTCAAAAAAAAAAACTGCAGCGTGTTCGAAGCAAAACCAGATATATCTAGCTGCCTTGTTTCATTCCCGCAAACATGGTAAAAGCCAGTTAAGATGTGCGCTTAAAATATCATTTTCTCTAGCTGCAAATGCGAGGTCCTTCGTATGTAAACATTACGTTATATGAAATAGTAAAGAACCTGTTACAATATTTAAATGTATATCTAATTCTGTAATGCACAAAGATATAAAGCTTGCAGCTCGACGACTTAATATCATATCCTTCTTGGATTCCCTTGGTCTGTGTCGGAGAGGGCTCATTAGCTGAAGTTTGTCTTTGTGTTTGAAAGGTAATTATAATAAAATCATCACTAAAGAGAAATATATATAGATATACACACACACACATATATATGCGCGCGCTATTAATTACGTTCATGTTCTGTAGGAATAGTAAGATGAAGGTTTGATTTGAATATGGTACATTCTCATTTAAACGTCAGGTATGGAAATCGAAACTAATTAAATTTATGTTATAATATCATCAATTTCGTAATATAATTTCAATGAACCGCCAAATAAAAAAGCATATATTCTGCAAGGCCTAGGAGTTAAATTTTCTATACATACATAGAAAATTAAAATTACTTGAATACATCAAGTAGTTCGCTCATGTCTGAAAACTGGTAAGACAACTAATAATACTATAGGAAGATAAGCACTTGGAATTTATTTTTCTATGAAAAAAGTATACATATATATATATATATGTATTCTCACGGCACTGTTAGTTGAAGCAACCGAAGATATTTTAGACAACGTAATAAATTGAAGTTGGGTCGTTGCAATTAGTCTCCTCGGATGCCCACAGCTTCCGACATGATAGTGTGCAGATTGTACAACCTGTCCGAAGGTGATCCGTTCTCGTGTTTGTATACCTACACAATGGGACTTTTGCACAACTAAGAAAAAGTAAACAAAAAAAGTCAGATTAGTTGTCCTAAAGAAATAGCCTCTACTAATTATTTTATTTTGAAAGGGAGGAATTGTTTTCAACTAAACAAAAGATATAACACCAGTGCGATTGACTCCATAGTACATGAGACAAAACTTTCAACTAAGACTGGATATCTATTAGTAAAATCTAATAAAGCCTAGGGAGAAAGACGGATGCTAAGACCTAAAAATGGGAAAGTTCCTCAGCACAAAAATAATCGAGCACACATAAAGGCTGCTTTCACAAGAACAATTGATGGAGTCATTTAATTGATTGAGAATCAGTAACCTATAGCATTGAGGCCACCATCAATTTAGCATAAAAAGAAGTCCAGTAAAACCAAGATACTACCAAGACACATATGATGGATCACAAGTAAACTCACAAAGTAGAGAGATTACCATCTTTGTTATTACAGAGATCAAAGCAAAAACAAAATCTTAAAACACAAAAACTTCAAGGCGATAACAACATCGCTATTATTCGCCTCTGCTTTATTCAAATAAAAAGTTACGACATTAACATGACCTAGTCAAAACTCATTTTTACAAATTAAATGGAATGAAACTTTAAGGGGAGGAGTTCAATTTCAAACATCAGGAATCTAGAGTTGCACAATCTATTAGTTGGACAAGACATTTTTACACTAGAATTGTCAAGAATCAAAGCTTAAGATATCTTCCTACTATTACACTAATCCATTTCTGGGAACGAAAAATTAACCAAGTTTTAATTGAAGGTGTTAAATTTATTCAAGATTTAATTGAAACTGAAATGGTAGTGATGAAGCATTAAGTAGGAGTAGCCAACCCGGTCTTTATTCAAGTACGTACTCCTACGTCTTCATAAACAGCTAGTGGGTGGATGTGGATAAGGTACAGAGAATTGGTGCATCCCATTGAGCAAAGTTCATCATTCATTATAGTGGTAGCAGTTAAGATATACCTATTACATACATATGTGTGACCACCACGGTAAACATGAGAGTATGGAACCGCCCCTTTTGCACTACATGGGCATGGCATGTACCCCACAGGGGTATGGGTGACTTGTTACATTCCTTCCTATCTTTTCTGAAATCCATGATGTCGAGGGTAGTACACTGCTCTGTACTTTTGGGCACAGCATACAGGCTCATCATCAATTCATATGGACCTACCATTTGGGGTATATACAGATTCCTTTGTATGGATCAGAAGATAACAATTATTGAAAGTTTGATGGTGATGGATTACGAAGCGCCAATCTAGGCATGTTTCTTTTTCTTTTTTTTTTTTTCCTTGAATATTATCATGAAACTTTTATGTGCATGATACAATTCATCATAGAAAAAAAATTATGTATTAACTATATCATAACCAATGATCACTAACATGAATGGTTTTTTAACTGGTTATAAATGTACACGTAATATTGTGTCAATTTCAGTAGGATCTCAGACTTGAAACGTGAAATTAGGATCCGTTGGAGTCGCTATTTATAGAGAAATTAGTTTATGATTGCTTAAAGTATAAAAATACGTTATAGTATTTTGAATCATATCTTCAATTTGAGAAACAAAATTATTTTTTGTCTCTGAGTATTATTGTTATATCAAACATTGGGTTAAGTATTGGTGGTTAAAAGAGTGCAATGATGAATCTCGATTGAAGAAAGAGCACAAACACAGAGGTGCAATTTGAAAATTTCACAGCGGCGTACGTTATTAATGAGGTCAGGCGCACATGCAAATCTGCCCCCGCAAATATTCGATCTTCGTACCTCTCCCTTCACCATGCATGCCATTTCGGCAACCAGGAAGCCGATATTGGCGTCAGCAAACGCAATGCAAAGCAAAGCTTAAAAACCTTGCTTTGTTTCGAATCTCCATACAAATTAAAACCATTAATGTAAATTAAACAAGCGTTAGATTCTCTCCTTATCTTATCCCCTTCTCGTGATCTCTGTTTTAAACATAAAGAAGGAAAAAAAAAAAAAGCTATCTAGAAACCTACTCAGCAAGCCACATTTGATCAGTGCATGCACCAACTCCAACTATATATATTACTCTCTCACTCCCTCTCCTCATTCACACACTACTAGAATACCAAAAACAAAAACTTCTTTTTTTTTTTGTCCTTTTATTGTAATTCAAAATATGGGTTCCTCTCTAATCACTAAACCATCAACTTTTTCTCTTCTCTTTTTCCTGATTTTAACGTTAACAAACTTGTCCTTCGCCACAAGAAAGTTAACGTCGTTATACCAGCCCGCACCAATGGCCTTAACGTACCATAACGGCGCTTTGCTTGATGGAAACCTCCCCGTTACCGTCCTATGGCACGGGAAATTCTCACCAGCTCAGAAATCCATTATCGCCGACTTTCTTCTCTCCCCTTGACTCGCAAATGACAGATTTGCCCTCCGTCTCTCGCTGGTGGAACATCGTCCAAACCTACTTGACGAAAGCCGGCCAAAGAGAGACACGAATTTCTTTATCAAACCAGTTCTCCGACGAGGAATGTTCCCTTGGGAAATTCCCCAAAAGGTCTCAGGTCTCCGAGTTGGCTCACCGGGCGAACTCGAGACCCAGCGAGTTGACTCTGGTCCTCACGGCCCAGGACGTTGTTGTGGAGGGCTTTTGCATGAGCAACTTTGGGTTTCACGGCTCGAACGGCCGGCGTGACTCTGTGTTCGTCTGGGTCGGTAACTCGGTGACTCAGTGCCGGGTCAGTGTACGTGGCCGTTCCACGAGCCCATCTACGGCCCACAGACTGCGCCGCTGGGCGCTCCAAACGGCGAAGTTGGGGTGGATGGCATGATCGTAAATATCGCCAGCCTTTTTGGACCGGACGGTCACAAACCCGTTTGGGAGCGGGTACTATCTTGGCTCGGCTGACGCGCCTCTCGACGCGGCTTCGGCTTGTCCTGGAGTTTACGGTAAAGGGGCGTACCCGGGTTACGCTGGGGAGGTTTTAGTGGATCTTAGCTCCGGCGCGAGCTATAATGCGGTGGGGGTGAATGGGAGGAAGTATATCTTGCCGGGATTATTTGACGCGTCCAGTTCTCAGTGTTCGACTGTTGTTTGACTGAATTTGCCTGTTGTGAGACACGCGTCTCTGAGTTATTTGTTTTCTTGTATATATGCCACTTCACTAGTGTATATATCTATTTATATTTCGTTTTTCTTTTTAGTGTCTTTCCTCTTTATTTTTATTTTCTACTTTCTTTTTCAGATAAAAGTATTACAGCTAGAAATTCGTAACTGTTTACAAATATTTTCAACCCGAAACTTTGATGCAATATTTTGTTGAATAACACGTTAAATATTAATACAAAAAACCTTTAAATATATAACATAATTTTATTAATGAGGTTACAATATAACAAAAAATTTAAAATAGTTTTAAATAATGAATTAAATTTATTATAATAATTAATACGCCATTTTATAGTATAAAATATAACTATTATAATAACATTATTTAATTTGTTATTTGCAAAGTATTCTAAAAATTTATTATATTTCAACTTCACTTTTTTAAACATGTTATTCCCATTTAACATGAGGAATAGTTATCGCTCAGACAATGCACTAGTCAAGCATCGACAAGTATCATACCCGTAAGAGTGTGTATGTTACTATTTTTAGAGATGATCAACTTTGACCAAAAAAAAAAAAGAGGACAGAAAGAAAGAAAGAAAGAAAAAAGACAAGCCAGGAATTGCTTAAGCTGTAGCTTTGATGTGGTGTTTAGGACAGTAATTTGAACTCACAAATAAATAATGTAAAGCTTTCCCATGTTACAATGTAAAGTAATAATATAGCAAACTCTCACATGATATAATATATAGTACAAACTCTAAAGTTGGATACTCTTCTCCCAAGCACCTTGGCTTTGTTTGGCAACCTAGTTGAAACTAATAGTGTCAACTGCTACAATGTAAAGCTCTTATATGCTATAGTAAAAAGAAAAAGTTTGTTATAGTGTAAAGCTCTCGTATGCTGCAATATTTAAGTTTCAATTTGGTTTTCAAACACTTCCCTTATAAATGTCTTTTCAAATAGAAACAATCTAATTATTATTCCTTGAAAAACGACCCCAGCATAGATTGATAAATCATGGATAAAAAAAGAAGAAGGTTATAACCTCAATAAACATAACAAGCCCTGGACAGCCCTCCTGGCCTTGGCAGGCATTTTATAGTCTTAGATATTAGAGATTATTGTCTGCATTTTTCCCATTCCATTACCAACCAATACCATTTAGGAAATCTTTCAAGATCTTAATGGTTGTTGATCCCGGGCTTCTTAAGATCTAATGTTTCCGCAAGAAAAGAAAAGGGCGATACGTAAATTTAGGTTTCTGGATGACCTTAATTGGAATGGACAAGAAACCTTTCTTTTTCTACTTATATTAAAATCAGGCAGGACTTAATACAAAGTTCAAATAAAAAATTAGTCCAACATATAGCCCAAGAAATTCTAAATGGGCTTTCGTTTGAACAGTCCTTTCCTAAGAAATTACAATATATGACAAACATTAATGAAATTAAAATTTAACACAATATTCAAAATATCTTTAAATTATTCTTAATAACATAGTAATTATTTTAATGATATTATATCTTGTATTATATAAATTATATAGTAATTATTTTAATGATATTATTTTGGGTACATTTGTGAAATATTTATAAATTGAAGTCATATTTTAGTTTAACAAACATAATTAGGCTATTTTTTGCATTTATCCCTAGAATCTTAGATATCAATTTGAAAAGTAAAAACAACCTCTAGCCCAAAGATTCGATGAAAGAAAAGACTGGAAATTGTAATAAATAGTATTTTTCAAACTAATTATAGTACTAGGTTTTGAAATCTTTATAGTTGTTAGGGTGTGATATGATTAGGCCCAAATCAATAAGTGAAGGCCCAGCGTATGAAGTCCAAATTGCAATTAGAATGAATGGAGCACGACTGGGCTGGACGATTTGAGACGGACTGTTGTTATTAGTATTGCTAGCTTATTGCTTGATCAACTAGTTGTATCGATCAATGCGATATGTATGGTTCGTTTGCAGTTTCAACTCAGTTCATTTGGATGAACATTATAATTCACTATCATGGATTTGTTGAAGTGTCGGTTTGATGGAGTCGATGTACAAGGCCTAGTAGTTACAAGGAGATATATGTTGAGTTACGAAGTAGAACGCAGGAAGAAGTCTGATGTTTACACTCTATCAGAGATCAAAACATGTCCCGCTATAACAAGCACTACTATGTCCATTCATTCTACTAGATTGAAGCCATGATCTTGCAAATACTTATATAAATAGGGAATAAAGCTCTACTGTAAAGAAAAAAAAAGAAGAAGAAACTTATAAAGACTCTGCAAAAATTTCGAGTGTTTTTCACATTGAATGTCTCAAATACTTTATAATTTATATTAGACTATTCATAATAGTAAAGAAGAGTGAACGTAGCTCTCATTATGAAGTGAACCACTACAAATTTCGCGTGTGGTATCATTTACTTTTATTGCATTGTTTGATTATTTTCCTCTTCAATTCAACTTTCATTTTATAATTGTTTTAATCTTGTTCTTGGAAGCTAAACAGATCTTAACAACGGTGATTTGAGGGCCCAAACTCGTGAATAGCAAATATCAAATTGAGTTTTAATTTGTTTTTAATTATAGATCCAACATCTACAATAGTAAACAACAAACTTATAGTGTAATAATTTATTTACCCTCTTATTTATAGTATAAATAGTTCTTATTTGTACAATAAATAGATTTAAGGTGTCAATAATTTATTTTTCTTATTGTTTATAGTGTAAATCATTCTTTAAATAATTCTTATTTTCATAGTTGATAAAATATTTAAATAATAAATCTGTTATTTATTAAAGATATTTTTAAAACCTCTTATTTCTTTCACAAAAGTTTTAAAAACCTGTTATTTCTTACCTTCTCTCGGAAAAGAAAAATCCCACTTCAGTCTATTGAAATCAACGAGACAACGAGTGCTCAAGTCGCCTCTGTCATTCCCAGGTGATTAAATTTTATCGGCCGAATTGGACCTCGAAAGGAAACGACTATTATTCCTGAAATTAGAAAAGTAAATATGAAATCTATTGGATAAGTTTTGACCCTCGTCAAACGATGGCTAGCTGCCAAGTAACTTTTGGTCCTTGTAGTCATAGTTGCTGTTCATGGTGGGTCTTCTGTGTCTAATTTCTAACGAACTCATGATTGACCTGGAACTGCATTGAGAAGTTTAATTTTCTGTCCGTAAGTTGTAATGATCTCATAATTTTCAATTACCTTCCATGATTAACAAGAATATGCCGTTCGTCAAAATTATATTCCCATAAGGAAGATATTAGTTAACTAGAGGTGTATTCAATCGGTTACCTCACTATTTGTCATAATTTTGTCTGCCTACTTGTAAGGTTTTTCTTTTTTGGGGTGGTTTTTCGTGAGGTCTGTAATCTTTATACAGTTATTTTCAAGCTTTTGTCATTTTTCTTTCTTATTCAATAACATAGAGTAAGCGACTTGGTGTTAGTAGGGTTTACTTGAGTATTAATCTAGTTGGGATGTTTAAGTTCTCTTATGTCAATTTTCATTTTTTTTGTTCCCAATAAAATCCCTTACGTGGGCTGTTAAAATGCCCTTTTTTTGAAAAAATCAAACTTTTTAAGGACTTGAATTTTTATGTTAAAAGGTTAATTTGTTAAGTGAGATGATATGATATTCTTATAATTTTGTTATTTGTATATTCTTGAACAATGCATTTCTCAAGTTTGTTCTACTATGCCCCGCAATATGGTGCTCTAATCCGTGTATTAGATTTGATTGATCGCTCAGTTGAGCTTGTGAGACTCTAATTCCCTATGCATGATGAAATTGAAAATTTTAACTAGGCCTTAGGCTTCTATATTCTTAAAAAATTAAACGTGTTACATAGGTTGGTGAATGTTCTTTTAAGTTGATGTTGTTTTTCTGTTTTTGTTTTGTTTTGTTTTGTTTTTTTTTTTTTTTTACATTTTCTTAACGACAAGCAACTCGGATTTCTTTTTAACTTCAGTAGTTTCCTCCCTTTTTAATGATAGCTTAGGGAGTTGCATATAATTGCGAATCATAAAGATGTATTACGTATGTTCAAAATACATGGTAGATTTGAGACCAAAGGAAAAATATGCATAGTGAGGGAGGGATAGAGAAAGTACTGGTGTGAGACCTAATAAAAGAGATAGAGGAAGTGAGTTACAGAGTGCATAGATTGGCAAGAAAGGCCAGCACTACAAGTAACAGGACTAGTCAATTTCGTTAATTGTGGGGCTGAACATTATCATAAATTTATAACAATAATGATACTTTGAATAAACACGCATATTATCAACCTTTTCAAATTTTTAATCTTATTTCACCTCTGTAAGGGATTCTCATGTTCCTATTTAACAAGTTACAATATTTACAATAATAGCAAATATATTTTGAATAAACATGAATATCACCAACCTTTTCAAATTTTTAATCTTCTTTGACTGCTACAAGGTCAAAATCTTTATTCTCATGTTTCAATATTTAACAAGGGTTTGCAGTATACTTTTCTTTTTCCAATTTTCCTTCACGTTTTTTAAATCAAGGAATTTTTTTCATTTCCATCTTTATATATACTTGTCGAAAAGACCACTCTTGGTTAGAACCAACAATTTTGGACGTGGCATAATGACACGATATAAAAATGACAGGAGATAAACGGGTTTAGACCGAACATTTATTAATTAGGCTATAAATGGGTTGGCACGAATAATACGAAAAAAATAGACTGGATTCGTGTTAACACGTCTAATACGCCTTAACACGTTTAATTAAACAGGCCGTAAATGTGTCGACATGGCACGACACAACCCGTTCGTTTATAACACATTTAAACTTAAAAATAAAAATATTTCAAATATTTGTAGTAGGTTAGTATTAATTAAATATTGTGGTTTTGTTAATTTTCTTTATTGTCTTTTTTTTTGTAATTTTATTAATTTTTTAATTTTTAGTTAACTAAGTCATAAATGTGCCATATGCATATTGTTATTGTATCAACCCGTCACGATCTGCTTAATAATCGTGTCGCGCCGTGTTACGCGTACCATAAGCGAGTCGTGTTCATGTTCGGCCTAAACGTGTCGTGCTATAAATGTGCTGACAAGAACACGATACAAACACATTTACTATCAGCCGTACTCTTGGTGCCTACATATTAAGCATGTTAACAAAAAAAAAAAAAAAAGAGCAAGAAATTGAGAAAGAAAAAAAAAGTTTGAAAATAGAACAAGAATTTTTTAAAAAATATGTATGAAAAAATAGAAGAATAAAGAAAGAAAATTGGAGTAAGAAAAAAAACCCTAAGAAAACGATTTAGCATTTAAAGGCACTTAAAAGCTTTGTAAGCGCCGGTCAAAACCTATTCTCTCTTTATATTATTGTTAAAGATATGATATTGTTAAAGCAATAAAAGAAAAATTGGCTTTTCTTTAACGGTTAACAACATTTGTTATTTAGAAATTATATGGTATGCCATACTTTTAAAAGTTATGTTTATTTATATCACACTTAAAAAAATATTACATTATATTATCATTTATATTTCTTATTAAGTTATACCACAAATAAGCATGTATAGCATTTATAAAAAATGAACTTTAAAATATAACATTTATGAAAATTCACCTCGTTATTCTTTGAACGATACTATTAATTAATAACGATATTAACACTGAATTGGAAAGTAAAGCCATGCCGACGACTAAAGAGACAGTTTTCTTCTCGCGACATATTGGAAATAAGTGCTCCTACATTAACGTCCGAGACTTGAACCCAATTGATTTATGAAAGAAAAACCAACCTCATATAATAGCAAGCAATTTGCTCACAACTTGCCTCATCATCATGACACCTCATATAATAGCAAGCAATTTGCTCACAACTTGCCTCATCATCATGACAAAATTTCTTTTATACTTTCTCTTTAACGCTTATTACGTCTTCGAAACAAGAAATAAACTTTCCCATCAGGGAAAAAAAAGAGAGAAAGAAAAAGAAAAGCTATTACATGGTGGTATTTTGTGCTTAGTTGTGGAGTGTAATTAATATATTAACGCTTATTATATTACTCGAAAGAAAAATCATTTTTATTTTCATAGGTTAAAATTTTACTATTTAAAAATAATGAGCTCTAATGTAGTGTAAGTATATTTTTTAGACTACAACTTATTATTTTGTCAGTAGCAGTTTATTAAAAAACAATACATGGATTGACCTTCATGGTGAAATCATAGTGGGGTTGGGATGGGCGCAAGAAGCTTCCCTCTTGAGAGATCAGGGGCGTAGAATTCAAAACCTAAATTTCATCCAATATAGTTTCATTTGGGGTATTTTAAAGATTTTACCTTCGTAAATTTAGTTGTCTTAGTTGTGGCATGGATAACTACAAAGGTTAGAGAGAGTTTGAAGTGTATGCTTTTCTCTTGTAATTTTTTTTTCATCATAATAAATTTTTTACAATAGGACATAACTCTTGTAATGTGAAGATAAATCACTATAAATTTCATATATTCTTATTTTTCTATCTTTTCGATTTTATTATTCTTGATAATATAAAATAAAAGAATTTAATATTTCTTAAATAACCTCATATCTCAACATTGAATATCACTTGAATCACTTCTAAAATAATTAGTCAAAAAAATATGTAATAAATTTAATAAAAAATGGGTAGTTGATGTGAAATAATCATGTTAATAAATATAATTATATGGGGTAAAATTATTTATCAATATTAGTACAAAAAGTATTTTTTTGGGGTGAGTTTTGACCTGGGCTGTTGAATAAATTGTTTGTCTAATTTGAATAAAGTGTTTCAACGAATACCAATTTGAATCGTAATGATATTACTCGAAGTGGCTAAATTGGATTCAACTAATGATTAATTTTACTTTTAAAACTAGCTACAGTACTATGTGCTGTTTCGAAAGAGGAGAAATCATTTCAGAGTCCAACCAAAAAGTCACGCAAAAAAAAAAAAAAAAAAAAAAAAATTTACGCTTGGGCGGTTTGGCCCCTTCACTTGCCTACCCCCTCCCTATAAAACCAGACATACCTCTCCCATAAGCACAATCCAAATCTTCACCCCATATCTAAAGCCAAAAACAGAGATACATAGAGCAAAACAGAGCAACCCAGATTTGACATTAACAAATGAGTTCCATTTCCTTAAATAAAAAGCCTCATGCAGTTTGCATACCGTTCCCAGGTCAGGGCCACATAAACCCCATGCTCAAACTCGCCAAGCTCCTCCATTCTAAGGGCTTCCACATCACCTTCGTCAACACAGAGTTCAACCACAAACGCCTCCTCAAGTCTCGTGGCCCTCACGCCCTCGACGGCCTTCCGTCGTTCCTCTTCGAAGCCATTCCCGACGGCCTCCCCGCTAGCGACGCCAATGTTGCCCAGCCCACGCCGGCTCTGTGCGAATCCACGCCCAAGCACAGCCTTGTGCCCTTCAGAGACCTCCTTCTGAAGCTCAACTCCTCGCCGGATATGCCTCCGGTCAGCTGCGTCGTCTCCGATGGCGCCATGGGCTTCACTCTCGATGCCGCCGAGGAGCTTGGCATTCCGGAGGTTCTTTTCTGGACGACGAGTGCTTGTGGGCTCTTGGGCTACCTCCATTACAGGGGACTCGTGGAAAAGGGTTATACGCCTCTTAAAGGTATATACTTTATCGATTATAACCGTTACCGACTTAATCTCAATCGATTTATTTCCCTTCTAGTTTTGCGGCTAAGCGTGCTTACCATGATATATGATGTACAGTGCGGCCCTTTTTGTACTTTTCAACTTCAGACCAGTGGTAAATTTTATGTATACTTTGGATTAATTATAAAAATTCTGCATAAATTATAAGCTTTATAACACTTTATTTTTTAAATTTTAAAACATAACATCTATTTCTTTTTAAGTGTAAATTGTTACAAAAATGGTTATTTTATTAGAATTTTAGCAAAAAATTTACAAATAATTATAAAGTTATGAGAAAAAATATTTTAAAATTTTAAAAGTTATATATATTAATGAAATGAAAAAAATATTACACAAATATATTCAATATAACAAAAAATATAACACAAAATTTTCAAAGAGAATAAAACTTTGATATATTAATAAAATTTCTTTCATATTTTGAAGTTTATATTTGTATTTATACCTTTTAAAATTTCAAAAATATTTTTTGAGTGCAAAAAAATTAGTAAAATTTTGAATACAATTTTGGTATATTATAATAGAAGAATTTCAATAATATAATAGTTTTGATTTTTTTTGTTTTTATTCATCAATAATAACTATTTTTACTATAGTTTAAATTTTTATGGTTTATTTTATAGCTAGAATTACTAAAATACTTATAACTTTATAATTATTTGTTAATTTTTTGCTAAAATTTCAACAAAAGGACCATTTTTATAATAATTTATACTTTAAAAAAAACGGATGTTACGTTTTAAAGTTTAAGAGTAAAGTATTACAAAAATTATAATTTAGAGGATTTTTTTAATTAATCCATATATTAATCCAGATGACATGAGATGTTTTCGTGAACGAATTTTCAATTTATAATTAAACAAATCTTAAATTCTATTAATATGCTAGCAATTGTCGATAAAGCATCCTCAAAAAAAAAAAAAAAAGCCGAGTAATATTCTTGTTGTTTTCCGTATCTCGTGATCTTTACCTGCAAGTACCATATTCCCGCGTCGTTTTGTACCTGAGTCACTGACCACGATTTCTACTTGATTACCAACAGATACCAAATTCTCTCTCTCTCTCTTTTTTTTTTTTCAAGTGAAATAGACAGCTAATTATTAATGTAAGGAAAAAAAGTATTTTCTATATAAAAAAACAAATATATACATATAAATAGATATAGCGAAATAGTTTGTAAATACTTACGATACTAATCCGTTATGTACCATTTCTTGGATTTCACTCTGCAGATGAAAGTTACCTTACCAACGGGTACCTGGACACCGTGATAGACTGGATTCCAGGCATGAAAGACATTCGTCTGAAGGACATCCCAACCTTCATCAGAACAACCGACCAAAACGACATCATGCTCAACTTCCTCCTCACCGAAACCGAGAGGACCCAAAGAGCTTCAGCAATCATCTTAAACACCTTTTACGACCTCGAACACGACGTCATAAACGCAATGAAATCCATCCTAAAACCTCCTGTTTATACAGTCGGCTCCCTTCACCTCCTTCTTAACCAAATCCCCATAAATGATCTCTCCAAATCCCTCGGATCAAACTTATGGAAAGAGGACCCCAAATGCCTCGAGTGGCTAGACTCGAAGGAGACCAACTCCGTTGTTTACGTCAACTTCGGAAGCATAACGGTGATGACCTCAGAGCAGCTGGTGGAGTTCGCGTGGGGACTGGCAAACAGCAGGAGGGAATTTTTGTGGGTGATCAGGCCTGATCTCGTTGCCGGAGAGAGTGCGATTCTGCCTCTGGGGTTTTTGGAGGAGACGAAAAAGAGAGGGTTCTTGACGAGCTGGTGTCCTCAAGAGCGAGTGCTGAGCCACCCGGCGGTGGGAGGGTTCTTGACGCATAGCGGGTGGAACTCGACGCTTGAGAGCATATGCGGCGGGGTCCCGATGTTGTGCTGGCCGTTCTTTGCAGAGCAGCAGACAAACTGCCGGTTCAGTTGTGAAGAGTGGGGAATTGGGATGGAGATGGAGAGTGATGCAAAGAGAGAGGAGATAGAGAGACTTGTGAGGGAGTTGATGGAGGGAGAAAAGGGGAGAGAGATGAAGAAGAGGGCGGAGGAGTGGAAGAGATTGGCGGAGCAGGCATGTAGTGCTGCCGGTGGTGCTAATATGGGTGGGTCATCTTTTTCAAATTTTGAAAAGTTGGTTGACTTGCTTTTGATGTCATCGTCGTCGACTGATTGAGACTGTAATCTGTTTTTGAAAATAATTAGCCTTCGAGTTCTATCTCCGTATGGACTTAGGATGAGACGTATATCGTTATCTTATAATCATTAAAGCCTGATTACTTCATGAGTTACCATCCTACAGTTTCAGCAGTTGCTTATTCGTAATTATTTTTAGATTTTGGTTACTTATTATTTTAATTAAAAGGGACACGTTTAAAAACGCAAGGTACTATTAAAAAAATTTTGAATGAGGAGGGTACAAATGTGACATTATGTTAACAGATAAGATAACAAAATAATAATATCCGGCTTGAATTTACAAAAAGGAATAAATGCTTGCTGAAAAGGTACATACGCCTGTCTAACTAATAAAACGAATCAGGGATGACTGAGTTTCATATGCAGAACCTATTCGTTTACAGAAAGCCACGTTACTGAAGGAACCAGTATATGAAATCTGTCCATGTTGTTGTAATTGTCAAATTTATATAGTAGGAATCGTTCAATGTACCTTAGATTATTAATACTATACGTATTAGTAAGGAATGCTTCTGGGTTGTTTCTCATCATGAGGCAGAGTTTGCATTAGAGAGAGACAATCAAACATTATCAACTAAATATAAATTAAAGCTCGAGTATTAAAATGATACTAGCAGGGGATTATTTCTAAATTTCCCAAATTTCAATAATATTAAATTAATCTTTTAATGCGATGTGAAATCAAAGAATGCCTCCAATGATAGATGTATATTCATGTAAACATGATTTTTTGATCTTATATATCTTAAACTTTGCGCATGAATATAAATTAGCAAGTGATTATCTCCAAAAATGATAAACTATTTAGCGAACATGAGGATATATAACAAAGGAATAAACGACGAATTTTTCCTTCTTGTACACTTGCCTCACTTTTACATCTAGGTCATGGCAATAAGACACACCCGTCAATTTCTACTATGCTATTTATCGTGGCCGAAGATTCTATAGTGAATTAGAAACAAAAATTGAGGTTAAAGTCTACTCTAAAATCAATTTAAGTTCAAATGTCACATAAAACAATCCAAAATCCAACAAACCTAATCAAAATTTTAATAAAAGCCTCAAGTCGCACCAAAGTATAATAATCTATTTAACCAAAAAAAAAAAACATTTTCTTCAAACATTTGTACACTTAGGGAGTGCTCCTCCCATCCCCCTGATTCTGAATTAGAGATAAGAAATCCTCATTGTCGTCCAAGCCCCTTGTAATGTCAAACAAAATTAGAAATATTCCCTTCCCAATTTGGAGCATACGGAAAAAGTCATCTTAAAGACAATTTTTCTAGGCTCTAGATCTTATTTATGTATGAAAAGTACAATTTTATTAGGAAATGAACATATATGATCCTTTTGGATTGTAGGTTCAAACAAAAAAACGCTGAATAAAAATTTAAATTTTTGTGAAAAAAAATATATTAAACATGTTTGAATTGTTGTTGCACTAAGGAAACAATTGATATAATAATTTTGTCAGCAAAATTGTTGTCGGGAAAAATTTCCTTTTAGTGGTGAGTACACAACTTTTTTATATGCACTCCGCGACAGATTCATAGCCATTTGTGTATATGACTTTATTTTGCTTAAAGAATTAATGGAGGGTTCAGGGGAAGGAAGGAAAGGGTACGAGGGAAAGTAAGGGAGGGAAGAGGTGAATCTTTTATTTGGTTGGGATAATTGTGTTAGGGAAGGGAATGAGTCAGGAGTTAACAATCCATAGGACCCAACAATTTTGGATCTTTTAGATGGAAAGAAGAGGAAGCATGATGCTATAAAAAGAAATTTACAATTTTTCCCCTTTATGTTTTTATGGATCTTAAAAAGTAATTTAACTTAACTTTTTCAAACTCTTTTTGTTTTTATTGTTTTAATCTAATATCTTTATCTATTTATGTTTTTCTTAAAAGATTATTATGTGTCCAGTGGTTCATATTTTTATTAAAAAATTGTACTAGCAAAAAGAAAATTTTTTCATATAAACATTTATTATCAGTTAATTAGTTGAAAATAGTAAATATTTGTAAATAAAACAACAAAATATATTAATGTATTAAAAGGGGATGTCTTAAATATATTTTTAATACATCACATAAATATTGAATAATTTAACAAAAGGCAAATATAGTGCTTTTATCAATAAAGTAAATCCTTCTTTCTTCTTTTCCACTTAGAAGGGACATCAATTATCCTTCTTTCCTATTATACCAAACAATTTTGAGGAAACTTATAATCCTTCCCTTTCTTTACATTCCCATCGCCCCTTATCGGGATATTTTGACAAAAGAATAAGACTTTTTCTTAAAGCCAGTTTTTCAAATGCCCCCTTATTCTATCCCTTCTACTAAACATACCCTAAATTTAGTGGCTCAAAACGGCACACAATGGTTTTCACGCATTCGTTGGAGAAAGATTTAGCCATCGCATATTTCCTATTATATTAATTAAATGGATCTTATATTGTTAACGGGCTAATGAAAATTTCTATCAGAAAAAAAAAGACTGATGAAAATATTACATTGATTGATCGTAGCTAGTCAATTCATGCTAATACAAAAATATTTTACCAATTTATTAATAGCAAGGCATGGAAGGACAGAAAAGGAAAAAAAAAATCTTTCGCACTCTCTTATGCCACCATGTCTTGTCACGACATTTTGGAGGTAAGCGTTCCCCCGCTAGTGTCCAACCCAATTCATTTATGTAACATTTTCTTGAATAGGAAAATTAGGCTGAGAAATCCTATTTAACTCTACGTAATTATAATCTCATTATTAATAAAATAATAGGATCTAGTGTAAAAAGTATATTATATTTTAGACTGATACCTATAATATTATGAGTAACGGGGTTATAATGTATAAGAATAAAAACAATTTTTTTTTGAAAGAAAACCCTTCATCCTTACGTACAACATTAAATAAGCGATGATTATATATAAAGATTTACACAAACATACATATAGAGGATGATATATGTTGTGGTCTTCCCGTTGGAAAAGGGTGGACTTTCTCTCAAATTATTTTAGGCCATTATGATCTTAATCAACCGACCGATTCTTCCAAAGGGCAATGAGTTGGCACCGCTCCTCGAAGGCCCCATCTAATTTAGGTCTTTTTGGGAAGAGCGATCTCTACGAATGCTTTAAAGCATTTGGAGGATTAGAAAAGGAAGCACATGTCAGAGTGAACCTTCCTAAGAACCTCAAGAATCAAAAACATTGGAGTCGTTTTTGCTATAAGTTCATGTTCGAGAAATTCCAAGTAATTGTATCTCTTTTAAGTTGGCTATTTGTTATGTATATTAATTTTGAATATTATTAATGCTAAAAACTATTATAAATAGAAAAAGTCGACGAAAAATAGAAACAATCATACCAACTAGAAGTGGTCAAGTTTGCATAGTTGGATATCTATCTCCTAGCATCGCAACAATAAGGTTAGTAAGTTTTTTTTTTTTTTTTATAATTACAAGCAATCTTAAAAGTTGTTAAAGAATATATTATTCTAACATATTCAAATTGTTGGACAGGCCAACACAGTGATCCAATAGCCAATGTCTGCCATAGACAATTGAGCAGACATGCATCATCAAGGGTGACTTGGGTTAACCATGAACCATAGCAGACTTTTATAAGTATTTTTAATTTTTAATACTATCTTCTCTTATTCAAATTACTCTGTGTATTTATAACATATGTTTACTATTATTTGTGTAAAATACGATGGAGCAAGAGAGGCAAACCCAGATGACACGGTCTACTTCCTCCTCAGATGTAGCTGGGCTTAACAAGGAAGGAATTTTAAAGCATGTCATAGGTAGACATAAAAGGACATAGGATTGGTCAAGGCCCCACACTCCCGTAGGGGATTTACTCTAGTGTTGGTTCATCCTCTAGCTCCCATTTGGACGAAACATCTTTGATGCCGGTGTATGTGGAAGATGTTCTGCAAAGATCGGCCAAGACAACATAAATATGTACCAGACCCACAGGATTTTGATGGAGTTGGTGGGTCAGTTGTGTAACACCCGCCTATTTTATGTAACGAACCATGTTAAGTAAGTAACGTTATTAAGGAATGTTATTAATAAATTATGTTATACGATATGATATGTGACGTGCATGTTACTAACTTTTTATGTCAAGTTTTGTGACAGGTGACGACTGCATGGGATCGATGTGTTCTAGTATTCATGTGAAATTTTTAAGTATATGTTTATTTATGATGCAACTTTGCATGAATGTTAAATGTTATGGCATTTAATGACAGATCAGCAGGTCGAACTTTTAAGATCGGCAGGCCGAACTTTTTGTTCGAGATCGGCAGGCCGAACTTGCTGAAACCGACAAGCCGAAGGGGAAAATCGGCAGGCCGAACATGGCTGACGAGCAGTCAACAGAAATCTCTCCAGAGTTATGTCTAAGTTAATTACGTTAATTGGATAAATTAATATGATTAATTGGCATAATATGGAATGTTTTTATCAGTTAAGGAAATTAAAGGGTTTGACTTGCATTGATTCGTGTCAAATTAAATGGTTTCCAATTTTAAATGAGCAAAACATGGAAAGTTGTGAATGATTTGTTTAATTTCCTCTTTTCTCTCCTTCATCCACGCCTCATGCCCCTCCTAACAGTCAGAATTTCTGACTTAATGAAGAGTAATGACTCTTCATTATACACATTACGTTAGAAAAAAAAATTTAACGCTCATTCCTCAGACATTCACCCTTCTCTCATTCATTTCTGAGACATCCTTTCATTCTCTTTTCTTCTCTTCTTCTCCACGAGCTCTTTCTCTCTCTCACTCACAAAAATTCTCTGCAAATATTGAAAGAAAAGTCTTATTTCGTTGATTGAAATCAAGGGGTTTTGAGAAGGACGTTTTCTAAGGTAAGGACTCGTGTATTTGTCAATTGAAAAGAAATTTTTCTCCTCGTTTCATCTACAATATCCTCTCTAGGAACTGTATTTTGTTTTGTGTTTTTATTATGATGCTCATGAGTGTTATGTGTGATGTTTCTTCACGATTTACGTCTTTTCGGTAGTTTTATGAAAAATGAATACTTCTGTCTTCTACCATTCACAGTAATGTTACTATTTAATTTTGATGTATAAAATGTAATATTCATTCAAGGGGTAAATATGATGTTTTCATGAAAAGTTGTTAAAATAGGCATATGTATGAGTATGTAAGATGAATGTATTTTATGATTATGAAATGTTTTGATAATGTTGTTTTTGGGATTTTTTTTTTATTAAACGTTCTATGTATTTACATGATTTTATGATAATAAAATAATTTTATGTATGATAATATGATGATTGTATGGAGTTTTAAATTAAATATATGCGTTTTAAATTATTAGAAAATGTTTTCCAAAAAGATTTTCATGTTTACAATGTATGAAATGTTTTGATTTTTAAGGAAGTATGTTATGAATAACGTTTACATGTTTTGATGATAATTTTTAGGATGATGATTATGGGATATGTCCGAAATGCGATGAATGAATACATGAGTGTATGTATATGTGAATATTATATGAATGAATGTTATGTGTATGGATATTTCATGATAAGTATTGATTTTTTTTATTGCATCTTTAAATGATAAATGGCATGAACACTCAAGGAAGCAAGCACATCGAGACCGCAGCGTCGTCACCAAGTGCATTTTTAAGGTTAAGTAAGCTATCGTTAAGGTAAGTACATTCTCACCTGCAACATGACATCTTTTTCAAGGTTTGATGATATGTTTACAAGGATATTCATGATGATTTTATGATGATTTTCCTTAAAGGATTTCTTACGAAAGATTTTCATGATTTTAAAAGATATGCATGTATAATGATGACATGTTTCAAAGAATGAAAAATATGTATATATGTATCACCTAATAAGTGTTGCACACCCAATGCTATGAAATGTTATGTTTGGTTTAGGATTAGCTACCCTTCTCCTCTCACGACGGCGCGCCTACGATGATGTTATGGTGCAACACTTGGGCCCTTAAGATAATAAAATAGATTAAGTTTTAAAATGGTCAACGTTATGAAAGATATGTTCTATGAAATTGTGCTTAAGGCACTTTTATGATACGATGACAATGACATGATGATAATGATGATGATGGCGTTTATGAAATGTTTAAATTGTGAGAATATATGTACTTACTAAGCATTAGCTTAATCATGTTTTATATGTCATGTTGCAGATAAGGGTAAGAGAGTCATGGACTAGGCGGAGGACATGGGAAGGCGTGTGAGCATCATGAATGATGAATTATAACCGGAAGCACGCCAAGAAGAACGATTTTATGATTTGATCAAGTTATATATTTTGAACATATAATTTATGTTAAGTTTTTTTAGAATACTTATATTATGGTTTTATAAGTTATTTTATCATTTTTAATGAATTATGAACTTTCGCTATGTTTTACAAAAAGTTGGTTTGTTTTGAAAAAAAAAATTAAGATTTTCTAGAGAATTGGTCTCGGACGGCCTGCCGAACCCTATGGCCGGTCTGCCGAAGTCTAGAAGTTTGGCCTGTCGAACATGATTTTTGGCCTGCCGAACATGGATGAATTTTTGGTCCGATCTGCAATGCCTCTGCTAGCCTGCCGGTTGAGGGAATTCCAACCTACCGATGACGTTCGGCCTGCCAAAGTCCCAAGTTCGGCCTTCCGAACTGTGGAAGTAAGTAAGGTTTAAATGATTTGATGTTTAATGTAATATGTTATGATGTTTTGTTAAGTCCTGATTTTTTACAACTTGATAAACCTATATTATTAAATAAGTTCATGATTAATTTAAGTATAATTGAATAAATTATGATATAGAATAAGTTAAACATTGTTATTCTAAACAATGATAAGTTTTTTTTTTTAAAAAAAACGTATGAATAGATCCTGGTAATATAAGTTTTAGTACTTTTAAAATCAATAGTAACGATTAAGATTGATATTAATTATATGTTTAAAGTTTATACAAGTACGAACGTATGTATGTAACGACATCTGTGACGTCCAAATTAAGGAGCGTTACAAGTTGCTCCTTGGGGTCCAACTCCCACTCTTGACGACTCCTCCAACTTTTGTTCGTCTAAGTCCTCCGCCTCCTCCAGACACTGCTGACGATAACAATGATGGCACTAACGATGATGCAAATTCAGGCGATTAGATTGTACTTTCTTCCTTGTTTAATATTTTGACACTTTATGTTTGGTTTAGATTTTATTTTATTATCAAAACAATGTATTATCAATTGTCTTTTTTAATATTAAATTTTTGTTTTTATTATTATAATTCGAATATTTTTGTTTAAAATTAATAACAATTATTAAAAAAATATTAAAATTTAATCCAAAGTATTAAAAAATACTAAAAATATATTAAAAATTGATAAAAAAACTATTTTGTCGTCGTAAAAAAGAAGAAACAAGATATATTTGCCACAACATTTAAAAAAAAATGGTCATAAATAATAATACCATGTCAACATTCATTTAATTAATTGCAACAACATTATTTAAAATTGTTATCATTAAAAATATTGGCCACGTCACACCAACAACAAGCTGGATAACATAATTACGTGACGTTTTTGCTACTATTTGTCATCATAAATATCAATTCAATGACACTGTTGTCGGGAAAAAAATTATTTGGGACTAGTTTTTAGGGATAACTTACTGACGATGGTATGTTATTGTAAAAAATTTATTTCTGATGATTTTTTGTCTTATTCAACAACAAAATGTCATTGCAAAAGACCCTACCTGCTGCAGGCCATTTCACGCATATGCTTGGATCCGCGTGTTTTCGAAGTTACGTTACGTCAAAAAAAGAGCTATCATTCTACTAGATATAATATCACCCATTGTACTTCATTATTTGTCCGTGCGAGTGTAAACAGAGTAAAGAAATTTAACCTTATATCGAGAGCACAAATAATTCAGACATCATGCGATTAACAACTCAAGAAATCATAGTCCATGAGTATAAATTCAACTGTAAAGTAAACGAGTGGAATTCTGGGCGGAGATTCTTTCCAAGCTAAAATTTGGATTTCCAGGTTTTTTTTTTTTTTTTTTTTTTTTTTTTTTTTTTTTTCTAGTTCAGCGACTGTAAAAGGTGTTTGAAAGTCGATTAGAACTAATTGATTCCAACCAACTATCGTAAAAAAAAAAAAATTATTATAAGGTAAAACTCTTATATGTTATAGTTTTTCAATCAAAATTTTTGGTTTCAACCGGTTTACTAAACGTCTTATTACTATTCTACATGCTGCACTCTATTATCATCTGCAAAACTATGCCTGGTTACTGAACGAACTAGTTTTGAGTTTAAAAAATCTGTCTGTCTTGTTGTGATATTGGGATTTCATCTTTTATTATTACCTTAAAATATTTTTCCCCTATTTCTACATCAGTACAAATAAACATATAATAACGTTAGAATTAAAAAGCAGGCATCGATATACATGTTAAGAGTACGAGAGCCTTTTGCTAGCGGAGTACGGAGATGGTGGCAAGAAACCACTTTCTAAGCTATAGCCATCAAAATCTCAATTTCCACACACATATGTTGAATAACTAATTTGTGGAGTGGTCCCATATTGAGCTCCACAATATTTGATTAGCTACTCAAGAAAATATGTCCTTTTGTAGATGGATAGGATTCCTTATCTAAATGGAATACGAGTGCGCATTAGTTTTTGCACTGTATTATCATCTGTATTCGTAAAACAATACAGTACATTCTCAAATGTGTGTTTATATATGTACATATAAATGATGTGGTGGGTATCATACTAGATGGTGATTACGTGACAATCATAATTTTTTTGAGGTGAAAAAGGCCAAGAAAATATAGGTTGTGTAGTCCCACATTGCTTAGAAATTGTCATAGATAGTGGTTTATAAGTAATAACACTACCTATCAATAGTATGAGGCTTTTTGGAGTGAAGTCTTGGAGCAAAACTATGAGAGCATAGACCAAAAGTGGATAACATCACACCAAGTGGAGGTATAGATCGTGCCCACAGAAAGAGTCGCTTGGATTTATCCATAGTTTTTTTATTCCTTGTCCCGAAAATCCTAATGCTATTTTATTTTGATCGGATCAAAAATGATTTCGAATTAAAAAATAGGATTGCTTTGTTTATATTTAAATAAATATACGATCTCTTATATATAATATGTCGTTTTTCGTCTTCCTTGGAATGGAAGGCAGACAAACGAGTGATCAGTTCGATCTATTTCTTCATCAAATAATGTAATTCCAATATTATCTAACTTTGTACGGGTCAAATTTATACTGGCAGTATTTTTCTTATACTGCCGGTATGTTCTCTATATTGCCACAACATTTTTTATTCATCCATATTCTCCAAACAATATTATTTCTATACTGTTTTAACTTGAAACAGTCCAATTCCTGTACTGCTTAATCTTAAATAGTTAAATTCCTACACTGCATTACTTTTGCAGTGTAATTTTTATACTATATAACTTTACCAGTATACTTCCTTATACTGCATTATTTCAATACTGTATATTTCTTCACATTGTTATACAGTATTTTTTTTAAATTATATTTTTGTCTTAACATTCGTTGCAACACATTTTGCAACAATTAAGCTTTCCAACTTATTTCCATATCATTCTTTCTTTATTTAAGGCTATGGCATGATTATTATCCTTAAAAATCCTGTTTTTTTTTTTGCTTTTATGGACTATATTATATAAATTGGATTAAACAGTAATCCTTAAATTATTATATTTTTAATGCATTAGAAATGCTCGGGTGTTACAATCTACCTTCCTTAAAAATTTTTGTCCTCGAAAATTAGTACCTTTATTGGTAATTCATTTTCCTATCCTCTTTTTACTTCCATATTGCTACCTCTACTTGGTGTTTTTATCATAAAAACCTTGACAAGAGATATGCTCTTATTTCCTTTCTGTTCTTAACATACTTTCTTGCATTATCACTTGCTTAATAAAAACTAAGTATCCAATTTAGAACTTCATAAACCTTGCATCATTTCATTGACATATTTTTTTGAATCGTAAGATTACATTTCTGCTGCGTAACTCTGATCTTTTAGCGTTCATGTGCAGTTTCTATTCATTTAGAAGTTTAGTATTCTACCAAAGAATGTTATTCTTGAAAATAGGGTTTATATATATCCAATTTACATCATATCCGACCAGATAATTTTCTGGTCCTATATCCATTCTATACTTTTTTCTGTAATTTTCTCATAACATATAAATCTCTAACAGTCCATCCTCCAACCTGTAAGGTTTTCGCTGACACATTTGGCTTCATTGTCCTACTCATGATTCCCATCTGGGCAGTTACGAGCTCATTAGCATGTCTCAGCTCAGCTACGGAACGCTTAAGCTCGAAAGAATCACATAGTTAGTCATCTAACATTTGGTTGCTCTCAGACACTCTCGTTGCATAGAGCACCAAAAATCATTTTCGGACCTCCATTATTTTGTTATCTTGATTTGCTTCCTCGTTCTGCATATAATCAATACCGTACGACTTCTAACAAAGCAAAATTTGCTCAAATGGAAAAAATCGTTGAGCGGGAAAATATCATAATGTGTCATGAGCTCATCTTCTTGATTTTTGAGCCGCTGGCCATCTATTGACCATCATTGACCACGTTTGATCATTGTTGACTTGACACTGCTGATGGATGATAACTACTGTTGACTTGTGGGGATATTATAACACATAACATTGCGTTCATCCTTTGACCTTTGCCTTTCTGTTGCTCATTCGGGTGTGCCGATATCAAAGGCTATACCCAGCATAAACACGTAATCGTTAAATGCTAACTTTTTTTCTTACTTAACTTAACTTACTTACTTAAGTTATGGTGTAGCGGACATATGACAGTGTGAGATGGGATGGTAGGATACCTGTAGACGGTAGATCTACAATCAAATGGTAAAATTCCAGATTTAATGGTTAAGAAAATTAGGCCCTCAAATCACCGTTAAATGGATCTGTTAACTCAGGTTGAAATGCAAGATTAGAGTAGAATAAACAAAATATACTTGTAATAAGAATGACACACGAGATTTATAATGGTTCACTTTATTAATAAAGAGTTACGTCCACTGTAATTTACTATAGTGTTTTTGAAGACACAGTACATTGGCGTCTGCAAACGCAATGCAAAGCAAAGCTTAAAAACCTTGCTTTGTTTCTAATCTCCATACAAAATATAAATTAAACAAACGTTAGATTCTCTCCTTATCTTATCCCCTTCTCGTGATCTCTGTTTAAACATAAAGAAGAAAAAAAAAAAAAAAAAAAAAGGCTATCTTGAAAGCTACTCAGCAACCCACATTTGATCAGTGCATGCACCAACCCCAACTATACATATTACTCTCTCACTCCCCCTCCTCACTCACACACTACTAGAATACCAAAAACAAAAACTCCTTTTTTTTGTCCTTTTATTGTAATTCAAAATATGGGTTCCTCTCTAATCACTAAACCATCCACTTTTTTCCTTCTCTTTTTCCTGATTTTAACGTTAACAAACTTGTCCTTCGCAGCAAGAAAGTTAACGTCGTTATACCAGCCCGCACCAACGGCCTTAACGTACCATAACGGCGCTTTGCTCGAAGGAAACCTCCCCGTTGCCGTTCTATGGTACGGGAAATTCTCATCAGCTCAGAAATCCATTATCGCCAACTTTCTTCTCTCCCTTGACTCACAAATGACGGATTTGCCCTCCGTCGCTCGCTGGTGGAACATCGTCCAAACCTACTTGAAGAAAGCCGGCAAAAGAGAGACGCGAATTTCTTTATCAAACCAGGTCTCCGACGAGGAATGTTCCCTCGGGAAATTCCTCAAAAGGTCTCAGGTCTCCGAGTTGGCTCACCGGGCGAACTCGAGACCTGGCGAGTTGACTCTGGTCCTCACGGCCCTCGACGTTTTTGTGGAGGGCTTTTGCATGAGCAACTGCGGGTTTCACGGCTCGAACGGCCGGTGTGACTCTGTGTTCGTCTGGGTCGGTAACTCGGTGACTCAGTGCCCGGGTCAGTGTGCGTGGCCGTTCCACCAGCCCATCTACGGCCCACAGACTGCCCCGCTGGGCGCTCCAAACGGCGAAGTTGGGGTGAATGGCATGATCGTAAATATCGCCAGCCTTTTGGCCGGGGCGGTCACAAACCCGTTTGGGGCGGCTTCGGCTTGTCCTGGAGTGTACGGTAAAGGGGCGTACCCGGGTTACGCTGGGGAGGTTTTAGTGGATTCTAGCTCCGGCGCGAGCTATAATGCGGTGGGGGTGAATGGGAGGAAGTATATCTTGCCGGGATTATTTGACCCGTCCAGTTCTCAGTGTTCGACTGTTGTTTGACTGAATTTGCTTGTCGTGAGACACGCGTCTCTGAGTTATTGGTTTTCTTGTATATATGCCACTTCACTAATGTATGTATCTGTTTATGTTTCTTTTTAGTGTCTTTCCTCTTTATTTTTATTTTGTACTTTCTTTTTCAGATAAAAATATTGCAGCCAGAAATTCGTAACTGATTACAAATATCTTCAACTCGAAAGTTTGATGCAATATTTTGTTTAATAACACTTTAAATCTTAATACAAAAAAACTTTAAATATATAACATAAGTTTATTAATGAGGTTCAATATAACAAAATATTTAAAATAGTTTTAAATAATGAATTAAATTTATTATAATAAGTAATACGCCATTTTATAGAATAAAATAAAACTATTATAATAACATTATTTAATTTGTTATTTGCAAAATATTCTAAAAATTCAATTTCATTTTTTAAACATGTTATTCCCATTTAACATGAGGAATAGTTGTCGCTCAGACAATGCACTAGTTAAGCATCGACAAGTATCATACCCGTAAGAGTGTGTATGTTACTATTTTTAGAGATGATCAACTTTGTCCAAAAAAAAAAAAAAAAGAGGAAAGAAAGAAAAAAAAAAAGACGAGCCAGGAATTGCATAAGCTGTAGCTTTAATGTGGTGTTTAGGAGAGTAATTTGCACTCACAAACAAATAATGTAAAGCTTTCACATGTCACAGTATAAAGTAATAATATAGCAAACTCTCACATAATATAGTGTGCAGTACAAACTCTAAAGTTGGATACTCTTCTCCCAAGCACCTTGGCTTTGTTTGACAACCTAGTTGAAACTAATAAGTTTCAATTGCTACAATGTAAAGTTCTCGTATGTTATAGTGAAAAGAAAACGTTTACTATAGTATAAAGCTCTCACATGCTATAATATTTAAGTTCTAATTTAGTTTTCAAACACTTCCCTTATAAGTGTCTTTTCAAATAAAAACAATCTAATTATTATTCCTTGAAAAAGGACCCCAGCATAGATTTATAAATCATGGTTAAAGTAGAAGGTTATACCCTCAATAATCATAATAAGCCCTGGACAGCCCTCCTGGCCTTGGCAGGCATTTTATAGTCTTAGAGATTAGAGATTATTGTCTGCTATTTTCCCATTCCATCACCAACCTATACCAGTTAGGAAATCTTTCAGGATCTTAATGGTTGTTGATCCCTGGCTTCTTAAGATCTAATGTTTCCGCAAGAAAAGAAAGGAGCTATGGATACATACCGCAGATACGTAAATTTAGGTTTCTGGATGACCTTAATTGGAATGGACAAGAAACCTTTCTTTACTACTTATATTAAAATCAGGCAGCACTTATTACGAGGTTCAAATCAAAATCATGAAAATTCATTCAAAATTTTGTTGTGGATAGTCCAACATATAGCCCAAGAAACTCTAAATGGGCTTATGTTTGAACAGTCCTTTCCCAAGAAATTACAATATATGACAAACATTAATGAAATTGAAATTTAACTCAATATTCAAAATTTCTTAACATTATTCTTAATAACGTAGTAATTATTTTAATGATATTATATCTTGTATGATATAAATTATATGGTAATTATTTTAATGATATTATTTTGGGTACATTTGTGAAATATTTACAAATTAGAGTCACACTTTAGTTTAATAAACATAATTAGGTTATTTATTGCATTTATTCCTAGAATCTTAGAGATCAATTTGAAAAGTAAAAACAACCTCTAGCCCAAAGATTCGATGAAAGAAAAGAATGGAAATTGTAATAAATAGTATTTTTCAAAACTAATTATAGTACTAGGTTTTGAAATCTTCATAGTTGTTAGGGTATGATTTGGTTAGGCCTAAATCATTAAGTGAAGGCCCAGTGTATGAAGTCCAAATAGCAATTAGAGTGAACCAAGCACAACTGGAGTGGACGATTTGAGATGGATTGTTTTCATTAGTATCTCTAGCTCATTGCTCGATCTACTAGTGGCATCGATCAATTCGATATCTGTGGTTCAATTACAGTTTCAACTCGACTCGTTTGGATAAACATTATAATTCACTATCATGGATTTGCTAAAATGTCGGTTCAATGGAGTCGATGTATAGAGCCTAGTCGTTACAAGGAGATACATGCTGAGCCACTAAGTGGAAAGTGGAAAGAAGTCTCATATTTACGCCCTATCAAAGATCGACATGTGTCCCACTACAACAAGCACTACTATGTCCATTCCTTCTATTAGATTGAAGCCATGATCTTGCAAATACTTATATACATAGGGAATAAAACTCTACTCTAAAGAAGAAAAAAAAGAAACTTACAAAAACTCTATAGAAATTATGAGTGTTTTTCATATCAAATCTCTCAAGTACTTTCTAATTTGTATCTGACTATTCATCATAGTGAATAATAGTGGACGTAGCTCTCATTATAAAGTGAACCACTATAAATCTCGTGTGTGATATAATTTACTTTTATTGCATTGTTTGATTATTTCTACTTCAACTTAACTTTCATTCTATAATTGTTTTTATCTTGTTCTTGGAAGCTAAATAGATCCTAACAAAGGTGATTTGAGGGCTCAAACTTGTAAATAGCAACTATCAAATTGAGTTTTAATCTGTTTGTATCTAATTGTAGATCTAACGTCTATAATAGTAAACAACAAACTTATAGTGTAAATAATTTATTTACCCTCTTATTTATAGTATAAATAGTTTTTATTTACATAGTAAATAGATTTAAGGTGCCAATAATTTATTTTTCTTATTGTTTATAGTGTAAATCATTCTTTAAATAATTCTTATTTATACAGTAAATAAAATATTTACATAAAAAATCTATTATTTATTATAAATATTTTCAAAACCTTTTATTATTTTCAAAAAGTTTAAAAACCCCGTTATTTCTCACGTTTTCTCGGAAAAGAAAAATCCCACTTCAGTCTATTGAAATCAACGAGACAACGAGTACCCAAGTCGCCTCTGTCATTCCCACATGATTAAATTTTATCGGCCGAATTGGACTTCGAAAGGAAACGATTATTATTCCTGAAGTTGAAAAGTGATTATGAAATCTATTGGATAAGTTTTGGCCCTCGTCAAATGATGGCTAGCCGCCAAGCATCTTTTGGTTTTTTGTTTCGTCATAGTTGCTGTTCATGGTGAGTCTTCTGTATGTAATTTCCAACGATCTCATGATTGACGTGCAACTCCATTGAGAAGTTTAATTTTCTGTCCGTAAGTTGTAATGATCTCATAATTTTCAATTACCTTCCGTGATAAACAAGTGTATGCCGTTCGTCAAAATTATAATGCCATAAGGAAGATATTAGTTAACTAGAGGTGTAATCAATAGGTTACGTCACAATTTGTCATAATTTTGTCTGCTTACTTGTAAGGTTTTTCCTTTTTAGGGTGGTTTTTTGTGAGATCTGTAATTTTTATACAGTTATTTTTAAGTTTTTGTCATTTTTCTTTCTTATTTAATAATATAGAGTAAATGACTTGGTGTTGGAAGGGTTTACTTGAGTACTAATCTAGTTGGAATGTTTAAGTTCTCTTACATTAATTTGCACTTTTTTTATTTTGAAAAATAAAGGCGTAAACATCTTTTACACAGGCTGTTAAAATGTCCTCTTTTGATAAAATCAAAGTTTTTAAGGACTCAAGTTTTTATGTTAAAAGGTTAATTTTTTAAGTGAGATGATCTGATATTTTTATAATTTTGTTCTCGAGCAATGTATTTCTCAAGTTCATTCTATTATGCCTTCCAAATATGGTGCTCTAATCTTGTATTAGATTGATTGGTCGCTCATTTGAGCTTGTGAGACACTAATTCCCTATGCATGATGAAATTGAAATTTTTAACTAGGCCTCAGGTTTCTATATTCTTAAAAAATTAACATGTTAAATGGGTTGGTGAATTTTTTTTTGAAGTTGGTTTTTTTTTTCTGTTTTTGTTTTGTTTTGTTTTTATTTTCTTTTATTTTTTATTTTTTATTTTTATATTTTATTAACAGACTCGGATTTTTTTTATTAACAACAAGCGACTCAGATTTTTTTTATCTTCGGTAGTTTCCTCCCTTTTTAATGATAGCTTAGGGAGTTGCAAATAATTGCGAATCATAAAGATGTATTATGTATGTTCAAAATACATGTTAGATTTGAGACCAAAGGAAAAATATGCATAGTGGGGGATAGAGAAAGTACTGGTGTGAGACCTAATAGAAGAGATACAGAAAGTGAGTTGCAGAGTGGATAGATTGGCAAGAAGGCCAGTACTACAAGTAACAGGACCAGTCAATTTCGTTAATTGCGGGGCTGAACATTATCATAAATTTATAACAATAATGATATTTTGAATAAACACGAATATTATCAACCTTTTCAATTTTTTAATCTTATTTCACCACTTTAAGGGATTCTCATGTTCCAATATTTAACAAGTTACAATATTTATAATAATAGCAAAAATATTTTGAATAAACATGAATATTACCAACCTTTTCAAATTTTTAATCTTCTTTGATTACTATAAGGTCAAAATCTTTATTCTCATGTTTCAATATTTAACAATTCGGGTTTGCAGTTTACTTTTCTTTTTCCAATTTTCCTTCACGTTTTTAAAATCAAGGAGCTTTTTGCATTTCCATCTCTATATATACTTGTCGAAAAGACCATGCTTGGCACCTGCATACATGTTAACAAAAAAAAAAAAAGTAAAAAGTTGAGAAGGAAAAAATAAACAAGTACGAAAATAGAACAAGAACTAAAAAAAAAAAATGTGTATGAAAAAAATAGAAGAATAAAAAAGAAAATAGGAGGAAAAAAAAAACCCTAAGAAAACGTTTTAACATTTAAGAGCATTGAAGAGCTCTGTAAGCATCAATCGAAATCTATTCTCTCTTTATATTATTGTTAAAGATATGATATTGTCAAGAGCAATGAAAGAAAAATTGGTTTTTTTTTTTTTTTAACGGTTAACAACATTTGTTATTTAAAAATTACATGGTATGTCACATTTTTAAAAGTTGTGTTTATTTATTTTAAATTTTAAAAAAATTACCCTATACTGTTATTTATATTACATATTTAATTATATCATAAATAAACATATATAATATTTATAAAAAATACACTTTAAAAGATAACAATTATAAAAATTCTCCTTTTTATTCCGTGAATAATATGATAAATAACTGTATTAACACTGAATTGGAAAGTGGAGCCATGCCGATGACGTAAAGAAAGAGTTTTCTTCTGGCGACATATTGGAAATAAGTGCTCCTACATTAATGTCCGATACTCGAACCCAATTGATTTATCCAAGAAAAACCAACCTCATATAATAGCAAGCAATTTGCTCACAACTTGCCTCATCGTCATGACAAAATTTCTTTTATACTTTCTCTTTAACACTTACAAAGAATAGCATCTTATATGTTATCCGGATGTCTTCGAAACAAGAAATAACCTTTCCCATCGGGGGGAAAAAAAGAGAGGGGAAAAGAAAAGCTATTATAATGGTGGTATTTTGTGTTTAGTTGTAGAGCTTAATTAATATATTGATGCTTATTATATTATTTGAAAGTAAAATCATTTTTTTTTCATAGGTTAAAACCTTGTTATACAAAAATAATGAGCTCTAGTCTAGTATAAGTGTATTTTTAAGACTATGACTTATTATTTTGTTAATAGCTATTTATTAAAAAAAATACATGGATTGACCTTCATGGTGAAATCGTCGCTGGGTTGGGATGGGGGGAGAAGCTTCCCTCTTGAGAGATCACGGATGTAGCATTCAAAACCTAAATTTCATCAAATATAGTTTCATTTAGGGTATTTTAAGGATTTTACCTTCGTAAATTTAGTTGCCTTAGTTGTGGCATGGATTTTAGGATAACTACAAAGGTTAGGGAGAGTTTGAGGTGTATGCTTTTCTCTTGTAATTTTCTTGTTTATCATATAAATTTTCTACAATAAGACATAGCTCTTGTAATGTAAAAATGAATCACTATAAATTTTATATATTTTTATTTGTCTATTTTTTTGATTTTATTATTCTCAATAATGGGTAGTTGATATGAAATAATCATGTTAATAAATATAATTACATGGGGTAAAATTATTTATCAGAAAAAGTATTTTTTTTGGGTGAGTTTTGACCGGGGTTATTGAATAAATTGTTGGTCTAATTTGAATCAAATGTTTCCACGAAAACCAATTTGAATCGTAATGAAATTACTCGAAGTGACTAATTGGATTCAAGTAATGATTAATTTTACTTTTAAAACTAGCTACAGTACTAGCGCTATTACGAAAGAGGAGAAATCGTTTCAAAGTCCAACCAAAAAGTCACGAAAAAAAAAAAAACTTGCACGCTTGGGCGGTTTGGCCCCTTCACTTGCCCATCGGCCCCATCCCTCCCTATAAAACCAGACATACCTCTTCCCATAAGCACAATCCAAATCTTCCCCCCATTTCTAAAGCCAAAAACAAAGATACATAGAGCAAAACAGAGCAATCCACTTTTGACATTAACAAATGAGTTCCATTAAAAAGCCTCACGCAGTTTGCATACCGTTCCCAGCTCAGGGCCACATAAACCCCATGCTCAAACTCGCCAAGCTCCTCCATTCTAAGGGCTTCCACATCACCTTCGTCAACACAGAGTTCAACCACAAACGCCTCCTTAAGTCTCGTGGCCCTCACGCCCTCGACGGCCTTCTGTCGTTCCGCTTCGAAGCCATCCCCGACGGCCTCCCCCCTAGCGACGCCGATGCCGCCCAGCCTACGCCGGCTCTGTGCGAATCCACGCCCAAGCACAGCCTTGTGCCCTTCAGAGACCTCCTGCTGAAGCTCAACTCCTCGCTGGACATGCCTCCGGTCAGCTGCGTAGTCTCCGACGGCTGCATGGGCTTCACTCTTGATGTCGCCGAGGAGCTTGGCATTCCGGAGGTTCTTTTCTGGACGACAAGTGCTTGTGGGCTCTTGGGCTGCCTCCATTACAGAGGACTCGTGGAAAAGGGTTATTCGCCCCTTAAAGGTATATATACTTTATCGATTATAACCATTACCGACCTAATTATTCTATCGGTTTATTTATTTTCAAGTTTTGCGGCTAAGCGTGCTTACCCTGATACATGATGTATATTGCGGCCGTTTTTGTACTTTTCAACTTCAGATCAGTGGTAAATTCAATGTATACGTGTTGGATTATCTACAAAAATTTCGTTTGAATTATAGCTTTATAACACTTTACTATCTAAATTTCAAAAATAATATGGTTCTTCTTAAAACATGAACTGTTATAAAAATAGTTTTTCTATTAAAATTTTAACAAAAAATTAACAAATAATTATAAAGTTAGAGTATTTTAACAATTTTGGTTATTAAATAAAAAATAAAAATTAAAACTATAATAAAAATAGTTTTTATTGATGATTAAAAACAAAAAAATCAGTTAAAATCATTATACTATTAAAATCCTTTTTTTTTAATATATTAATTTTGTTTTCAAAATTTTATTAATTTTTTCATGCCTAAAAAGTATTTTAAAATTTTAAAAGTTATATATCTTAACGAAATAAAAAAATATAGCATAAATATATTCAATATAACAAAAAATATAACTAAAATTTCAAAGAAAAAAACTCTAACGGTATTAATAAAACTTCTTTCATATTTGTAAGTTTTTTTGGTATTTATATTTTTAAAATTTTCAAAATATTTTTTAGATGTAAAAATATCGGATTTTTCAACCCTTCCATGAGATATTTTGTGCACGAAGTTTCAATTCTTTTAATCAGACTTATCTCTCATGATAAAAAGCAAAAAATAAAAATAAAAATAAAACTTATCTCTAATCCCCAAATATTGTAATGATAAGTTAGAAAGTCTAGTTGATGGGGACAAACCTATAACTGCCGTTTATCATATTCATAACTCTTGACGTACGTATCATTCCTTGTTTGTCTTTTCTACGTAAATTTTGCTTAGGTGCAAATAGTTATAGATATCAGCTTGTCTATTCGTTTTTTGGCAAAAATAAACAAATAAAACAATTGATTGCATTTTTGCCAAAAACAAAAAACAAAATTGATCGGTTTTATATGATTTCTTGGATTTCGCCTTTCTACTTATCTTTTCCTTTTTTGGCAAAAATAAAAGAATAAAACAATTGATTGCAAAATTTACGAAAAACAAAAAACAAAACATACTGATCGGTTTTATATGATTTCTTGGATTTCGCCTTGTAGATGAAAGTTACCTCACCAACGGGTATTTGGACACCGTGATAGACTGGATTCCAGGCATGAAAAACATTCGTTTGAAGGACATCCCAAGCTTCATCAGAACAACCGACCGAAATGACATCATGCTTAATTTCGTCCTCACCGAAACCGAGAGGACCCAAAGAGCTTCTGCAATCATCTTAAACACCTTTTATGACCTCGAATTCGATGTCATAAACGCAATGAAATCCATCCTAAAACCTCCTGTTTACACTGTCGGCTCCCTTCACCTCCTCCTTAACCAAATCGCCATAAATGATCTCTCCAAATCCCTCGGATCAAACTTATGGAAAGAAGACCCCAACTGCCTCGAGTGGCTAGACTCGAAGGAGACCAACTCCGTTGTTTACGTCAACTTCGGAAGCATAACGGTGATGACCTCGAAGCAGCTGGTGGAGTTCGCGTGGGGACTGGCAAACAGCAGGTGGGAATTTTTGTGGGTGATCAGGCCTGATCTCGTTGCCGGAGAGAGTGCGATTCTGCCTCTGGGGTTTTTGGAGGAGACGAAAAAGAGAGGGTTCTTGACGAGCTGGTGTCCTCAAGAGCAAGTGCTGAGCCACCCGGCGGTGGGAGGGTTCTTGACGCACAGTGGGTGGAACTCGACGCTTGAGAGTATATGCGGCGGGGTCCCGATGTTGTGCTGGCCGTTCTTTGCAGAGCAGCAGACAAACTGCCGGTTCAGTTGTGAAGAGTGGGGAATTGGGATGGAGATAGAGAGTGATGCAAAGAGAGAGGAGATAGAAAGGCTTGTGAGGGAGTTGATGGAGGGAGAAAAGGGGAGAGAGATGAAGAAGAGGGCAGAGGAGTGGAAGAGATTGGCGGAGCAGGCATGTAGTGCCGCCGGTGGTGCTGAGTTGGGTGCGTCATCTTTTTCAAATTTTGAAAAGTTGGCTGACTTGCTTTTGATGTCATCGTCGTCGACTGATTGAGACTGTAAGCTATTTTTGAATAATTAGCCTTTGAGTTCCATCTCCGTATGGACTTGGCTAGGATGAGACGTTTATCGTTATCTTATAGTCATTAAGGGCTTATTACTTCATGAGTTACCATCCTACAGTTTCAGCAGTCCCTTATTCCTAATTATTTTTAGATTTTGGTTACTTATTATTTTATTAAAAGGGACACGTTGAAAAAAGCAAGGTACTATTAAAAAAAATTTGAATGAGCAGGGTACAAATGTGACATTATCTTAACAGATAAGATACAAAAATAATAATAAGCTGGCTTGAATTTGTAAAACATATAAAATCAATTCAAGCATGCTATAAACTGTATGCATATCAAGAATTGAAAAAACGAAAACGGAAGCGTGGAAAAATGTGTACCTCCAGCCATTGCCTCCTCTGTATAACTGTAATTGTGGTTGCCTTCTTGGTGCTTCCAAGCCCTCTCAAAAACTCAATTGATAGTGTTGGTTTCTGAAAAGAGTTTTCTGGACTTGGGGATCAAGTTTTCTTTTCACAGAAAATAAGAACGTGATTTTTCTGTTCTGATAAAATATATATCTATCTCTTCCTTCCATCAAGGAAACCATATATATATAGTAACAGAAAATTTCAGTTACCAAAATTGGTTTAATGGGAATAAATATGAGGCCATTTATGAATAACCGTTACACAATTAAATAGGTTTCAATTTTTGAAATCGTTACAATTAAATTAAAAGAAATAACGGTTACATTCTCCCACTTGGTCTCCATATTTATCCTTATATTGATTAAACCTAAACTTTAAGGAAACAAATACATGAATCATGGCGATACTTCCTCTAAATTGTGAGTATTATCTTCCATGTATTACAATGTATTATTTATCAGACTTTTATTCCTTATATGGTAACTTAACTTTATGAATAAACCCAATGTTTATTCTTGGTCCTACTATATGTGAATTTTCTCCAATAACTTAATGCGCTAAACAAATATGAGAAAACATCACAACTGAATAAGAGTTTCATTAAAACTGTAAATTGTATGTACAAACAAATTTACATTATGGAACCAAGTCTCATCTGTACAACATGATCCTTAAATGACTTCGGTGGCATTCCTTTTGTCAAAGGATCTGCGATCATCAATTCAGTGCTTATATGCTCAATGACCACTTTATTTTCCTTAATGCGTTCCCTTATGGCTAAATACTTAATGTCGATATGTTTACTTCGACTGCTACTCTTATTATTCTTAGCCATAAAGATAGCAGCTGAATTGTCACAATATATCCTTAATGGCCTAGACACAGAATCTACAATTCTAAGGCCTAACATGAAACTCTTCAACCATACACCATGCGAAGTAGCCTCAAAACAAGAAACGAACTCTGCCTCCATCGTGGAAGTAGCAACCAACGTTTGCTTTCCACTCCTCCAAGATACAGCTCCTCCGGGTAGCATGAAAATATAACCTAAAGTTGATTTTCTCGAATCAACACAGCCAGCAAAATCTGAATCGGAGTAGCCAATCACCTCTAGAATGTCAGTTCGTCTATACATAAGCATGTAATCCTTTGTACCTTGAAGGTACCTCATCACTTTCTTTGCAGCCCTCCAGTGGTCAATGCCTGGGTTACTCTGATATCTTCCCAATATTCCCACAGCAAATGCAATGTCAGGTCTTGTGCAGACCTGAGCATACATAAGGCTTCCGACAGCTGAAGCATAAGGAATGTTGCTCATTTGAACTTTCTCGAAATCATTCTTTGGACATTGGTTCAAACTGAACTTTTCACCCTTCACAATGGGTGCTACACTTGGTGAACAATCTTTCATTCGAAATCTGTCTAAGACTTTATTGATATAGGTTTCCTGCGATAGTCCCAAAATGCATCGAGATCTATCCCTATAGATCTTTATGCCAATGACATAAGATGCCTCACCCATATCCTTCATATCAAAGTTCTTAGAAAGGAATTGTTTCACCTCATATAGAAACCCCTTATCATTGGTTGCAAGAAGGATATCATCCACATACAAAACAAGGAAACAAATCTTGCTCCCACTAACCTTCTGGTATATACATTGATCCATGATGTTCTCTTCAAAACCAAATGAAGTGATGACATCGTGGAATTTCAAATACCATTGACGGAAGCCTGTTTTAAACCATATATGGATTTCTTGAGTTTGCACACCAATTGCTCACCATCACTAGAGGAGAATCCTTCAGGTTGTTTCATATAAACCTCTTCCTCTAGATCACCATTGAGGAATGCCGTTTTCACATCCATCTGATGTAATTCAAAATCAAAATGAGCTACTAATGCTATGATCACACGAAGGGAGTCCTTTTTAGATACAGGAGAAAAAGTTTCAGTGTAATCTATACCTTCCCTTTGAGTGAAACCTTTAGCAATGAGTATTGCCTTATGTCTCTCAATGTTGCCTAATGAGTCTTTCTTTGTCTTGAAGACCCATTTGCATCCAATGGCTTTTACACCATCAGGCAACTTGACAAGATCCCAGACTCCATTAGATGACATAGAGTTCATCTCTTCTTTCATGGCATCATACCACAAGTTAGATTCCTTACAACTCATGGCTTGTGAAAACGTTTCTGGATCATTTTCGGCTCCTATATTGTAGTCAGACTCTTGTAGATACACAATATAGTCACTAGGAATGGCTGATCGCCTTACTCTACTAGATCTCCTTAATGCTGGTTCAACATTCTCTTGAGGAGCATGTTGATCAGCTGGCTGTTCAACTGGATCTACTACTTCTTGATCAGCAATCTGTGGAACTTGAATGACTGGCTGTTGTTCAACACGCGTTTGAACTGTAGGCGTGTCGCGTATAACAATCACTCTATCATATGAAGTAGAAGCTTGAGCATCTGTATGATCTTTCTCTAGAACGGTGTTCCAGGATCGATCGCTCCCACTGATCAAGTCATTCTCAAGAAATTTCGCATTCCTTGATTCCACAAACCTAGTGGTATGTGATGGACAATAAAATCTGTATCCCTTAGACCGTTCAACATATCCAACGAAATACCCACTAATGGTCCTTGGGTCTAGCTTCTTTTCTTGTGGATTATAGACTCTTACTTCAGACGGGCATCCCCAAACGCGTATATGTCGCAAACTCGGTTTCCAACCTTTCCATAACTCGAACGGTGTCTTTGAGACAGCCTTGGTTGGAACTCGGTTTAATATATACACAGCCGTCTTAAGAGCTTCAGTCCACAAAGACCTAGGAAGCTTGGAGCTGCTAAGCATGCTCCGCACCATATCCAACAATGTTCGGTTTCTTCTTTCTGCCACACCATTTTGATCTGGAGAACCGGGCATAGTATATTGGGCAACTATCCCATGTTCTTGAAGAAACTTGGCAAATGGACCAGGCGCTTGTCCATCTTCGGTGTATCTACCATAGTATTCACCTCCTCTATCAGATCTCACTATCTTTATTTGCTTACCACATTGTTTCTCTACTTCTGCCTTAAACACCTTAAAGGCATCTATAGCTTCATGTTTGTTATGAAGTAAGTAGAGATACATATATCGTGAGTAATCATCAATAAAAGTAATGAAATACTTTTGACCATACGCGTCTATGTCTGGACTACAAATATCTGTATGTATGATCTCTAATATGTCTGAACTCCTCTTGGCACCTTTCTTTGACATATTGGTCTGCTTTCCCTTTATGCAGTCCACACAAGTGTCAAAGTCAGTGAAATCTAGAGTACTAAGTACCCCATCATTCACTAGTCTCTTTATTCTCTCAATAGAGATATAACATAATCTTCGGTGCCACAACATAGAGGAATCTTCATTCATAACACATCTCTTAATGCCAGCATTATCTTGAACATGCATAGAAGTATAAGAAGTTTTGTCTTGTAAATTAATTTTGAAAAGACCATTTGACAATATACCATTTCCAATAAGTTCAGATCTATAAAACAAACTAAATATAGTGTCTGAAAAATTAAAGGAAAATCCTAATGGTACAAGCCTTGAAACTGAAATTAAATTCCTAGAAAAACTAGGAATATAAAATGTCTTTTCTAATTTTAAAACAAAACCACTAGATAAAACTAAATTGCATGTTCCGACAGCCTCTACATGTGAGCGCATCTTGTTGCCTGTATAGATGCACTGCTCACTTCCCACTGGCTTCCTTAGGCCTTGCAATCCCTGCAAGGAATTAGTGACATGGATTGAAGAACCAGAATCAATCCACCATGTGTTATGTTCAACGTCAACCATATTAGATTCATAACAGACAAGTGAGAATTGAGTACCTTTTTTGTCAAGCCATCTCTGATATTTAGGACAATCCTTCTTTATGTGCCCCTTCTTTTTACAAAAGAAGCACCTGGATTCCTTCTTAATATCAGCCTGAGCAGACAGTTTGCCTTTTCCCTTATTATTAGCTTGGCCCTTGTTCTTCCTTTGAGTTGCCAGATGCACACTCTCTCTCGTTTCCATAGCAAGCCTTCCTTTTTCCTGGACACACATGGTCATCAATTCATTGATTGACCACTTATCCTTATGTGTGTTGTAGGATATCTTAAAAGGTCCATATTAATATGGAAGAGTGTTGAGGATGTAGTGCACAAGGAAGGTTTCAGACATCTCAACCTCAAGTGTCTTCAGCTGAGCCGCTATATCTCTCATTTGCATGATGTGCTCACGCACACATGAATTCCAGTGAGCTTCATGGATGAAAATTTCATTATAAGAGTGCTAGCCAAGGCTTTGTCGGATGTAGCAAACTGCTCATCAATTGCCTTCATCAGAGCTCGCACGTTGTCATATTGCTCCAATGAACCACGTATGCTAGCTGAGATTTTCGTCTTAATGAACATTATGCAGAGGCGATTAGATCGCTCCCACTTTTCATAACGGTCCACGTCATCTGGTTGGCTGGTCTTCGTAATGGCAGGTGGTTCATCCTTATGGATAGCCAGGTCAATGTCCATGATTCCTAAATGAAGAAGGATTCTTTCCTTCCACACTTTATAGTTGTCTCCCTTAAGTTCGGGAATATCACACTGGAAATCAGAGTAACTCACAGTTTGCATAGCTGCATAATAAAACATACATGCTTATGTTACCAAATTGAGGCTACAATACTTTATGACATGCTTACCAATGTAAATCATGCATTAAAATATGAATCAAATGACATAAAAATTGCCTGTGGGCTAAATTTTTAACTCAAACAGATTCATATATCCTTATGATGATGCTATTAAAATTATATGCCCTTTTCTTAATTCCTGTGGGTAAATTAAGAAAGATAATTTGATACATCATCCTAACCAATCATATTAAATATAATAAAAATTCCTGTGGGATTAAATTTATCATATTACATATGATTAATCACAATTTAATGTCTTTTTACCATATGTGATTTAAACATCTTTCATAATTTTTGCATAATTAAAGATGCTATGGCTACTCTTTAATTATTCAAATATTAAGTACATATATCACAAGACATTTATTCTTAAATTTTTGCTCATAAAATAAATTGCGATTACCTTAAGCAATAAATAAATATGAATAAAGAACCATAATTTATGTACTAATTTCATTATGTATATATTAAAATTATACATTCAAAAATATAATTTAGCACATTATTGCACAAAATTAAATGTACTAAATCATTTAACTTAATATTGGATGCATAATTTTAAATCACAAATTATACATAATGAATACTATATGCACATAAATTTACAAAATTATATCCACACAATTATTGTATAATATTCATAACAAATACCAAAAAAATTATGAATATTCAAAATTATGAATTTTTCATAAATCATTCCATAATATGAAAAATTTCATAAAAATATTAAAATTGTGGATATTATGAAAATTTCATAAAAATTATAAAAACTGAAAATTTTATGAAATTTACCCCAAAACCATCATTTTATTAAACCTGGAAAAAATCAAAAATTTTTTTTTTAATTTTTGGGTTTTTTTTTTTAATTTCCTGCTCAGCCAAAACGGCGTCGTTTGGAGAGCCCCCCGGCGTAAACGACACGTCGTTTACAAGAGAGGCAGCCTGTCAACATACAAAACGACATGTCGTTTTGGTCATTAATGTCCAAACGACTTGTCGTTTTTTAACCGTGAAACGAGCTCCTGAGTGCTCAAAACGACATGTTGTTTTTATCGTCTGCAACCACGAATCCGGGTCTTCTTCACCCGAACGACCCGGTTTCAACCCGGTTTTGACCCGTTTCAGACCCGGCTGTAATTCTACCATTCGGACACGAATTTTGACGTTTCAAATTGCAGAATTCATAGAAATCTAATGTCTAAATGATTTATAATATTAGTTTCAATTAAGAAACGCTAAAAATCAAAACCCAAAAATAAAAAAAAGTTTTCCACCCGTGCGTCCAAAACACAAGAAATTTTCCAGTTTTTCATGCAAGCCAGAGGTCGTTTTACGGCTCTGATGCCAAATGTAAAACATATAAAATCAATTCAAGCATGCTATAAACTGTATGCATATCAAGAATTGAAAAAACGAAAACGGAAGCGTGGAAAAAATGTGTACCTCCAGCCATTGCCTCCTCTGTATAACTGTAATTGTGGTTGCCTTCTTGGTGCTTCCAAGCCCTCTCAAAAACTCAATTGATGGTGTTGGTTTCTGAAAAGAGTTTTCTGGACTTGGGGACCAAGTTTTCTTTTCACAGAAAATAAGAACGTGATTTTTTTGTTCTGATAAAATATATATCTATCTCTTCCTTCCATCAAGGAAACCATATATATATAGTAACAAAAAATTTCAGTTACCAAAATTGGTTTAATGGGAATAAATATGAGGTCATTTATGAATAACCGTTACACAATTAAATTGGTTTCAATTTTTGAAACCGTTATAATTAAATTAAAAGAAATAACGGTTACAGAATTTACAAAAAGGAATAAATGTTTGCTGAAAAGGCACAGACGCCTCTTTTAACTAATAAACGAATCAGGAATGACTGAGTTTCATATACAGAACCTATTCATTTACAGAAAGCGAGGTTACTGAAGGAACCAGTATGAAATCTGTCCGTCTTGTTGTGATCATCAAATTTATATAGTAGGAATCGTTCATTGTGCCTTAGATTTTTAATACTGTACGTATTAGTGAGGAATGCTTCTGAGATGTTTCCCATCATGATGCAGAGTTTCAATTAGAGAGAGATAATCAAACATTATTAACTAAATATAAATTAAAGCTCGAGTACTAAAATGATACTAGCAGGGGATTATTTCTAAATTTCCCGAATTTCAATAATATTAAATTGATCTTTTAATGCGATGTGAAATCAAAGAATGCCTCCAATGATAGATATATATTCATGTAAACATGATTTTTTGATCTTATATATCTTAAACTTTGCGCATGAATATAAATTAGCAAGTGATTATCTCCAAAAATGATAAACTATTTAGCGAACATGAGGATATATAACAAAGGAATAAACGACGAATTTTTCCTTCTTGTACACTTGCCTCACTTTTACATCTAGGTCATGGCAATAAGACACACCCGTCAATTTCTACTATGCTATTTATCGTGGCCGAAGATTCTATAGTGAATTAGAAACAAAAATTGAGGTTAAAGTCTACTCTAAAATCAATTTAAGTTCAAATGTCACATAAAACAATCCAAAATCCAACAAACCTAATCAAAATTTTAATAAAAGTGATAAGTTAGTTTTAGGCTAATTAATTAGATGATTCTTACTTAATATTTTTGTTAGTTTTGAGCGATTTATAAGAATTTAAGAGTGTTTTATGTTCTTTTATAGGTTTTGAAGGAAAACGACGCATAATGGCAAAGTGCAGGGCAAAACAGACCAAAAATTGAGCAAAAGTGGACTCGGGATGAAATGGAGCCTAGACGTCAACTATTGAGCGCCTAGGCGCTGCTACAGATGAAGTTCACACAAAAAACCCGAGAGCATAGCGCCTAGGCGTCACAATTTGGGCGCCTAGGCGCCATTTGGGAGGCCAGTATAGCGCCTAGGCGCTACAATCCTGGCGCCTAGGCGCTACTTTGAAGCCTAGGCGCCGTATTCATGGCGCCTAGGCGCCAGTTCAGAAAAGCTTCCACGGGCAAGTATAGCGCCTAGGCGCTACAATAATCGAGCCTAGGCGCCGTAATGAAGCCTAGGCGCTACAATAATCGAGCCTAGGCGCCGTAATGAAGCCTAGGCGCCAGAAAATCGAGCCTAGGCGCCATTGCGATCCCAATTCAAATTCTAGTGTAATTTCGTTCCAAAATTGCCCTTTTAAACCCTAGCCTATAAATAGAACATTATGAAGGATTGGAGCACAAATTCTAAGAGGGAAAAACTACAGACAAGAGGGAAGAACTCATTGCTTTGGAGAAGAAGAACGGTGCAACCCGGAGACGGAAACCATCTTCGCATCCAAATAGAGTTCTTTTCTTTCACTCATCATGTTTAAGAGATTATTTAGGATTGTTTTTAGTTTCATTAGGAACTAATTTTCTCTATTCTAGGGCTACGATGTAGCCGGATTATGAATGTTCACTTTTGTTTAATTTAATTCAATTCGATGTTTATTCATTATCTATGTTGAGTATTTAATCTAATCTTAATGCTTGTAAAAGTTTGCGCACCTTTTGCATGATTTGTGATTTAATTTGAGGCTGAGAAGCGATAATTAAATTAGACCATGATTGAATGCCATGAGATCATCATAGGATAGAGATATCTATGAGACTTGTGTAACACTATGAATTTCTTATTCTTAATGAATCTTGGTAAGTTTAGAGTTTCCACAGAGATGTAGGAAATTTGCTAACTAGGATAAATTATTAATACTTGAGAAAGATTAATGACTACCTAAGAGAATTTCGTTATCGGCATAGGAGTAAACATCAGTTGATTAAGTTAGATAATTTGAATAGGATTAATTTAGGTAAAATCGGATGCCCTAGTCTTTTATTGTTTAGATTTTCATTTATATTTTTTTTTGTTTTGTTATTTTTCTATTTTATATTTGATTGTTCAAATAATTGTAGGGTTAACCAATTTCGGTACTTAGCTAGATTAACGCAATCCTCGTGGGAACGATACTTTACTTACTCTTTATTACTTGTTAACGATACGTGCACTTGCGTTAGAAAATCCACAACAAAAAGCCTCATGTCACACCAAAGAATAATAATAAATCTATTTAATAACAAAAAAAAAAACATTTTCTTCAAACATTTTTATATTTGGGGAGTGCTTCTCCCATCCCCCTGACTCTGACTTAGAGATAAGAAATCCTCATTGTCGTCCAAGCCCCTTGTAATGTCAAACAAAATTAGAAATATTCCCTTCCCAATTTGGAGCATACGGAAAAAGTCATCTTAAAGACAATTTTTCTAGGCTCTAGATCTTATTTATGTAGGAAAAGTACAATTTTATTGGGAAATGAACATATATGATCCTTTTGGTTCGTAGATTAAAATTTAAATTTTTGTGAAAAAAAAATATTGTATTAAACATGTTTGAATTGTTGTTGCAGTAAGGAAACAATTGATATAAAAATTTTGTCAGTAAAATTGTTGTCGGGAAAAATTTCTTTTTAGTGGTGAGTACACAACTTTTTTACATGCACTCCGCGACAGATTCATACCCATTTAGGTATATGACTTTATTTTGTTTAAAGATTTAATGGAGGGTTAAGGGAAAGGAAGGAAAGGGGAAAGAAGGAAAGGGTACGAGGGAAAGTATGGGTGGGAAGAGGTGAATCTTTTATGTGGTTGGGATAATTGTCTTAGGGAAGGGAATGAGTTAGTTAACAATCCATAGGACCCAACAATTTTGGATCCTCCCATATTTAGATGGAAAGAAGAGGAAGCATGATGCTATGACAAGAAACTTACAATTTGTCCCTTTATGTTCTTATGGATCTTAAAAATTATTTTAACTTAACTTTTTCAAACTCTTTTTTTTATTATTGTTTTAATCTAATGTCTTTATCTATTTAAGTTTTTCTTAAAAGATTATTATATCTTTATCCGTCTACAACACCATCAGAGGAAGCTACACGCGCCGACCAAAGTAGCGGAGAAACCCATTTCTTTCCGACGAGATATCTTCGCCATCTGATGTTTGATTGACGTGATTCTTGTTCCTACATGACCACCACGACGAGAGGAACAAAACCCACCCATGGTTATACCTCAACCATCACCGGAGAGCTCCGTCCATCTACCACCATCGTGCGCCGCCGTAGAGCCTGTCGAATTTGCAATTCTGGCCACCATTGAGGTCAATTGACCTTACCACTATGCTCAGAGGATCAAGGAGAGTGAATTCCTTCAATCAATTTCATCGAAAGAGGTCGCCTCGCTGGACTTCCATGAATGCCGCCAGCTACCACCGTGGATGGTTGTGTTTTCTTCAAATCCGGCGGCTTCAGCTCAAATTGATGAGGGGGAAACACTTAGTGGATGATAGGTAGCAAAAGTCTTTAGCCAATTTCAGGCCAAAACCACCAGAGCACGGCCGCCCAAGCTACCATGCTTGGCCAAGATTGTGGAGCCCAACCTCCTATATTAGAGGCAGAATTAGGTGAAATTGACACCACCATTAGACTTAAAAGGGTCAATTTAGGGGGATTAAGCCCGAGCCCAGCCACCAACGAAGTCTAGTCGACGCCGGTCAACGGTGACTTGAGGTTTTAGTGATTTGGACCTCCGATCGATGATCCAAGATAGCCTCATGACTAGTTTCGATACTCTGAACGCTATGGTGTCCTTTGTTTGAGCTAATTTCACTCTGATAAAAATCATCTGATATTGACTGTACGTAGATCGAGGCAACTCAAACGGTAGTAACGGAGTCCAAAATGACATTTTCAATAATGCATGATCTCAAGGAAGCATTCCTAGCCATTCGTGGTCACTCAAAGAGCACTACAAAGGATGCCTCACAGACTGTAGATGCAGCGAGATGCAACTGGATCTGCTTAGCTTAGAGTCCAGATAAGTAGGAGTCTCACCTATAGTATGAACAATTTTAAATAAATTGTTTTATACGTTTTTGTAAAAATAACGAAATGGATGAATAATGATATGTTATGCCATAATTTGTGATGTTATGTATTGTTATTAACAATGAGATGTATTGACATGCCATGTTTACAATTTATTAAGATCAAGATATGCCATGTCATGCACTGGTATGACTATGATAAGTGATGAATGCATGATTAATTTATAATGCATACTTACCTTTAAGTTATTCATGTTAACGATGTATGAAGTATAATATATGTAATGTGATGCTATGTAGTGATAAGTCATACTGCATATATACAATAAGACAAGTGAAAGTGATAAGAAGCATTGTACCAGCCTCTTTGTCGTGAGGTACTCAAAGTAAAGATAAAGTTATGACCTTGGTGTTCGATGGTCTCAAGTCTTCTACAAGGGAAGCATCCCAAGTCTTCCACAAGGGAAGCATCATGTTTATGTTCTCATGATTCATAATGTTGGTACAACACAAAAGTTTATAAGATAAGGAAAGTTAAGTAACAAGACAAGTTATAGTTTAAGTAAGTAAGCATAAAACAAGTTGATAAGCCAGCATAAATTGTTCATGCATATTTTATTTAAAATGATTTTTAATAATGCTTTGCGAGACTGACTTCCTACTTGTTGAGCAAATGCTCATTTAAGTATGTTTATGCTATAGGTAAGAAAACTTGTCAGCGACATTTGATGGGCAATGGTAAGCGACAAACAAATGATGGAGAATGGTATGGATACCACTATGGTATGTTATCGTTACCGAAAGAAAATGTTATTTTTCCACTATTTGATATAGTGCTATCAAAATTCAAGAAAGTCGAAGTTTTAAGATATGCTTTCAAAGTTTAAGATATATTTACAAAATGTTTATATAACTATAAAATTAAATTTTAAGTTACGATTTAGTTAAATGTTTCCTATTAAGTTTTAAGAAACAATTTAAAAAGGGTTTTAAAGGCAAGTATTGAGCGAAAATAGAGATTGTGGTTACGCAACCTTGGTCTAGAGAATTTTAAGTCTTAAAATGCTGCAATAGATAATGCAACAAATGCATTCAATTTTCAAGTAATTGAATTATATGAGTTTTACGTTAAGTCGAGAAATGAATTTTACGAATATGTTTTGTGAATTTATTATCATGAAAGTTTAGACGATTATGTTTTAAGAAATATTGTAAAAGTAATAGTTTTTAAATGATTATCCTTATGTTTAAAGGAAAAGTTTCAAAAAAATTGTTATGGTTATGTTTTGAGAAATTAATGTTATTATGTTAGTTTTACAAAATTAAGTTTTGAGAAATAATTAATATTTCTTTCAAGATTATATGTTACGAATTCTTTATCATCAAGAATTTATTTCATTTGGAAAAAAAAATTATTCCATAATTTTCAGTACTTTATGTTTAAGTTTGTTGAAATTACGATTATATTTAAGTTAAGTAATAGCCACGTAGGCAGGTCGTCACAGAAACATACTATTTTTAAAGAGTATAAGGACATAATTGATCACAAGTCTTACAGGTTCAGGTTGGAACTAGGCAAACGTATGTTGTTTAAAGGTACTTTAGCCTTTTTAGCTAGAGAAAATTGTATGAATTGAAGGACGGAAAAAAGAAAAAAAACAGTTATAATGCCTCTTTACAGACGTCGCAAGAATCTTTAAATTTCATCGTTATCTCTTAATTATTTAATAGTAAGACCAGAACATGTAAGTATTATCTAATTATTTACCCACGAATTTTGCTGCGTTTTTTTAACTAATTCAGTGTATCCTCATGCAAACATATAAAATAAAAACTTTACTTTAAAACAATTAATTTATTTCTAAATATATACTACTATGATTTCACATGATCGCAACTTTCAACTAAAAATATTTCTTAAACATGGTTAATGGTGTTTTTGATAGGTTTAGGTAAGTTTTAGAGTGATGTGGAACTTGTAAAAGTGAGAGATATGATGAAAAAAATTTCATAAACTCAGGTGTTATGGTAATTTTTATAAGGAAGATGACGTTATAGTGCCGTCATTTTTTCTATTTTCTGTTGTTGTCTACTATTCATAGCTACAGATGTTGTTTTATACTATTCATGCTATAGTGCCATTTTTTTTGAAACCAAAACTCTTAAAATAGTTTCTAAAAATAAAAAATAAAAATCAACATGCTACATCTAAGTAAATAAAATTCAAGTAATTCATGAAAAATAGACACTTTATGAACAAATCACTATAATCATACACTAGACGCTTTATGTCGTTGAAACTTCTTTGGACCATTGACTGCAACAAAAATCATTACTTCATAATACGGTTTATAATAATAAATATCAAATTAAAAATATAACACAAAATATGCTTCTAAATCATAATTATTATTCATATTGTAGAATAAAGTTGTTAAATTTTATGCTCCATTCGTTAAAGAAAACGGCGGGTGTTACAACAGTAATAGTAACAAAAGAGTGACATACCACCGAATTTACTCTTATTTTTTACTCATCTACCAGCGACCCCAAAAGACCCAAATTAAATGGGGCCTTCGAGTATTAGTGCCAAGTCAATACCCTTTGGAAGAATCGGTTCGTCGATTGAGATCCTAATTGCCCATAGAAATTTGTGAGAATGGTCCTCCCTTTTCCCAACAGGAAGACCACAGCATATAGCACCATATATACATATGTTTGTGTATATATTTACATACAAACAACTCTTTTTTAATATTGGGATGAAAGGACAGGGAGTTTTCTTTTAGAAAAATTCTTTTTACCTCATAGAGTTATAATCCTGCTAATTATAACACTGTAGGTCCTAGTCTAGAATATGATATATTTTAAAATAGGTCCAACTATTTTGTTTTAGTAGCAGGGTTATAATCTTATAGGATTGAATAGGATTTCTCATCTTAATTTTCATATTTCAAGAAAGAATTACATAGATAAATTGGATTGGACACGCTTGCCTCTAGTATGTTGTGAGCAAGGATAAAAATATTAGTATCAGTAGAAATATTTGTACTTCAATTTTATAAAAATTTTGAGAAAAATATCAAGTCGGTGAAAATTTTGACAAAAATTATAAAAATTTTATATTAAATACATCTTTAATACTTTAAGATACAAGAAGCATTAAAAAATAACATAAATAAACATAATTATCATAATAAACTCCATACATATTAGATTTATCAATACCAAAAGGAAGTTCTGTGAGGCCCAAACATGGATGGCATTCCTTCTTGATTCAAACAATATTGATGTCATGGCATGTTATTTGAGTAGTATTGAATATAGTTACGAATATGCTACATGTAGGTTTATTGAATTCTTTCTACTGTATTTTTCATGAATAAGAAACTGTGAATTCTCCTAATTGTTTGTGGTGGTATGCTTGTAAGAGGATAATGAAAAATTTCATAACCATCATAGTTTCCAAAGTCCTGATTGTATAGATAATAATAAGCATAGGAAGTCTCATCGGCAGAACTGCTATAATTGGATCTTAAATTCATTGGTTGTAAACTCGTAAAAATATTATCTTCATTCGATGTTAGCATTCTTAATGTGTATAGGATAAATATTCACCCATTCAATGTATAAAATACTAATAGATTATTTAAAAGAAAAAAATATATTAAATTTTGTACTTTTTAACATCATGGAAATTTAGTCAAAATTTTGCACAATATGTATTGAGCACTATAAATTTTTCGATATCGATATTTTTACCAATATTTATCGATATTACCGATATTTTTTTTTTGATTTTGTCGAAATCGATATTACAGTGAAAAGATATTTCGATACCTCAAAATTTTTAAAATTTACACTAAAATTTTTTAAATTTCGTCCATATTTGACGTCCTTAACTAAAATTCTTTCTTGAAATAGGAAATTGGGACCGACATCCTTTTCTTTTATTAATTAATACTTATATAGTGCAATTTGCTCTCTGCTTGCTTCATCAATCATATGACAAGCTTTCTTTTTCTTCTATCTCTTTAATAATTATTCATATATAAATGTCAATTGAAGAATAGCTTCTCCGATCTAAGTTGTTATTTCACTTGACTTCGACCATAGCCCAGCCATTTATTTTTATATCATCAGGATATCCGCCAAACAGGATGTCATCTTCCCACCCCCCACCCAAAAAAAAAGGGGGACAAAAAAGGCAGCAGCTATAAGTAAATGTCGCCTCCTTAATAATTTTAAGTCTAATCCAAACAAAAAAATGAGAGGATATTTCCACTTGGTAACAGTCCTTAATGCAAAATGTGGGCACGTCGGTTTAGGTAATTATTGGTCGCTTTTTGACTTGCTATGATCCTAAAGTTGTTTGTTTGTGGTATTTAGTTAACTTGCATTTTAAGTCTAAATAATCTTTTAGATAAATGTGTATTTTTTTTTAAATTGTTGTGGATTTTCTAACGCAAGTGCACGTATCGTTAACAAGTAATAAAGTGAGAGTAAAGATCGTTTCCTCGAGGACTAACTGTCACTAAGTACTAAATTACTTTAACTCTAATTCTATTTGAACAACTGAAATATGAGAAACAATGGGATGATGAAATTAAAAACGTAAGACAAACTAAATGAATGAAAATTGAGAAATTGCAACTTTGACATATGAGAATTCAATATATTAAGACTTCTAGGGTTTTCGACTCATTGGATTAATCATATATACTTTTATCTAATTTAATCAATTGACATTTATTCCTATATCGATAACGAATTTCTCTTAGGTAGTCATTAATCTTTCTCAAGCATTAATAATTTATCCCAGTTAGTAAATTTCCTACATCTCTGTGGAAACTCTAAACTTACCAAGATTCATTAAGAACAAGAAATTCATAGTGTTACACAAGTCTCATAGATATCTCTATCCTATGATGATCTCATGGCATTCAATCATGGTCTAATTTAATTATCGCTTCTCAGCCTCAAATTAAATTACAAATCATGCAAAAGGTGCGCAAACTTTTACAAGCCTTAAGATTAGATTAAACACTCAACATAGATACTGAATAAATATCGAATTGAATTAGATTAAATAAAAGTGACATTCATAATCAGGCTACAGTGTAGCCCTAGAATAGAGAAAATTAGTTCCTAATGAAACTAAAAGCAATCCTAAATAATCTCTTAAACATGATGAGTGAAAGAAAAGAACTCTATTTGGATGCGAAGATGGTTTTTGTCTTTGGGTTGCACCGTTCTTCTTCTCCAAAGCAGTGAGTTCCCCCTCTTGTTTGTAGTTTTCCTTTGTTAGAATCGTACTCCAACCCTTCATAATGTTCTATTTATAGGCTAGGGTTTAAAATGACAATTTTAGAACGAAATTATACTAGAATTTGAATTAGGATCGCAATGGCGCCTAGGCTCGATTTTCTGGCGCCTAGGCTTCATTACGGCGCCTAGGCGCCATGATTGTAGCGCCTAGGCGCTATACTTGCCCGTGGATGCTTTTCTGAACTGGCGCCTAGGCGCCATGAATACGGCACCTAGGCTTCAAAGTAGCGCCTAGGCACTAGGAGTATAGCTCCTATGCACTATGCTGGCCTCCTAAATGGCTCCTAGGGGCCCAAATTGTGACGCCTAGGCGCTATGCTCTCGGGTTTTTTGTGTGAAACTTCATCTGTAGCAGCGCCTAGGCACCCAATAGTTGGCGTCTAGGCTCCATTTCATCCCGAGTCCACTTTTGCTCAATTTTTGGTCTGCTTTGCCCTGCGCTTTGCCATTATGCATCATTTTCCTTCAAAACCTATAAAAGAACATAAAACACTATTAAATTCTTATAAATCGCTCAAAACTAACAAAAATATTAAGTGAGAATCATCTAATTAATTAGCCTAAAACTAACTTATCAAATACCCCAAAACTTAAGATTTTGCTAGTCCTCGAGCAAAAGACACAAAAAAAAAGAACAAAGAACAAAGAACAAAGAATGAGACAAAAAGATGAGACTGACACTAACACACAATATAGTTTGAGCATTAATTTAATTTTTGGTCATACTTGGCCTCAAAGATTACATAAACTTCATGACTCAAAGGAAACTCTAACCCTTGTGATCATGTAAAAAAAAATCAATTTAAATCTTAGGTTTACCATACTCATAATTCCTTGAGTATGTGTGTGATGCTTGTAGCACTTATGTACCTACACTCGGATTAGTTTATGTCAACAAGCTTATTTTGAAAGATCTCTAGATTAGTGAAATGTATGAACTCCATAGGCCTATTTTTCAAACCCACTCTCCACTAATGTAGACTATCGCATCATCAAAGATCATTAGGACTTTATTCGGCTTGTAATGTGTGGCTAAGGTAAAAAGGTGAGATAAAGGATATAATGTAGCTCAAAATTCACCCATAAACACACAATTTGTCTCAGGACCTTATGAGAACATCATTTTTTCTTTCTTTCTAAGTACACCCCCAAACTTATGTTGCACTCCCTTTGTTATTCACATTTATTTGACGTGTGTATTATTTTTTTCTTTTTCTTTTTCTTTTCTTTTTTTTTTCTTTTTCTTTTTTTTCTTTTTTTTTGTGTTTTTTTTTTGACAATGAATAAACATGAATACATAATCCCTTGATAACAATACTCAAAACTCCACCCATGATTGAATGATAGGAAAACATATTTCCTCGATAAGTTCTTCAAAACTCCACCCATCCTCCCATAATGCCTACTACCTTCAAATAATTTCCTGGACAAACTAATCATGCTTATGAGTGAGGGACTAAGTAGGATAAAATTATTCAAATGCTAGGTTGATTATGTGGGTAACAAAGAAAATGGTTAATAAGGCTCAACGAGGTAACTAGTGATTAAATGATGTCAATGGTAGGCTTGAAAAGCTCAAACGGTCCAAAAATAGCCTAAATCATGTCCTTAATGATGTGTAGCCTAGGATTTCGCCTCGAGTGGTTATCAAATAGGTTCTAGCGTTCATTTGAGATTAAAAATATCACTTAATCAACATAAAAGTCCTCTAAGTGTAGAATATTTAGGTGATCAAGGCGTGGGTGCTCAAAGAATTACAGCATGGCAAAAAAAATCACAAGAAAAACAAGGATAGACCAACAAAAATTACTATCCCCTAAAAGCCATATTCAATTTCAACCATCGTCTTATCACTGGCCTCCTATGATTCAAGTTAAACAGTGCTTAAATGACACAACTTTACTATCCTAATTACTATCAAATGCAAAGAAAGAAAGAAAGAAAAACTAAACTAAAACCTAATTAAATCATAATGACTAATTGACACAAAAAAAATAAAAAAAATAAAGCAACACACCACCCCCAAACTTGAACAATATATTGTCCTCAATGTAAAAAGAAAACAAAAATAAGAAAGGAAAGAACACTCCCTAAACTGAAGGTTGCGGTAGCCTATTCCTCCTCATCCTCATTCTCTTCATTATCTTCATTGAAAGCAGAGACTGTGGGAAAATTGTCCAAGTTCATGTTCAGATGCATGGCCATGTGGTTCATCATCTGTGCCAGGTTGCCGATATGGTTTCAGTTTTTGATTTTTTTTTTTTTTTTTTAGCAAGCTGAGCACCTTGATGTCCCCCGAAAACCTGGAATCACCACAAACAAGACTTACATCATGATTAAGTAGCAAAAAGACTAAAACTAAAAGAAACAACTAATAAACTAAATAATATTATGAAAACTAAAATTGAAAAGGATAGAGAGCTTGGGTTGCCTCCCAAGAAGCGCTTGTTTTATAGTCATCAGCCTGACTCTCAAAGAAGCGCTTGTCAAAGAGCGGCTTTTGCCCATAGTTAGTGTCAAACGGCACTACATATGGGTCTTGGTTATAGATGCCCTCAAGCTTGGCAAGATTTAGAAGTGATTCGCACGTTGCACCAACAACAAACGTCTTTAAATGATGTGCTTTTGATGGGAACTTCATTATTGGCTCGAGCTTGAACATGGTGAGATGTGATGGTTGTGATGTCCATGGCCAACATGAATTAGTTGGTGATCTATATGTTGGAACTATTGATGAGCTCAAATCAACAGTTTTATGCGCTTCTATATCCTCCAACGACCCTCGCGGCTTCTCCTCATGTAGGAATTCCTCTAATGACCCTTCTATTTGCTCTTCCTTTTCCTTTTGGCTATCCATTAGCATGCTTGTGATTTGGTCTTCATAAAAGTCAAAGTTTTGGATAGACTCCTCTTGATTTAGCAAGTGTACATCGTTGTTGATTGAGCAAGATCCCATCTCAGCAAATGGTTGAGCTAACACAACTTCAAAGGGTTCTTGTTCTTCATCTTGAGGTTCTATTTCCTCTGGAGGCTTAAATTTCTGAGGTTTCACATAATCGTCATCAAACAAAGCCACATCCTTTATCATTTCATGGTCACTACAAGGATTTAATGTTGCAACTTCCTCCTCTAGATGACTATCTAAAATTGTGCTCTTTAAACGGATTTGTTTATCAAGACATCGCCTAGAGTTGGAGACTTCATGACTTCCCTCAAGAGTGGCCTTTAGACTATCCAAAGCAACTTCCAAAGGTGTATTCTCTTCTTGATATTGTCTATAGGATTGTTCCATCATGTTGGGATGGATATTCCATAAAAGTTTTGGTGCCTCTCCCAATAGAAATTATGCATTGAAGAATTCAAATGCCAATGATGATTAAAGGCTGCATATCCTCCAATAAGTAGTAAGCTTCATCAACAGTTCTTGAAAAGAAAGAATGACCGTCAGAAACTACGCCTTTTTCCACCCAATCTCTAGCTTCAAAATGCAATCCTTCAATAAAAATTTGGAGAAGTGCCCACTTTGGCAAGTTGTGATGTGGATACCGCTCAAGCATATCTTTAAATCGCTCCCAAGCTGCATAAAATGGTTCCATATGTTGTTGGGCAAAACTTATAAGGATATTCTGATGAAACATCATGAAGTTCCTTGGAAAGCAAATGACTTAAAGAAAAAATTAGAACAAATAAAAACGAAATGAAACGAATAAAAAAAATATTCAAAGTAATCTTAGAGCTAATTGGTATCGATATTAACTAAATTAAACAACAATCCCCAACAACGGCGCCAAAAACTTGTTGTGGATTTTCTAACACAAGTGCACGTATCGTTAACAAGTAATAAAGTAAGAGTAAAGATCGTTTCCTCAAGGACTAACTGTCACTAACTACCAAATTACTTTAACTCTAATTCTATTTGAACAACTGAAATATGGGAAACAATGGAATGATGAAATTAAAAACGTAAGACAAACTAAATGAATAAAAATTGAGAAATTGCAACTTTGACAGATAAGAATTCAATATATTAACACTTCTAGGGTTTTCAACTCACCGGATTAATCATATCTACTTTTATGTAATTTAATTAATTGACATTTATTCATATGTCGATAACAAATTTCTCTTAGGTAGTTATTAATCTTTCTTAAGCATTAATAATTTATCCCAGTTAGCAAATTTTCTACATCTCTGTGGAAACTCTAAACTTACCAAGATTCATTAAGAACTAGAAATTCATAGTGTTACACAAGTCTCATAGATATCTCTATCCTATGATGATCTCATGGTATTCAATCATGGTCTAATTTAATTATTACTTCTCAGCCTCAAATTAAATCACAAATCATGCAAAAGGCACGCAAACTTTTACAAGCATTAAGATTAGATTAAACACTCAACATAGATACTGAATAAACATCGAATTGAATTAGATTAAATAAAAGTGACATTCATAATCAGGCTACATTGTAGCCCTAGAATAGAGAAAATTAGTTCCTAATGAAACTAAAAACAATTCTAAATAATCTCTTAAACATGATGAGTGAAAGAAAAGAACTCTATCTAGATGCGAAGATGGTTTTCGTCTCTAGGTTGCACCGTTCTTCTTCTCCAAAACAGTGAGTTCCCCCCTCTTGTTTGTAGTTTTCCTTTGTTAGAATATTCGTGCTCCAACCATTCATAATGTTCTATTTTTAGACTAGGGTTTAAAATGGTAATTTTGAAACGAAATTACACTAGAATTTGAATTGGGATCGCAATGGCGTGTAGGCTCGATTTTCTGGCGCCTAGGCGCCATGATTGTAGCGCCTAGACGCTATACTTGCCTGTGGAAGCTTTTCTAAACTGGCGCCTAGGCGCCATGAATACGACACCTAGGCTTCGAAGTAGCGCCTAGGCTCTAGGATTATAGCGCCTAGGCGCTATGCTGGCCTCCTAAATGGCGCCTAGGTGCCCAAATTGTGGTGCCTAGGCGCTATGCTCTCGGGTTTTTTTATGTGAAACTTTATCTGTAGCAGCGCCTAGGAGCCCAATAGTTAGCGTTTAGGCTCCATTTCATCCCGAGTCTACTTTTGCTCAATTTTCGGTCTGCTTGGCCCTGCGCTTTGCCATTATGCATCGTTTTCCTTTAAAACCTATAAAAGAACATAACACACTATTAAATTCTTATAAATCGCTCAAAACTAACAAAAATATTAAGTGAGAATCATCTAATTAATTAGCCTAAAACTAACTTATCAAAAATTTAAATCAAATCAATCCGTTGAATTAAAATTTTTTGAGTTCTATTGCTTTTAAAATTTTTTAGACTCAGATCAATTTACTACAATAAAATTTCATATTTTCTCCTCTATATGTGTAAAAAATATCATAACTTTTTCATTTGATATTCGATTGTGACGATTCTTATTTCATTATGTTCATAATAAATAGAAGAATAAATCAAGATCCATATTGTATATTTTTAAATATCATCAACATTAAGATTTTTTTAGATTTTTTAATTAATCAAAAACTTTGTCCACTACCTATCAAACATAAATTCTAATCTTATTCATATTCAGATTAGTACTTTAAATGCGTATCTAAACGTCAATTCAAATAAGAATTTAAATCATATAACTCAAATCAAAATAATCCAAATCAAAACAATTTAAATTCATTTATCAAAAAATTTAAGGTTTTAAATAGTTTTTACCAAACTCATGCATTACACCACAAATGTTTTTCAGGTTTTAAAATAAAAATACCCTTTTAATTTTATAAAACAGTTAAAAGCATCCCTTTTTGTGACACCCGTTATTCTCCTAACGGGTATTGAGGTAATTAAATTAATTTTTAATGTATAAAAAAATTGCTACATTTAAATTTATTTTATAATATTTATTTTTATCTATTTTTAAATTTTCTAAAATTCTCCTATATTTATTTAGTATGATTACTAAAAAGTCTTAGAACTTCTAATAAATCTCAAAAATGTCATATTGGTATTATGTGTGTTAAAGTCTTTAGATGAGACATAAGGATATCTTTTCCAACTACTCTTGACCCTCATTTTCTTTATTTCCTCCGTGACATGCTTCAACATGTCTCCTCTATAATTGTTTCTATCACTTCTTTTCAAAGACTTCATCTTTTCTTCCTTTCTCTTCCACGGTTCCCACACTCTTCTTCTCATTTCTTTGCTGAAGCAAAATACTTAGAGAACTTCTTCAAGGCAGCCATAAAAATCAGCCACCATCACCTCCATTTGAGCAAGAATTTCAGTCATACCGAAGTAAAGGAACCTGTTTTAAAGCCATTTCAAGCTTCCAACTAACCATAATCCGAGGTTAGAATCTTATGAACAAATTTAGTCTTTCATTTATAAATTTTCTTTTATACTAAAGGATTATTCAAATTTGCGTTCTTAAACCTAAGTATATGTTTGTTGCTATTTTGGAGCATATGTATGAAGTCTAAGTGTATATGCCCTAGACAGAAAATTTATATTGTTAAACTTTGTAATACCTCTATGGGCAGTGGTTATTTCTTGAAATTCTAAGATTAAATTAAAATGAATTTTATGAATTGGTTTGCATATTTGAAAAGTAGCATCCTAGGCTTTCTAACGAGCTATCATAAACCTAAATCGGAGTTGTATTTTATTTTCTAAGAATTATTCAATTTTTGTATTGGAAACTAGTAAATCTGCCAGTTTGTTATGGTATACCAGCTGCTAACCTGAACCAAGAACCCATCTTTGCTCACCACCTAATTCTTTAATGTCTTGCAACCTTTCCAATATTATCCTAAGTGATTGATGAATCTTATTAGGGACTAAAACATATAGATTACTTGTTCACATTTTATATTGTGTTAAGACAAAAATTGTTTACTGTGGTATTCAAAAGAGATTTATATAAAAGCTTTAATGGCATACTAGTAAGATAGGTTTACACATGATTTATTTATGAATGTAGTTGTATGTTTTGCTTTAGTTTTAATTGTCCTTATGCACGCCTTAGGATCAAGGGAGTATGGAGCTAACGTTAACTGATTCCAGGATTAAAAGATTGTTGATAAGCTTGAAAGGTAGGGATTCTATTACTCATCTTTTGTGATGTTTTTATAGAATTAAAATTGATTGTTTTGCCGCAATATATATATATATCTATGTTGAACTGATATTATATGAGTATCACATATGAAACTATGACATGGACTCGTCTTGTATTGTACGGCGAGGAACATAATGAATTGACACATGTTATAAATTGAGAAGCATGGTTAGGAAAACTAACTCTATTGATAATGATTCAATATAGAAAAATTGTGAGACATGAAGAGGGCGACGGTTACGTCCTTGGGCATGAATACCCTAAAAGGTAAAATAGGGGGAAGGCGATGACGCTTCCTTGGGTTGAAAGTCCCAGAACACACTGTACAGGAATCGACTTGGTGAGGACTCGGGGCTTGATGTCCCCTCACCGGAACACCCTTGGAATGTTTATAGGGTGATCAAGTGCGCCCATTTGGGTTTCGATGAGTTGAGTGATACTCAATTTAACATGGATACCTAGGAACAATGATGATTGGTAATATTTGTATAAATGTGTAATTATGACACTTGGTAATGATTAACTACGGTATCCATAAGATGTGATCATAATAAACCTTATAATCTGGAATATGATGTAACCTACTAACCATGCAGATTTTAATGTGGTAATGATAGAGGTGAGTAATGGTTTTCTCTACTGAGCATAGTGTTGCTCATACCCTTATGTTTATATCTTTTCAGGACTCACTAAGTGTGAGGTGGCTACGAGAAATATAGTTGAGGAAGTGATGTAGCTATATTACATTGGGACTGCTTCAATTGTTGAGAATGTTCTTCATGATAATGTAAGCATCAATTGTTACTTTCTGTGACTGTATTACAATGTGTTGAGGGTTAAAATGATGATGACAACAGTTTATATTATTAAATTTAAGGTGCTACATTTAAAACTGTGGTTTATTTATCGTTTATATTTTATTCTTGAGTTGAGAGTTTTCATTTAAGTCCCGGGCAAATTTTATTTTTAAGGTTTTACTTTTATTATTTATTTTTATTTTATCTCATTAAAAACTGTTAACCCCCATATAGGGGCGTTACACTTTTAAGTACTTTTTAAATATTAATTATTCAAAAAATTAAACAAAAAAAATTAAAACTAATAAATTTTGAAAAAAATCCAATAATTTTTATCAATAAATTATTATTGAGAAACTATTATTTTTGAAAAAAAAAAGCCTGTTATTTTTCTCACCCCCTCAATAAGCAAATTCACTCAACCGACCAAACATACCTCCATCTATGGCCAATCTACTACAACGTCCAATCTTACTCTTTGTATCTAGTTTCCATCACTCTTGCCCCTCAATACTCGAATTCATTTGACCAAAGGCACCTCCACTTAAGATCAATCTGTGACGTCCAATCATACTTCTCGCATCTATTTTTTGTTTAAGAGTTTAAATTTATTTAATTTTTGAAATAGTTTTTATAAATTTTTTTATAAATCTATTTGTAATTTATTTTTTTGAAGGGTATTTACAATTTATTTTTAAGTAGCTAATTTTTAAACAGTACACAAATTCTTAATTTGATTGGTCAAATGAATGTTTTAAATCTTTTAAAAGAATATTCTTTATTGGTTTAAATACAAAAAAATTTCTAGTATTTTGAATAACCTTCTAGAATTTTCTCCCAACAATTAAGGGGCATGATTTATTTGACTTTTGCAGCTAAATAATACTATATATTAACCCAATTCCCCAGAAAAGGGTAATCAATTCAAGACCAACAAAAAAGTCTTCCAAAAAAAAAAAAAGAAAAAGGCCAAAAACTTGTACATTTCGGCGGTTTGGCCATCTTCTTTTGCCTCTCTCCTCCCCTCCCCTCTATAAAACCGAATACACACACATGCATCTCTCCATAAGCACAGCCCATCTCACCACCTCATTTCCAAAGCCAAAAACAGAGCCATCCATAGCCTGCCATTACCTATATTCTCCGCATCCACATTTGCCATTGAAAATGGGTTCCATTTCCATTCTAAAAAAGCCTCACGCAGTTTGCATGCCTTTCCCAGCTCAGGGCCACATAAACCCCATGCTCAAACTCGCCATGCTCCTCCATTTTAAGGGCTTCCACATCACCTTCGTCAACACAGAGTTCAACCACAAACGCCTCCTTAAGTCTCGCGGCCCTCACGCCCTCGACGGCCTTCCGTCGTTCCGCTTCGAAGCCATCCCCGACGGCCTCCCCCCTACCGACGCTGATGCCACGCAGGACATACCGTCTCTCTGCGAGTCCACGCCCAAGCACAGCCTTGTGCCCTTCAAAGACCTCCTTCTGAAGCTCAACTCCTCGCCGGACGTGCCTCTGGTTAGCTGCGTCGTCTCCGACGGCTGCATGAGCTTCACTCTCGACGCCGCCGAGGAGCTCGGCATCCCGGAGGTTCTTTTCTGGACGACGAGTGCTTGTGGGTTTTTGGGATACCTCCACTACAGAGGACTCGTGGAAAAGGGGTATACGCCTCTTAAAGGTATATAGTTATCATTAATATTATTGAAGCCGATTATCGTCTTTATTACTTTATCGGATTTATATAATTAATTATTTTCTAGTTTTGCGCCAACCCCTCTTGTCATGATATGCACAAGCTAGTGCGGTTTTTTGTGAAATCAATTTTTTCGAGGATGTGACGTTTAAATGTATATAATATTAACGCGGATTACATTAGATATTGTGCACAAGTCGCAGTTTATTTTTTTAAAAAAATCAAACTAATCTCTCTGATAGAAAAAAGAAAAATCAAACTTATCTCCAATCTGCAATTATGTAATAAGTTAGATTTAAGATCTAGTCCATAGGGACAGATCTAAGTCTACAAATTATTTTCCTTTTATCATTTGTCTTATCTTGTGACTTACACATATCACTTCCTTGTCGGCTAGAACCAGACTCCGTGTTTGTATTTTCTAGATAAATTTTGGCTCTCGTGCTGGATCTTCTTTCGTTTTTTAGGAGGTGTTTGACAGGGACAGAAACCACTTAATTTTTATCACAGTTTTAATTATAAATAGTATAAAACTCTTATATATTATAGTAATAATAAAAAATATGCTACAGTATAAACTCTCACATGTTACAGTAAAAATGATTCCCACCACTGATTCCCACCATCTTTTCAAACACCCTATTAGTTAAAAAAATAATTGCATTTTTGTGAAAAAAAAAAAATGAATTGGTTATATATTGTATATTGGATTTCTCTTGCAGATGAAAGCTACCTCACCAACGGGTATCTGGATACCGGGGTAGATTGGATTCCAGGCAAAGATATTCGTCTGAAGGACATCCCAAGCTTCATCAGAACAACCGACCGAAACGACATCATGCTCAACTTCCTCCTCACCGAAACCGAGAGGACCCAAAGAGCTTCAGGAATCATCTTAAATACCTTTTATGACCTCGAATGCGATGCCATAAATGCAATAAAATCCATCCTAAAACCTCCCGTTTTCACCGTCGGCTCTCTTCACCTCCTCATCAACCAAATTCCCATAACCAATCACACCAAATCGCTCGGATCGAACCTATGGAAAGAAGACCCCAAATGCCTCGAGTGGCTGGACTCTAAACAGCCTGGCAGCGTCATTTACGTGAATTTCGGAAGCATAACCGTCATGACGTCAGGGCAGATGGTCGAGTTCGCGTGGGGACTCGCGAACAGCAAGAGGGAATTTCTGTGGGTGATAAGGCCGGATCTCGTTGCCGGGGAGAGCGCGATTCTGCCTCCGGAATTCTTGGAGGAGACGAAGGAGAGAGGGTTCTTGGCGAGCTGGTGTCCGCAGGAGCAGGTGCTTAGCCATCTGGCGGTAGGAGGGTTCTTGACGCACAGCGGGTGGAACTCGACGATCGAGAGCGTCTGCGCAGGGGTTCCGATGTTATGTTGGCCATTCTTCGCAGAGCAGCAGATGAACTGCCGGTTCAGTTGTGGAGAGTGGGGAATTGGGATGGAGATAGAGAGCGATGCAAAGAGAGAGGAAATAGAGAGGCTTGTAAGGGAGTTGATGGAGAGAGAGAAGGGGAGAGAGATGAAGAAGAGAGTGGAGGAGTGGAAGAAATTGGCGGAGCAGGCGAGTAGCTCCGCCGGCGGTGCTGACGTGGGTTCCTTGTCTTTCTCCAGTTTTGGAAAGTTGGTTGACTTGCTTTTAATGATGTCGCCATCCTCGCTAGCTGAATGAGATCGTGACCGAGATCGGGATCGTGATGTGATCGTGGTACTGTCGATAATAATCAACGTGCGAGTACTGTCTATGTATGGACTTGGGATAAATCGTCCTTGTCTTATAATCATAAAAGCCCTGTTGCCAACGCACTACCATTTATTAATCTTTAGTTCACGTGGTTGTCTGTTTTGTTGGTAATAGGTATAGGGTCCTTGAAAATATATACATTATTATGTTTTATTCGTTACCTCGCTTTAAGTAACCTCTTGTATCCTAACGGATCCCATCGTGTATGAATCATGACTCTGGTTTAAGGGCATATAAACTTTCATGTTAAGCTTTAAAAGAAGTGACGAGTACGTATCATATCGTGATATATTACTAAACATAGCCGATTGACAATCTCGTGAGAAAGTTTTATCATCCACGGCACATAATTAGCCTGGACTATGACGAAATTATTCGAATATTATTTACAAGCTATGTCCTTGCCCCAAGTGCAAAAACTTTGTTGAAAGTTAATTACAAATTGTTAAAACTCTTCTGAGGGAAAGTTAATTTGAAACTGTAAAAAAAAAGAAAAAAGAAAAAAGACAAATGGTCTATCCCTGACAACCTTTTAAATAAATGGTGGAATTGAAAATAGCCAAACGTTTTGAAAATTAAAAAATGGCTCTTTTCTTTTTTTTTTTTGAAAAGAATTGGCTCCTTTTATTACAACAGTACAACATTGATGAAAGCTAGTATATAATTAATGTAGTATATCACTTATTAACTATAATTTATCACTAATAAATTAGTTTATTATTGATCCATTAATGATTTATGATCGAGAAATCTGTAAATTATTGAGTAAATAAACAACAAAGTTAATCAATAATAAACTATAAGTCAATGCATCATTAATGTACTTCAGTATATCGTTGAAGTATAAAAAAGATCTTTTTGTTCAATTTTAAAAATTTTAGCTATTTACTTAAAAAAATTAAAAGGGACCATTTATCTGCAAATCTCAAAATAAAATTGATCACGGAACATGAGTTGCACAAAGTTTCTTAAAAAATACTTAGCTAACAAAAATAGCCATGCAGTGTGAAAATTTGAGATATATATCCTAATTGTTGAGAAGAAAACAAAATATTCCTACAAAGTCAACTTGATTTGAAGAAAACAAAGGCTGTACCTTAGATTTAAAAAAGTAAAAAAAAAAAAAAAAAGGCTTGGAGCTTCGATGATTACTCTGGATTCCAAGAAAATCTATTCTATGTTGTTGCAGATAAAATTATAATCTAGTCAGCACATTAATGTTCCGTAATTTGTCTGTCAATTACTGGTAGAAAAATTCTATTAATCGTCAATCACTGATAATCACCACATGACTTACATAAATGAGTTCTGTTTGTGGGACTTATGAGACTATTCAAAATTTATCGTCTATAATTTTGTTATTTCTTCTTGTCTCTCTAACATAAGTATTGAAAATGACAATTCATAGATGAGTCACAGTGATGCCAGGGCGATTATGAAAAAAAAAAAAGAAAAAAGAAAAGAAGAACACATGCGAAAAGCTTTTTTTATATATATTAACGGCATCAATCATTTAGAAAAAAATAAAAGTGTTCAGCATTAATGATTTAAACCACTTTTTTAGTTACAAACAGTATAAAGCTCTCATATGCTATATTAATAATAATAAAAAAATTACTACAGTGTAAAGTTCTCATATGTTATAGTAAAAACAGTTCTAACCAACAGTTCTAACCACATTGTTAAACATCCTATAAGTGTTTTTCATTGAAACCACTTGGCCAAGTTGTTATATGAAATTGAAGAGGAACTCTAACTAGCTCAACTCTCAACTCCCAACTCCCCCAGTGATAGGGAATGGCAAGTGGCGCGAATTGATAGCACAAAGGACAAAGAACTTAATGAGAGACAACTATCCAGGTTTCAACAAAATCATTTAAATTGTCTTGCAATTATAAAAAAAAAAAAATGACAAAGTTTTGATGTACAAAATGTGTAACATGAAATGCCCACTTTCTAAGAGTAAAAATGTCGCATTATAGTCCGACAATTGAAAATCATGAAATGTTAATATCCATGTGACATTGACAGACGTGAATTTCTCGTATTCTTTTAAGAAAACATACATTAATTTCTTTCATGTGTAAGTTCAGCTCTGTATTTAATCCTATTGTTATCTAGATGAGCTGGAGAATATAATTATATAATATAGCATTCATTTAAGAAAAACACAATAAGTATCAACTCTAATCTTAATTTTATTTACCAACTTATGAGCGTTATATTTTTACCCTCAAAACATTTATCCTCCTATCATCACCAATTGAGTCATCATTTTAAACTCGATTATTCAAAAGATAGTTTGAAAGATTCAGAAGAGATAGTTTTAAAGATAGTTTTAAGTATATTATTTAAAAAAAAAATACCCTTTTCAAATTTCATGAGGATATCAGGGAGAAGTTAGAAAGTAATTGTAATTAAGCTAATCTTCAACTTCAATATCAAATTATTATCCTTCATCCCACAAAACAAAACAAAAATCAACACATATCATAAACTTAGGTAAGCCACCATATTGCGGACAAGACAAACTAACCATCATTTTTGAGAAGCAGAATATTAAATAAACCATGTATTTGAATGTATAAAACTATCACGCCCCGGAGTACGGGAGGTGACGTGGCGGAATATTTAGATTAATTAAAAGAGAATTTAATTGAAATTAAGGGTTTAAAAATCCAATTAAGCAAGGAATAAAGAGATTTTCCATCACATTTGATAAACGAATTTACAAATATTTAGCAAATAATAATAATTGAATAAAAACCGCGAATATGGGTTCCACAACCCACAACTTGTGCACACACATGGTTCTGACAATATCATAAATACAATTACAGTCCAAGTACAAATAAAGTTAAGTCTTACATGCCTTGATTAATAAATACAGAATGTAAATAAATTCTCCTATTGCTCCTGAGTTCGGTCCGAAGAATCTTCTCCAAACCTAAATGGGAAACCACCTAGAAGGGGGGGAATTTAAAACAGATAAAACGTGAGCGAAAGGCTCAGTAGGACTAAGTTTTATAAAATAATTTAATGCAAAGAAACATAACATTATCAGGAGTTATACAGAAAGGGAACTTGAATAAATAAATAAATAAATTGAGTAGAACCGTTCTGACACAGAACAGTCTACTCGTCAAATCAAAACACCAGTTTACTTTTACCTAGGCAAACCATGATATCACCACCGTAGTGGCCCAGCTGGGTTTCGGGACCTGCCCCCAAGGTCGATCACGACCCGATCTCTGATATGGCATCATGCCCATGTGTTTATTATCATTATCATTCAAAACCCAATTACCGAGTGTTGTCAATTACATTCATTATGAAATTCATTTCATGTCACGGTATATAAAAATATAACCGATAAAACCATTTTCAAACAACCGTTGAAAACATTTTGATAGAAATCATTTTCAAAGCCAAATCATTTCAAAACCAGGCTACCAAAGAAATAGGATAGAAGTCCTACCTCAGTACTCGTGCCGGTACCCCACACCGTAATCCCGATCCGCTATACGTTGCTCCACGGAACCACGAACAATCCTAGATACAAACTAAGTCGACCAATATCTAGTTCGAGACATTCTATGTTACTAAATCATTTCATGATGTCCTAGTGTGCCATTTGTATCATTAAAATCATCCTATAAGGTTGGGATTTAAATTAGGGTTCAAAACAGTGAAATTGGGTAAAAATCACAAAATTTTCCATGCCTCGGTCGGCCTGCCGGACGCCCTGCTTCGGCCTGCCGAATTGCACAGTTCGGCCTGCCGGAAGCAAAGTTCGGCCTGTCGAACATTTCCCCAGATTCGGCCTGCCGGTCGGAAGAACACCGGCCTGCCGGTCGGAAGAACACCGGCCTGCCGATCATCACTCCGGCCTGCCGAACATGAACTTCGGCCTGCCGAACTGGGAAGATCCAGAAATCCCAGCCACGGGTTTCTCGATCCCCAAAATTCAAATCTTGTTTCTAACCTGTTTTTCTCAAATCCTAGGCATGAAAAACAACTATAATTGATAGAAAAAGATTCTAGAACATGTTTGGGCTCATTTAAACAAGATTTAAACTCAAAATCCTCAAAAATCCGAAAATGAGAAAAAGAGGAGGAAAATGAAAAATCTTGAATCCAATCCGTTTTTCTTCAATCTAGGCTTAGATTCTAGTTGTTCTAAGCTCATTTAACACAAATCCACGGTTTTCTAAGCTCATTTAACACAAACTTAGATTTCAAAAACACACAAAATCAAAAATTTTGTAAAAAGTTTAGAAATTTCGAATCTAACCTCGAATCGAAGCTTCAATCCGTGATCTCGGTTGCCGAATCACGTCCCCGAGCTTCCTCCTCGCTAACTCGAAGCTTGGATTCGAATGTGGTTTCAAAATTTGTGAAGAAATTAGAGAGAGAGAGAGGCTGCCGAAAGACCAAGAGAGAGGAGAGAGAGAGAGAGCTCGTGAGAGTGAAGAGAGAGAGAGAGAAGAGAGAAATAAATAGAGAAAATCGGTGGGTGATTTTACTGTGCGAAAACCATGTGTCGCCCACGGTTTTGTAAAACAGAGTATTTTTAACATTTTACAAATTGTTGTGTTTTAAAACTCAAAACATCATTTTAAATCCATAAGAAATCATTTAAATGTATCAATTTAACAAAACAACCAAAAATTCAAAAATCCAACCAAATAATCTAATTAAAGTTAAAACTTTAATTATGGCACACTAATTCATCATTTACATTACATTAATGTTAAATAAATTTCAGGACGTTACAAAAACTCATTGTTATAGGTCGCTGAGCTGATCATGTCCGGCTTTGTCAGATTCTATTTTAAGTCCATTAAAGCCAAAATTACTGGTCACGGGGTTGCTAGAAAATGAGAATGTGCATTGAGAATGTCAAATTCTATTTCGAAAATGTGTTGACACGGAGGGTTTCACTGTTAAATTTATCATCAAGTTATGTGTGTGACTGTCATAACATGTAGTCGAGTCAAAGAGAGCACATCCTTACCAATTATACTAATATTTTCAAAAATCTTTTTTTTTTTTTAGTGACGTAAATTATGACTGATGCATCTAGTGCAAGTTTCTTGCCGTGGGTTTCCTTATAATTTGGGAAACTTCTTGTATGACGTTTTGAAGTTGTTAGATTTAATCAAAATTATTTTTTTTTTAATTTAATTGTTAAAAAATAGATATCTATTGGTGGGTATTATTTTTTGTTCTTATAGAAGAAATTGCTATCGGCTTATTATCAGTGCATTTGACAATGAAATTAAAACTTAAAACTGAAAAGATAAAATAAATTTATTGTAATAGGTAAGGGTGTACGCTAACAGTTACAATTACTGTAGTTGGAATGATACTGGCAAAGGAAGCCCATATTTTTCTTCTTCGCTGAAGTCTTATTATCATGAGGCGATCGACGACTAGGTGCTCCCAATAATTTTGGGTGGATTTGCTTTGATGTGTATATGACTGGTCATCAAGGCTCCGACAAGACTAGATCAGTGTTGTTGCTTAAGAAATACGACAGTGACAATGTTGTCATTTTCTCCTTTTTTTATTATTTAATTTTTTAAAAAATAAACGAGTGAGGTGAGCATAAGTCAGTACTTCCATTACATTCATTCCAATCCAATGCTATATTGGATATCATGTAATCCAATATGATAATTATATACAAAACTCAATCATCAAATCCAATTGAAGATTTTAGACTAAATTTAATTGGTTGTACTCAGTTTTTTTAAAACTTAGATCCTTTTGGTATTGTTTTCAGAGTTTTCAAAAATATTTTTATATTTTTTTAAGGTAAAAATTTTAAAAATATTATTAACATAATTTTTAAAAATTTCTTATTTTTTAAAACAAAATTATTTTCACCTATTTTAAATACACTATCAAACTAGAAAATTTTTAGATTTGATTCAATCCAAACAATTATATCCCTTAAATTATGTTATGTTATCCTTTTCTTTTCAAAAAGTCCTACCAGTTGCCTCTCAATTAGGTTCTATTAAAAAATGGATGGAAACAGGTTAATTTTGCCAGTCACGTGGAAATACTTTTCAAACATGCATTTATTTTTTTATGGGTAGAAAAGCTGCTTGCCTTGCACCTCAGCCTCTCCATAAGCATCTATCAGAGTTGATGCTTAACAAGGTACTCAGGGTGAAGGGTGACAACTCTAAAGTTAAAATCGTATATTGTAATATATAAAAATTTTACGCTATAGCTTTATTCTATACCGAAGGCTCCACAAATTATCGTTGGTTACTGAATCCAACTATTTTCCAAATCCTAAAGCACCTAAAACAAGTACAAAAGCAAAATTGGACCTAAATTCCCATCAAGTCAAGGAAAGAAAATGATCAGCCCTTTCACCTTGTTCACGGCCGGCGTACCATACTGAGCAAAGAAACCATTACGTTGTCCAGCCCGATGTGAATGTTTAAAAGAACCATTTCAATTTTTGTGGCGAGCGAGCAGAGCAGCTTTGAGGAAAATGATTCCTCAAAGCATTTATTTTTAAAAGTATTCAACAAAGTATCAGAGTATTAATTTTTTTTTCTTTTTTTTGGCTGAATTTATAAAGTTATCAATTACAAATTCAAATATATAGAAATAGAAGCCAACGCGTACAAGTCTAAAAATAGAGACATTATTAAGTACTGGAAATGAAAAAATCAAGATGCACTAGATCTGTTCGTTTCTTTTCAACCGTGTATCTCCGCGCTAGAAACATCAAGATACCATTTTTTTTTCCTTGCTGAAAAATCAACAGACCATTTCTTATCAGTTTGGCAGTCTCTTTAAAAATCTAAAAAGAATAGGGGCTAAAATGTGTATTCTATTTTAACACTATTTCAAACTAAAGGAAATCCTGCGTAAAGATACCGATAATGGAATTTAACTCCCCTTTCATTTCAACATATGGAACCAATGCTAAACGTTGATTTTATTTTCATATATTTTTTATCTATAATGTAACACTATCATATCATATTTATTTTTCAATTAAAACACTTTTTTTACATGTTTTATATTTATTTTTTGATTAAATTTAATTTTTATGCTTCAAACATGAATTAACAATATCTATTCAAACACAAATTAAGTTTAAAATTCTTGTTCAGATGAACACTTTAACTGTACTTACAAACATCGGTTTAGAAAATTAGGTTTAGAATTCTTATTCAAACGAACGCTTTAACTGTACATACAAACGTCGATTTAGATTACTATTTAAAGCACATAATTTAAACTTTTTTATCAAATTAAAAAATATAAATCAATACAATTTCAACCAACCAACTAACCAAACTGAAGGAAGGCATTTTGGTTGACTTTGCGTTTGCTCCGCGGGCAGCCGTCATAAATAATTGGAAGGATCGATCTAAATCTTGTTGATTAATATTACAAGTATCAAACATATTATCCAATATTTTATGTTAATTGACACGTCAATCAATCTGACTATTTTTTTTTTCCCATAATAAGTGATTCCATTAAACATGGACTAAACAAAAGCCAACAAGAGAGAGAAACAACTGGAGGCTCTAATTAATTAGGAATCTGTAAACAACTGAAACTCGTTTAGTTTGAGTATTTAAATAGAGTATTTGAATGAAGATTTAAATTTTTGTAAGAGAAAATATTGTAACAAAATGATTAAAATCGTGATTCAAACTACGAAACAAACGTACCGTAAGATACTCCAAAAAAATTATTCATTTCACTCGTAAGCTTCCATTTTTTCATACGTTATTATATCTTTCAGCATAAGATATCAAAGTACATATCAAAATATGGAAATCTGGTGAGCTTCGTACCCTTAATCTAAAATAACAAAACCTTTTCGTTGACGGCAGAGGCGAAGCTACGGCAGCCCCCCTCGGCAGAAGGACTCTTTAGACTTCGATCCTTAATCTAAAAACTTTTTACAATTTTTTTCTTTGTTTGCCCCCTTAGACTTTTTTAAATTACATAATTTATGTCATTTTCTAAAAAAATTTCAATTATACTTACATTTTGAATTTTATGTTCTTACATTTCAAACTCAAAAAAATCAACTACGGTACTATATAACTTCCTAATTCTCTGGATTCCAAACTTTACAAATTGAATTAAACTCGATCTACAAGCTTATAAAATGTTTGAAAAATATGGTGAGAACTAAAACTTTTAAACTGAGGACTTTAGCATATGAGAGCTTTATACTATAGTAACTTTTTGTTTTATACTATAGCTATCAAGAGCTTTATACTGTTTGTTTGTTAAAACCGATTGGTTCTAGTTGAGAGCCAAACACCTTATTAATTTATTTAAAAAAAGAATAAACAGACAAATAGATAAACAAAGACAAAAAAATTGTTGCATTGTTGTTTTAGCTCAAAAGTTTGCTTCTATTCATGCCCATTTGAAAAAAAGAGGCGTTTATTGACACCCTTGATTTTACTTTTCACACCTCCTTCTTAAACCACTTATCATTCTACTTGTTACACCTTTTTTACAAAAACAAATCCTTATACCTAAATAAGTTTTTCCTTTTTTTCCTTTTTTCTTTTTCCACCCACCAACCCAATAAACCAAACATAATCCTTTTCGAAGAAGACTTTTTGCATTTTGCCCTTTTTTTTTTTTTTTTTCAATGATCTATGATTTTCATGTGGTCTTTTCCGTCCATAACGAACTTTTATCTAGAAGCTTCAACCAGTTTAAGCTTCATTGTATTTTTGCGTTAAAAGGCTTTGAGCTTTTTCAGCGCATCTTGCCCTTCTGGCAATTTCATTGTGATGTTACTCCAATGGCCTTCGTAAACCATCGTTTCCACAATGGCCTTTCGCATTCTAATAGTTTGGACAATTGAATATGTCGTTTCATCAAACTATGTTTGGAATCAAATATAATTATCGCCGCATCACTTAGTAAACCAATACTTTATTAAGTCGTAGTTGGCTTCTCTTTTCTCCAACTGTTCAATTTCTTTTTGTTCATCCGGCTCATTTCAACGATTAAAAAAATTGAAAAAATGAGAATTTTGAAGAAAAATAAACAACTTACTTTTTGGTGAGGAGACTCTTGAACGTTAATATTCATCTCTATTTAAAAAAAAAATAGTGCATAATAATTTATTTTTAAGATAAGATATGTGATGAGTATTTATTTGAAATACTTTTGTCCTTAAAGATAATTTTATCAATGAGTAATATGGTAAAAAATATTTTATTAAAAAAGATGTATGAAAAGTAGAATAGAGTGTCCTCTTGAAAAACATCTCTCCCTTCGCTAGTAGTTGAAGTTAAAGCAAATTTATTGTTCACCAACAACTTGCCACCTTTGCCGTCCTCCCATTTTTATTATACATATATTATAGATATAAATATGGTTTTAATAGTTATTTTTTAATTAATACTGTTATTATTAGTCTTTTAATATAAATATAAAGGTTGTAATAAAGTGAATAACTAACTAAAAAATTTATGTTAGTTTATACAGTTGAATTTTAAATAGTTACTTTTTCTATTAAAAATCAACCTTATTAATTATTGTAATATTTTTTGTCAATTATTTATTTTATTATAACTGTGATATTTATATTAAATTACTAATAATTAATGGCAATATTTATTACAAACTTAACACATATAGATATGCGTATGTACGTGTTAAAGTTATACCGAACCACGTCACCATTTCAGGTCGAGTCAAGGTTAAGTAGATCATACTTGTGACGCCTTATCTTTTCGGGTTGTCATTTTCTTTTTTAAAACATTATTTCTTAAACTTTAATCTTACTTACTTAGTAACAAAAATACTGAGATAATTTTTTTCTTTTCTTTTTAACATACTTTAAAACACACTTAAAAGCTGCTACAACTTCTGTTGCAACTTGAGTTAAGACTTTGCTCAATATTTGTCTTTAAAACCATTTTAAATCGTTTCTTAAACTTAATAAGAAACATTAACTGAATTATAGCTTAAAACTTAACTTTATAATTATATAAAACATTTCGTAAAATATATCTTAAAACTTTGAAAACGTTTCTTAAAACTTCAATTTTCTTAAAACTTTAAAAACACTATATCAAATAGTAGAAAAACATTTTCTTTGAGCAGCAGAAACATACTGTAGTGGTATCTATACCTAAATCTTCGCATCTGTCTTCCGCCGCACCGAGCTCTTCAAACAGGTCCTACTAGTCACTCGTAGGACAATCTACAGCAATGAATGAATTTTTAATCGGCTTGCACTTATAAAATTCAAACGTAATCTCATAAATCATTAAAACACGCTTTATAAGCCTTTCTCATAAAAACCTTTCTCTTAAAACTTTTTTCATAAACATTTTTGATAAAACATTTCTTAAACATTTTTTTTAAAATGTCATTCATAAACCTTTCCTTGTAAATATGAAAATGTTTTTTCATAAACATTTAATGTAAAACATTCCTCAGAATGTTTTTCATAAACATAACTCATAAACATTTCATAATTAACAAGAAATACAAGCAAAATTAAAATGCATGATTCCATTTATGCTCATTTATAATCATTCATTTATGAGCTTTTTATTATTATCATTCTTAACTTTCTTGTACTATGGGCCCAAGTGTACGTATCAACATCATTAATCATGAGATCATAAATACGATGCTTCCCATGTGAAAGACTTGAGCCATCGAATATTGAGGTCATAACTTTAATTTTACTTTGAGTACATCACAACAAAGAGGCTCGTACGACACTACTTATCATCTTTACTTTACCTTCTTATTAACTTTAGTGAGTATATCAAATGCTATCATATCATATGCAAACACATTTGTAAATCATAACTTGTACTCTTTAAAACATTAAGCATTTTACATGCAAACATACTTTAAAAATAATAATTGCAATTACATTGCAAACCTTTACTTGATGTTTCAAACCTTATGCATATTACATGCAATCATGCTTAAAACATAATAGTTGTAAGTACATTGCAAATCTCAATTTAAACTTTAAAATCTTTTGTATAACAAATGCAAACATACTTTAAAAACAACTTGCATTACAATTGCAAACACATTTTGCAAACATATATATAAGCATTTTGAAAATCATTTACTTTATGTTGTAGGTGACGTTTGAACTTATCTGTCTATAGCTTTAACGTTCATGTTTCCTTTCTGTTCTTTTCATTAGTTAGTTTCTGTGTCTTAATCAAATAACACCCAACTTATTAGTTAACTTTTCATATTATCAATCTATGCGATTGATAATAGAACTTAATAATTAAATATTCATTCCTTTTTTACATAACTTGTATATTATCGGTTTACTTTCTTTTACTTTGCTTTGTAACCCATTGGGATTACCTTTCTTTTACTTAACTCCATAACCCATCGGGTTACCTTTTTTTTTACTTAACTCCATAACCCATCGGGTTACCTTTTTCTTTACTTAATTTTGTAACCCACCAGGTTACCTTTCTTTTACTTTAACATCATTTATTAAATTCCCCATCTCATTTGATGATTTTGTTACTTAACGTATTACGGAACATTTTCTGTGTAAGAGCGTTTTGCTAATTCGGAGTGTTTAACTCTGTTTTAGCTATTTCCTTAAAAATGATGACTTTACCTTTAATGGATTTTTCGTAAAGTTCATAACTTGTTAAACTTTTTGCTTAAATTTTCCTCTCATTTCTTCCATGTTATGAAAAAATTACCGCTAAGGGGCGTTTTCTAACATCGGGTGTTTCGGGTCCGTTTTGACCTTCATAAAATGACTATTTTGCCCTTATTAGATCTTAGAAAACTTTTAAAACCTGTTAAAGCATAACTTTCATTTATTTACTTCTCATAATATTGTCCAAAAGCAAACAACAATTTTTCTTTTGTTAAAATCCATTTTGTCAAAACTTTACAGTTTTGACCCGTAATGCAAAAATCTTTACATTTTTTCCCTTAATGTTCGTTTCTTTCGTTCATTCCTTGACCAAAATTTAAATCCTTTAAAACTAAGCATCTATGATTACTCACTGCCCATAGCAGTGCAAGAACCCAGCATTCCCTAGTGAAAGTTATCACACGATTTTACGATTTTGACCCAAAACATAAAAAACTTGACATTTTTGCCCCTGGTACCAAAAATGACCACTTTATATGAAAGCGTTCAGTTTTTTGCAAAGAATAAAACTTACAAAATCTCTGTAGTTGAATTCTAAACATTTCATAATGTTTTCATTTCATGAAATTTTATGCTCAAAATTTCGTAAAATTCATAACTCCTTAAATTAAGTAGAATTTTGATAAACTGTCCATGTTGTCTTAACAGTTTCGATTAGTTCTACAACTTTTATGTTTAAACTTTACTTAAATTCTAATGTTACAGTAGAATTTTTGGCTAATTTTTAAATCCATTGAATTTTTCCAAAACTTTACAATTTAGTCCTTTTGAAATTTTATAAAACTTTGTTCACAAAAGTTGTTTCCCTTACTATATTGGCAAATTCCAAACCTTACTTAGAACATAATTTGGCCTCTAAGGCCCTCAAAATCCCATTCCTTTGAAACTAGTTAAACTTTGTGTAAAACATAAAGTTTACCAATTTTTCAACTTCAAATATAAATCCTTTACTTTCTTTCTATCTATCTATCATCTCACCATCATCGTAAAACATAAACCAATCATGTCATAATGTCCATCTTACATGCCATGGACCAAAATATTTAATCAAACACTTAGCATGCATAATAAAACATAAACTTTAGCTTAATTAAAAAGACTAGGATTTTACCTAATCCATGCAAAGTGCTTGTCCATTCTTTTGATCACTTGAAACCCTTCAAAGTTTCTTTGACATCAATTCATAACACAACTCATGAAAACCCCATCCAAAGTTCAAGAGAAATATGAAAATCTCTGAGAAAAAGCTTAAACTTTACCTTAGAACTTCCTTGTTCTTTCTCCTTGCATTTACTTTTGCTTCAAATCATAACTTGGAGGCTTGGATTTCATCAAAATCTTGAGAGACAAATGCCTAAGGGGGACGATTTTCTTTGGGAGGAAAATGGAATATTTTGTTTTAGTTCTTGTTGCCTTAAAACCAATGATGCATAAAGCTTGATTTTTTTACCAATTTGAGGACTCATCATCATGAGTCATCACTTGACATTATTTGTGTTAAAAAGTTAGGGCAACTTTGGCATGGTGGGATTGGATCACCTCAGAAGGTGTGGTGACAATTTTTCCACCTTTAGGTGGGTCCCACAACCTCCCATACTTATTTACATCCACCACTTAATGTAATTCCTGTACTATTTAACTTTACACAGTCTAAATTTATACTAACAGTATTTTTCTTATACTATCGGTATATTCTCTATACTATTACGAATTTACACAGCATTCCTTCCTCATTCATGTCCTCCAAACAGTATCATTCCTATATTGCTAACTTTAAACCATCCAATTTCTATACTACTTAACCTTAAACAGTCTGATTCCTACACTGCATTACTTTTGTAGTATAATTTTTACACTACATAACTTTATCAAAGTACTTCTTTACATTGAATTATCCTAATATTGTATAATTTTTATATTATTATACAGTATTTTTCTTAAACTGTATTTTTGTCTTAACATTTATTGCAATACATTTTGCAATAGTTTAACTTTCCAGCTTATTTCCATATCATTCCTTCTTTATTTAAGACTATGACATAATTTTTACCTTCAAATTTTTTTTTTTTTGCTTTTATGAACTTTATCATAAAAATTAGATTTAACAATAATCCATGTGACACATATTTTTGCTTAACATTATCCTTAAGTTATTACATTTTTAATATACTAAAAACGCCCGGGTGTCACAATACTACCTAACAATTGTCGATACATTGTCGTATCTTCCAAATCTTTTCCTTCATGTGCACACATCTTAGCATTTGGTTCCATTCGTGTCGAGATTAGCTTGCATTCAAGCATCCTAAACTTCTTCAACCAATCTTTGTCATGTTTCTGTTGACAGAGAAATATTCCTTCCTGTGTGCAATCAACCTATAGGCCAAGAAAATGCTTAAGCTGACCAAGCTCTTTCATTTGGTAGTGCATAGATAAATTTTTCTTTGTTCGATGAATCTCTTTTTCATCATCTCTGGTGATGATCAAATCATCCATTTACACTAACACCACTGCCAACGTTCCTTCTCTAGCTTTAACAAATAAGCTAGAATCTGCATGTGCCGTAATATATCCACTTTATGTAAGAAACTCAACGATCTTACTATACCATGCCCTAGGCGGTTGCTTTAAACCATAAAGTGCCTTTATCAATTTACACACATTTTTTGGATAAGATCTATCCTCAAATCTCCTTGATTGAATCATGTAGATCTATTGATCCAATTCTCCATGTAGAAAGGCATTCTTCACATCTATCTGCTAGAGTTTCCAGTCTTTACTGGCTGCATGTGCAAAAAGGACATGTATGGTCGTGATTTTTTCTACTGGACTAAACGTTTCATCATAATCTAGTCCATATTGTTGAGAGAACCCTTGAGCTATAAGTTTAGATTTGTATCTCTCAATTGATCCATCTAGGCGGGTCTTGATCTTGTATACCTATTTACAGGAGATGGGCTTAATATCTTTAAGCCTTGGCACTAGATCCTAAGTTTGATTTTGCTCCAATGCGGTGATTTCTTCTTTCATAGTTTTTACCTATTCAAAGCTATGACATGCTACTTCACAAGTCTCCAACGCTCCTCCGCTACGGTTGTATTAGCATATCTGTGATTTGGTTTCTCACTCTAGTTGACCTTCTAAGTGGTGTTTTTGGACTTGTTGTAGTCTCATGACTTAGTTTAACCTCCTCTTTTTGTCTTTGGTACATACTGGTCTGCCAAGGACTTGTCGCTGCTATGCGATCGTCATCATTCTCATCTTTTTCTCATCTTTAGGTTCCTCAAATGCTTCTCGACTTGGTCTCATTTCAACAATCTGCTTCCCCATCTTTGCTTGAAATTGATCTTTTATTTCTTTAGAATCCGGTAACTCCTCTTTTTGTGTACACCACCACAAAGGTGCTTCATCAAACACCACATTACATGATGTGTAATATTTTTCACTTGTAAGGTTGCAACACTTCCACCTTTTTCTGTAACGCCCCCTTACAGACGTCACAGATGTCGTTACATTCATTCTTTTTTTATTTAATAAATTACTTAATTATAAACATTCTTTAAATAGTTTATCAATACCAATGTAAGTTGAATAAACTTTTAAAACATCTTTGAAAATCTGCATTCACTGTTCGGCAAGCCAAAGTTCATCCATCGGCAAGCCGCCCGAGGCTTTGCAAAACAGGATTTCAAAATCGATAAAATCGACAGGTCGGTATAGGGTAATCGGCAGGCCAGTCATTACATTGGCAGTCCGACCAGTAATGGTCGACAAGCCGAACTGTTTTAAAAAAAAATTGTTTAAAACCAGTCTCAATGTTTCAAATGTGGAAGACAATTGATAATCCAATAAAGTTAAAGAGTCGTAGTTCAAATCTTTAAAACTCTTCAAATAAACATACTCAGAAATATAAAATATAGTTTATATCTTTTAAAATTCCTTCCTTGGCGACCTTCTGTTTGCAATCCGTCATTCATGATTCACATGCCTGTTTTTGTCCTCTACCTAGTCCATAATTTTCTTACTCTTATCTGCAAGATGATATAGAACTGAATAAGCGAAAGCTTAGTAAGTACGTTTCATAACTCACAAGTAAAAACATTTTATGAACATTATCATAATAGTGCACTAGGCACAACTTCATATATCTTTTGTTACGTTATCCATATTAAAACTTTGTTCATTTTATCTTAAGGGCCTAAGTGTTGCATTATTATCGTCATTATAGGCGTGCCGTCATGAGAGGAGAGGGATAGCTAATCTCAAACCAAACATTATAAACATAAACATAGCATAACATGGGTGTGCAACACTTATTTAGGTGATACATATATGCATATACATACTTTATATTTTGAAATACGTCATCATTAAAACATGCATAAACTTTCTATACATCAAAACTTTCATAATGAAACATCATATATAATCATTAAAGAAATTATCATAAAACTATCATGAATATAGATTTCAACTTTTCAAAAACTTCATCATGTTGCAGGTGAAAAAGTGCTTACTTGTGTAGCTTACTTAACGTTAATTTGTAGGTGACGTTGTCGCGGTCTCGATGTATTCACTCCTTAGTGTGTTCCTGTCATATATTAATTTAAGAGAAAAAAAAATTATCATTCAAAGAATCATCCATTATCATAATACATATACAACTCCAATCCAAGAAATACATGGACACAAAAATTTATGCCTAACCTTTATGTATTCATAGCTCAAAAGCTTAAAAATTCATACACAATTTGAGCACCACACTAGGCAGGGACAAAGTTAACTCATAAACATAATATCATGATTTTTCATTGGCCATAAAAATTTCATTGAACAATTAAATAAGTCACCAAAACACACAATAACAAAGCTGCCAGCAATAACAAAACAGTGAGCAATCCTTTCTTACATTCATATAATAAATTATCTACATCTTAAAATAATACCACAAAAATCCTGCTTGTACTAGACACCTAGAACTATAACACATTCAAAATTGGGCTCAAATAAAATCAAGATATATTAAAACATGCTTTGGAAAATCAGTGGTGAAATTAACTTCAAGTTTGAGAAGCAGTGAGTATACTTTGGTAATCATTTTCAAACAATTAAAATAAAATTACTTACCTCCAAAATTTTAATAGCAACTTACTAACATACAATACAGTTCCACAAAAATTCTCATCACCAAATAAAATCATTTAATCATTCAAAAATATACACAACAAGAAGTCCATAAATTCATTGATAAAACAATCTCAAAACCTCGTCTTAATAAAAATTCAATAACACATAAAATATTCATCAAATCATCACCAAACTTTCAAGTCCATAACTTAACATATACATGAACATATTTGCCAAATTTTGTACAAAATAACATTCATTTACATTATGAACAAAAACTAAATTTTTATGCAACATGACCAATCGGCAACAATTTTCTGTGAGTGGCAGAGAGAAGAAAATTCATATCTCAACGTAGAAAAATCCAATTGACATGAAATTTTGAGGAACATCACATAACAGATACATGAACATCATACTAAATTTTAGAGCAAATAAAAATACCTAGACAAAGTTATGGGGGTCGAAACTCGGGTAGACCATAATTTTCAGAAATAAACCAGAAACAAACTCTTACCTCAAAAAAAATCTTCTCATATTCCCTTTGAATTCGCCCAAGAGAATAATGTTTTATTCAAATATTTGCAACAAAAATTTAAGGGAGGAGGGAAGAAAGTGTGAGGAAGAGAAAAAGTGTCCGAGAGAATTTAGAGAGAGAGAATGCGATAGAGAAGAATTGTTTACGTGAAAGAAATGAGAATGGAGTAAAGAAAGGATAGTCTTCCCCACAATATCAGAATTTTCTTACTGAGATTGTGGTCAATTCACATGGGAGATGGGGAGAAATAAGGGAAAGTCAATTGATTTGCTTCACTTACCATATTTCAAACTTTCAAATAGGAAACCATATCAAATAATTCAAATCATTATAAAAGTCAAACATTCCTTTACCAAAATTAAAGAAAAAGGCCAAAATATGCTAATCAATCATGATTCATCATCCAATCACATAATCATCCTTGTCACAAATTTTGGGGTGATTTCTGATGACTGTTCGTCAGCAGTCTTCGGCCTATCGACTGCTCAATTCGGCCTGCCAAAGGCATGAACTCTGGCCTGCCGATCAAATTCATCGGCCTGCCATTCTATGAAGGACATTTCAGCTTGTGGAACTTGATGGATCAGCCTACCGAACTACCATATGCACTAAATAAAAATATAACAAAACATTAATTATAACTAAATAATTATTAAGCACACAACGTTAATGACATGAACATCTTGAGCACACCAATTCTACGTGACTGTCACCTATCATAATACTCAAATAAAATAGTCAGTAACATTATATCATATAAGAAATATATCATGTGGTTAAATATCTATCATAAACCATTACTTAAAAATTGGCGGGTGTTACATTTTCCTCTGGCTATCGTATCCTACAAAGATACATCGTATTGCCTTTTTGTCAAACTTGCTACACAAGTTACTAGGCATGAATACGTAGCACACATAGCCAATAACTCGAAAGTGACCAACTGCAGGCTTAGTACCCCACAGTTTTTCAAATGGTGAGGTAAATCCAAGTCTTGGTTGAGAAAGCCTATTGAAAACATGAGCTGCTGTGTTCATACACTCAGCCCAAAATCTTCTAGGTACGATCTTAGCATGAAGCATGCTCTAACATATCTCTGCAAAAATGCCGATTATTTCTCTTCACTACTCATTTCTTTACGACGTATTCATACATGTGAACTGATGTTGAATTCAGCATTCTCGCAAATATTCTTCAAACTCATCTGAAGTGTACTCTCTACCATTGTCTGTGTGTAAGTACCCAATCTCTCTACCAACTTCTTCTTCAACTATTTCTTTAAATTCTTTAAATTTTGTAAATCGGATTTTTCTTTCATAAAGAAAATCCACATATATTTTGAGAAGTCATCAATAAACATGACCATATATCTCATTCAGCTAATTGATAGTTGCTTGACGTGGCCAAAAACATCAAGTGAACTAACTCCAATGGTGCCTTTGCTTCAAACTTTGATTCTTTATACGATAACTGATGTGCCTTAACATATTGACATCTTGCATAGACAATGCTAAATGTAACTTCAAATTGAGGAAGACCTTTAAGCATTGACTTCTACATCATCACTTTCAACTTGTGGTAGCCAACATGTCCTAATCTTGCATGCCACAAATCTACCATCTTATTCTTTCAAGTCTTGTCTACATAAGCAAACTCTACTGACATTACATAAACAAACTATAATCTTCGTCCTTCCATTGTCGGCGTGCTAGAAATCTTGATGTCTTGATATACTTTTATATTATGAGGACTGAACACATCATACTGGCCAAATGACATTAATTGTGTCATTGATAGTAAATTTTTCTTAATGCTCGATACATGGTAAACATCTTTAAGTGGCAATTTGTTAGGACTATGTCGGTCTACAATAGTTGCCTTACCAATATGAATGATCGGCAACCTTGAATTATTGTCCGTTACTACCATGCGACTTCCTTTGTACTCTATCAAATTTCGTTACTTGTCTCTATTACAAGTCAAGTGATTCAAACACCTAGAGTCAATGATCCAATCTTTTTCATAGTCAATCACCTGAGCAGTAGTCCCTGTAAATGCCATTTCTTCTTCCATAGCAAATTACGCTTTGGCATCCTACTCATTGTCACTTTGATTCTTAGTCTTGGTGGTCGCTGCATTACTTTCTATAGATTGCTTCTTAGACTAACAATTTTTAGTCATGTGGCCTTTCTTGCCACAGTTGTAACAATTATTGTCAAACTTCTTCCTTTGTTTGGATTGACTACCTTTGTCGCTGTGCTTTTGAGCTCTCCTTCATTGTGAGCTCCTTTGATGACCACTTGATTTGGCATCATTTCTTCGTGATCCTTTCTCAGTATTTCGTTAGGGTTTGTCTTTGTCCTTACCACTAAAGAGCTCTTCTTTCTCATTTTTCGGTGAGACTTCACCCGTCTGCTTCGCCAATGCTTCTTGATACTATAGTTGAGTAGGCCAACCTTGTACGGCAGTTATAAAGCCTCTCTACTCTGGTCTCAACCTATGAATGATTATTATTATTTTTTGGTTCTTCAATACGAGCTGTAGGATCAAGTTCTGGAAATTCACGCCATAATGAATTTACTTTTGTAAAGTATTGATTGATCGTCAAATCTTCCTAGTTTATGAATAACAACTTATTCTCCAAGAGTTGTAATCTTGTATTATTCTTCCGTGACAAGAGTGCAACGAACGTGTCCCATGCTTCTTTCGGTGTTTTTGCATCCCGAATGTTTCCCAGCATTTCTTCTTCAATCATAGTCTTTATGGCAAACATCGCTTTACCTGCTTTATTTTCCATTTTCGCAAGGTTCTATTGGCATCCTCTATTGATGGTTGTGTAGCTTCACTACCGCCAACGACTTCAATGGACATTTCCCTTGCAAGTATGACATACATGTCGCTCATGTGTTGTAGTTTTGGTTGTTAAGTTTCTTTATTCCTCCAATTACATAAAGATCATCTATTGTGTTGGTAGAACCTCAGTAATACCAAACATGCTTGTGGAGTTCCAAAATACTTATGACACAAAATACTCATTAATTATGTATAACTCTCAAGAAAACTTATCTGATATGGAAGATCAGTCAAAGCCGCATCTACAAAACATGCTTAGAATTTCAAGAGAGCACAACCTAGCTCTAATACCAATTGTTGAACAAATTTAGAGTACACAAATCTAAATAGTGATCCCAAATAAGTACTCATAATAAACTACTACACTATATATATTACTCACAAATTAAATCGAAATACGCCAGTAGAATAATCCTTTATCTTTTGTCTTTTGATAGACTCAAACACTGAAGTATAAAAAGTCAATTACAAAGTTTTTTTTGGTCAAACACTAATTTGAACAACATTTCAACTTGCATTTATGTTTTTTTAATGCTGTTTCGATCTAATACATTGTTGTTTCCATGCACTTGCACTACCAGATGCAAGCTCTTTGACAAATGGGTACTTGGAAAACACTATCATGAACTCAATACCGGGCATGAAAGATATGCGTCTGAAGGACTTACCTAGCTTTATTAGAACCCTTGATCCAAATGACATCATGCTTAACTTTGTCAATGTCAAGACCCAAAGGGCCAAGCTAGCTTCAGCCGTTGTTTTAAACACATTCGACACCCTCGAGAAGAAAGTTTTGGACTCTCTTTCTTGCATATTACCTCCCATTTACACCGTTGGTCCCCTAACTTTACTAGTCAATCAAATCCCTGACGAAAACCTCAAAACCATTGGATCAAACCTTTGGAAAGAAGAGCCGTGTTGCTTGGAATGGTTGGAATTACAAGCATCGAGCTTTGTCGTCTACGTGAACTTCGGAAGTATAACGGTCATGAGCCAGAGCAATTGGTCGAGTTTGCTTGGGGGCTAGCTCGCGAATAGCAACAAATCTTTCTTGTGGATAATTAGGCCTGACCTAGTCATCGGAGATGCGGCGATTGTGCCTCACGAATAGCAACAAACTCAATTTTATGTTGTTGCAGATAAAATTATAATCCATTCAGCACATTAATGTTCCGTAATTTGTTGTCAATTACTGGTAGAAAAATTCTACTAATCGTCAATCACTGATGTCACCACATGACTTACATAAATGACTTCTGTTTGTGAGACTATTCAAAATTTATTGTCTATATTTTTGTTTTTTCTTCTTGTCTCTCTTAATATCAGTATTGAAAATCACAATTCATCTATGAGTCACAGTGATGCTAGGGTGCTTATGAAAAAAAAAAAAGAAAGAAAAAAACACATGTGAAAAGCTTTTTTATATATATTAACGGCATCAATAATTTAGAAAACAATAAGTGCTCTTCATCGAGCCCACTTGGCCAGGTTGTTAGATGAAATTGAAGAGGAACTCTAAATCGCTCAACTCTGAACTCCCCCAAGGGAATGGCGAGTGGGGCGCATGGATAGCACATGGAACAAAGAACTTAATGAGAGACAACTAACGAAGTTTCAACAAAGTCATTTAAATTGTCTTGCAATTATAAAAAAAAAAAATGATTAAGTTTTGATGTACAAAATATGTAACATGCCTCTTTTTTTAATTTAGTCAGCGAACTTTTTAACAGTAAAATTGTCGCATTATAGTCCGACAATTCAAAATCATGAAATGTTAATATTCATGTGAGATTGAAATACGTGAGTTTCTCGTATTCTTTTAAGAAAACAGACATTAATTTCTTTCATGTGTTAGTTGAGCTTCGTATTCAATCCAATTGTTATATAGATGAGCTAGAGATGGGATATAATTATATAATATAGCATTTACTTAAGAAAAATACTATCAATGCAAACTCATTTCCAATTTTATTTACCAACGAGTTATCATTTATTTACAAACATATATCACCAAATGAGCCATTGTTTTAAACTCGATAATTAAGAAGATAGTAGTCTTTAAGCTTTAGAAAAGTATATTATATGTTTTTTTTTTTTTAAAAAAAAAACACCTTCTCCGAATTTCATTCAGATATCAGGGAGAAGTTGGAAAGTTGTAATTAAGCTAATCTTCAACTTCAGTATCAGCTTAATATCTTTTATCCCACAAAACAAAACAGACATCAACACATATCATAAACTTAAGTAAGCCATCATATCGAATGCAAGACAAACTAACTATCATTTTTGATTCCCAATCTTTTTTGTATTGAATCAACTCCAATTTTTCATTTTAATTATTGAGAGACTATTTTAACCGTCAAACCGTTAAGTTTGACCATTAATAATCACTGGACATTGGTAAGACACCATATTGAGTATAGGACAAACTAACCATCATTTTTGAGAAGCAGAATATTAAATAAACCATGCATTTGAATGTATAGAACTCATTGTTATAGGTCGCTGCGCTGATCATGCTCGGCTTTGTCAGATTCTATTTTAAATCCATTAAAGCCAAAATTATTGGTCACGGGATTGCTAGAAAATAAGAATATGCTTTGAGAATGTCAAATTCTATTTTGAAAATGTGCTGACATGGAGGGTTTCACTGTTAAATTTATCATCAAGTTATGCCTGTGACTGTCATAACATGTAGTAGAGTCAAAGAGAGCACATCCTTACTAATTATACTTATATTTTCTAAAACTCTTTTTTTTTTTTTTTGTGACAAATTATGACTGATGCATCTAGTGCAAGTTTCTAGTGCCATGTGTTTTCCTATAATTTGGGGAACTTCTCGGATGCACGTTTTGAAGCCGTTATATCTAGTCAAAATTAACTTTTTCTATAGATCTGACTGTTGAAAAACAAATATCAACCAGTATGTATTATTTTTTTGTTCTCACGGGAGAAATTGCTATGAGCTTATCATTAATGCATTTGACAACACAATTAGAACTTAGAACCAAAAGATAAAACAAATTTATTGTGTGAGAACTGTACACTAACAATTGAAATTACTATAGTTAGAATGATATCGTAAAGATGTAAGAATGGGCCGGTCTAGTTCGTTCTCATTTGCCCACGCAGGCCATAGGCTGGGCTAGCCCAGCCCATGAATTTTGTGGGCTGGGCCGGGCTTGCCCAGTTAAAAATCACCTCGGCCCAACCCACACCACGAGTCAATTTTACGTGGGACAGGCTGAGCCCTATTATGGAGCAGGCTAAGCCATGCCATGAGCCTTGATGGGCTAGCCCATTCGAGCCCATCTACGAGTTAAGATGGGTAGGCCCATCATGGGTTTAGATAACCAGCCTATCTAAGCATGCAATTTTAATTTTAATTTTTAGTTTTTTTATTTTAAAATTTTTAAACAAGTTAACAAATATAAAAGTATGAATACAATGGAAATATAAAAAATGATATTTTATTTACGCTTGCCTTATTAAAAACCTTTCTAAGGAAAACCAATGGGACAAAACATTAGTAAGGAAAAAAAAGACCAATTAGGATAATTATACATAAGATGTTTACAAAATTACTAAAAAATCATTAAAAAAAAGCTTGTCATGATGTGATGTGTAAGGTCTTCTACTGGAGATGGCCATACTCTACCATGTTCACCCGTGAATGAATATGAAAAAAAAATATATATATATATATATATATATATATATATATTTAAATGAAATTGGGCCACAATGGGCCTTCAATGGGCTGGTGTCACGTCCCAGAGTACGGAAGATGACGTGGCGGATTATTTAAATTAATTAAAAGAAGAATCTAATTAAAATCAGGAGTTTAGAGGCTAAATTAAGTATTAAAAATGTGAGATTTTCGAAACAGTCATTTTATAAAAGAATTCATCAAACGAATATTAAAACAATAGAAAGCCGCGAGTATGGATCCCACAGACCCACAACTTGTGCACACACATAGTACTGACAATATAATAATACAACTACAGTCCAAGCACAAAGAAAGTTAAAAACATTACATGCTTTTTTTAATTTATACAAACAATCTAATAAATTCTTCTACTGCTCCTGAGTTCAGTCAGTTGAATCCTCTCCGAACCTAAATGGGAAACCACCTAGAAGGGAAAAATTTAAAAACAAAGAAAATATGAGCGAAAGGCTCAGTAGGACTATATTTTATCAAATTATTTAATTTAAAGAAAAATCTCATTATTAAAGGAATTACTTAAAAGAAACAGTGAATAAATAAATAAATTTAAGTAAAATTGTTCTTACCTAAAACAGTTTACTTGGACAACCAGAAATATCATTTTCTTTTCCTAGGCAAACCATAAGAATATCACCACCGTAGTGGCCCAGCTGGATTTCGGGACCTGCCCCCAGGTCGATCGCTACACGACCCGATCTCTAATATGGCATCATGCCTATGTGTTTATTTTCATCATCATTCAAAACCCATTTACCTAGCATTGTCATTTACATTCATTATGAAGTTCATTTCAGTTCACGGTATATTAAAATATAACCGATAAATTCATTTTCAAACAATCGTTGAAAACATTTTAATATAAATCCTTTTCAAAGCCAACTCATTTTGAAACTAGGCTACCAAGGAATGGGGTAGAAGTCCTACCTCGATACTCGTGGCGATGCCCCACATCGAAATCCCGGTCCGCTATAGGTTAGCTCCGCGGAACCATGAACGATCCTAAACACACACTAAGTCGATCAATATCTAGTTCGAGACCTTCTATGTTACTAAACCATTTCATGATGTCCTAGTGTGCCATTTGTACCTTTAAAATCATTTTACAAGGTTGGAATTTCAATCGGGGTTCAAAACAATGAAAACGGGTGAAAAATCACAAAATTTTCTAGGCCCTGCCGGCCTGCTAGACGCCCTGCTTCGGCCGGCCGAACTGTGCAGTTCGGCCTGCCGAAAATCAGGTCCGGTCGGCCAGACATTTCTAGGTTCGGCCTGCCGAACGGATGAGTCTGGCCTGCCTATCCCTTGAATCTGGCCTGCCAAACACGTAGTTCGGCTTGTCGAACTGGGAAAATCCAAAAATCCCAACCACGGGTTTTCGATCCCCCAAAATCCAAATCTTGATTTTAACCTATTTTTCTCAAATCTCAGGCATGAAAAACATTCATAGATGATAGAAAAACATACTAGAACACTTTTGAACCCATTTAAACAAGATTTAAACACAAAAATCTCAAAAATCTAAAAATAGGAGAAAATGAGAAAAAATGAAAAACCTTGAATCTAATCCGTTTTTCTTCAATCTAAGCTTGGATTCTAGGTGTTCTAAGTTCGTTTAACTCAAATCAAAGGTTTTCTAAGCTCAAACGAACTTAAACTTCAAAAATGGACGAAATTAAAAATTTTAAAAAAAGTTTAGAAATTTCAAAACTAACCTCGAATTGAAGCTTTAAATCTACGTTTTTGGTTGCCAAGTCTCGTCCCTAAGCTTCCTATTCGCTAACCCGAAGCTTAGACCCGAATTTGGCTTCAAAATCTTGAAGAAATTTGAGTCAGAAAGAGAGAAACCGAGAGAGAATGAGAGAAAGAGCTCACGGGTGGGAGAGAGGAGGAGAGAGAGAGAGTGAAGAGAGGAGAGAATAAATAGAGAGAAACGGCGGACGGTTTTACTGTGCGAAAACCAAATGCCACCCACGGTTTTGTAAAACGGAATATTTTTAACATTTTACAAACTGTTATGCTTTAAAACTCAAAACATCATTTTAAAACAATAAGAAATCATTTGAATTTATCAAATTAACAAAACAACCTAAAATTTAAAATTTAACCAAATAATCAAATTAATGTTGAAACATTAATTATGGCATACTAATTTATCATTTATATTACAATAACATTAAATAAATTTCAGGGCGTTACAGCTGGCCTATTGTGGGCCTATATGGACCTTACACGGGTCTGATGGGCCGGCCCATTATGGGCTTAGATGTGTTAGCCTAGCTTGGCCCAAGCCTGGCCTAACTCATGATTTTTCATGGTCCGTGCCGGGCCAGCTCATGGGCTGATGAATGTTGACCCAACCCAATCTATCAATATTTATGAGTTGAGTTGTGTCTTAAACAGTCATAGATCATACCAACCTAATCTATCATTGTATTAAGATAGGCTTGGGCAGCCCACGGTAATTGTTGCATCTCTATGATATTGGCAAAAGAAGCCCTTATTTTTCTTCTTGGCTAAAAAGTCTTATCTTGTGTGCGATGGATGACTAGGCGCCCCCAAAAACTTTCGGTGTATTTACTTTGATGTGTATATGACAAGTCATCAAGGCTCCGACAAGACTAGATCAGTATTGTTGCTTAAGAAATACGGAACAATGTTCTCCTTTTCTCCTTTGTTTTATTATTTAATTTTTTAAAAAATAAACGAGTGAGGTTAGTATAATTCGGTACTTCCATTACATGCATTCCAATCCAATGCTATACTAGATATCATGTAATCCAATCTGATAATTATATACAAAACTCATTCATCAAATCCAATTAAATATTTTAGACTAAATTTTATTGGATGTACTTGGTGGTTTCAAAACTTAGGGCTTTTGGTATTGTTTTAAGAGTTTTTGAAAATATTTTTACATATTTTTTTAAATAAAAAGTTTAAAAACACTATTGACATAATTTTTAAAATTTTTTTATTTTTTAAAACAAAACTATTTTCATCTATTTTAAATACACTACTAAACCGGAAAATTTTAAGATTTGATTCAATCCAAACAATTATATCCCTTAAATTATGCTATGTTACCCTTTTCTTTGCAAAAGTCCTACTAGTTGCCTCTCAATCAGGTTCTATTAAGAAATGGACGGAAACGGGCTAATTATGCCAGTCACATAGAAATAATTTTCAGACATGCATCATTTTTTTTTTTATTTTTTTTGTTGTAGAAAAGCCGCTTGCCTTGAACCTCAGCCTCTCCATACGCATCTATAAGAGTTGATACTTAACAAGGCACTTAGAAGAAAAGTTATAACTTTAAAGTTAAAATTGCATATAGTAATATATGAAAGTTTTTCACTATAATTTTATCCTATAATGAAAGCTCCACAAATCATCATTGGTTACTAAATCCGACTATTTTCCAAATCCTAAAGCACCTAAAACAAGTACAAAAGCAAAATTGGACCTAAATTCCCATCAAGTTAAGGAAAGAAAATGATCAGCCCTTTCACCTTGTTCACGGCCGGTGTTCCATACTGTGCAAAGAGACCATTACGTTGTCCAACCCCTTATGAATGTTTAAAAGAACCATTACAATTTTTGTCGCGAGCAAGCAGAGCAGCTTTGAGGAAAATGATTCCTCAAAGCATTTATTTTTAAAAGTATTCAACACAAGTATCAAACTATCAATTTTTTTTTCTTTTCTTTTTTGCTGAATTTATTAAGTTATCAATTACAAATTCAAATATATAGAAATAGAAGCCAACGCATACAAGTCTAAAAATAGAGACATTAATAAGTACTAGAAACGAAAAAAAATCAAAATGCAATAGATCTGTTCGTTTCTTTTCAATCGAGTATCCCAGCGCTAGAAACATCAAGAGACCTTTTTTTTTTTTCTTAGCTGAAAAATCAAGATACGATTTCTTAACAAGTTTTGCAGTCTCTTTAAAAATCTGAAAAAGGGGGCTGAAATGTGTATTCTTATATTTAACACTTTAATTCAAACTAAAGGAACTCCTGTGTGAAGATACTGATAGTGGAATTTAACTCCCCTTCTGTTTCAACGTCTCAAACTACTAATAATACTATACGGTGATTTTATTTTCACATATTTTTATCTATAATTTAATACTATCGTATCATATTTATTTTTCAATTAAAAAACTTTTTTTTACATGTTTTATATTTATTTTTCAATTAAATTTAATTTTCATGCTTCAAATTTGAGTTAACAATACTTATTCAAACACAAATTAGGTTCAGAATTCTTGTTGAAACGGATGCTTTAACTGCACATACAAACATTGATTCGGATTACTATTTAAAGTATACAGTTTAGACTTTTTATCAAATCAAAAAATTTAAATCAACACAATTTCAACCAACCAACCAAACTGAAGGAAAGCATTTTGGTTGACTCTGCCGTTTCCCCTCGGCCGGCCGCCATAAATAATTGGAAGGATCGATCCAAGTCTTGTTGATTAATATTAATCAAACGTATTATCCAATATTTTATGTTAATTGACACGTCAATCAATCCGACTATTTTTTTTTTTCATAATAAGTGATTCCATTAAACATGGACTAAACAAAAGCCAACAAAAGAGAGAAACAACTGGAGGCTCTAATTAATCAGGAACTTGTAAGATACTCCAAAAAAATTATTCGTTTCACTCGTAAGGCTTCCTTTTTTTTTATACGTTATTATATCTTTCACCATAAGATGTCAAAGTATATTTCAAAATATGGAAATCCGGTGAGCTTCGTACCCTTATTTTATAATAACAAAACCTTTTCGTTGACGGCAGAGGCGAAGCTACGGCAGCCCCCTGGGCAGAAGGACTCTTTAGACTTTGATCCTTAATCCAAAAACTTTTTACAATTTTTTTCTTTGTTTGCCCCCTTAGACTTTTTTAAATTACATAACTTACGTCATTTTCTAAAAAAATTTCAATTATACTTTACATTTTGAATTTTATATTCTCGTATTTCAAACTCAAAAAAATCAACTACAGTACAACATAACTTCCCAATTCTTTGGATTCCAAACTTTACAAATTGAATTAAACTCGATTTACAAGCTTATAAGGTGTTTGAGAAATATGGTTAGAACTGAAACTTTTGAACTGAAAACTATAGCATGTAAAAGCTTTACATTGTAACAATTTTTTTGCTTTTTATTAAAATTGCTAAAAGCTTTATACTGTTTATTTGTTAAAACCAATAGGTTCTAACAGAGAACCAAACACCTTATTAACTTATTTAAAAAAAGAATAAACAAAAAATAGATAAACAAAGATAAAAAAAAAATTGTTATATTGTAGTTTTAGCTCAAAAGTTTTCTTCTATTCATGCCCATTTGAAAAAAGGGGCGTTTATTGGCACTCCTGATTTTACTCTTTGTACCTCTTCTTAAACCACCTCTCATTTTACTTGTTACACCCCTTTTACAAAAAGAAATTCTGACACCTAAATAAATTTTTCCTTTTTTTTTCCATCCACCAACCAAATAAACCAAACATAATCCTCTTCGAAGAAGACTTTCAGCATTTTGCCTTTTTTTTTTTTTTCAGTGATCAATGATTTTAATGTGGCCTCTTCCGTCCATAATGGAACTTTCATCTGGAAGCTTCAACCAGTTTAAGCTTTCATTTTATTTTTACGTTAAAGTTTTTTAGCCTATTCAGCGCATCTTAACCTTCAGGCAATTTCATTGTGATGTTACCCCAATGGCCTTCGTAAACCATCGATTACACAATAGCTTTTCACAATCGAATAGTTTGGACAATTGAATATGTCGTTTCATCAAAACCATATTTGGAATCAAATATAATTATCGCCACAACACTTGGCAAACAAATACGTTATTAAGTCGTAGTTGGTTACTCTTTTCTCCAACTGTTCAATTTCTTTTTGTTCATCTGACTCGTTTCAACTATTAAAAAAATTGAAAAAAATGAGAATTTTGAAGAAAAATAAACAACTTATTTTTTCATGGGGAGGTTCTTGAACGTCAAAATTCATCTCTATTTTTTTAGAAAATATAGGGCATAATAATTTATTTTTAAAATAAAGTGTGTGATGAGTATTTATTTAAAATACTTTTGTTTTTAAAGGTAATTTTATCAATAGACAATATAATAAAAGTATATTTTATTAAAAAAGGGGTGTAGAAAATAAAATAAGGTACCAACAGAGGCCCTTTTGAAAAAGATCTCTCACTTGGCTGGTGGTTGACGGCCCATTTCTTATGTAATAAATCAATCAAGTATAAGTAAATATATTAGCTACCGACAACTTGCCGTCCTCCTATTTTTATTATACATGTATTATATATATAAATATGGTTTTAATAGTTATAGTTTCATTATACAAATATTATATATATAAATATGATTTCAATAATTATATTTTTAATTGATATTGTTATTATTAACGGTTTATTATAAATATGAAGGTTGTAATAAGGTAGATAATTGACTAAAAAATTTTATGATAATTTATGTAGTTAAATTTTTTATTTTTCTATTGAAAATCAACCTCATTAATTATCGTAATTTGTTTTTGTGTCAACCATTTATTTGATTATAATTGTAATATTTATATTAAATCACTAATAATTAATGACAATATTTATTACAAACGTAATGTATATGGATATATGTATCTATATGTTAAAGTTATACTGAATTACGTCACTAATTATAAAAACAATTGTGCATAAATCTCCAGTTATATATGAAAAACCTTTTTTTTTCCCAACCGGGCTACTGCCTGGTTCTCGCACAATTGGAGGACCCATTGGGTGGGCCCACTGTGGGTCCCACCCAGTGGGTCCCACAGTTGTGAGAGAACCAGGCAGTCATATATAGCAGAGTGCAAAACCATATTCCCAAACATAAAAGCATCAATTACAGAATCCTTTCTATTCTACATCTTGCGATCAAAATGGAGAAATCAATCGGTTCCTATACGGTGAAGAAGAATCAGCCTCACGTAGTTTGCATTCCGTTCCCGGCTCAAGGCCACGTCGATCCAATGACAAAGCTGGCCAAACTCCTCCACCACAAAGGCTTCTTTGTCACCTTCGTCTACACGGACTTCAACTACAGACGTCTCCTGAGATCTCGTGGGCCAAACTCTCTTGACGGGCTTCCCTCGTTTAGGTTCGAGTCCATTCCAGATGGTCTTCCCCAGTCGGATGGCGATGCCACGCAGGACATACCGTCCTTGTGTGAGTCCACTAGCAAAAACTGCTTGGCACCATTCAGACAGCTCCTCTCGAGGTTGAATTCTTCCCCGGATATTCCTCCGGTGACTTGTATTGTTTCCGACGGCGTCATGAGCTTCACTCTCGATGCCGCCCAGGAACTCGGTGTCCCGGAAGTTCTATTCTGGACCACAAGTGCCTGTGGCTTCTCGGCCTACTGTCATTACTGGCATCTCATTGAAAAAGGCCTTGCACCTCTTAAAGGTATTGACCAGTTTTGCTTTGACTATTTTTTTTTTTTTCATAAAATTTAAACCATTATTTAATAATTTAAACAGCATTTTGAAATAGTCTTTAAATAATCAGAGCTAGGGTCTGTTTGTTTCATATATTCTTTGGACTCAATTGATTCAAATTTAGATTCAAGTATCAAGAATCCTTTAGATACATGTTTATTTCCTTTAAAATCTAAATCAAATGAGTATTAAGAATCTAAGTTTTTAGAGTTCTAAACCCCCTAAAATCTTGATATTTGGATTTTTTGTTACAGTAAAAGCTAAAATTCTCCCTCCTATATTTGAGAAAAAATCATAGCCTCTTCATTTGATATCCAATTGAGATGATTCTTTTTTCATTGTGTTTCTAGTGAAGAGAAGAATAAATTAAGATTCAGATTCCATAATATTTAGGAACATTAACATTAAAATTTTATTAGATTTGTTAATAAATTAAAAACTATTTTCACTATCTCTCTAAAAATAAATTCAAATTTTATTCCATATTTAGATTAAAACTTAAATGCACATCCAAACTTCAATTCGGATAACAATTCAAATCATTAATTTAAATCCTAATTTAAATCACATAACTTAAATCAAATCACTAATTCGAATCCATTTACCAAACGAACCCTTAAATGACTCTTAAATGACTCGAGTCTCTAACATTTTTCTGTGTTATTATTTCGTACTTCTTTTACAATCTTAAATACAATATGTTGAAAATTATTGTTTCTATATTATCGTCACGAGCTTATCGACATCTTTTCATAATTTCCATTTTAAGAAAATTATTCAGTGTTTCAAATCCAGTTTAACATTAATACAGTGTGGGCTTCACCTCTGGGGCCCACGTTGTACGTTAATTCCTACTCTTGTTTAAAGTATTGGGGTATATCATTGAGGTTTCATAAACAGAGAATTCGTCGTCACATGGTTTGAAAAGCTAGGATATCAGTATAATATAAGTTTTAACCAATAAACTCTATATTTATTATTAAATTGTTGGTAATTTAATATTATTTCATTGCCTTTGATTTTGTTGTGACGATTAAAAATTGTCCCTATTACTAAGAATCCTCCTTTATAAACTAACAATATGTCGTCTCAAGTATGTTGGGATCTTTTCATTAAAAAAAAAAAAAATCATGCACTCAACTGAATACAAAAATAGAACTATTTTTCATAGTTCTTACTTGAATGAAGCGTTGTTTAAAGCATTTAATAATTATTGAAAGAAAAAACATATAGGGTGTTTAACTTATTAGTTTAAACCAAAACTTCTGGTTCAAACACTATGAGAACTTTATATTGTTTTTGCTTTACAATAGAACGTATTAAAATTTTACACCTTTTTTGGTTCAAACAATTAAGTTTGAACTAACATATGAGACATCCAAAGAGTTAGTTTGATACTTCAAAGGTGTTTGAGAGTATTGGTTAGAAATACTATAGTATGTGAGAGCTTTAAATTCTAGCATACTTTTTCTAAACACTGTAGTATGTGAGAGCTTTACATTATAGCAACCCGAAGTTTAGTTTGAAATGAAAATGCCAAACACTATAAAAGACGGGTAATTGGATTACTAATGCACATTGAAAGAAAAGAGTGCTTCTACCTTTGATATCTCCTAAAGAGCGATATCCCAAAAAAAAAGTCATTTGAATGCACAATTAAAGTATCTTCTAATCATTAAGAGATTTCTTAACAATATTTAACTATGATAATACTTGAATATTTTGTTATTATCATATTTTTATGAGTAAATACTAATATTTAGATTCAGATGACTACTTAAATTTTTTATCCTAAACAATATAACTAATTATATTTTGACATACTATTCAATAGGCTCAAACACTGAAGTATAAAAAAGTCAATTACAAATGTTTTTTTGGTCAAACACTGATTTGAACAACATTTCAACTTTCATTTATGTTTTTTTAATGCTGTTTCGATCTAATATATTGTTGTTTCCATGCACTTACACTGCCAGATGCAAGCTCTTTGACAAATGGGTACTTGGAAAACACTATCATAAACTCAATACCGGGTATGAAAGATATGCGTCTCAAGGACTTACCTAGCTTCATTAGAACCACTGATCCAAATGACATCATGCTTAACTTTCTCGATGCCCAGACCCAGAGGGCCAAGCTAGCTTCAGCCATTGTTTTAAACACATTCGACACCTTCGAGAAGGAAGTTTTGGACTCTCTCTCTTGCATATTACCTCCCATTTACACCGTTGGACCCCTAACTTTACTAGTCAATCAAATCTCTGACGAAAACCTCAAAACCATCGGATCAAACTTTTGGAAAGAAGAGTCGTATTGCTTGGAATGGTTAGAATCACAAGCATCGAGTTCTGTCGTCTACGTGAACTTCGGAAGTATAACGGTTATGATGCCAGAGCAATTGGTCGAGTTCGCTTGGGGGCTCGCAAATAGCAACAAATCTTTCTTGTGGATAATTAGGCCTGACCTAGTCATCGGAGATGCAGCGATTGTGCCTCATGAGTTTGTTTCAATAACAAAAGATAGGGGATTATTGGCTAGCTGGTGCCCTCAAGAACAGGTTCTGAGCCACTCGGCAATAGGAGGGTTCTTGACGCACTGTGGTTGGAACTCAACTATTGAGAGCATCAGTTGCGGGGTGCCTATGATCTGTTGGCCATTCTTCGCAGAGCAGCATACGAATTGTAGGTATTGTTGCAAAGAGTGGGGGATTGGGATGGAGATAGAGAAAGTAGAGAGAGGAAATATCGAGGGACTTGTGAGGGAATTAATGGACGGAGAGAAAGGTAGAGAGATGAAGAAGAAAGCGATGGAGTGGAAGCAGTTGGTAGAGGACTCCACTGCTTTATCTCAGTTCAATTTGGAAAAGATGATTAAGCAGGTTCTTTTGGCTCACAAGATTGATTAGAACAACAAGTACTTATGTCTATTTGTATTATTGCAATTGATGAACTTGTGCACCATATCTTTTGTTTTGTTTTGTTTTTTGTTTTTTGGTTTATGGTTTTGTTTTGCTTTTTTTCTTTTTGCTTTGTTTTTCTTCATGTGGACTGTATTTTATTGTTTGGTAACTATCCTATTATTTACTTCTATATTAAATTAGGATTCACATCACATGTCTTCTTAATTTTATCTATATTTGTGCCCCTTAATAATATCATGCTATGTCATTTAAAGTATGTTAAATAACAATGCTTTATATTTTATTCACGTGAACAGAATCCAAATTTCACATTTTATTCCAATATCAGGGAGAAGTTGGAAAGTTATAAGCTAAGCTCCATCTTTAAAGTCAAATTAATATCTTTAATGCTACAAAATATAGAAAAAATCTAACACATATCATAAACTCAAGTAAACCACCATATTGGGTACAAGATTTTTTTTTTTTTTTTTTTTTTGCCCATTGCTACCAGGAGAATGGTACACACCCACGCAACAGCATCTCTTTTCTCCATCACCTCTCTAGAAACCTATTTTTCTTCTCTCTCTCAAAATCCCTAAAAATTTCTATTTTCTGCAACTTCCAAGCACTTCCCAAAAAAATTTGTAAATCATTGTGCTTCGTCACTTCCAATTTTCCACCCTCTCTATGTGTTTGGATCTGACCAGTTGATTTTTTGTCGTTTCCTCCATCTAGGGCTTGAAGTAGTTGTAGCGCATGCTAGTTTTTTTGGTTTTTATCTATAGCTGATTCTTGAGGATTCATGGAGACAAGTGTGGAATCTCAGGTCGAGGACCTAGCTAGGAGGGTGGCTTTACTTCATGCATTGACGACGTCCTTGAACCGGTGCAAAATGAGATGATAATCTCAGTCATAGCAAAGACAAAAATGGTAGGGAAAATCCTTGCAAAGAGGAGACAGAGCAAGTAGTTGTGCGGAATGGGCTAGTGAAAGCTTGATATGAAATTCTTGTGTGGTACCTTCAAGAAGAAGCACCGAATGTATACTTATTCACATTCAAGAATAAGGAATGTTGTACAAATTTATAGGATATTTAGCATGGTGGTTAGAAACATTGGTTAGAATTATAAACATTATAGCATGTGAGAACTTTACACTGTAGCAACTTTTTTGCTTTTACTTAGCATATGAAAGCTTTATACTATTTTTAACTGAAAAATTAGTTAGAACCAACCAATATCAAACAAGCTATTAGATCACACAAGTCTAAATAGTGATCCCAAATAAGTGCTCACAATAAACTACAACATTCTATATCTTACTCACAAATTAAAGAGAAGTACAACACTAGAACATACCTTACAAAAAGCACTCACACTCTTTCAAGAAGAATACACAACACTACATAAGCTAAACTCACAAAAGACTATTCACTTACAATACTCATTGTCTTGTTTCTTTTTCACTTCTTGATAGATTTCAAGCTTACAAGAAGGGATATTTATAGCATCATAATACAATAATAGCCACACTTTGTCCTAGGCACACTAACCACACAAATAACTTCAACATTCATTACTTCATACGTACACCACCACCTAAACATCTCGCTAAAAGATCTGCACCTAATTTAGGAAAATTCTAGTAGTGGGCTTATTGGGTTTATATTCATTGAGCTTGGATTAAACCATTTATTCAACACCAGCTCTCAGTCATTGTACTTTGCTGAAATGTTGATGAAAGCTTTCAAACTTGCTGGTACTCAAAGCTTTTGTGAACAAGTCTGCAACTTGATCATTTGTCTTGATTTGCCTCATCTCAATTTCTTCTTGCAGAATTTTTTCTCTGATAAAATGATAGTGCATTTTAACATGTTTAGTTCTTACATGAAAAACTGGATTTTTTGTTAAGTGAACTACTGACTGATTATCACAAAATAGCTGAACTGCATAGCCAACCATTTGATATAGATCTTTGAAAAGCTGAATCAACCATGTACTCTCTTGAGCTGCATTATTGCTGCTTGATACTTTGCTTTTGTGGTCAACAAAGATACAATTAGTTGTCTTTTGCTGCACCAAGAAATTGTTTCCACGCTAAGCATAAAGACATATCCAATGGTTGATCGACGAGTGTCATAATCTTCCACACAGTCAACGTCGCAATCACAACAAGAAAACCTACATTTAACGGCATATTATTTACGACATGTAGTTTTTGAATGTCGTTAAAAAGTACATACAACGATATCTCCAACAAACATGTCGTTAATGACATTTGAAACAATAATTAACAACATCTATATAGACGCCGTATTAAATGTCTCTTTTTAACGACAATAGTTTAGTATCGTTAAATTATTTAACGACAAGTAGGAGATGTCGTCAAAGCCTTGGAGATTCTACGACACCCCTTATAGACGATATTGTCAAGATGTCGTCTATAAGGGATGTCATAGAATCTACAAGGCTTTGACGACATCTCCTACTTGTCTTTAAATAATTTAACAACACTAAACTATTGTCATTAAAAGGAGACCTTTAATACGGCGTCTATATAAATGTCGTTAATTGTTGTTTCAAATATCATTAACGACATGTTTGTTGGAGATGTATGTACTTTTCAACGACATTCAAAAACTACATGTCGTAAATAACATGTCGTTAAATGTAGTTTTTCTTGTAGTGAATAATCAACTATATTGTAGTCTTCATTTTTCTTGTATAAAAGACCATAGTCTATTCTACCTTTGATATATCTCAAAATTTGTCGAACTGCTTCTAAATGAGGCTTCTTTGGACTTTGCATGTATCGACTCATCACACCAACTGAATAAGAAATATCAAGTCAAGTCATGGTTAAGTAGATCATACTACTTATTAATTATTGATAGATTGTTGTATCTTCCAAATCTTTTCCTTCATGTGCACACATCTTAGCATTTGGTTCCATTGGTGTCCAGATTGGCTTACATTCAAGCATCCTACACTTCTTCAATAAATCTTGGTCATGTTTCTGCTAGCAGAGAAATATTCCTTCCTGTATACAATCTACCTGTATGCCAAGAAAGTGCTTAAGTTGACCAAGCTCTTTCATTTGGAAGTACACAGATAAGTTCTCCTTTGTTCGATGAATTTCTTCTTCATCATCTCCGGTGATGATCAAATCATCCATATACACCAACACCACTGCCAACGTTCTTTTCTAGCTTTAGCAAATAAGGTAGAATTTGCATGTGCCGTAACATATCCACTTTATGAAAGAAACTCAACAATCTTACCATACCATGCCCTAGGCAGTTACTTTAAACCATAAAGTGCCTTTCTCAATTTACACACGTACTCTGGATAAGATTTATCCTCAAATCTCCTCTGTTGAATCATGTACATCTCTTGATCCAACTCTCCATGTAAAAAGGCATTTTTCACATCCATCTGTCAGAGTTCTTAGTCTTTATTGGCTGCATGTGTAAGAAGGACACATACAGTAGTGATTTTTGCCATTGGATTAAACGTCTCATCATAATCTAGTCCTTATTACTAAGAGAACCCTTGAGCTACAAGTCGAGATTTGTATCTCTCAATTGATCCATCTGGGCGGTTCTTGATCTTTTATACCCATTTACAGGAGATGGGCTTAATATCTTTATACCTAAGTTTGATTTTGCTCCAATGCAGTGATTTCTTCTTTCATAGCTTTTACCTATTCAGAGCTATGAGATGCTTCTTCATAAGTCTCCAACACTCCTTCGCTACGGCTGTATTGGCGTATTTGGGATTTGGCCTTCTCATTCTGATTGACCTTTTAAGCAGTGTTTCTGGACTTGTTGTAGTTTCATGACTGGGTTCAACCTCCTCTATTGGTCTTTGGTATACACCGGTTGCCAAGGACTTGCTGCTGCCATGCGATCATCATCGTTCTCATCTTCAAGGTCCTCAAGTGCTTTTGGACTTGTTCTCACTTCAACAATCTGCTTCCCCGTCTTCTCTTGAAATTGATCTTCTATTTCTTTAGAATCTGGTAACTACTCTTTCTGCAGGGACCACCATGAAAATGCTTCATCAAACACAACATTACATGATGTGTAATATTTTCCACTTATAGGGTTGCAACACTTTCACCTTTTCTTATGGTTGTCGTATCCCACAAGGATACATCATATTGCTTATTTGTCAAATTTGCTACATAAGTGACTAGGCATGAATACGTAGCACGCACAGCCAAAACCTCAAAAGTGACCAACTACAGGTTTAGTACCCTATGGCTTTTTAAATGGTGAGGTAAATCCAAGTCTTGGTTGAGAGAGCCTATTGATGACATGAGTTGCTGTCTTCATACACTCAACCCAAAATCTTCTAGGTATGTTCTTTGCATGAAGCATACTCCAACTATCTCCGTAAAATGCCGATTCTTTCTCTCCACTACTCATTTCTTTGCGGCGTATTTGCACATGTGAAATAATGTTGTATTCAACATTCTCACAGATATTATTAAGAAGCTCACATTTTTTTGCCAAAAAAAAAAAAAAACTCACGTAAATGAAAGAAGTGAAAAGAGAAGAAAGAGAACAAAGAGCTGCCAATGTTGGATAGCTATGTGAAAAGTTTTTTCAATTTTGAGTAAAATGCAAAAACCAACATTACGCTCTAGGAAAAAAGGAGCAAAGAAACTTCAAAATGTAATTCAAAATCTTTGGATCCTTTGAGTACGTGAATAAAAAATTTTCAATGAATCATTCAAATTGAAATGAATTAATATGTTCCTTAAAATATGAAAAAGGCAAAACCTTTCTAACGAAATGATTTTTTTTAAGTATGGGATGTATATAAAGGCGATCGTGGAATTATGTGAGATCTTAATAGTGAAAAGCAAAAAAAGTAAAATTAAATTATTTGACGATGCCTTAATAAAAAAATTACATGTTATGCTATATTTTTAAAAGTTATGTTTATTTATGCCATGCGTGAAAAAGTTTATATCACGCTATCATTCATAGTACATGTTAAGTTGTGTCACAAATGAATATGTATGACATTTATAAAAATTAAATCTTAAAAATTGGTCGTATATATAATTTCCCATACTTCTAAATTACATATTATGCCATACTTTTAAAAGTTGTATCTATTGATGGTACATTTAAAAAATTTTATACCATACTATCATTCATATTACATATTTAGTTATGCAGTAAATAAATATATATAGTATTTATAAAAAATAAATCTTAAAAATGACATTTATAAACAACAAATCTAAATAACTGCCATTCGTTTGAAGGCAATTATGGGAGATCACATGGGTCATCATGAACTGTTCTTTCGTCATTTACTTTTCCCTTCACGCCCAACTTGGAACGATCTCAGTCTTGTTGATTTATATAACAAGGATCAAATATATTAAACCAAATTTTTTATGTTAAGTAATCAGTTGTACTGAGAGTCTGAGACGTCAATCAATCAGAAAGTTGTATAAAATTATACTCCAAAAATTTTATCAATAGGGTTTCCCTTTCCTATCATACGTTGGATATTACAGCCTAAGATGTGAAAGTCCGGAAATATGGGAATTTAGTGAGCCAGCGATGCGGCATATGTTTAGACAAATCAAAATGCAAACATGCACCACATGCACCATATCCCTAATTTATTTTTTTAAAATGATATACATGATTTATTAATACCAAATCCCTTTTGTACTTGACAGGCTGTATCTTTGTTTAATAAATTAAATGTAAAGTCAACGATCATCCTATGGTAATTTACCAGTTTTTATTTATCTTTATAGTAAAAGAAAAAAAAAAAAAAAGACATATTGAACGACGTCACTATAAAAACATGTGAGACAGATTTCCAGGCTCTACGTGCAAAACCATATTCCCAGACAGTCCAGAATCGTTCCATTCCAAATCTTGTGATCAAAGTAGGGAAATCAATGGAGTCCATTACGCTGGAGAAGAATCAGCCTCACGTAGTTTGCATTCCATACTGTCACACCCCGGAGTACGGGAGGTGACGTGGCGGAATATTTAGATTAATTAAAAGAGAATTTAATTGAAATTAAGGGTTTAAAAATCCAATTAAGCAAGAATTAAAGAGATTTTTCCACCACATTTGATAAAGAATTTAAAATCATTAAACAAATAACAATAATTGAATAAAAACCGCGAATATGGGTTCCACAACCCACAACTTGTGCACACACATGGTTCTGACAATATCACAAATACAATTACAGTCCAAGTACCAATAAAGTTAAGTCTTACATGCCTTGATTAATAAATACATAATGTAAATAAATTCTCCTATTGCTCCTGAGTTCGGTCCGAAGAATCTTCTCCAAACCTAAATGGGAAACCACCTAGAGGGGGGAATTGAAAACAGATAAAACGTGAGCGAAATGCTCAGTAGGACTAAGTTTTATAAAATAATTTAATATAAAGAAACATAACATTATCAGGAGTTATACAGAAAAGGAACTTAAATAAATAAATAAATAAATTGAGTAGAACCGTTCTGACACAGAACAGTCTACTCGTCAAATCCAAACACCAATTTACTTTTACCTAGGCAAACCATGATATCACCACCGTAGTGGCCCAGTTGGGTTTCGGGACCTGCCCCCAAGGTCGATCACGACCCGATCTCTGATATGGCATCATGCCCATGTGTTTATTATCATTATCATTCAAAACCCAATTACCGAGTGTTGTCAATTATATTCATTATGAAATTCATTTCATGTCACGGTATATAAAAATATAACCGATAAAACCATTTTCAAACATCCGTTGAAAACATTTTGATAGAAATCCTTTTCAAAGCCAAATCATTTCAAAACCAGGCTACCAAAGAAATAGGATAGAAGTCCTACCTCAGTACTCGTGCCGGTACCCCACACCGTAATCCCGATCCGCTATACGTTAGCTCCACGGAACCACGAACAATCCTAGATACAAACTAAGTCGATCAATATCTAGTTCGAAACATTCTATGTTACTAAATCATTTCATGATGTCCTAGTGTGCCATTTGTATCATTAAAATCATCCTATAAGGTTGGGATTTAAATCAGGGTTCAAAACAATGAAATCGGGTAAAAATCACAAAATTTTCCATGCCTCGGTCGGCCTGCCGGACGCCCTGCTTCGGCCTGCCGAACTGCACAGTTCGGCCTGCCGGAAACAAGGTTCGGCCTGTCGAATATTTCCCCAGATTCGGCCTGCCGGTCGGAAGAACACCGGCCTGCCGATCATCACTCCGGCCTGCCGAACATGAACTTCGGCCTGCCGAACTGGGAAGATCCAGAAATCCCAGCCACGGGTTTCTCAATCCCCAAAATCCAAATCTTGTTTCTAACCTGTCTTTCTCAAATCCCAGGCATGAAAAACAACTATAATTGATAGAAAAACATTCTAGAACATGTTTAGAATCATTTAAACAACATTTAAACTCAAAATCCTCAAAAATCCGAAAATGAGAAAAATGAAAATCTTGAATCCAATCCGTTTTCCTTCAATCTAGGTTTAGATTCTAGTTGTTCTAAGCTCATTTAACACAAATCCACGGTTTTCTAAGCTAAAACAAACTTAGATTTCAAAAACACACAAAATCGAAAATTTTGTAAAAAGTTTAGAAATTTCGAATCTAACCTCGAATCGAAGCTTCAATCCGCGTTCTAGGTCGTCGAATCACGTCCCCGAGCTTCCTCCTTGCTGTTCCGAAGCTTGGATTCGAATGGAAATCAAATTTTTTTTGAAGAAATTAGAGAGAGAGAGAGGCTGCCGAGAGACCAAGAGAGAGGAGAGAGAGAGAGCTCGTGAGAGTGAAGAGAGAGAGAGAGAAGAGAGAAATAAATAGAGAAAGTCGGTGGGCGGTTTTACTGTGCGAAAACCATGTGCCGCCCACGGTTTTGTAAAACATAGTATTTTTAACATTTTACAAATTGTTGTGTTTTAAAACTCAAAACATCATTTTAAATCAACAAGAAATCTTTTGAACACATCAATTTAACAAAACAACCAAAAACTAAAATCCAACCAAACAATCTAATTAAAGTTAAAACTTTAATTATGGCACACTAATTCATCATTTACATTACATTAATATTAAATAAATTTCGGGACGTTACAGCTCTCCACCCCTTAAAGAAATTTCGTCCTCGAAATTTACAACTCATCTCAAAAGCAAAACAAATGCGGATACAATTCCTGCATACCCGACTCTAGTTCCCAGGTGGCTTCATCAACCCCGTGATGCTGCCACACGACCTTTACCAACGGTATCTCACGACGACGCAAGCTAATCACTTTCCGGTCGATGATCTGAATCGGCACTTCTTTGTACGTCGTATCCTCCTGAACCTGCACATCGCGAAATGATACTATCTTACCCTGCTCAGGTGGACACTTCCTAAGCATAGACACATGAAACACATCGTGCACATGAGAAAGTTCGGGCGGAAGATCAAGCCGATAAGCGACCACACCAACACGCTGAGTGATCTCGAACGGCCCAATATACCTCGGCGCGAGCTTCCCACTCACCCCGAACCGCATAGTTCCCTTACGAGGTGACACCCTCAAGAGAACAAAATCTCCAACCGCGAATTCTAAAGGTCTACGTCTCCTATCCGCGTAGCTCTTCTGCCGACTCTGAGCTGCTCTCAATCGATCCCGGATTACCACGACTTTTTCGTTGCTGTCACGAATCTCATCCGGCCCAAGAATAACTCTATCTTCTGGCTCGGCCCAACACACAGGTGATCGACACGGTCGCCCATACAATGCCTCAAATGGTGCCATACCGATACTCGCCTGATAACTGTTGTTGTACGCGAACTCCGCCAAATGCAAACATTGCTTCCAATTCCCGCCGAAGTCCAACGCACAAGCACGCAACATATCCTCGAGAACCTGAATAACCCGCTCAGACTGCCCATCAGTCTGAGGATGAAACGCCGTACTGAAGTTCAAATCTGTACCCAAAGCCTCCTGAAAACTCCTCCAGTACTTAGCATTAAACCTGGTGTCTCGATCAGAGGTGATGGACAAAGGAACCCCATGCAACCTCACAATGTTTTGCATATACAACTCCCCGAGAATCTTCCTGGAACACGTCGACCTAAACGGAATGAAATGCGCCGATTTCGTCAACCTGTCGACCACAACCCAAACTGCATCATGCCGCTGCTCCGTCCTCGGCAAACCTGTGAGGAAATCCATCGTCACATGCTCCCATTTCCACCCTGGAATAGGAAGCGGCTGAAGCTGACCTGCAGGCTTCTGATGCTCAGCTTTCACCTGAAGACACGTCGAACACTTGGCCACGTACTCGCGAACATCTTTCTTCATGCCTCTCCACCAATATTGCCTCTTCAAATCACGATACATCTTGGTGCTCCCTGAATGAATAGCAAACTGAGACCTATGAGCTTCATCTAGAACGACTTTCATCACCTCGGCGATAACTGGAACTGCAAGACGCTCCCGGAAGTACAACGGTCCATCTGCATGCACGCTCCATTCCTCGAACTGCTCCCCGTTCTGAATCCGCGACCAAATCCCCTGCAAATGTCGATCCTGCCACTGACCTTGCTTCACCATCCGAACAAGAGCTGGAGTTGCTTCCACATGATACAACAAAACTCGATCACCGTCGTCATGATACTGTAGCCGATACTCACTCACTGTCGCATCCCTGCTCCAGTCCTCAAAAATCAAACAAGCGAGAATCCCTGAAGACTTCCTGCTAAGCGCGTCCGCTACCACATTAGCTTTTCCGGGATGGTACTGCAACGCGAAATCATAATCCTCCATGTACTCCACCCATCTGCGCTGCCTCAAGTTGAGATCCCTCTGAGTGAACAAATGCCTCAAACTCTTGTGATCGGAGAAGACCTGAAACGATGCTCCATACAAGTAACATCTCCAAATCTTCAGCGCGTAGATCACCGCTGCAAGCTCTAAATCGTGAGTAGGATAATTTCGCTCGTGAGGTCGTAGCTGTCTCGATCCGTACGCAACCACACGACCATGCTACATCAACACGCATCCAAGTCCACGCCCTGAAGCATCCGCATAAACCTCATACGGCTCGTCACTACTAGGAATAACTAATACTGGAGCTGAAGTCAACCGGTTCTTCAATTCCTGAAAAGCAGACTCACAGTCTTCATCCCATTCAAACCTGACATTTTTCTTGGTTAACCTCGTCAACGGAGCTGCAATCTTCGAAAAGTCCTTTACAAATTTCCGATAATATCCAGCAAGACCTAAGAAGCTGCGAATCTCCGCTACATTCCTTGGTCGTTCCCACTCTAATATAGCTTCAATCTTGGACGGATCCACTGAAATACCATGCTCCGAAATGACATGACCCAGAAATTTGACCTCAGTCAACCAGAACTCACATTTTTCTCTCTTAGCATACAACTGGTGCTCCCGCAGAGTCTGAAGCACGATCCGAAGATGCTGCTCATGCTCCTCCCATGTCTTAGAATACACAAGAATATCATCGATGAACACGATCACAAACTGATCCAGATACGGCCTAAATATCCTGTTCATCAAATCCATAAAAGCTGCTGGAGCATTCGTCAACCCGAAAGACATAACCAGAAACTCGAAGTGCCCATACCGAGTCCTAAAAGCTGTCTTGGGAATATCCTCTTCCTTGATTCTGAGTTGATGATAACCTGACCGCAAATCAATCTTCGAGAAGTATCGCGAACCTCCCAGCTGATCAAATAGCTCATCAATCCTAGGCAAGGGATACTTGTTCTTCACCGTAACATGATTCAGCTGCCGATAATCCACACATAACCTGAGAGTTCCATCGTGCTTCTTAGCGAACAAAACTGGTGCTCCCCACGGAGATGTGCTATTCCGAATATATCCTTTATCAGCAAGCTCCTGAAGTTGCTTCCTCAATTCCTTCATTTCTGCCGGCGCCATCCGATAAGGTGCCATAGAAATCGGTGATGTCCTTGGAAACAACTCGATACCAAACTCAATCTCCCGATGCGGTGGTAACCCTGATAACTCGTCGGGGAAGACATCCTCGAACTCACCAACCACCGGAATCGCTACACCACTACTCGAAACATAGGGCTCGCAATCTAGATTGGCAAGAAAAGCAAAACAATCTAGATTCCTTCGCCCTCCTAGACATGACTTCATGAGACGCTCACTCATTAGCCAATCACCACCACCCTGGTAAGTGATTACCGTCCCCCTATCAGACACTAGGGTCACTTTTCTAAGTTGGCAGTCCACAACTGCACTATACCTGGACAACCAGTCCATCCCTAAAATCACATCATAGGAACTCATGGGGAGTATAATCAAATCACTTTTCAAAATCTCATCCCCAATCTTTATTTTACAAGATTTACACACACCCGCCCCAAGGGAGAAGTTATAACTAGGGGTTCATTAAACTCTTCTACTTCTAATCCCAAGGCATGTACAAAAGAACTCGAAATGAGAGAATGAGAGGCACCGGTATCAAATAAAACGCGAGCTAAAGATCTGGAAACCAAAACCATACCATCGACAACCGCGTTACCAATCTGAGAATCTGACCCTCCAGATGCCATTGCATGAACCTGCACTGGCGCTTTCCCTTTTCCTCTACCGATATTGCTGGGTCCTGCATTACTCGGCCGATGCTGCTGAGATGGAGACGACTGCACACTACCTGTACTCGGAGCTCTATACTGAGGAACACTGCGCTGAAAATACTGCGGCTGTTGTCCCCGTGCCGGATATGAGAATTGCTGAGGAGAGAACTACGGATACTGCAACTGCGGGTACTGCGGAGGCGGAGGTAGGGTCTGAGGCTGAGGCTGAGACGAACGACTGGCATCCTCCCCGGTCTGCGATCCAAGACGAGCACTCTTGATCGGGCAATTCCTCTTGATGTGTCCGGGCTGCTGACAGAAATGACAATGAAAGCTGTAGGAATTGCTGCGCCCGCTGCCAGACGAACTGCTACTGCCACTGGTCGCACCGCCTTGCTTGCCTTTCCCCGGAGCTGGACGACTACTGGTGCTCTTCCTGCCACTCCTCTGCGGTCCTCCTGAAGCCTTGGCTCGGTCCTCACAATACTGCACGTAATCATTCTCCATGGAGATCGCCGACGGCACAAGCTCTCCGAAACCCCTAAGTCGTAGAGCAACCAACTGCCGCCGAATAGGAGCCTTGATTCCTTCCTGAAACTTGATGCATTTCTCGCGCTCCGATGTCACAGCTGATGGAGCAAACCTAGCCAACTCACTAAACTTTGCCTCGTACTCCCGAACTGACATATCACCCTGCTGCAATCTATAAAACTCAGCTGTCTTCTGATCTCTATATCCCTGCGGAAAATACCGATCATAGAACAGATCCTCGAACTTGTCCCAACCGATATCGCCACCGCGCTCCAGACGCTTAGTTTGTTTCCACCAGGTGTTAGCGCCACCCTCGAGCTTATACGCCGCAAACTCCACACGATACTCCTCAGGCACACCAAGGGTATCAAGATGCTTCAAGATCGAATCCAACCAATATTCTGCTAACTGCGGATCCCCATTGCCATCAAAAGTCGGAATAGACGCCCGCCGAAATTCCTTAAAGAAAGCATGCCGACTACCAACACTGGAGTCCTCCAGTCTAGTCCTGGCTGCCATCTGTCGGAAAGCCGCAATCATAGACCTCATCAGGCCCTCATCATTTCCGAACTCGGCGTCAGCTGTCGAACGACGTCTAGGTGCCATTCTCTCACTTCTGAAAACAAAATTGGACTGTCAGAGGTATTTCATTGTCAAACCTATGTGTGCACAATTCCCAAGGTTCATAACCTTGAGCTCTGATACCATTCTGTCACGCCCCGGAGTACGGGAGGTGACGTGGTGGAATATTTAGATTAATTAAAAGAGAATTTAATTGAAATTAAGGGTTTAAAAATCCAATTAAGCAAGAATTAAAGAGATTTTTCCACCACATTTGATAAAGAATTTAAAATCATTAAACAAATAACAATAATTGAATAAAAACCGCGAATATGGGTTCCACAACCCACAACTTGTGCACACACATGGTTCTGACAATATCACAAATACAATTACAGTCCAAGTACAAATAAAGTTAAGTCTTACATGCCTTGATTAATAAATACAGAATGTAAATAAATTCTCCTATTGCTCCTGAGTTCGGTCCGAAGAATCTTCTCCAAACCTAAATGGGAAACCACCTAGAGGGGGGAATTTAAAACAGATAAAACGTGAGCGAAAGGCTCAGTAGGACTAAGTTTTATAAAATAATTTAATACAAAGAAACATAACATTATCAGGAGTTATACAGAAAAGGAACTTGAATAAATAAATAAATAAATTGAGTAGAACCGTTCTGACACAGAACAGTCTACTCGTCAAATCCAAACACCAATTTACTTTTACCTAGGCAAACCATGATATCACCACCGTAGTGGCCCAGCTGGGTTTCGGGACCTGCCCCCAAGGTCGATCACGACCCGATCTCTGATATGGCATCATGCCCATGTGTTTATTATCATTATCATTCAAAACCCAATTACCGAGTGTTGTCAATTATATTCATTATGAAATTTATTTCATGTCACGATATATAAAAATATAACCGATAAAACCATTTTCAAACATCCGTTGAAAACATTTTGATAGAAATCCTTTTCAAAGCCAAATCATTTCAAAACCAGGCTACCAAAGAAATAGGATAGAAGTCCTACCTCAGTACTCGTGCCGGTACCCCACACCGTAATCCCGATCCGCTATACGTTAGCTCCACGGAACCACGAACAATCCTAGATACAAACTAAGTCGATCAATATCTAGTTCGAAACATTCTATGTTACTAAATCATTTCATGATGTCCTAGTGTGCCATTTGTATCATTAAAATCATCCTATAAGGTTGGGATTTAAATCAGGGTTCAAAACAATGAAATCGGGTAAAAATCACAAAATTTTTCATGCCTCGGTCGGCCTGCCGGACGCCCTGCTTCGGCCTGCCAAACTGCACAGTTCGGCCTGCCGAAAACAAGGTTCGGCCTGCCGAACATTTCCCCAGATTCGGCCTGTCGGTCGGAAGAACACCGGCCTGCCGAACATGAACTTCGGCCTGCCGAACTAGGAAGATCCAGAAATCCCAGCCACGGGTTTCTCGATCCCCAAAATCCAAATCTTGTTTCTAACCTGTTTTTCTCAAATCCCAGGCATGAAAAACAACTATAATTGATAGAAAAACATTCTAGAACATGTTTAGAATCATTTAAACAACATTTAAACTCAAAATCCTCAAAAATCCAAAAATGAGAAAAAGAGGAGAAAAATGAAAATCTTGAATCCAATCCGTTTTTCTTCAATCTAGGTTTAGATTCTAGTTGTTCTAAGCTCATTTAACACAAATCCACGGTTTTCTGAGCTAAAACAAACTTAGATTTCAAAAACACACAAAATCAAAAATTTTGTAAAAAGTTTAGAAATTTCGAATCTAACCTCGAATCGAAGCTTCAATCCGCGTTCTCGGTCGCCGAATCACGTCCCCGAGCTTCCTCCTTGCTGTTCCGAAGCTTGGATTCGAATGGAAATCAAAATTTTTTGAAGAAATTAGAGAGAGAGAGGGAGCTGCCGAGAGACCAAGAGAGAGGAGAGAGAGAGAGCTCGTGAGAGTGAAGAGAGAGAGAGAGAGAAGAGAGAAATAAATAGAGAAAATCGGTGGGCGGTTTTACTGTGCGAAAACCATGTGCCGCCCACGGTTTTGTAAAACAGAGTATTTTTAGCATTTTACAAATTGTTGTGTTTTAAAACTCAAAACATCATTTTAAATCAACAAGAAATCTTTTGAACACATCAATTTAACAAAACAACCAAAAACTAAAAATCCAACCAAATAATCTAATTAAAGTTAAAACTTTAATTATGGCACACTAATTCATCATTTACATTACATTAATATTAAATAAATTTCGGGACGTTACACATACCCGGCTCAAGGCCACATCAACCCAATGACAAAGCTGGCCAAACTCCTCCATTACAAAGGGTTTCATGTCACCTTTGTCTTAACAGAGTTCAATTATAAACACCTCCTCAGATCTCGTGGGCCGAACTTTTTAGACGGGCTTCCCTCTTTTAGGTTCGAGTCAATTCCCGATCGGTAGTCCGATGACGATGCCACTTAGAACGTACCCTCTTTGTGCGAGTCCACTAGCAAAAACTGCTTGGCACCATTCAGAAAGCTCCTCTACAGGCTGAATTCTTCGCCGGATATTCCTCCGGTTACAGCGATTGTTTCTGACGCTCCATGAGCTTCACTCTCGATGCGGCCCGAGAACTCGGTGTCCCAGAAGTTCTCTTCTGGACCATAAGTGCCTGTGGCTTCTTGGCCTACCCTCATTACCTGCATCTCGTTGAAAAAGGCCTTACACCTCTTAAAGGTGTTGACCCGTTTAGCTTTTCCTGCGGTATTTTCTCTCTTAAAATTTAAACTATAATTTTATATTTAAATGATGTTTTAAAAAAGACTTTAAATAATCAGAACTTTAAATGACTTAAGTGTCTTACATTTTTCTATGCTATCGTTTCGTACTTCTGTTACCATCTTAAACACAGAGTGTTTAAGAAAATTATCATTTCCATAGTGTCGTCACATACTCATGCGATATCTTTTTATAATCTTAATTTTTAAGAAAATTGTTCAACAGTTCTGTCAAGTTCAGCTTAACATTAAATACGGAGGTGGGCTTCACCTCTGGGGCCTACGTCCTACGTCAGCTCCTTCTCTTCTTTGAATTATTAGGGTATATCATTTAGGCTTCATAAACCTAGAATTCACTGTCACATGGTATGAAAAGCTAAAATTTCCGTATAATTTCAGTTAAAACCAATAAATTCTATACTTATTATTAACTGTTGGTGACTAATATTATTTTATTGTATTTGATTTTGTTGTGACGACTAAAAATCATCCCTATTATGAAGAATCCTCCTTTATAAACTAAAAATATGTCGTCTCAAGTTTGTTGGGGTCTTAGGCTAATGTTTTCTTTGCGCCATTTAAAAAAAAAAAAATTCACACACTCAAAACTGAATAAAAATATAGAACTATTTTCATTATCCTTACTTGAATGAAGCATCGTTTAAACACTATAGAGTTTAAACAGATAGGGTGTTTGGCGCATTGATTTGAATCAAAACTTTTGGTTCAAATACTATAACATATGGATACTTTATACTGTTGTTATTTTTTGCTTTATATTATAACATGTTAAAGCTTGCATTGTTTTTTATTTGAACTAATTGGTTTGAACTAATATACCAAATACTATAGAGTTAGTTTGGTACTTAAAGTCCAAGCCTTTTAAGGGTAATGAGAGTACTCATCCACATTGAAGAAAAGAGTGCTTCCACCTTTGAGATCTTCTAAAGTACAATATTTCAAAAAAAAAAGTCATTTGAACAAATAATTAAAGTATTTTCTAGCATTATTAAGAGATTTTTCAAGAATATTTAACTATATGATAATACTTAAATTTTTGTTATTATCATAGTTTCATGCGTCAATACAAATATTTAAATTCAGATGACCTTTTAAAATTTTATATCCTAAATAGTGTCTAATTAACCCTATTTTGACATGTCATTCAAGAGACTCAAAAATTGAAGCATAAAAAAATCAATTACAAAGTATTTTGATTTTTTTTTTTTTTGGTAAAACATTGATTTGAACAACATTTCAATTTTTATGTATGCTTTTTTCTAATATATTATTGTTTCTATGCACTTGTACTGGTAGATGCACGCTATATGACAAATGGGTACTTGGAAAACACCGTCATAAACTCAATACCAGGTATGAAAGATATGCGTTTGAAGGACTCACCTAGCTTCATTAGAACCACTGATCCAAATGACATCATGCTTAACTATCTCATTGCCGAGACCCAGAGGACCAAGCTAGCTTCAGCCGTTGTTTTAAACACATTCAACAGCCTCGAAAAGGAAGTTTTAGACTCGCTCTCTTCCATATTGCCTCCTATTTACACTATTGGTCCCCTAACGTTATTAGTCAATCAAATCCCTAACGAAAACCTCAAAATTATCGGTTCAAACCTCTGGAAAGAAGAGACATATTGCTTGGAATGATTGGAATCACAAGCACCGAGCTCTGTCATCAATGTCAACTTTGGAAGTACACTGTCATGACGCCAGAACAATTAGTCGAGTTCGTTTGGGGGCTCGCAAATAGCAACAAAACTTTCTGATGAATAATTAGGCCTGACCTAGTCGTTGGAGACGCGGCAATTCTACCTCCTGAGTTTATTTCAAAGACGAAAGATAGGGGATTATTGGCTAGTTGGTGCCCTCAAGAACAGGTCCTGAGCCACTCGGCAATGGGAGGGTTCTTGACGTACTGCAGTTGGAACTCGACGATAGACAGCATCAGCTGTGGGGTGCTGGTGATCTGTTGGCCGTTCTTCGCAGAGCAGCAGGCCAATTGTAGATATTGTTGTAGAGAATGGGAGATTGGGATAGAGATAGAGAACGAAGAGAGAGGAAATATCGAGGGGCTTGTGAGGGAATTAATGGACGGAGAGAAAAGTGGGGAGATGAAGAAGAGAGCGATGGAGTAGAAGCAGTTGGCAGAGGACTCTACTGCTTTATCTCATTTAAATTTGGAAAAGATGATCGAGCAAGTTCTTTTGGCTCCCAAGATTAATTAGAACCAGTGCTTCTGTCTCTTTATATTATTGTAATTGATGAGCTTGTGCATCATGACTATCTTTTGTTTTGTTTTGTTTTTTTGTTATGTTTTTGGTTTGGTTTGGTTTGTTTTTTTTTGTATTAATTTGTTTCCTTATTTGTTTTTTTTCTTGTAGACTTTATTTGATTGTTTAGTAATTATCCTATCCGTTACTTCTAAATTAAATTGAGATTCATGTCTCATGCCTCTTTAATTTTGTCCTTATTCATGTCATATTATGTTTTAAATAACAATATTTTATATTTTATTCATGTGATCAGATTCCAAATTTCAATTATATTTCAATAAGCTAATTTTCAACTTTAATTTCGAATTAATATCTTTAATCCCATAAAACAAAACAAAAATCTAATACATATTATAAACTCAAGTAAACCACAGTATTGGGCACAAGGCAATTTTTTGTGCCAATTGTTACCAGGACAATGGTACGTGCCCACGCGCTAGCATCTCTTTTATCCATCTTCTCTCTAGAAACCCGTTCTACTTCTCTCTCTAAAAATTCCTAAAAATTCTCTATTCCTTACAACTTATAAGCGCCTCCGGTCAAATTAGTGAATCATGTTGCTTCTTCACTTCCAGCTTTCCACCCTCCCCTGAGTGTGGTGCTCCAACCAATTGATTATGTGTCGTTTCCTCCAGCTTGGGCTTGGAGAGGTTGTAGCGCATGCTGGTTTTTCTGGCTTCTTTCTGTAGCTGATTCTTGAGGATTTATGGAGGCAGGTGTAGAATCTCAGGTTGAGGACCTAGCAAGGAGGGCGGCTTCTCTTCAATACATTGACGACGACCTTGAACTGTTTCCAAATGAGACGATTATCTTAGAAAGCTCCTCTCCAGGCTAAATTCTTCGCCGGATATTCCTCCGGTTATTGCCATTGTTTCCGACGGCGCCATGAGCTTCACTCTCGATGAGGCCCGAGAACTCGGTGTCCCGGAAGTTCTCTTCTGGACCACAGGTGCCTGTGGCTTCTTGGCCTACCTTAATGGCCGGCAGCTTATTGAAGATGTTATCGTTATGGTTCTAAATGCTGACTTCATATGAATATGTCTCACAAGTTCTCAAGTGGTATATCCTCTCATTTTTTCAAGGAAAAAAGAGTTGAGCCGTTCGATCAAGTCTAGCTTGATATGCTAATATATGACATGATATTGACATACCAACAAATATTTTGTTGATATTACGAGAAACGATAAACAGCTTGGTTGCTCTTTAGTCCTTTTAAAAAAATATAATTTTGGTCTCCAAATTTTTTTATTTATATGGGTCTAATCGTATAAAAAATGTGTTTTTTGAACCCAAACTATTAAGTTTGATCTTTAAAGTATGCTTTGACTAATTTAATGTGGGTATTTTAGCAAAAATTTTAATATATTTAAAGAAAAAATTAAAACATAAAAAGCAATAAACAAAGTAAAGAACAATAAATATATTATTACAATTAGAATTTATTACAATCAAATCTTTTTTTCACTCAAAAATCAAATCCTTTTTTTTAAAATAAAATCAAATCTAAACTACAAAAAAGGATGTCACCACTCCATCTTTGCCCCCAACCCCAATCCCCCTACCTGTAGCATCGCCCTTCCTCCTCTGACATCTCTCTGCTCGTCGCCAACCCAGATCTAGCGTAGCCTCTCCGTTGCAAGGCGTTTAGGTCTATTGTGGAGAAAACTAAAGGAGAGAGAAAGAAGAAGAAGGAAAAGAAGAAGAAGAAGGAGAAGAAGAAAGATAAGAAGAAGATTTGGCTTGAGATTGTCTCCTTGGGGAGGCTGCGAAATGCTTCATAAGAAAAGCTTCACATGGGCATCGATGGACAATTTTTAGAGAGAGAAAAGAGGGAGACTGTGAACTAAAAAGACATAGACTCGCAAAACTCTTGGAGAGGGGGCTGCGACGGGGTTAGGCATGAAGGAAGGGTCGCTAAGGCTAGGGGAGGGGGGCAAGGGTGGGCGACGGGGTAGGAGCTATTGGGTTTGGATATGAGTTTTTTTTCCCTTTGTTTTTTTCCTTTTTTTTTTTTTTTTTTTTTTGTTTCTGATTTTGAATATTGGGGGTAAAAATCAAACTAATGGCTGTGATTTTAGTGCTTTCAATCAAGGGTAATGATTTACTCTTAATTTTTTAATATATCATTTATTTGAAAGGTAATTTAGTAATTTCAATTGAAAAATAATATTTAGCAATTTTTAACGATCAAAATTGACGGTTAAGAACTAAATTGTACATTTTTTAAACAATTAGACCTAATTAAATAAAAAAAGTTAGGGATCAAATTATACCTTTTAAAAAAGATTAAGGACCAACAGAGCTATTTACCCTATTAAAAAATAGGAAAAATAACATTAGAGTTGAAATAATCTGCTCCAAACACAAAGTGATACCTTTGAGCCTATGCTCTATGTCAATTCCAATTCAAGTTTAATAAAAGCCACTCAACACTACTTTTATACATATATATATATATATATATATATATGTATATATATACACTAATTTAGTTGATAGAAACTACTCTTTTTAATTATTGGGTAAGCACGACAGCATTTAGGTTTTAGTAAGAAGAAAATTCGTCAGCATAACAGCCTAATTGTAGGATATAGTTTTCAACCATGAAATTAATCTGATATTATTTTGATTTAATTGGAAAATTAAAAATTATATATCATTTGGAATAGCTTGTGCTTTTACTTTTAAGTAGTAGAAGAAGATAAGCATAAATTAGAACTTTTTAATTAGTGTTTGGATAGTCCATATAAAAGTGCTTTTTGATTTCAGAAGAGTTTTTAAATTTGTTTGGTTAAATAATTCAAATGTGCTTATTGATATAAAAAGTAGTATATTTCAAAGAAATAGATAGAATTTTGATTTGTTATTCTTAAATACAAAGTCAAAAGTGTAGATAAAAAAGCTTTTTATAAGTGATATTTTTCATAAGTACCTTTAGCTTAACTTCTCCAATAAATGCTTATAAAAGCCATGAGTAGTACTTTTACATAGGTCATTCAAACGGGCTCACAAGCAGCTTTTAGATAAAATAAGCCAAAAGCAACTTAAAATAAGCCATTTCAAATGGGATCTATATCGACTTTAATCTGTATCCTACCACATGAGAACTCAAATAATTCCATCACAAATTTTTTGACTATTCTATAATACTAATTACTTTGTAAATAATATTCATTTGTGTATGATGAGGCAATATGGGAATTAGAGTCGACGATGAGAGGAATATACCCTCATTTGTTTTGTTTTTGAGATAATTCCTAATTTTGAGGACAAAATTCCTTTAGGGGAGGAGAGTTGTAATGCTTAAAGATTAATTAAGTATAATTAGTATATAAATTAGTGAATTAGTGTGCATAATTACAATTTAAAATTTAAGCTAATCATTTGTGATATTTTTTTAATTAATTTCAGTTTTAATTATTTTATTAGTTATCTTAAATTTTAAAATATGTTAAAATTACCATGAATAGATTTTAGCATTTTGTTAACTTATTTTAAAACGACATTACAGCTACATGCACTAGCCGTCCATAAAACGACATTAGGAATGCCAAGCTCTCCGGTCACTGCAAGAGTGAATGACACATTCTGGCAACGCTGACAACGCAAGTTACCGGCAGCACATCGTGGTCAGCGGTCCAAGAAGCATCGTCGTTTAATAATTTTCGCATAAGCCCTCGTAAGGGTGCCTCATAATTTTTGCCCGAGGAGGACATGAGGGAGGCCACATCTTGGGTGGCATCTAGATACGATGGAGGCAGGCCGTCGGGGATGGCTTTGAAGCGACAGAGGACGCTTTCGACGAAGCCCTCGCCTTGGGATTGGAGTAGGCGGCGATGGTTGAACTTGGTGTTCACAAAGGTGATGTGGAAACCTCTGCGGTTGAGGAGCTTAACCAAGTTCAGCAGTGGGCCAATGTGGCCTTGAGTTGGGAAAGGAACGCAAACTGCATGAGGAGGAGTTTTGATTTCTTCACTAGCAACATTGAGTACCCATTCTATTGAAGTACTCGTATTGTGGAATATTGTGACCTTTCTTTCCTGATTTTGTGATGTTTATTTCACTGGTTTAAGCTTGAAGGGTCTTTTTTATACTAATTCTCTGTCTCGGTAATAGAGAAATGAGCGACATAAATTGCAAGTACCGGAGATCAAGATTTTTCAAAAAATAAAATTCATCATTAATGACAGCCACAATGTGGTTGTTGCTATAACTATAATCGTTCAAATCAATTGTCCTAATACGCTTACAGTCGTGTTACTTGCTACAGATAAAATAGAATGTGGTGATCCATTCAAATAAATATATATATATATATATATATATATATATGTGTAGCGAGGAAACCGTGAAAGCTTGACTGCTTTAGAGAAAGATAAAGGTTTGGTATTTTGTATGCACATACTAAACCAAAAAAGTTATCTAATAGCTAAATAAGAATTACTATGACAGGAAAAAGAACATTTCCTATCATAAAATTCTTTAATTTTACACAATTGTAATACATTAATAACTATATTGATTTTGCTTAATTTTAATCAGTTGTTAGCAATTCCTAAAAAAATTCCTGCCTTGACAATGGACTTCTTCAAATGCATATGCTTATCTATAGTAGAACGTGGCCAGAATTTCTTGTGTAAGAAAATGAATATTCAAATGAGTGAGAATGCGAGAAAAAAAACTTTTTTATTTATTATTTATTAAATATTCTCAAAGTATTTCTAATGTAATGTCAAATTAGTGTGCCAATATCAAATTTTTGAGTTTAAATAAAAAAATCATCCTACAATACAATGTTATTTTTTATGTTAAGTTTAGAATGCATGTTGAATTTTGACAATTTAATCGCTATTGGTTGATGTATTCATTTTTCATTTAACCACTACAACATTGTCTTTTTAAAATTAAAATATTTCAATTCTAAAAAAAAAAATTAGATATAGCCTTTGAAATATTATTATACATTGGAGTTTAAAAAAAAAAGTAGCATATCAAATATGTTATTTTAATTTGTTTGTTAAATATAGTAATTAAATTATCATTTACATTGGAATATATCTTACAAAAGCTAGTATGTGACTAAACTATTAATTTTAAAGGCAGGAGGGGCCAATATTAATTTAACTTTCCAATTAAAAGTAAAAACCATGTAATTACAGTGCACACCAAATCTGAATTATAGCAAACTATAATATACTATACATGTGAATTATATCAAACTATAATCTGCTATACATGTCTTTAAATACTGCCCTTTTGCTAATGCTTTATGGACTAGGATTGAAGCCCTTTTTGAGACTACACTGGACTTGGCTGGATCCGTCTGTCAACTTTCGGAACAAGCTTCAAACAGAAATTCAGTCCGTAGTTTTTAATTTTAGATGGCTACCATCATATCTTCTTTTTGGGTTACATGGAAAGCTCGAAACAACAGTCTTTTTAGAGATAAACATGTTCTAGGCGAAGCCACTCACAAACTAGGGTGGGCAGCCGCCTCTCTTAAACTTTTGTTATTTTGATTTATACATAAAGTTTAATAAAATTAATGTTTCACCCCTATTAAAATTGCATTTAGCCACCAAAATTTATTCCATCTTTCTTAAAATTCTCAATATCTTTATTTGCCTTATATCCACCCCTTTTGACTAATTTTTCAGGCTCTACCCCTGTTTATAATTGTATTCATCAAGACAATGTTGTTGACAAGGGTTGCATGTGCAATTCGGTTTATTAGTTAGTCATTCTCAAGAGATTACGTGTTACAGAAGAGCTTTACACAGCTCATAATATCATTGAAGCTCAATGACATCCCCCTATTCCTTGTTGGATCAAAGTCAACACTGATGGGGCAACTACCTGCAGGGTGTGGGGTAAATGTTTCGAACTTATCGTGGCTTTTGCAAAGGATGTTTTGCTCGACCGTTGGGTATATCTTTTGCCCTTGAGGCTGAATTGATGATGGGCGTTATTACGGCTATTGAATTTGCTAAATCTTTTTATTGGGATAATCTTTGGTTTAAATTATATAGTGGAACTCCTGCAATCCAAAAGTACGACAGTTGCTTGGTGTTTCAAGTCCAAATGGATCAACTCCCTCAAATACTTGGCTTCAATTACTCTCCTGGCGTCTCACATTTTTCGTCAAGGAAATCACGTAACTGATAGACTGGCTTCTCGTGGAGTTCATTTGATGATACAGTTTGGTAGTTTCAGAGTCCAGAATTTTGTCTTCCACAGAACAATCACAATTTGTCTTGGTCATCCGAATTATATTGTTTTTCAGCTAACCGAACCTTTGGGTAAATATATACTCTTTTTCCCCTCTAGTCTTTTCCCATTGGATACTTTTAGCTAAAAGGTTCTTAACATATTTGAAAATACTAGCAAGATTGAAGTGTAGGCTTAAATCTTTGGGATCGTCTTCTGGATTAAATCCTTGGTTGGTTTTGTTGTTTACTTTTATTTTCTCGCCTACTTGCGAGTTTCGTCTTTTGCGCCTGCATCCATGTTTAATTTTTATTTGGACGCTTACGTGCGTCTTGTTTTCTTTCGGCCTTTAGGCTGTTAATTGCTTTTTCTATTTTAGATTTTTTTGACTTTGGCTTATTATCTATTCAATAATATTGAGTTGGAGACTTAGTATAGGATAAGAGTGCTAGGGGATGTCAACTTAGGCGAGATGTCCTAGTGCTCTTTGATACTAGTTGTTCCTTTTCATCATTGATGATTAAAAAAAAGGAAAAAATAAACTTAGAGATGGTAAAGTAAGCATTTTATTTGCTACCAATGCCATACATAAGAGGAACCAATGGTGACTAGTGGATCAATATGTTAATTTACTTTTCCAACAACACCGTGCACGCAAAAATAATCAACCTTTTTATTTTAGATGCATCATATATCAACTTTGACTTTTTTGAATTACGTTAATATTAACTTATTAATTATTAAGAAACAGAAATAATTTTGAATTACGTTAATATTAACTTATTAATTATTAGCTTAGAGTTTTGGCTTTGGTGAGCATCAGCAATACATCAACACCAATCTAAAGCAGCATATATATATATATATATATATATATAGGATGATATGTTCATTCGACCATATAAAAAAATCAAAATGAGTTTTGTGGAAAAGGGCTATGACTAGAACCAAACGCTTTGATGTGGTCTTTGAGGGATCTCTTATGCTTGAAATCAGAACCGCAAACGCAGAGCCAGCGCTTTCCGCAGTTCTGCTCGTGGGTTCTCCAGTCACCTTTGATGGCCAAAAGCTTGCCGCATTTGCGGCACGTGAAGGGTTTCATGCCATGCTTCCTTTTGTAGTGAGTTTGGAGAGTCCTAAAGTCCTTGAGAGGCTTGCCTCGCGGGTGCTCTATGTTGTTCTTGCATCCTTCCCCGCAGCAATAACATGGAATGCCTAGCATCACTCGTGGCTGCGTTCCTTTCAGCGACTCTGCCCCTTTTCGATATTGTGATCCATGTCCCCACATGTGCATCTACAAGTAATACGAGAAAAAAAAAAAAAAAAAACATATATATATAGACACACACAACTATACTTCGTGACATGGAAAGAAAGGATATAGAAAAAACACACACACACACACAACTATACTTCATGACATGGAAAGAAAGGATATAGAAAAAACACACACACACACACATACATATATATAGTTAAGCAGAGCCACATTGTGCCCCCACTTAACTTTTAGAAATTAAATTTTTATCTATAATTTTTTTTTCAAAATTCCTAGTCATATGTTCCTATTTTGCAGGAAAAGTTATAATTATGCTTCTACTGGAAAATTAAAATATTTAAAATATGTTGCCATGTCAATATTTTACAAGAAAAATTGTATGTATTTTGCAAATAATATATATGATTGTGTTCCAACTGAATAATTAAAAAATTTTGTTGCGACTCCTTACAAGAAAAATTATACATTGAGTGGGAGAAAAAATATAATTGTGTCCCCATTGAATAATTGAAATATTTTGTCATGCCTCCTCCTCACAAGAAAAATTATACATTGAGTGGGAGGAAAAATTGCCTCCCGTCCAAAAATTACTATGTCGATTTTTTTTTAGGGTTTTTACTGAGAAAAATTTCTCGCACACAACATTGAGTGGGAGTACTTTAATATGTACATGACTTTAACATGCACAATAAGAATATTATTGTATGCTAGCACGTCAAAGTTTTGTGAACCTCATGAAAGTCAAATTATGATTTTAATTCAAATAAAATATGTACATATAATTCAGTTTTACCATACTCTTAACCAGTGAAACTTTAACTGATTTATGCTTAAAAGTGTTCCGAAATATGTGGTGTGTGTGTGTGTATATATATATATATATATATATATATATATATATATATATATATATATCTAATTGTATGTAAATGTAATCATAATATGTGGTCGATGCGTATCCTAAAACAGCACTAGCTATTATCTTTGCATTACTTATGACTCTAATGATTAAGTCATTAACTGTGTGTAGGATCTAGTACTAAATAATTAATCGTTGATTTTACTAGGTTGGTTTTTAGCATTTGTAAGGAACATAATATACATATATACGTGTGTGTGTGTGTGTGTGATAATAAAGTGATTATAATGCAATTACAAAAAAAAAAAATGATCATAAGGCAAATTATAATTCGATATATATATATATGACCGGACCTGAAGATTGTTATAACGGTTGAATATCTTGAAGCAGACATGGCAGGAAAAGTGAGCAAAGCCAATGAGGATTTGCTCTGGAGTTGGAATCCAATATTTCTTGGGCGCTGCTGATATGACGTCATTTGGATCGGGGGACGTTCCATTCGAATCCGTGATGAAGCCATGATGATGATCAGGTGAATATTCTGGAAGGCCAACGTGCAAGGCCACAGTAACATCTTCATTATCATGATCTAGCACTTCATCACTGCTTGCTTTAGTGTTTTTATGTGCAGGTCGTTCGGGTGACCGAAGCAAGCAGCTTATTAGTGGAAGAAGCTCAAGGGCATTTTGGTTCTCGTTTGGGAAGAGTTCTAGAGGTTTGTTACTCTCAATATGATCATCAGTAGACATAAAATATGAAGTTGCATTAGAGAACTCCATATCATGCATAATATGGCTTAATATATTATAAAAAACTAGTTCAATTGAATATGTGAAGGATATTCTAGGCTTATATAATGACATTTTAGCTGGTTAACGTTTTTGAAGAGTTATTTTACGTAAAAATGAGAGGAGAGAGAGAGAGAGAGAGAGAGAGAGAGAGAGAGATGGGATTTCTGTGGCTGGCGAATAATGTAGTTGAATGAAAAGAACCTTTGAAACGGGGGGTCATAATTCTCTCCTGTGTCAACTGTGCATCTGATATGGGAATTGAAAGGTAATAACCTTAATATCTGTGGCCCATAACATCTGAATTCAGCAAGACTTGCACAGCAGAGAGTTGAAAATCTATGGAAACGATGTACGTTTTATATTTAATCTTGTTATTTAAGTTCTCTCTACATGAGTCAACACCACCAGAGATAGAGAGAGCTAGAGAGCAACGTTGCAGGGTGAAAATAATTTATTTTCCATTTTTGGTGAGTGCAATATGGATGTTTTCGCAAATAGCCATTCCGTATAAGTTTTCTTGGATAGCTTTTTATGGCCTATTTTTACATTCTCTAAAGTTTGTAAAGCAAATATAATTTGAGCATGGTAATCCCTTTTTCTCTTTCTCAATATATAGAGCTTATTTTTCCTTCCACTAACCAGGCGTTACGTGAAAGCTACACACAAGCATCTGCTTTTATGTATTATCAACAAGTGTGATTTACATAGCTAAGCGGTTTCCATACTGACCCACCAGTCATGTAGGGTTCAAATTTCTACCCCTTCAAGTTCCAAAAAAAACAATTGTAATTCGTGCATTAGTAAGACATAATTTACATTTTTTATTTACAGGATGACATATGATATAATATATGTTTTTCTTTACAGATATATATGTAGAACATTGCATATTTTCCAAATTGAATAGTGCTTCTATCAAAATTGATTAACTTTTGAGTAGAGTTAACCATTTAACAAGAATAAAATATGTTGTATCCTGCAAATATATAACAAGCAAATTCTAAGTGATAACAGAAAGTTACTCATCAGATCTGTTTTGAAACATTTTAAAATATATTAAAATAAAAAATATCAAAGTCAAGGAATAAGATAGAAAGTAACAAATAGAAAAGTGTTATTTTCATTCTGCTCATGAAAAAAAAGAATCGAAAAAAAAAATTGCATAAGGTTGTTGATTAGATTATCTTTTCTTGTCAAAGCTGTGAAGCAGGTACATGTGGTAGTCTCTTTGAAGCAGTTTCGCCAGAATGTTACAGCTTTGGACCCAAAAAATTTTTATAAAATGCTGAGAATAGAAAGAAAAAAGAAACGAAAAAAAAAAAAAAGAGGCGAAAGATAAAAACTAATAAATTTCAACGAGATTATTGTACAACTGGGACTTTTTTAAACCATGTATATATGGGAGGTTTCTTTTAGGTATTTGGACTTTCTGAAGTGCTGACTCCATCTTCTGTTTCCGTGGAGGCACGTTGTTGAGTTTGTGAATCTGAAAATAAATCAATGTTAGCTAGAGATCTAGATTTTAATATAATATTTAATTTAATTTCTACATCATATAGAAGAAATAAAATTAAGGGATTTGGAGTTTTTGTTACTTCTCTCTGGTGGTTACGTGAATAAGGTCATGAGTTACAAGCATGTAATTGTAGGTTTACCCTTTGGAAAGGAGAATAATCAAATTTCAACATTGCCAAAAGTAATTTGTAATGATGTAAGAGAGTTGTACTCTCAAGAACTCTTTTTTTTTTTTTTTACCGCATAATAATAAATTTTTTTTTTTCAATCAATGATCATAACAAATTAACTATCATGACAGTGTGTGAAAGTGTCATTGTTCACCAATCACTAACCATCTTGAAGTATTTAAGTTTGTACAGTCAGTCAACCAGTTAGTTAGCTAGGATGGTCCAGCATGTTTTTATGACACATGATTTTGCACGACACCAATATATATGTTATAATAATTTTATTATATTTCCATTGTAGCTCTTGAAGACTAGGTTTATGATAGCCAGAGCATAAGCAGAAATAGATCATTTCCTCAATTCAAAAGTTCACCCTCCCCTCTAGTTATTAGACAGTAAAAGATAAAGAAAAAAAATAAAATAAAATAAAAAGCTAGCTGCGTCGCAAATATGTCTCGTTTTCGTGCAAAGTGGGGGAAGAATTATTGTACTAGCTACATTGCTAGGCAAGAGCTAGAAGCCACCCAAAACATTCCTTGAAATGGCAGATTCTATGCTACATTTATCTTTCTAATTTTATCCATGTGCTTTAAGATATCGATCATTATTTATTTTGTTTCTAATGCAGTTTTTAGCAGCGTTTTTATAACACATTTGTAGCATATAGAATACTACTATTAAGTGTACTGTTTAGGGTGGGCCCTGCATGGCTCTTTATATACATGAGTGGCCAACCCGACCCTGCAATATTCAGAATCAACCATCATGTATCTCTTAACACATTGAAGACCACAAGCTGTCACTATTAGTTTACTCTCTCTATTCTCCTCTGTCGCTACTTTCCAATATTTGACTTATTACCTGGGTCACGCCCTTGTAACCCAGACAGCTCATTTCACATGGGCATGGGCTTCCCCATTTGGCCCCACTTATCCCACGTTATGTAACACACTAAAAAGAAGAGGAAAACAAAAATCGTCCTACTTAATAATTTTGTATAATTATGTATGTTGTCCTTCAGTATGTATACATATAATGTCATGTGTATATGTATGCGTACATATAATAATATAGCAGTAAGTGTAGTTTTAATGATTACATTTTCAATGTGGTACTATTATTATTAATTCTGTTATATAAATAAGATGGTTGTAATGAATCGGGTAATTGATTAAAAAAATGATAATTAATAAGATTAAATTTTGATCACATCACATCATCAATTAGCACTCATGTTACTCATATTGAAGATGTAACCATATATATGTGTTTGCGCATATTATTAATGAGAGAATAATTGTGCAGAGAATGTACCGGTGGGAGAGGGAAAAGGATGCCTTGTGGTGGTGGGTTGAAGAGGGTAGCTAGAGAATGACCCTTCAGGGTGAGGGGGATTGGGGTAGTAGAGATATGAAGGCGGTGGTCCGGCAAAACGCTGTGGCTGGGGCACTGTGGAAAATGGTCCTCTAGGAGATTGCATGGAATACCCGTAATAGTATGGAGCGTTCATTGTTGAAGATGACGCTCCGTACAGTTGATGGTAGTACTGTTGCTGTTGGATTTGTGGGTTATACAGAGCCTGCACCAACCATTCAATGACATCAATACATATAGTGTATACTACCCTTTTTTTTACTTCTTTATTTGATATATATATATATATATATATATATATGTATAGAGAGAGAGAGAGAGAGAGTTACTTGGTGGTACCCATAATCAGCTGGGGTGTAGGTTGGGTAGCTGCAATGTAGATAGTTGTAATGAAATTGATGAGTGGAGATGGGTCAAAAAAATCACTTGATATACATATATACTAAAGTTATAAAATTGGCATATTCTGGACACAATATTATATATTTCTTTTTTTGGTGATCATAGTAGCAGCTGAAAACAATAAAGTTGAAAGATAATTGGGCAGAATATTGTACGTCTAAATGATAAAATGCCGTTGAGCTAATTAAGCACAGCTATGAATTATAAGCGCATATATACACATGCACTTCTTGGTAATCACGAAAAGATACACTAGTGGAAATATTGAGGTTATGAGTGACAAATAAGGACTCCTTCTATCACTGAGATGTTGAACACTTTACGTCTCGGAGTAATACGTAGATATATACGTAAACGTAAAATTAGGCGGGAGAGCACTTTCAACATAATGCTCAAAATAATACTTAAAAAAAAAAAAACTTCCTTTATTTTTATGTATAAATCAACTGGCAAGATAGCTAGTCAATTTGCTAAATGGTAACGAGCTAGCTAGCCAACAAGGAAAGCTTTTACTGTATTGACCAAGCTCACAAAAATTAAGGAAAAGTAATAATTTTATGTGAAATTGGAACATTATTACACCTTAATAAAAATAATTACTAGAGCAAAAAAGGAATATCTATCATTTGTAAATAGAGGACCACCATGTGTGTACATAAAACCTTTTATCATTTTTCCCTGCTCCCCTTTAACTTTTTTTCCCTTCTTTTCTTATTAAAGATCGTTAGACCTAACGTCTTTTGACTTCGATGTAGCATCAATATTATTTTTGCTTTAGAATCACTTAAAATTAATTTCTAACAAAATCAATCTAGTAGTTTCGGTCTTGCTACATTGCTTTTACTTACAAGTTAATCCAAGTTTCTCTCCCTCTCACTTAGAAAAGTCAAAAGTTTGCCTGTTCCCCTGGAGAAGTTTTACCCCAAAAAAAAGAAAAGAAAAGAAAAGAAAAAGACTGGATATGAAACGAAGAGGGCAATATTAATCCAAAACTTAGGTGTGGCGTCCAACAAACGTAGAGCTCTATAGCAATGCACATGTTATGAATACGCCACTAGGACAGCATTGCAAACCCCACCTCCTCATTACTGGGTCAATTTTTATGATTTATAATTGCCATCTAAAAGCTACATGCCAACTGTACTTACCGGGCAATTTCATCAAACCTAGAAAATGACACCAAAGTCTTTCTTATTTTAACTCTCTACTTCTCCACATACCATTGCACTAAAAAAGTAGTAGAGCAAAAAATTTTGGACGGTCGATCATCAATTTTAATTTTTTCATAATTATTATTTCTATTAAAATTTTTTTTTTGTTTTTCTATGCTCACCCGTAAGGTTGGTAAATGACCGGAGGAGGCGGCGGTGGTAATGGCGCTGGGACTGATCCACTGTAATTCGGTACAGCATGTCCTTGTGGTGACCCTCCCTGAAAGGGACTGCCACCTTGATTTCTTCCTGCCCCAGCCAATTAAACAAGATTATTATCTTTTCAACATCTTATCCAAATTGCCCACTATAAAGATTATACATGATCATACTAATCCTAATCCAAGTTGATCATAAAAAATAATGATAACGTTAATAATTTGATCAGAAAAGACGTGGACCTCGTGGGGGCGACGGTCGAGGCCTCCCCAATGAAGCAATATTGCAATTCGCTCTCCTTCCATCTATAACAGGATTTGGGTTCGCACAAGCCCTTCTCGCCGATTCAGGATCGCGAAAAGTAACCTACTTTTCCATCAATCACAAAACACTTATCATAAATATATATATGTATATATATATTTATAGTATATAATAGCAATATTGCGTAATTAAATCACTTACGAATCCGTAGCCTTTGGATTTGCCGGTGTTCTTATCGGTGATGATAACAGCTTCGAGAATGTCGCCGAATTGCTGGAAGTAACTTCGCATTTCATCGGTGGGAGTCTCCCAAGCGAGTCCTCCAACAAAGACTTTGGTAAACGTCGTATCTCCGAACCGTGACCGGTAATGGGGGTAAGCCATCTATGGGCCTTCTTTCTGACTAATCATCCAAAAAAACGACAATATATATTGGGCGAAAAATAATTATATGATCGACGATAGCTCCTCGACCGGTAAAATTTCAGTACTATCTGATCATGTAGTCGACTTAGAAGTGGTAGTACCGACTAATAATAAGTAGTCATGGAATGGTCGTTTCCACCACCGCCTAGGAGTGCTCTTTGTTGGTTGATGATTATCTTCCATATTATCATAATTTCAGTATCTCTGGCTTTCTCTCTCTAGAACCTAGCTCTGAAAGGCAGGGGGGAAATTAGGGGGAAGGGAAAGAGGGAGGGAAAATCATTGAAGGAGGGACAGGGAAAGAGATGGATATAGTTAATTATGTTGTTGTTTATTGTTTGATGGGCTTAGCTGGTTTGAAATAGAGGAGAGAGGCAGAGTGGGGGGTTGTTTGGTTGGTTAAAAGAGAAAAAAGAAAGGAAAAAAAAAAAAAAAGGAGGTTGAGAGAGAAAGAGAGTACGAGTAAGAGAGAGAGAGAGAGGGGGAGAGAGATCCGACAGCTGCAAACGCTGATTTGCTGGCCGAGGGAAAGAAGTGGGTGTGGGCTAATAAGGCTTTCCAATTCCAAATGACAACGCACTTGGGAGTGTGTCATCCTGTCGCTCGCATTAATATATACTCTCCCACTCCTCCAATCAATATTATTCTCTTCTCTTATTTTCCTTTCTATTCCTTCCTCTTTCTTGTATATTTATCTGGCTTTAGAAATTCTTCAGTACTAAGAATGATACTCTACTCGTAATAGCACTAACTGAGTCAGAAAAAAAGAAAAAATTCTTTGAGAAGCAGAGCCAGAAGTTTTTTCATTGGAGCAATATGAAAAAAGTTAGAGATAAAACAAAAATATACTATATATTTACTTATTCAACAGATGTATAATTTAATTTTTCTTATGTAGTTGGAGGTACGAATTTAATTTTATAAGAACTTTGAAACTAAGAATTAATGTTTTAAAATTTGAACCGCGAACGTGCCCCACTCATTTGACAGCCATAAACTAATAATGAGTTTTCTTGACGTGTTAGATTTTCATCAAATTCTTTGTAAATATCCTCTTTTTTATTTGGAAAAATTTATAACATAATTTCGTTTGGTTTCGTTCTTAAAATTTTTGAAAATGTTTTTGTATGTTTTTCAAAAAAAAAAAATATTTAAAACACTTTCAGCACAATTATCAAAAATTTTTATTTTCTAAAACAAAAATATTTTTACCTATTTTGAAAATAATATCAAACTACTCTAATATTGCAATTAGTGGTAAAGCTATTTCAATAAGTGTTACACCAATAAACCTAAGCTCCTTATTTTGCATGGCCTCCTCTCTAATTCTTGACCGGAGAAAGAAGACTGAAAGGAAAATAGTCGTTATATTAGCTTAACTAATTTTGATATTTTTCTTGTTATCTTTTGATTAGAACGGATTGTTTTCATGATTTTCTTACTATTATTATATACTATATGTTTTTTTTATACATCAGATCATCCCAACACATTTTTTGTAGTTGTGGAGCTGTGGGGTGGGGTCTTTGGAGAGCAATGCAAGATTGGACCCTCCGATCATCATCGGGTTGCCACTTTGAGTCCACAAATTATTTCAAATAGACGCTTGATTGTTGTTTTGATTCTCTTTGATAATAATCACACAAAGAGATTGGTCATGTTTTAGTATTACAAGATGCGTTGTTCGATTTAATGTTTTTTATCTGTTGTTGCGAAGCAAAGGACCACAGCACTTGTTAATTACTGATCTTTAATTTTGTTTGTTTGAAAGAATTTATTTTATATGTGTTCCTTTTACTTTTTAATAAATTAATTTATATTACAATTTGTTTCTCTGGAAGAACCATTAGAATCAAAGGAACAGCTAATTTTCAGAGTATATGTTGCTTATTTTTTTCCTTATTTTATTTGTGCCAAATTTAATATGTTCTCTCTTTTTCCATCTTGTTTGTACACGTACAGAGATATATAAATAATATTGGAAACGGCCTTTTTGTTGTACGTTGTTAATTATATGCTAAGTGCTGGTCAAATATTTTCACATGACCCCATGTTCCTTACCCTCTCTAATCATAAGTTGTGACAAAGCCAACTTCCCAACAAGAAAAGAAAATCGAAACACTGAGGATTACAGAATGGTAGTGTATTTTAATACCAAGAATAGCTGCAGATAGAAAATCATGTGAAATAGGGATGGACGGCAACGATGATAACAAAACCTTTAGAGTCCAATTATTAATATATCTTTATCAGGAGATCAATTTTGTGTAAAGATATGAAAATATATATATATATATCTACTTATTGATAGGACATAGTTTTAATCATTAAATTTGATTTAAGTTTAGTTTTTAACCGCCAGATTTTATTCAGGTTTAATTTTCAACAATCATATCAAATTAAATAGAACGTGATAATTCAACAAACCTTGATAAAAATTTGACAGTCAAAATAATCGTCCTACCGTTCATGCCCTCTTTTATTTTCAAGCATTTATCTATCTGCATTAGATCATTCCCTGCAGGTCAAGAATCATAATTAAAAAGCTAAATGACAAACAAATATAATACAATTAAACCCTAATGGAAGGCCATTAGTCGTCCGTATTATCTTGTTGATAATCTCATTATATGTATACATAATATATATGTAAACATGAGAGCCACAAATAAAAGTCTCTGTATGGGGTCTTATGACAGACTTTTGAAGGGTTCTCGCCCACAAGTAAACAATCCTACTTTGGGAATACATATTTGCCATATCCGTTTATTTTGTAAAGCCTGGTTTAAAATACAAGTAGATCACAAAAGCAACGCTTTGCCAATGACTTTTTTGGCTGTGAAAACACATGAGCGGTCCGCACGCACACACGACTTTCAAGAGATCAAGTCATAAGAGCAAGAGAGATGAAAATAGACTTCTTGTTACGCATTTTCAGGAATATATATAAAATTATCTTAACCCTCATAACTAATGAATTTTATGATGCTTATTAGTGTTAACAACATCGCATTAGCAGATATCAGTAATGTTGTCGACCTATATACATTGCCATAAGAGAAAGCAGAGGACAAGACTTCTCCATTTGTACATATTATACAAAATGTTATGAGAATTCCACCAAAATACGGAAAAATTTTAGTGACAATAAGGCTTTGAATTGTTAAATCGATTGTAAGGATTACATATTTTTATGATTATCATCAAATTCAATTTTTAGAAAACAATACCAAAAAGGCCTATCACTGATCAAATATTAATACATATTATAGGGTATTTGGAAGCGCAGTTCAAACCATATGGAACAATATAAACCCTTCACATGTTACAATCTTAAACTTAAACTGATGGTTTAAACTACGCTTTCAAACATCCTATTAATAGTGATATTACTAAGTAAGAAAAAATTTAAGGTGGGATTAAAGAATAAAACTTATAATAGAATAAATATTTTTGTTTTATTGATAAGTCTTATTATTTTAATCGATGAATTATATAATCTGTAAATAATTTTACACAACATATTGTAAAATTTTGACATATTGAATTATTAAAAAATTAATTAAATAATTAAAATAACATGATTTAGCGGTGAAATCGAGAGCTTCTCGACCAAAAAATACGATGAAGGACCAATAAGAGGATATTATTTGAAGCAAGTCATCATCTAAGCTTCGTTGGCAGCGTTGGAGACGAGGAGAGGACAGCTAATGAAATAAGCACATCCGGTTTTTGATCAATACGTGAAAGTGCACAATCTCGTGAACTGGCAATGGCAGGTCCTCTCCACGTGGGGTCCTTTCACTCCTTAAGAACAATGAGCTGGATTTCCATCCAACTTTCCCCCCCTCCACCACCTAGGAACCCCACTGGTTTCCTTACCCCTTTTCTCTCCTCAACATGGACTGGCCCACTCCCAAATAGTAGGTCCCACCAATCCGTCTGGCTATTTAAAGCTGCGACCTCTTTTTCTCCTTTGTGTTCGTGCTCTCGAGTATGGTAGTAATACTCTAAACCTCTGATCTTCTCTCCCATCTAATATTCTCAAATACCCAGGTCATGCAAGTGTTGCTTTTCAGCAAAGAAAAAAAAAAAAGACTTCTTTTTGAAGGTGTAAATATGTAATATTTCTTCCTCCAAAGTTTTTCCACTCATGGGTAGTCATATCTAATCATGTTGTGATTGTTGTTGTTGTTGTGCGCATTGTTCTGATTCCTCCCAACCCCATGCCAATTTATAGGGTGTTTGAAAAGGCAGTGAGAATTAGTGGTGGGAACCATTTTTACTGTATCATATGAAAGTTTTATACTATAACATATTTTTTTATTGTTACTGTAGCATGTGAGAGCTTTACACTGTTTATAACTGAGATTGTGGTGAAAATTGAATGGTTTCTACCACTGTCAAACACCCCCTTAGATCTGTCTGGTGAGGCCTCTCGGCTCTGTTCACGATGGATGTGATTTAAAAAAGCTCCACATTTAGCTGACGAAGTATTAATTTTCCAGATTTTGGTTGGTTGCCAAATTATTGCAATTGGCAAGAACTCCAAACAGTATTTCATTGCGATGCTTAAACGAATAAAAACATTGAAGAACATTAATGCAAGTCGGTCGATGTACCGTTTATGTTAGCTCTCAGTAAGTGGAGCGATGAAATTAGTTCTATGTCGTTTTCTGTTTTGTAGTTTTTGTATTTTCGTGTCGTTTAGGTAGGGTACCATGGCTTTTAGCGCTACTGACGTTTTCAGAAAGGATGTCGTTTTTTACCTTAGCCGTCGCTTTCTAAATTTTACAATCATGTAACAAAAACATTGAATAAAAAAAAAAGGGGCAGAGCATAGAAACGACAACCGATGAATAAACGACATAAATTAGTAAAGGATTCAAAAAGTGACCACGGAATCGGGAAAACATCGGTAACCCATAAAAAAGCCAACATAAAATATTTGGTTAATAAGTAACTCAGAAACAAAAATATGTTCCTCAAACGACATGAGGGGAGGGGGAGGGGTAGGGGGGAGGAAAAAAACTTCAAAACGACAGAAAATAGTTAAAAACGACAATACAAAAAGGACATTGAATAAGCAAACAATGTCCGCATAAAAATTATAATCAACATGAAAAAAGCAGTAATACGACGTTGCAGAACAACTATCTCAATGAACGTCGTGAAATTGGCTCATAAAAAAAAAATGTTTAAAAAACTTAGTACAATTAAAAACGACATGAAATTCCAAAGACCGCAACAATCGAGAAACGACATGAACTTCAAAAACCGCAACAAAATATTTGGTCAACGACTAACTCGAAACGGCAATATGTTAAACAAAAAACATCAACTTGGAAGCGACAATAATATGAAAAAAAAAATATATATATATATATATATGTATGTATAGAACAGTAAAAAAAATGATAAGACTCAAAAATACGAGATGGAAACAGCAATTGACTTAAAAACTGACAATCAACTGTACAACGGCAGTAATCCAAACGACGGGTACCATACTGAACCATAGCAACAAAGCAAAACGACAGGGAACAGAAAAACTACGAACTTAAAAACGACAACCAATGAAAAAGACAACTAAACAGGCGACTTTTATTGGAAACAGACAACAAAGCGGAAAAAAATATATATGGGTAAGAATGATAGCATGAAGTAGCTAAAATCATCAAGTGGAAAAGAACAGTTAAGGTGTTGAAGAGAGTGTTGGAACTGATTGGAACCACGTACGTATTATAGCGTATTGTAACATGTGAAAGTTTTACATTAGTAAATTTTTGTTTTATATTGTAACAATACAAAAGTTTCACACTATTTATAATTGAAAACTGTATAATATACATTGGAACGACTGTCTTTCTTCATAAGCCTTAAACTTATGAAAAGGATAAGAACTGTAAGTAGTACGGGCGTTGTTTCTTTTATAACCTCCATTGGGCCGATGTGTTATTGGGATGGCCTTCCTGTCTTTCCAGCTAAGTCAGAACAGCAGTTAGGTTGCATGTTGACATTAAGCAAGAGCACCCTTCCTTTCTCACTAAAATTTCACCTATTTTTTTCATATAATTACACTATTTCACTTTATTACGATCGAGTCTATAAAATAATGAGTTAGTTACTAATATTATTTTTGTATTTCAAGCAAACATGGAATAAAAATTAGTCTATAAATAAATAACAAAGTATATAAAGAGAATATTCTAGAAAATGAGTAACTACGTTATGAATTAGTCTAAAACAAACTACATCATCAATATCGTTTTATCAAGGTGTGGCCACGGCCTCAGACTCTTCCAACAGTGCGAAGCCTGTCAATTATAGCACAAGATATTTTGAGTCCCTTATATATAACGCAACTTTCTTGTGACAAATATAGACAGGCAGATTGCACTTCATATATAGATACCGTTCACGTTATGTGAAGTCTCACTCAGACCACGTATCAAGCTTCATTAGCGTTAGACAGTAACAAACAATAGTGCTCCACTCCGAAAAAGATCATGAGTTGAAAGAGCATGCGGCATCTGTCGTCGTCGTCATCCAATTTTTCAGATGGAAAAAAAAATGTGAGACGAACGATGTTTGTTTAGTGATTGCATTGAAAAGATCGGTAAGAGAGAGAGAGAGCCTTTAAAAACGAATTTCAAGTTTCAATTAGTCATATTAATTAATTTAGGGGGCGTTTGGTATGCAGTAATCCTGAGATGGGAATAGGAATCTGTAAGATTCCCATGTTTGGTACACAGTAATCTAAGTTTTGAATTCCTGGGAAACTAATTCCAGTGGGATTCAGATGACCTCATTTTGGGGTAATATGAAGCCCACCCACAAGGTGATATTCATATTCCTAGGAATCTCAAAACTATAGAAATCTCATCTTTGTTTCCATGATGATGATAATAATAATTATATTATTATTAAATTATTATAATAATATTATTATTATAAATTAATATTTCTATGCAATATAAATATAAAAATTATATTCATATAAAATAATAATTTGATAATAATGATAATAATAACATTAACAATAATAATAAACATATATAATATATTACATATACAATATCTAAATATAATATATATAAATACTATAATAATAAAATAAAAAAATGTTGTACTATTATTATAAATTAATATTAATATATGATATACATATAAATATTATATCAATATAAAATTATAATTTAATAATAAGAATAATAATAACAATAATAATAAAACATAATAATATAACATCAATATGAATAATATAATATTAATATTAATATGCATAGCAATATCAATATTAAACTATATAAATACTATTATAATAATTATAAATATAAAATATAGCTAAATATGTTTAATATTTTCTATAACAATATGTTTATTTAATGTTAATATTAATATAAATATTAATATATTATTAAGAATTGTATTTTTATTATTATTTATATTCATATCAATATATTTTATATTATATACAACATTTTAATATTAATATATTGTTAAATAATAATTCTATGATTATTATAAATTAATATTTTTATATAAGATAAAGAAAGTATTATATTAATATAAAATAATAATTATTTAATAATAATGATAATAATAACATTAATATTCATAGCAATATTAATGTTAAATTATATATAATATTATTTTATTATTTATATTTATATTATTATTATTTAATATTAGTTTTAATATATTATATTGATACATTTAATGGTAATACAATAAATTATTTTGTCAATTATACAAGATTCCTATGTATAACCAAACACAGTAATATATTATTTCTAGAAATCTAATAGAAGATTCTTATGTGCAACTAAACGCAATAATCATAGTTTCTGGGAATCATATTCCCTACAATCATTTTCTTGAGAATATAATTCTTACTGATTACTGCAAACCAAACGTCTAAGTCCATTTACCGTAGGAGTACGTGGAAAGTCTAAAATTTAGACCATTTTTCTTATGCAGACATTGAAAAATGGATTTCTACTCAGCAGCCCGAGTAGGTTTTGTTTTTATGGGCTCTGAAAGATATAAGGGCCTAAGCCCGAGTTCAAACATATGTTTGGACAAAAAATGCCGCTTCTTCTCTCTCCGAGCGCCATTCGCATTACAAGGAAGCTAAGCCTAGTTAAACCTTAAAATTTAATTATTATGATTGCAATCCAAAACAACATTCGGGGTGGTGGCGCAGTTGGCTAGCGCGTAGGTCTCATAGCTTCTGAGTTATCCTGAGGTCGAGAGTTCGAGCCTCTCTCACCCCATAATTATTAATATATTTTTTTATCACTTTTATCTCCTCTGATTTGAAGCACCTCCTATTTTTCGATATATGTAAATGGGGTCTTGTTTGAAGATCTTTGAAAAAGCAGGTACACATGAAATGCACATGCCAAGTCCTTCCAAGCTTAATGCCCAATTACACAATATTTGCAGAACCTGAGATTGTACAAACCCCTTGCCTGGCCGTTATGGGAAGCAACCACTTCTATTCATGATGAAAAAGATGGTGATCAATCAATAAAAATAGTGGCCCATCAAATACATATTTCTTCGCATCTGTTTCTTCCAGCTTCTCCTATTTTAATTTAATGCTAAATACTGTCGGTGCAATACTTGTGTGATTCTGTTGTTGTCATAGACTCGTAGGATTATAATAATTTACCTCTGATCATATAAATAGTACGTATTTTAATGTTTCATTAGTGTTCTAATTGTTAGGGAATCTTTGTAGAATTATCTGAAGATACAAGCAGGTCATAAATCGCTCATGCGAAGTACTTTACGCAGTTTTGTGGATACGACAAGAGTGTACATCATGTTGCAGTTCCTGTAATATTGCTTGAAACCAATTCATTGTAAGCATTCATTGTACGCCGCTTTATTTAAGTTTAGCAGTACTTCCTGTGTTAAGAATTACAATTTTTAATTTTATATTATTGAGAGCACGTAAAAAGCACAGAAGAAAAGATCAAGCAAAAATAACAGACAATATTATAATGGTTTACTTTTAACGTAAGAATTACGTTTATTTTAGCTATTATAGAAAATTTACTATGAATACGATAGAGAAGAAGTTCACAAAAAAAAATCATATATGATTTCACAGACTTATAGTAGTTTAAAAAAAAAAAGTCAATCTTTATAATCTTTTACGTTTGACAAAATTCGTCAAGACAATAAATTAGGTTCTATTAGGTTCCACAACTTAACACTAATTAAAAAATATTGAGATAAAGATTATGATATTACATATAACAGAAAACTAAAAGATATATATAATGAGAGATAGGACCCATAACCGTAATCAGAATATACACTGGCAGAAAATTATACACAGGCAATAACGCAAACGATGGTCGGTGGGGTAGACAAGGAGTAATGAAGCGTTTCCAAATGAAATTCCATGTGTTTGAAATATGTAAATTACATTTCATCAGATCTGTTTGCATAGCTCTGATCATTCTTTATAAGATGATTATTAGTTTTGAGTAGCTGGGGGCTTATGTATTTTTATTTGCTGCGTGACGTCTGCTGTTATTTGATCCTGTTGATCTGTGATAAAACTTGGCCCACAACATGATTCAGTAGTTTAATTAGGAAGCAATCAATTTTTGTCTCGTCATACTGTTCTTGACTGATCGTCAACGCAATACGAAATGTCAACAAAATTAATACTGAAAAATTATCTTTAAGCTGGCTTAAGTCTAAATATTATTGAACCCCAATTTAAAAAATAAGGGTTCTAAGTATTATGCTAGAAAAACATATTAAAAAAAAGTTACTATAGTAAATTCAGCAGATAAAACTTTTTTTGCATAAGGAAAGAGTTTGTTTTTGAGTCATGTTTGATAAGTTTACATGGCCCTATATATATATGGTTAAAATATTAGGGAGTGGAATTTGTTGGAAGGAATTATGTCAAGAAAGTACCAAACATTAGACAAAAGACCAAATTGAGATGGTACTTCAAAAGGAACGGGGTTCCCATGTCAACATTTATGAATGCACATTGAATCGGTTTAGTTTCCTAGTAGTACTCTTTCGTCGTGACCATTTGGCATGGAGATTGGAGAATCGTGGTCCTCTAGAGACATTACCACCATGCACTTGTATATCTGATGTCCTGATAACATTTACTATTTGCAATTGCTTGGCGTGGATTTAAAGGTAACAGACATGGAGTCATTTATCCATTGAATTATATATAAAGTGAGCCTAAATTTTCCCATGTAGCTACGAGCTAGGCTCCCTAGGTGAATCCCTCAACGTGTTAAGCACATTAAATAATTAAAGATGTAGTGGCTCGATGGAGTACGTTTATGTAAAGGGTAAAATGACACGAGTCCTACATCGTTTATATTACCAAATGGTCAGGGGCGTAACCATTTACGAATCAGGATAGACAGTCTATCCCTTAAACTTTTATTTTCTTTTAAATTTGTATATGAAGTTTAACAAAACTAGTGTTTTGTCCCTTTTAAAATTGTATTTGGCACCCCTAAAATTTTATTCTGTCTATCTTAAAATTCTCCATCTCTTTCTTTGCCCCACTTTCGCTCCTCTTGAGTAATTTTTCTAGCTTCATCCTTGGTTATGGTGTATGTATATGGAGACTGTATACCATCTCTTCATGAGCTAGCTTTTAGGTATGAGTTCTACTCAATCCCATTTAACATCGTACCAGACTATTGGAGATAGACTTTACAAGCGATGAAGGGTTTGGACCAATCTATTTGCATGACATTTTACGTGTAAGGAAGAATATTAAAACTTGTATTTGTCTCACATAGCTAAATTATTGAGTTGTTATGGTGTATATGTATGGATTTCATATCCTGAGTTCTACCCAAACTCATTTCACATAATATCTTTATGATTTATTGAGGTAAATTAAAATTGACTTTACTCATGATCTCTTATAAAGATTGATCTATTGAAACCCTCTATTAATCATGATCAATTAAATGTATTACTTTAAAACTAGTTTGTGTGCTATTCCATTGCTACAATTTGTGTATGTATATGTAATTTTTGTAATGTTTGCGCTTTTTCTTTCTCTTTTTTTTTTTTTTTTCTTTTGCGAATGAAACTGCACATTGTAGATCACTTATGGGCCGTGCTGATGTGGAGAGGTCACATGCATGATCAAAATATTCATGCGTGAAGGTGACTGCCTACTGATTAGTCACCAAAGATGGAAAGAAATTAAAATGCTTCTCGTTTAAATTAAACACTTCACATGCTGTGCTGGGCCCCCTTACACCGACATGCTTGTTTTTCTGTCCTTAAGCGATTATTATTCATTGAAGGCGAGTCTTTTAACTGTTTTACGCATTCATTTTTGTCAATAATGCAATGTTAACTGCTGCCTAAAACATTAATATACAACTAATTGTCATCTGCTTAATAATTTGTTGCTTTTGGGTGGATGTTCTAGCACTACTACTGAAACTATTTTAGGAGGCGGGATGCAGTCATTTTTTGGGATTTTATTATCTTCGTAGTCGTTTTTTGTATCGATATAGTTTTCTTTGATATTAGTTATCCTCTCTAGCCATTCATTTAAAAAAATATATCTCCTTAATAATGGCTTTGATTTTTTTCAAACTAATTACTTCCTTTAATATATAGTTTGATTTATGATCTAATTAATTACCTGGGCGTTTTTAATCTCCTAAAAATTCATGTTGAGTCTACCATTAGAATTGGTTTGAATGCCATAGCTATTTGAATATCTTTCTCTTAAAAAAAAAAAAAGCATGAGCTATTTTCCACTAGACGCTCATAAGGAAAATGAAATTGAAGACTATCCTCGGTTCATAAAAACACATCACATGGTTTTGTTGAATGCTTTTCATATTGGTGCGACACCTTCGTTTATTTGGTCGATTAATTGAGTGAGAAATTTGATGCTTATAATTCAAATCCAATGAGAACCCGTGGATGCTTATAAAATGTGGTGGTAAGTAATGTACTTGTGTATTTTCTTTTTTTTTTTTCTTTTGATACAAGAGAGGAGAAAATACTATTATTTTTAAATGAGGCTTAGAATGTTTCAAACTCTTAATTTATAGTTAAAATAGATAGACTTATAATCAATTAAGTTATTCTTACTCGTGTATATTTACGCATTTTTTGTTACGTTGGAAGTAGTAATATGAGATAGTTTGGACTCAAAATTTCGCCATTGATAGCGAGTGACGTATGCTCATTGCTCCAAATTTGTAAACTTTTGTAGACTTAAAATAAATAAATAAAGGAAAGCACTGTAGATTTCCTTCTGAAGAGAGTGACGTATGCTCATTGCTTGATATACGACGTAAACATGTTAATCCACATCAATTGCCTCTTCGATCAGTTACCTAGCTAGCTAGACGCTCTTTAAAGTGAGGTAAAGGGCTTCCAAAGGAATAAATTCTCTGCCTCTTTCAATCACTTCACCCGTGTCTTTGATGCGACTTGTGTGTTTCACTACTTTTCTTTTATGGCGTTGTACTCAGCCCCACGGGGCACAGGTCGTTACTGCATAACCTGGCTGGGAGTTTTTTTTTAATGTATTTAATTTGTTTGCTCAAATGCATTTCATTGTGTTACGATGGCTCTTTGTATTTGTTAGACTATATTTTAAGGTGCGTTTGTTTCGTGATTTGAATCATAGTTTGAATCATTTTACTATAATATTTTCTCTTATAAAAATTTAAATCTTTATTTAAATACTCAGACTAAACAGGCTCTTAATGTGTGGGTTTAAACTTTTTCTTTAAATAAAATCTGGTAGGTCATACCTATAATCTATTAGACATTTTTTCAGTGATAAAAGAAAGAGTAGTTTCCCCTTAAAAAGAAAAAGAAGTACTTTTATCAAGGTGGTTTAGTCTTTTTTTTTTTAAATTTGAATTTATGAGTGGAGAGATTCAAACTCTTCAAGTTGTGTAATGCCAAGTCACGCCTATCTCTCTGGTGAAACAGACAAAAAAAAAAAGAAGAAAAACAACATAAATGGAGGAAAAGAAATAGATATGCATTAGAAATGAATCATTTTTTTTTTAATTACCAATACGGACTGCATAGTTATATTCACTTTCCCTTTTGTTGTTTTGTTTCTGTCATTAAGTGGAGGTACAACACCCGAGTATCTTAACAATTTTGGGTGAACAGAGACAAATTTGTCGTGTCAGGCGAAGAGGCAGATAAGCCACGGTGGGATATGGAGAGCAATGTGCAAGATCCCACCAATTTTGCTCTCCATTTCCGAAATCTCATGGGTATGTTATATAGAGATAATTTTCGTTCAGAAATTACAATTTATCTTTACTAAATGCAAGCTTAAATAGTTAGTTTCTGATCAATTAGGGCTTATTTTAAAGGATAATAATAGGGCTCTTGAATGATTTATTATTCTTTTTTATACCAAGTAATTTGCCATGTGAATTGTTAATTTTTAATTGATGGATTTCTTCGTAAAAAAGTCGTATTGTACTTAAATTAACTTGCAAAAAACTTCAATAAATAACTTGATGTTTTTGATATAGTTCTACTTTTATTGGTAAGAACAGTAAAGTGATTTTCTTTTATTTGAGGATGTAAGAATACAGTAGTCTAAATAGTGTAGTGGTTTTAGTAAATATAGAGAAGTAAATTGTTAAGGCATTTATTAATAATCCCCAAAAGACATAATTGTGGAACTCAAAAAACAAAAAAAAAAAAAAAAAAAACAAAAACAAAGCTCAGTGGCTGCAGTCATGGTGTTGTACAGTTGAGTAGAAAGTGACCAAAACGCCACCGTAGTGGAGAACATTAACACGATGCAATAACAGTCTAAAAAAGTAAAGAAGAGAAAGAAAAGAGATCGCCTTCGTCTTTCACAAAATATATTCTCGATGATGTATATGTTATCGTGCCCTCTTCACATCTACGTAACAATTCTTTCTATCATTACAAACACAATTGGATGGGGAAACCCAAAAAGTGCTTGTTGATTCTTAAGGCTCTCCCCCATCTCCTATGTTTCTGCGTTTCTTCTTCGTATTAAACACACTCTGATAAAGTAGTTAAAAAATACGGTTAGAACTAATAGTTGAAACCAATTTTAATTAAAAACACTATAATATGTGAGAATTTTATAATATAATAACTTTTTACTTTCTATTTTAACATATAAAAACAATTATTTATTAACCAACAGCCAAACATCCTATTAATTAAATACTGCGACTTTGATCTCTATATCTCTAATAAACTAAAAAGTATTCATCATGTATTTTTTTAATTGACCCAAAAATTGATTTTTGTGATGCCTACAATGTGAAAAGACGAAGGTACACCCCAATTAGTGCAATGTTGTTTTTGACAAGAGAAGGACATATGTTAGATATGAGGATCCATTAAAAGAATATTGGAAAATAACGTCGTTTTAGAGGACTTAGATCCTCCGTCGCGTTTCTATGTCCCTCAAACAAAATTTGGCCACGTCATTTTTAAGACCAGCCTCTCCGTTACGTCTCCCCAGATCTCTCCTCGTAGCATTTAATTGTAGGAGCCACAAATATAATATTTGAGATTTTTTCTTCTCGTATTTATTTGTTTGTGGAATCTTTTTTTTTTTTTCCTTTTGCATAAATTGTAGAATATGTCGTTTCTCAAAAAAAAAAAAAAGATTGGCTAAAGGAGATAGACATAAACTAAATAAACTTGTTAAAAGAGTGGTAAGAACAGTTAATTAAAACTATTTTTATTATAGTATGTGAGAGCTTTATACTGTAGTAATTTTTTTTATTGTTTCAATTGTTGGAAATTAATATTTCATGTAGGCCTACATATGTATTTAAATGTGTTGTTTAATGCTATCTTAAGGTAAAGCCTAAATTAAAGTGATATAATTAAGATAAAGTTGAAGGGTTTTTGGGTATTAATATAAAGTATGGGTCATTATTATTAATAATATATGTGTAGATACCAATTTGTAATTTCTAGATTTTATGATGGGTAAAACTAAAAATACATTAAAATAACTAAAGTTATTTATTCTGGTTATGGTCTCCAATCCAGACGTACGTATTATTCTCTTCATGTTTTCTCTGATATCTCATCTTCAAGAAAATCTCAAGGAGTACATATTGGATTGGAAGGCAATAACCCACAATAATCCAAGATCATGAATTAAGGTACGCTTTCGTAATTTGAAATTATTTCTCTCAATGATTTAACATGAACAATCTTGATAGAATTTTGGTTTGTTTTGGTTTTTAACAAGTGACATCAGAGCGATTTCATGTTGAATTATTGAGAAATATTTTCTCAAATTTTTGGTTGAATTTTACGTTGATAAAGATTACAGTGCATTGTTTCGGTTTATATGTAAAGATGAATTTTTTTTGGTTTGCGTGTTTATATGAATCAAGAGAGAAACTTTCTCTCATTTACTGTATTGAACACGCATGCCGATGTTCATTGAATTATGGCTGCTGCATAATTATTATTAAATTGTTGAACTTTTGTTTTTTCCTTCGTTCGTGAATCAAGGCTGCATTTAATAAAAAAAAATTACCCATTGCCATATACGGTCTCAAACGAACTGTGAGTGAAGTAACCCATGGGATTACCGGTGGAAATCTCACTGCCGCCGGCAAGGAAATTAAGCCGCGACCATCAGGCGGCGCCGGAAAAGACAAGCCATGGTCTCTAGCCGTGGCAGAGGAGTGGAAACAGCGGCCAAAAGCCGTTGTTCGGCCGGTCATGCTTGGTTTCGTCGAAGGAATAGAGGCGGGCCAATTTTGGGTTTCACCGGTGGCTTGCTGCTCCGCTGCCGGCGCCGGGTGCGGCAGTGACGTTCCGTCGGCAAACAGAGTCGCGGCCTCCAGCGAAACATCTTTGCCAACCGCCAGGCGACGATACCCAAAGGGGTCGTGACCCCTGGGTGTGATGGAATTATGGGCTTAGCCCAGAATTGATTGGTTTACACGGGCCACATAGGCCCGTGACCAGAAGGAGACCCAGGGGCTCAACCCCTGGGTGACCCAAATAAATAAAAAAAAATAAATAAGAGAGAAAGAACCAGGGGGGGATAAATGTGGACCCAGGTTGGGTTAACCTGACCTGGTCCACAACCCAACCCGGTCCCCTTTGACCCGGGTCAACGGTCAACTTTGACCGTTGACTTTTTATTTTTATTTTTTTATTTTTTTTATTTTTTGGGTCAATTTTGGATGCAACTTTAAAATTCAAATTGTGTTTTTAGATGATTAATATTATCAAATTAAGTAATTGAACCAATAAGCTGCCAAAGTAGCCTCTTTTGTGGATGTTAATTAATTTGTGATGTTAAGATGGTTGCATGAATTTAATTCATGCGAATATTAATCGGCCCAAAGAAAGCTTAATATTTGGCCGAATTAAATTCATACCTGTGGTGATAAATATGTAACAATTATATGGTTATTTTTGGCATATAAATAATAAGTATATCCAAAGATTAGCTTATTATTTGATATGATTTATTATTAATATTTGATCACTACATCAAGAATACCACTTACAAGTTAATATTTCTGTCCAAAGACTAAATATTAATGTTGTTACAGGTTTCTTGTGATGAGATTAATCATTGTTTGAATTTTATTGGTTGTTTTATGTGAACTCTTATGTGAATATGTGATTTTGTTCTTTGTTCAGCTGTAGCATCATCTTCCTCTATATCTGCAAATGTTAATTCCATTCCTATGCTGAATGGGACTAACTTCAAGGACTGAAAAGATAATGTATTGATTGTTTTCGGTTGCCTAGATCTTGACTTAGCCATAAGGGTTGAACGTCCCACTATTACGGATTCTAGTTCCGCTGAGGATAAAAAAGAACTTGAAAGATGGGATCGTTCTAACAGAATGAGTCTGATAATCATTAAGAGAGGCATTCCAGAAGTCTTCAGGGGCACTATGCCTAATGAGGTCACAACAGCCAAGGGTTTCCTTGAGGCCATTAAGAAATGCTTTGTAAAGAATGATAAGGTTGAAACAAGTACGCTTTTGGCGAGCCTGATTTCAATGAGGTACAAAGCAAAAGGAAACATAAGGGAGTACATTATGGAAATGTCTCATCTGGCTTCAAGATTAAAGACACTAAATTTTGAAATTTCTGAGGATCTTCTAGTGCATCTTGTCTTGATTTCTCTTCCTGCACAATTCAGTCAATTCAAGATCAGTTATAACTGCCAGAAAGAGAAATGGACTCTTAATGAGTTAATTTCTTATTGTGTGCAAGAGGAAGAAAGACTGAAGCAAGAGAAGATTGAAAGTGCTCACTTGGCTAGCACCTTTAAGGATAAGAAGAAGAAAAGAAAGAAAAGTAATGAAGCTGCTAAAGGTCCAGCACGCAAGAAACAAGATAAGGATAAAAATGATGGAAATGTTGCTTGTTTCTTTTGTGATAAACCTGGACACATGAAAAAGGTATGCACCAAGTATCATGCTTGGCATGCAAAGAAAGGTATGCTTCTCAATTTGGTTTGTTCTAAGGTTAATTTAACTTCAGTGCCAAGACACACTTAGTGGATTGATTCAGGTGCCACTATTCATATAAGTGTGTCTATGCAGGGTTGCTTGAGCTATCGAAAGCTAATTGATGCTGAAAGATTCATCTATGTGGGAGATGGCAAATCGGTAGAAGTTGAAGCAATAGGGTATTTTAGGTTATTGTTAAGTTCTAGTTATTATTTGGATTTGAAAGACACTTTTGTTGTACCGTCGTTTAGGCGGAATTTAATTTCTATTTCTTCTTTGGACAAATCTGGATAATATTATTCATTTGAAAATAATCAGTTTAGTCTTTCTTTAAATTCAAATGTTGTTGGTACCGGTTCTTTATCATTTCAAAATAACCTATATTTGCTTGATACAGTTGCTTCTTATAATGAAACCTTGCATGTTAGTTCTCGTGGCATAAAATGTAAATTAACCGATAAGAATTCTGTTGTATTATGGCATAAGCGATTAAGACATATTTCAAGAAAAAGGATGGAAAGACTTGTGTCAGATGGAATTCTTAATTCCCTCAATTTTACAAATTTTGAAACCTGTGTTAATTGTATCAAAGGGAAACAGACAAACAAAAGGGGATTGGGTGCCAATAGAGCTACGGATGTCTTAGAATTGATACATACAGATATTTGTGGACCATTTCCTGTGGCTTCATGGAATGGTCAATAATATTTTGTATCGTTCATAGACGATTACTCCCGGTATGGCTACCTATATCTCATACATGAGAAGTCACAGACTTTGGACGTGTTCAAATCATATAAGGCTGAAGTTGAACTTCAACTCAGTAAAAGAATTAAGGGCGTCAGATCTGACCGTGGTGGTGAGTACTATGGCAGATATGACGGATCAGGTGAACAACGTCTAGGGCTTTTTGCTAAATTCCTAGAGGAATACGGGATAGTCCCTCAATATACCATGCCAGGTTCACCTAGCATGAATGGTGTAGCTGAGAGACGAAACCGGACACTTAAGGATATGGTGAGGAGTATGATTTGTCATTCCACCTTACCTGAATCCCTCTAAGGTGAAGCACTAAAGACTGCAGCTTACATTCTCAACATAGTACCAACAAAAGCAGCAGCTAAAACACCTTATAAGCTTTAGACTGGCAAAAGGCCTAGTCTAAAGCATTTATATACTTGGGGTTGTCCAGCAGAAGCAAGGCCTTATAGGCCTAATGAAAAGAAATTAGACTCCAAGACAGTGAGCTGTTATTTCATTGGTTAGTCTGAATGGTCAAGGGGTTACAAATTTTATGATCCCACTACTAAGGCTATTTTTGAGACGGGAATTGCAACATTCTTTGAGGATGTTGAGTTTGGGGGGAGAAATAAGGTTAGAGACTTTGTCTTTGAGGATGAATTTGATCATGTTCCTTTTGTACAAGAGGGATTGGTTCCTATTCCTATAATTGCTTTTGATAATGTTCAGGCTTCCATCGCTGACATTGTTCAAATTGCATATCAAGAACAACCAGACATAGTCGTTCAACCCCTTCAGGTACAAACTCAACAACCTCAAGAACTACAACTTCAGAAACTTGTGTCATTAAGGAGATCCACTAGAGAGAGGAGAAGTGCTATTTCGGATGATTACATAGTATTTCTCCAATAACATGAGGAAAGTGTTGGATTGATGGATGATGATCTGATCAATGTCCGTCAAGCCATGCATAGTTCGAACTCTCAAAAGTGGATGGATGCCATGAAGGATGAGATAAAGTCTATGAAGGACAATGACGTTTGGGATCTCATTCCATTGCCTGAAGGTGCGAAGCCCATTGGTTGTAAATGGATATTTAAAACCAAGAGGGATTCGAAGGGTGATATAAAGCGATATAAGGCTCGCCTTGTCGCTAAAGGCTTTACTCAAAAGGAAGACATTGATTATAAAGAGACTTTCTCTCTGGTTTCAACGAAAGACTCTTTTAGGACAATTATGGCACTTGTAGCGCATTTTGGTCTTGAGCTACATCAGATGGATGTTAAGACAGCGTTTCTAAATGGTGACATTGATGAAACGATCTATATGGTGCAGCCAGAAAACTTTGAGTCGGGAGACCTAAAGAAGATGGTTTGTAAATTAAAGAAATCCATCTATGGGTTTAAGCAAGCTTCTCGTCAATGGTATTACAAATTTCATCAAGTGATAGTCTCATTCGGTTTCGAGATAAACACTGTAGATGATTGTATATACCATAAGTTCAGTGGGAATAAGAGTTTTCTTTTGGTATTGTATGTTGATGATATACTACTTACCACCAATGATATAGGCTTATTGCACAAAACCAAGAGATTTCTATCAAAGAAATTTGAAATGAAAGATCATAGTGACGCCTCTTTTGTGTTGGGAATTAAAATACACCGAGATCGCTCTCGGGGCAGATCATTCTCGGGGCATACTTGGGTTATCACAAAAGAGCTATATCGAAAAGATACTTAAAAGATTTGGCATGCAGGATTGTAAACCAGGAGATACCCCTGTGGCTAAAGGAGATAAATTCAGTTTAAGTCAGTGTTCTAAGAATGACCTTGAGGTTAAGGAAATGGAAAAGATCCCATATGCATCAGCTGTTGGGAGTCTAATGTATGCTCAAGTTTGTACTCGTCCAAATATAGCATACATTGTTGGATTGTTGGGCAGATATTTGAGTAACCTTGGAATGGATCATTGGAAAGCAGCCAAACTGGTTATGCGATATTTACAGAGAACAAAAGATCACATGCTTACATATAGAAGGTCAGACCAACTCGAGATCATTGGTTATTCAGATTCAGATTTTGTTGGATGTCAAGATAGTCGTCTATCCACTTCGGGCTATATTTTTTTGCTTGTTGGAGGAGCTATTTCTTGGAGGAGTACTAAGCAGTCACTCATAGCTTCTTCCATTATGGAGGCAGAATTTATAGCATGTTATGAGGCATTCAATCATGGAATATAGCTGCGAAACTTTGTCACTAGGCTGCTGTAACGCCCCTATATGGGGGTTAACAGTTTTTAATGAGATAAAATAAAAATAAATAATAAAAGTAAAACCTTAAAGATTAAAATTTGCCCGGGACTTAAATAAAAACTCTCAACTCAAAAATAAAAATATAAACGACAAATAAACCACAGTTTTAATGTAGCACCTTTAATTTAATAATATAAATTGTTGTCATCATCATTTTAACCCTCAACACATTATAATACAGTCACATAAAGTAACAATTGATGCTTACATTATCATGAAGAACATTCTCAACGATTGAAGCAGTCCCAATGTAATATAGCTACATCACTTCATCAACTATATTTCTCGTAGCCACCTCACACTTAGTGAGTCCTGAAAAGATATAAACAAAAGGGAATGAGCAACACTATGCTCAGTAGAGAAAGCCATTACTCACCTTTAGGTTTTTATCATTACCACATTAAAACCTGCATGGTTAATAAGTTACATCATATTCCAGATTATGAGGTTTATTATGATCACATCTTATGGATACCGTAGTTAATCATTACCAAGTGTCATAATTACACATTTATACAAATATTAACAATCATCATTGTTCCTAGGTATCCATGTTAAATTGAGTATCACTCAACTCATCGAAACCCAAATGGGCGCACTTGATCACCCTATAAACATTCCAAGGGTGTTCCGATGAGGGGACATCAAGCCCCGAGTCCTCACCAAATCAATTCCTGTACAGTGTGTTCTGGGACTTTCAACCCAAGGAAGCGTCATCGCCTTCCCCCTATTTTACCTTTTAGGGTATTCATGCCCAAGGACGTAACCGTCGCCCTCTTCATGTCTCACAATTTCTCTATATTGAATCATTATCAATAGAGTTAGTTTTCCTAACCATGCTTTTCAATTTATAACATGTGTCAATTCATTATGTTCCTCGCCGTACAATACAAGACGAGTCCATGTCATAGTTTCATATGTGATAATCATATAATATCAGTTCAACATAGATATATATATATTGCGGCAAAACAATCAATTTTAATTCTATAAAAACCTCACAAAAGATGAGTAATAGAATCCCTACCTTTTAAGCTTATCAACAGTCTCTTAATCCTGGAATCAATTAACGTTAGCTCCATACTCCCTTGATCCTAAGGCGTGCATAAGGACAATTAAAACTAAAGCACAACATACAACTACATTCATAAAATTTATTTTAATTTAATCTTAGAATTTCAAGAAATAACCACTGCCCATAGAGGTATTATAAAGTTTAACAATATAAATTTTCTGTCTAGGGCATATACACTTAGACTTCATACATATGCTCCAAAATAGCAACAAACATATACTTAGGTTTAAGAACGCAAATTTGAATAATCCTTTAGTATAAAAGAAAATTTATAAATGAAAGACTAAATTTGTTCATAAGATTCTAACCTCGGATTATGGTTAGTTGGAAGCTTGAAATGGCTTCAAACAGGTTCCTTTACTTCGGTATGACTGAAATTCTTACTCAAATGGAGGTGATGGTGGCTGATTTTTATGGCTGCCTTGAAGAAGTTCTCTAAGTATTTTGCTTCAGCAAAGAAATGAGAAGAAGAGTGTGGGAACCGTGGAAGAGAAAGGAAGAAAAGATGAAGTCTTTGAAGAGAAGTGATAGAAACAATTATAGAGGAGACATGTTGAAGCATGTCACGGAGGAAATAAAGAAAATGAGGGTCAAGAGTAGTTGGAAAAGATATCCTTATGTCTCATCTAAAGACTTTAACACACATAATGCCAATATGACATTTTTGAGATTTATTAGAAGTTCTAAGGCTTTTTAGTAATCATACTAAATAAATATAGGAGAATTTTAGAAAACTTAAAAATAGATAAAAATAAATATTATAAAATAAATTTAAATGAAGCAATTTTTTTTATACATTAAAAATTAATTTAATTACCTCAATACCCGTTAGGAGAATAACGGGTGTCACAGCTCTACCCCCCTAAAAGAAATTTCGTCCTCGAAATTTCAATTCTAGTAATACTAGTAAAAATTATGATTCCACTATGATTCCAATTCTGAGTCTAAACCGTTAATGTTGTTTGTCCTCCAAATTTAAGTTATCGTATTTCCACTTATTTACTTGCATAATAAATCTTACTCCTAAATCCCTCAATGAGAGTATTTCTGACAAGTTTCAACTTATAACACCGTATAATAGTCTAAGAATCTGATCAGGCATACATATTGACCATATCATGATTCCAGTCCTTCATTGTCCATGGACCGTGATTTACAATCACATTTAAGGAGATTGCCAGAGAAATTTTATATACTTCATCTTTAGGTTCCTTTTCCTTTTTGAGTAAGGAAAAGTCAAATATATTTGATTTCATACCTCAACTAATAAACTAAAACATAATCATAAAACATATATCACAAACGCTTTTATTCAAAACTATACATTAAACTTACTCATAGAGATATTAAACGGAATCTCAGAGTTGCAGACAAACCCGACATATTTTTCATTAAACAGCTATTCTCATGACACAAACATTCAATCCAAATAATATACTCATATTTCATATGGAATATCCTCATAACTGACTCTGGTACTTCCACATAATATTAACAGAATATTACACATTACAAACATAATACGGATACGTTTCGAGAGTACAAGGCACTCTGTATACCAGCTATCCATATCATGCATGCTTAGAGGATACAAAAACATCGATAAGCAAAAGATCAGACCTTAAGAAGGATGCATTTCGAGAGCATCAAGTACTCCGTATCCAGCCATCCCGGCATTAGGCTCAATGAATATAAAGGATTTAACAACGACGTACCACAAGAAACACATAATACAAGGCAAACGGTTATTCGTAACACACGAAATACGGACACACATGCCTACATGCCAAAGATAAAACAAAAAGATTACAGATGGAGATTCAAATCAATTGGCCGCTCCTTGCTTTCCCTTTCCCATTCAAGCTTGGATGTTGCAGTGTCGGATTCTGGATGTATGATTTGCATTTTATCTATCAATTCCTCAGCTGTTGAAGCAGTGACAAAGATTTGTCTCTCCGATTCTGTAGTGATGTTTTCTTCCACAGCGTAATCTAGAAATTTCAAAAGACCGTCATAAAAACCCTTTACGTTCAGCAGTCCCAAAGGTTTGGAATAAAAGCCCAACAATTGCCCACAAGCAACTATAAATATTTCCTCAAGAGTACCTAGACCACCAGGTAATGCTATAAAAGCATCAGAATTATAGATTATGTCTTTAAAATTTTTAGGGATACTCCTGACTCCTTCTCCCTTACCTATGGCTTCCTTACAAAGGTTTCCTTCAACTAGAATATGAGGCCAAATTCTTACATCAGTAGCGTCGCTAGACCTAGCTGCTAGTGCCATATTTACCATCATTTTTATACTACCACCCCCATAGATTATGTTAATCTTCTTGTGTGCTAGGACTTGCCCTAAGTGATTTGCAGCTTCTAAATAAACTTTATCTTTTCCAAGGCTGGAACCACAAAAGACACAGACATTCTTTATTTTCTTCGTGGACTGGGAGGTAGACATATTTGGTTTATAGAAGTGGTTGTTTAATGTCTGCTCCACTTAGACTTCGGGTTCTATATGAGATTTTAAAGATGAGAAATATACAAGAAGGGCTAAAGAGATAGACGAGTAAGTAATGAAAAGGTAATCCAAAGATTTAAACAAAATCTTGTACGGATAAGAAAGTAAGATAAGGTGATTGATAGTTTACAGAAAATCTGATTCACTTTTTGAAAAAGATTAGACTCTAATTGTATAACTTTTGACAATTGAGAACAATTCGACAGAAGACCCTCATGACACAACTGTAGACTTTTTGACAAATATACACCAAGTCTAGAAATTTAATATAAACGACAAATACTGTAGAACTTTTGAAATTTGAGACACAAATCTTGAAATATCCGGATAAGCTTTTCAAAATTCAAACATATTACTGTACCGTATGTAACGTGTCTGATAAGATAATATATTTTATTATATATATATTTAAGAAAATCATAAATTAAATAAGATATTAACACTTACTGTATCAATCTAATAATCACAATTATTTCAAACACAAAAGCAAATATTCTGAGTAAAAGAAAAACACAAACTGTTGAACATCAGCTAAAACTGCTTCAAATAAGTAAAGACTAAATAACCTTTATAGAGCGATGACTTATTCCCCATCCAGTTTTCTTATGGTTTGGCAAACAGGATCTAGAAATACCATATTCCTGAGGCGTTGTCTTTCTGTATAAAATTTAGGCCAGAGTTTAAAAATAGCTCCTTGAACATATCCACTAGGGTGACCGTAGAGAGGAGGATGGATGCTATCCAAGTTCTCCTTTGAAAGTCCATCCCTACAAAACCTTATTTTATCCTCTCTATTCGTAGACATATAACCAGGTGAAGTACATTTACCGTTACAATTTTGTCTTCCACATTTGTTACAAGTGACCACGATGGCACGAGCTCTTCTTTTCATTGCACTACGACTGGTACCTGTTCCTGGTAAACCGACATCTTGACTAAAATCACTCGGACGGATTTTCCCCTCTATTAACATTCTCACATCACAAGGGATACCAAAACGCATAAGAATCCACAACCGAGTAATTCTAGCCTTGTATTTCTTTTTGAGAATCTTTTGGGAGAGTGATGGGAAATACTTTCTCAGGTGTTGGTATTTTGGGTCCATGATGAGATGAAAGAAGAGTAAATAGAAAGGAAAAATTAAGATAGTAAATTGCAGAATCCTAGAATTCCTTCTTCTTTTAGAGGAAAAGAAGAATTTCTAATGAAAAAGAAGAGGATTTGCGATTTAGAGAGAAAGTAACAAATTAAGAGAGAAAAAGTGAACTCGGAGAAATAAGCTCCTATGCACAGTAAATGTATATGTAAACAATGATTAAACCATTGTATATGACACGTATAGAGACCACGTGAGAGAGACAGTGTGAATCAAACTGATTTAGGATTTGAACTAGGCCCAAATGTTCTAAGTTGAAAATGGTCAAGTTGTTTCAGGCCTTAACACATTTAGAACGAGTTAAATAACAAACATAAAATTGAAAACCAATTTGTATGAATCTTAAACCCAATTCAAAGCCCACTATAGATAAAGTTAACTATAAACAACAAATCTAATTTAACGACAACAAGGATCTTCCTGAATGATATTTAAAATCATTTCATAACAACATAATCTTCAAGCAACTCAATTAATTTTGTTTTAATCAAAACCTTATTGAACAATGCATACACCCATATGTTATTCCTAATACTCAACATCTATCAATGGATTCATCATCATTACTACCAAGGGTTTAGAATGCGACTAACCTTGAAATCAATACGATTTACGTCTTTCAACGTAGACCATATCAACAAACAAAGACACTTGATGTTACTACTTAAGAACATCTACAATCTCCACAATTCTACTTATACAATATCTAATTTCCTCATATAACAAAACCTTAGGTAACCAAAAGATTCACTGATACACTTAAATACAATGTATGTAACGAAATATTTCAATTTTGAGATTCATGTATTCTAGACTTTACACAGTCTCAACAGACCAAAAGTCTAACATTTATCTCTCTCAAGATTCAATACCATGATTCCCAACTTATATCATATTCCTCAAATAAATAGAACTTTCAAGAAAAGTTATTGACACTTATGTGCTCCATCGAATCCACACATAATCATTACTTAGGTTTGAATCAATTACGAAAAATTTGGCATATCTATGCCAAACTTTAAAATCAATAAATCAAGCCTTATATTTCTTATTGTTTTTCACGAGACAAAAGGCTCTTAAATCCTCGTATCTATACGAATTTTTCATCGTTTATACGAATTAAATATGCTTATAGATCCTAATATTATACGAATCTCTCATAAGCATTCTACTTATAAACTCATTTCATATAATTATCATTCACTCATAACTATTAATACTTTCCTTCTATATAATTATTGTACTCATATAACCATTAGTATTTTCATTCTATGGCCTTTCCATGTTACATCCTTCTAAACTGTATAAATCAATGTGAAGGTTCATTTTGATGATGACAATGAAAATTCAGCTTCAAAACCATCTCAAAAATATATTTTTTTAAAGTGGTGCTACACTCCCTAGGTTAACCGAACCTAGGCTCTGATACCAAAAATTCTGTAACGCCCCTATATGGGGGTTAACAGTTTTTAATGAGATAAAATAAAAATAAATAATAAAAGTAAAACCTTAAAGATTAAAATTTGCCCGGGACTTAAATAAAAACTCTCAACTCAAAAATAAAAATATAAACGACAAATAAACCACAGTTTTAATGTAGCACCTTTAATTTAATAATATAAACTGTTGTCATCATCATTTTAACCCTCAACACATTATAATACAGTCACAGAAAGTAACAATTGATGCTTACATTATCATGAAGAACATTCTCAACGATTGAAGCAGTCCCAATGTAATATAGCTACATCACTTCATCAACTATATTTCTCGTAGCCACCTCACACTTAGTGAGTCCTGAAAAGATATAAACAAAAGGGAATGAGCAACACTATGCTCAGTAGAGAAAGCCATTACTCACCTTTAGGTTTTTATCATTACCACATTAAAACCTGCATGGTTAATAAGTTACATCATATTCCAGATTATGAGGTTTATTATGATCACATCTTATGGATACCGTAGTTAATCATTACCAAGTGTCATAATTACACATTTATACAAATATTAACAATCATCATTGTTCCTAGGTATCCATGTTAAATTGAGTATCACTCAACTCATCGAAACCCAAATGGGCGCACTTGATCACCCTATAAACATTCCAAGGGTGTTCCGATGAGGGGACATCAAGCCCCGAGTCCTCACCAAATCAATTCCTGTACAGTGTGTTCTGGGACTTTCAACCCAAGGAAGCGTCATCGCCTTCCCCCTATTTTACCTTTTAGGGTATTCATGCCCAAGGACGTAACCGTCGCCCTCTTCATGTCTCACAATTTCTCTATATTGAATCATTATCAATAGAGTTAGTTTTCCTAACCATGCTTTTCAATTTATAACATGTGTCAATTCATTATGTTCCTCGCCGTACAATACAAGACGAGTCCATGTCATAGTTTCATATGTGATAATCATATAATATCAGTTCAACATAGATATATATATATTGCGGCAAAACAATCAATTTTAATTCTATAAAAACCTCACAAAAGATGAGTAATAGAATCCCTACCTTTTAAGCTTATCAACAGTCTCTTAATCCTGGAATCAATTAACGTTAGCTCCATACTCCCTTGATCCTAAGGCGTGCATAAGGACAATTAAAACTAAAGCACAACATACAACTACATTCATAAAATTTATTTTAATTTAATCTTAGAATTTCAAGAAATAACCACTGCCCATAGAGGTATTATAAAGTTTAACAATATAAATTTTCTGTCTAGGGCATATACACTTAGACTTCATACATATGCTCCAAAATAGCAACAAACATATACTTAGGTTTAAGAACGCAAATTTGAATAATCCTTTAGTATAAAAGAAAATTTATAAATGAAAGACTAAATTTGTTCATAAGATTCTAACCTCGGATTATGGTTAGTTGGAAGCTTGAAATGGCTTCAAACAGGTTCCTTTACTTCGGTATGACTGAAATTCTTACTCAAATGGAGGTGATGGTGGCTGATTTTTATGGCTGCCTTGAAGAAGTTCTCTAAGTATTTTGCTTCAGCAAAGAAATGAGAAGAAGAGTGTGGGAACCGTGGAAGAGAAAGGAAGAAAAGATGAAGTCTTTGAAGAGAAGTGATAGAAACAATTATAGAGGAGACATGTTGAAGCATGTCACGGAGGAAATAAAGAAAATGAGGGTCAAGAGTAGTTGGAAAAGATATCCTTATGTCTCATCTAAAGACTTTAACACACATAATGCCAATATGACATTTTTGAGATTTATTAGAAGTTCTAAGGCTTTTTAGTAATCATACTAAATAAATATAGGAGAATTTTAGAAAACTTAAAAATAGATAAAAATAAATATTATAAAATAAATTTAAATGAAGCAATTTTTTTTATACATTAAAAATTAATTTAATTACCTCAATACCCGTTAGGAGAATAACGGGTGTCACAGCTGCGGATTGTGAAAAGTATAGAAAGACCACTTAAGTTGTTTTGTGACAATAAATCTGCAGTTTTATATTCCAACAACAACAGGAGCTCTTTAAAGTCAAAGCATATAGAGATTAAGTTTCTTGTTGTTAAAGAAAGAGTTCAGAGTGGTCAGGTGTCTATAGAGCATATTGGTACAAACTCCATGATAGCGGATCCGCTTACAAAAGGGCTTCCACCCAAGGTCTTTCATGAGCACACTGCTCACATGGGTGTTCAGTTATTTGATGATATACAGTTTTAGTGGGAGTTTGTATTTGAATGCTAATTTTCTTTATATATAGACATTGTGTGTTTGTATTTGTTTTCTGCAGAAATAAAGAATACAGTTTACTTGCACTCTAATTTTGGTACGGTTTTGATCTCATTAAGGTATAAGGTAGGACCAGTTAGAAATAGACATGTTTAGATCACTTTGCATATAATTTCCATGCTACACATCCATACTTGATCTATGTCATTTGGTTATATCGATATGTGTGATCATTGATGGGTCTAGTCACGTTATATTTGTGACAAAGACCACTTTGGTCCTATGTTGGTATGATCAATGGACGAGATTGTTCAGGAATACCCTTATTTGTGATAGCAAAAGTTGAGCTCATTAAGGTAAACACATTTTTTTTTTGCAAAGAAACATATGTGGCCCAAGTGGGAGATTGTTGGAAATTAATTTTTCATGTGGGCCTACATATGTATTTATATGTGTTGTTTAATGCTATCTTAAGGTAAAGCCTAAATTAAAGTGATATAATTAAGATAAAGTTTAAAGGCTTTTGGGTATTAATATAAAGTATGGGTCATTATTATTAATAATATATGTGTAGATACCAATTTGTAATTTTTAGATTTTATGATGGGTAAAACTGGAAGTACATTAAAATAATTAAAGTTATTTATTCTGGTTATGGTCCCCAATCCAGACGTACGTATTATTCTCTTCCTGTTTTCTCTGATATCCCATCTTTAAGAAAATCTCAAGGAGTACGTATTGGATTGGAAGGCAATAACCCACAATAATCCAATATCATGAATCAAGGTACGCTTCTGCAATTTGAAATTATTTCTCTCAATGATTTAACATGAACGATCTTGGTAGAATTCTGGTTTGTTTTGGTTTCTAACAACTATAACATATAAAAACTTTACACTGTTTATAATTGAGCTGGTGATAGGAACCACCATTGCCAAACAGCCAAGTATTCAAACCATAAAACTCTCGTTAAACAAACTCAGAAACTCGGTGTTCAAATGAAACAGAAAAGCTTAAGACTTAAGGAATTTTTTTTTGGGTCAGAACTGGAGAAAGATAGAGCTGCAACTCAAAGAAAAGCCCAACCATTCCGGCTCTGGTGCCGGAGAAGACGATGACAAAGGGCTGGCATTGGAGATCCGACTCTGCCATTCCCTAGGACTTCGGAATCGCTCCACTGCTTCGCCGTCGTCAATCAGCGGTACTTGGTCCTCCGAGACAGCGCCCAACCGCTCCGGCCTGTGAGCAAACGGAGAACAGGCGAGAAAGGAACTGTAAAATATATGAGTTGGTGTTTTGTGACGTGTCCAAATTTTATTGGAGGGACAGAGGGAGGGACAATAAAAATAAGATAGAGGATTTAAGTCCAATTTTAGACGGCTTGGACGGCGTGACGATGCTACCCCCCTCAATGGATGCCAATGCTTGCGGCACAAGCGTCTCTCTCTTCAATCCCCACGTTGGTCTTCTTCAAATAGGGTTTCTTCCTTAAATTCTTCTTAAAATGTTTTTTCTCTTTCTTCTTGACCTTAGGACGATGGATCTAAAAAGAGGTGTTTAGCAGCTAGGTTATCCCAACATAGATTGCTATCTAATTATTTGTGTATCTCAAAACAAAAAAAAATACTTGGTCAATATAAAATCTTAACATGAATTAATTTTAAAATTTCCTAAAAAACAAGGTAATTGCTTTAGAATTATCAACATTGCATGGAGAATAGTTATATTGTAGCTAAAATTCATGAGTACATCTAGAATAGTTTTTAAATTAAATAAAATGTGAAAATCAAATGCATAAGAAAAGAATGACATTTCTTTAGTAGATAATTGAAAAATAACCTATCAATACTTATTTATTTTTCAATTATCAACTCTGTAAAAAGCGATAATTTTAATTAGATCTAATGCTTTAAAAAAAACATTATCGGTGAGTTTTTATATAGATGACAGAAAAGGTAAAACTTTCTGTGTGTGCGTGAGAGAGAGGTAGAGATTTGTCATTGCTTATTTGTAAAGTTACAAGCGGAGGACATTGACTTTTGGTTAATTCCCAGCCCTATACATTTGGCATTATTTTTAAATATATATATAGATTTAGACTATGGCATTTGTAGCCCCAGAAGTAGACTTTGGGAATTTGGATTTGTACTGAAAACGGCCCTACCTAATAGACGATTATATTGTCCTTTACTTGATATTTTAGCCGATGATTATGGACATTAGGTGCTGCTTTTTTTAATTATTTGGCTTGGCTAGTGGCTGTACAATGCAGTTTAAACGCATGATAGAGAATGGGGTTTAACCTAACGTACGAATTCTAGAAGAGTCAAAGTCAAATTATTGCCCATAAGGCACTACAAGAATGGAAGAATACCCACCTTGTAATCACATGAAATGTTTTGACCAACGGAAAAATGCACCAATTAGTCGATCGATTTATTTTATTTGTTCTTGTCTTTGGCTACTTGTTCTTGTCCTATATTGATTTTTGCCAATTGGAATTGGTGATGATTAAAAAAATCAAGAATGCAGAAAGAAATCAAATGGAGTCAAACAAGGCAATAAATGAGATAGGTCCGCTTGTGAGGACTTTGGCCTTTGTATGCGAACAAATTTTTTTAACATTTTTTAGTTCTCTCTTAAAAAAAAAATCAACGAGCATCTAGACCAACTTGTACACATTTGAACTAATATCACAAAGTCTTATAACAAAAAACTAATTTCATAAAATTTATGCAATGTGTTCTAGGAAGGATAGATCAGGATAAGTCGTTAGTTAACCTTTTACGATAAAGGGATAAATTTTTAGTTACCTCCTCTTGATCCTAGAAAAGTTGGTCCCGTGCAACAAAATTTGAGTTTATAGTATACACATGTCATTGATTTGCACAATCAACCTATCAAAGTACATGTAACTTTGTATTTGACCTAGGATAGGGAAAAAAAAAAGAAGGAAAAAAGAAGAAGAACAAGAACAAGAAATTACTAGATAAAATACCAATTGAAATGCATATTTCTGGTCTGCTTTACTGAATATGCACAAGAACATACAATTAATTTGTTTGGTAATATAATTCAAATCTAAAATGATATTTTAACAATTTAAATCCTGTAAGAAAAAACAATATAACAAAATTGGTTCAAACTAGGCTTTTAGTTGGAACTAAGGTAGCAAACAAGCTAAATAACTCTAGTAATGGATTGACCTTAATGGTTTTGCTTAACCCCTGACTTGAAAAAAAAGAAGGTGGTAACAAATAATAATTACCCAAAAAGAATGAAGAAGAAAAATAAATGATTTAGTGACAGCACCTGGCAGCTTTTTTTTTTTTTTTTTTGACTTTTGAGTTTGCTCTGGGCATTGTGCATCAAGCAAAATGGACTTAGCTTGTATCATCCAACATTTTGGGGTTGAAATATTAGTGCACTGCAGAGGTAACAATTGGTGGATACCAAACTTTGTTGGCAGGATAAGTGGGGTTAGTTCAGTTATGACAATGAATAAGTTGGGCCATTTTGTAGTGGCTCATCCACTGGATCAGCACAATTGCTTCCAGAAACGAAATCCAGAATTTGGGGACAGAATAAAATCTTTTTTTGTTTTTTATAAAATAAATTGTACGTGACATTTATGTAAGCATGTGTAAATTCCGCGGAGGAAAGCAAAACGACCCAACAGGAAAAAAAAAAGAACTATAAGGACATGCATATATGCATTTAGTAGTCCCCCTGAAAAAAGAAAAGAAAAGAAAATAAATTACAGATGACAATATTGTAAGAATAATAATAAAAAAAAACGTGACATATTGAATAGTTTGATATTTTTGTTGGCGCAAGTTACCGTGTGTGTCTTCTCTTGTGGATCCAAATCTGGAAAGAATTTCCTCAAAAAAACCAAAAAAAAAAAAAAAGGAAAGAAGTATTGCCAAAAATATGTGTGAACTTCCTTGTTCCCGTGTGCTAACATGGTTCAATTTGTTTGATTCAATGACATACATATGCTACCCTTGAATTTATGTTACTATTATTTCAATCTTTAATTTTTTGCACGCAAATAAATTAGTCAAAATCCAATAAAACATGGCATAGTATAGGGTTTGAGAAGTGTAGTTAGAATCATGATTGTAGTTTAAAACACTGTAGCATATGAGAGCTTTACTTTATAGTAATTTTTTGCTTTTTACAGTAGCATATGAGAACTTTACACTTTTTGATAACCACAACTATGGTTCTAATCGAGATTATCAAATACTCGGTAAATAATTTATAGCATAAATTAAAAAATATAAAAATGATCTCACTCCTTTTTTTTTTTTTTTACTTGTGTGAAAAAACTGGTTGAGGTGGGATCATCGTTTAGGTAGTCAAAAATAGAAATATAAAACACGTTTTAAAAAAAAATAAATCTTAAACACATTTGTGGGCTAAGGAGGAAGAATCCTAATCCGTTATTGACTATAAAGGTATGTGCGTGTGGGGCCTAAGATCACTAGGTAATTAAAAAAAAAAAAGCATGTCCACATCAGCATATTTTTTTTCCTTTTTTTCTTTATTTCTTGAGTGGACATCTACATATAATTTTGGCCACTACAATTATTAATTAAAATTCAAATAGTGCACGTTTATTTTTACTAAAAAGAAAATAATAGAGTACTTCAAAAAACAGGAAATAAAAAATTGATTTGAGAAAAGAACAATATTGGAGTCTCGTGATGAATTGACGGCGTTTGGAATTGGATGTCCAAATGTTCCCAATTCCGCGTTTGCGCCACCACGTATTACAGATAGACAGCTGCAACTGAAACAAAGAAAGAAAGAGATGGCGGACGAGAGTGAGAGTGATTCCCTGCGACACGCAACACTCCACACCGTTCCACTCCTTCTCACACGTCACCATCCCTGTACCACCGACAACGAAACGCGTAAGTTTTCTGGGACCCACTTTCATCACGGTGAACCTTTCTTTATTTTTGTTTTTCTATTTATTTATTGTCTTTTTCTTCTTCTTTTTTTTAACACGAAAAAGGTATATCATCGTTGCACTTGCATGTGAGTACGTTAGCTGTGAGTACGTTAGTCGCCTGCACATTTAAATATTCCCCATTTAAAAAAAAACAAATTAATCATTATTTTAAACTGTTTTTGTTTATTGAATTGTTTGCGGCATTTTTCAATGTAGGTTATGTATAAATCCGCAGCCCGACACGGCGGTGCTCAAAAGCGGCCTTGACTCAGTGCTTCTCTATGCAAACAAATTCGCATGATCTAAATTACCATTTCACCTTTAAAGAGCATGATATATGGTTTTTTCTCTTGACAATTTCTCTGTTTGAACCCAATAAATGTAGCAGTTACATTTATAAAATAATAATAACAATGAAAATTTTAATTAAATATAACGGTTTTAAAATATATATCATTGGCAAGATTTTCTCTTAAAAAAAAGGTTTTTTTTTTTTTTTTTGAGGTAGCAGTATTTGTTAAGAGATTATAGATTCCTTTTCCGGATTCTGAGAGCACCTTATCATCTGGCGCCAAATTAGGCCCAACGTATCACACTCTGTCAAATGTGGGGCCCATTTTTTTCTTTTAAAATGCATCGTTTTAATTTAACGGTTGCTCTTTTTCTTAAGATAAAAAAGGCTTGTTGATATATGTGTGTGTATAAATATCTACTATATTTTTTTTCGAGGGGGCCTGTTAATTATTAATATATCTTAGAGCAGATTCTTTAAAGGGAGAAATGAAATAAAGGTAAATAGCTAGCATTTAGCAATTTGGACGGTTGTACAGCTGGGCCAATAGCCAAAAGGCCTAGATATGATTATCCTGCAGTAACATTGGAGTTGAAAATCTGTCTTTGATTGTCCCTATTTTTTTTTTTTATAAATCACGCTTAAAAGCTCATACTGCCATTGCTTAATTAACTCCATCCCCTTCTTAATTGCCCCCATCTTTTTTTTTTATTCGCTAGTTATTATCATTATGTTGGGGTGTCTCTAATTAATCCAAGTTGAAATTATTCCGTACAACTTGGCAAAATTTATGAACTCTAATAACTCTTTCCCAAAGAGATAACCGATCTAAAGTCCTTTATTTTCTGAGAGTTAAAAACACAAGCCATCTAATAAAAACTGGGGTTTTCTTTGGTTATTATAAAGTTTAAATGCAATGCACCGTATTAAATGAGAGTAGGGGTCGGTAAATAAAATATCTCATTTATTTGTTTCACATGATTGATAGGTTGTAATGGATTAACTTCGGCAAAAAAAAAATGTTGTAATAGATTAATTAAAAACATTTACCAAAATGATGGATTAATTAAAAAAAACCAGAGTAAGAGCGAAACGACTGTCCGGCAAAGCATAGCACGTCAAAAACGTATCCATAAAACAATCTTTTTTATATAATTTAACCCCAAAAAAAGTAAAAATTAAAAAAAAAGATACAATATTATTATATATAATTTTCGATGTCACATTGTCTCGTCCTCCCCCTCTAGTTCAGATCTACCACCGTTTCACACATGTCAGCGAGTGGAAAAAAGTTTCCCATTTGCCTTCTAGAGAGAGACTTAAAATTTTTGGAGAGAGAGAGGGTCTTGAGTAATCTGTCAATTAATTTAGTTAATTGACTGTTATACAGAATCCAAGTGGGCTGATCCCAAAAAAGGCCATTGTTTTTGTAAAACGATATTTCTTAGAGAGAGCGAAAATAGCCGAAAAGGAATTGGGCATTCAGTATCTCTGAAAAAGCTAATTGGGTTTTCAGTGGTTAAGAATTTTGTTGAATATAATTTTATTTTGTTCTATTTTTGTTATATATATATATATATATATATTTACACAAAGGCGGATTACATATCGAGAATTACAGTTGGGTCCGAACTTCACTGGTGAGACGTTAAGAGTTAATAGCTTCTTTTAATCATGATATGTACAACATTTATTGTACATCTTTTTCATATCAAAAAATTGTTGTTTTCCCTTTATTTTTTATCTTTCTTCTTTTTTATTTTCTTTTTATTTTTTTTTCCATAAACCTTAAATAATATATTCAGATTTCACGAGCACTGTCGTGATTGGATCGGTGCAAAATCTCTCACTTCCCTCGCTCAATCTATTTCTCTCTCTCTCTATCACTTTGAGCAGCTAAGCATTTCGGGAAAAGGGAGAGAGAAACAAAGAAGAACGAGAAAGGAAGAAATCGGGTTTCTCTGGGCCATATCTATCTATCTATCTATCTATCTATAAACAAGACAATTGTAGAATAAATAAAAGAGGCGTTTTCTTCTTCTGTGGCTTCACCCAAAAAAAAAAAAAAAAGAACCAACCTTGCTTATGATATCTCGCTGATTCTTCTTTTGCTCTTCTTCTCCGCTCTTCCCAAAGAGGTAGTTTTAGCTTATTAGATTCAATTTGATTTCGAATTTAATGGATTTGATCTGAAAATGGGTATTGGATGTTGTAGTGTTTGTATTAGAATCTTCTAAGTGGAAATGAGTTTTGAAAAGAAAAAAATAAGCCTGCCCTTTTGTTGTTTGAGGGTTAAGAAGATGACTGAAAGTGATCTTACTGTTTTCGTTATCTGTAAAATGTATCTTCTTTACTCTCTCTCTCTCTTATCTCCCCTTTATTTCCTCGGAATACTAATTGCCCTTTATGTGCCAAGTCTTTTTTTTTTTGCTCTTTTTCAAGATACCAATACCTCGCAAGTTTAATTTTCTTTTCTTTTTTCTCATTCTTTGTTGACTGGAATTATTTCCTGTCTGTGGATCTAGTATTTGGTAAAATTATATTTTCCGAGGATATTGCTTTTTCTATGTTGTTTACTTGGTTTTATCTGGCCGAGAATTATTATGGGTTTCTATTAGTCATCTTATGCATGAACTCTCTAGAGTGAAGAACCAATCCGGGAATTTAAGTGAAAAACATTTCTGGGTTTCTCTGTTTATTCACGCTTCTACTTGTTTGAGACACCCCCCACCAAAAAAAAAAAAAAAAAGTTTGATGGCAACGTATCTTTTGTTAGGATTTTATTCGTTTTCAATTCCTTTTGAGGAATTTTTCTGGATTTAAGCTGATTAAAAAAAAAAGAACCTGATTTTTTTCTTCTTCTGAATGTAGGATTTTAACTTGATTCACTGATATTCTCTCTTCTTTTAGCTCTGAATATAGTAATTTTGAGGATTTTATATGATTTTTTTTTTCTTCCTGCAGTTTGTTTGTTGTGTGGCGCGTCTGGCTTAAAAGAATGTCCAGGCCTTTCAATCGAGGTATATCCGGGCTACGGATCTCTGGGGGCAGCAATGATTTTAGTGATTCTCAAATGAAAGATAGAACAGAGAAAGAAGATTTGGATAGAAGAGGTTCTTCTGATCAGGGCTCGTTTTCGACGAAGATGCCTCTTCGGGTAGTTTTCCCAGATAATAATTTTCCTTCCAAATATGGGAATAATGAAAATGGCTTCTCATCCGATCCCCTAATTACTCCTAGAAACAGACACAAGTTGACATTGCTACTCCTGAAGTTGAGTCTTGCATTGGTTATAGTCGTTGCTCTTTCCGGATCGTTTTGGTGGACGATATCCATTTCAACCTCTTCAAGAGGTCACATATCTCTTGGTTATAGGCGACTCCAAGAACAACTTGTTTCGGACCTATGGGATATTGGAGAGCTTTCTCTCGGTTCTTCAAAGTCCAAAGACATGGAATTCTGTCCTCAGGAGTTTGAAAATTATGTCCCCTGCTTCAATGTGTCAGAGAATGTCGATTCAGGTTTATCTGATGGCCATGAGTATGACCGGAATTGCCCACATGGGATGAAGCAAAATTGTTTAGTTCTGCCACCTGCAAACTACAAGATTCCTCTTAGGTGGCCAACTGGAAAAGATGTAATCTGGTTGGCAAATGTGAAAATTACAGCACAGGAGGTGCTTTCTTCAGGAAGCTTCACCAAGAGGTAGCAGGCGTTCTGTTGTGAATAGCTATCTTAGACTGAATTTACTTGAACTTTTCTAATTCATCGTCCCATGTTTTTCAGGATGATGATGTTAGAAGAAGAGCAGATTTCTTTCCGGTCAGCCTCACCCATGTTTGATAGTGTTGAAGACTACTCACATCAAATTGCAGAAATGATAGGCCTGAGAAATGAATCTAACTTAATTACATCTGGAGTAAGCGAAGTGTTAAAATTTTCATTTTAACTTTTTCGTGCACTGAACCACTTTCTCATGTTCCTTTTCTTATTTGTGGCTGTGTTTCTCTACTTTTTGTCTTAGTTCAGTCCAAATATGCCTATTTTTTAAGTCGTTGGCATTTCTTGTCATACATTTGATCATATTGAGCGCAGGGCACAATAAATAATAATAAATATATTCATTTGATTATTAGGGGGAAAAAGGAAGGCGAATCACCAATATCAAGTTACCTTTGGCTTGAAAACTGCAGCTTTTTTGAAAATCCAAACTGTTCCAAAGGAATCACAAATTTCACGGCATAGTTGGATCACACTCCATTGAATCCTTGAACTAGTTTGCTTGCTGGTGTTACCAAAATGTTACTGTATAAGATGATTGACCATTTTTAGTATAAATACAAATACAAATATTTTGATTATATAGAAAATCAGCATATTATGTATGCATGCTAATATGTATACTTGTATTTGTTGTTGGTCAAGTAAAAGGTGTATATAGATCACAACATCTGTTAGCCCGTATGTGTGGATGTCTGTTGAGTGAATCCCCTCATGTTGCATGAAATGTTCAATTAACATGTTGATCAAAATTTGCAGGTAAGAACCATCTTGGATGTAGGCTGTGGTTATGGTAGCTTTGGAGCACATCTGTTTTCTAAACAGCTCTTAACTATGTGCATTGCAAATTATGAGGCTTCGGGCAGTCAAGTTCAGCTGACTCTTGAGAGGGGTCTTCCTGCAATGATTGGATCCCTCACTTCAAAACAATTGCCATTCCCATCTCTTTCATTTGATATGTTGCATTGTGCCCGATGCGGCGTTGATTGGGATCAAAAAGGTATGATGCCGATATTGACCATGGTGAAATTATTTTTCTTGTTAAAACCAAAAAATAGTATATCTAGAAATTTTTTCCAATTAAAAAGGTTAATCATGGAGGTGATTTTTTCCGCTAGAATTGCTTAATTGGTGGAGTTTTTTTTTTCCTTTGTTTTTTTCCCTTTATTATATATACGATGCAGATGGTTTACTCCTGATTGAAGCTGATAGAGTTCTAAAGCCCGGTGGGTATTTTGTCTGGACATCACCACTTACTAATGCTCAGACTTTCCTTCGAAACAAAGAGAATCAGAAAAGGTGGAACTTTGTCCGTGATTTCGCGGAATATCTCTGCTGGGAGTTGTTGTCTCAGCAAGACGAAACAGTTCTGTGGAAGAAGACGAGTACAAAGAAGTGCTATAGTGCACGGTATGTCACTTATCTCAAACTTATTTGACAAAAACACGTTTCCTTGTGTTGATATTGATTATTGTCGCAAACAGAGAGCAGGGGATGATGTAACTTCTTAGTCTTATATTTCATGAGAACAATGGCTGATCCTGATTTATGCTGCAATTATCTTCTTTCTTCAGGAAGCCTGGTTCTGGGCCGTCTCTATGCAGCAAGGGTCACGACGTTGAAACTCCATATTATCGACCTCTTCAAACCTGTATTGGAGGAACACAAAGCCGCAGATGGGTTCCTATTGAACAGAGGAGCTCCTGGCCTTCAAGGGCTAACCTGAACAAGAATGAACTTGCTATTTATGGTAAAGTATTGTGTCCCTACTACACAATTTGGAACAGCATGCTAGGGGGAAATGGGATTTTTTTTTTTCCTTTGATTTTTAATTGGTTGCTATCAAACTTGTCGTGTTGTCTGTGACCATGTGATTAATACTTTTTTTTTAACATGTTTTGCAGGGTTGCATCCAGAAGATCTTTCTGAAGATAATGCAAATTGGAAAATTGCAGTCAATAATTATTGGTCACTTCTGTCACCGCTAATATTCTCAGATCATCCAAAGAGACCTGGTGATGAGGACCCATTGCCGCCTTATAACATGCTTAGAAACGTGCTGGACATGAATGCTCATTTTGGCGGGTTTAATTCTGCACTCCTGGAAGCCAAAAAGTCCGTGTGGGTCATGAATGTTGTTCCAACTAGTGGACCTAATTATCTTCCCTTGATCCTTGACCGTGGCTATGTTGGCGTTTTGCACGATTGGTATGCTTCCACTTTCCCGCTTTCTTCCTCCCGGTGCCTTCTTGTACAATTCTATTTTTGCAGAGTAAAATTCTTGCTTGGCTTGGGCCCAACTTATGCCCCGAAGTGGGGAATATTCAGACCCAAATTCAAATTTCTTGCTTCAAAGGCAGTTGATTGTTAATTTATTTCCGATGGCATTTTTGTCTTTTTAGGTGTGAGGCTTTTCCAACATACCCAAGAACATACGATCTAGTGCATGCAGAGGGACTTCTTTCTCTTGAAACTAGTCAGCAGCGCAGGTGTACCATGCTTGACCTATTCACCGAGATCGATCGCATACTTCGTCCAGAGGTACCAAAATCAACCTAATTCTCTGTGTTTCTGATTGTTGGTATCAAGTTTTAACGTGGTGCAGGAAAATTAATTTGTCACCAAGTAATTGCTGTATCTGGATTAGCACAGACAAAATCAATAAGTTGTCTTTTTAATTTTGGCTGGCCATAGGATCATATATTCCCTGCTTTTTCCATATGTTAGGGGTTCAAATTTCAATAGGTTTTAAAAAGATTGAGAATTTGCTGCTCTGCACTGATTTGTGTGGCAATCTGACAAATGGTTTTTGCAGGGTTGGGTGATAATTCGTGACAGAGCTCCTCTTATCGATTCAGCGAGAGCGCTGACGACACTACTGAAATGGGATGCCCGAGTAATAGAAATGGAGAGTAACAGTGATGAGAGGCTCCTTATCTGCCAGAAGCCTTGCTTCAAGAGACAAGCAAACTAGTTTTTTCAATTTCCAAAAGATAGCCTGGGAGAAACTTTAGTTAGTTCACAGTATTCATATTCGTTTTACTGATGTTAATTTATCATCATAAACGCTCCGCCAAAGAAGGGGGGAATCGAAAATTTTGAACAGAAGAAGCGTACAGTGTGATCGACCGCAACTCCTATGGAGCCGTAAGGTGTCCATAGGGCATGTAATTATGCCCAAAAAAAAAAAATTTGAGGCGCAGAGCAGGTGAGAAGTATAGGGTTATTTTTTATTTTCCATGTGATGTCTTATTATACCTATACGACCAAATCATTGAAGATTGTGAAGATGTTACAAAAGAATAAGCAAGTGCTGTTTGCTTTTAGTGTATAAAATGCTTGACATTTCATTTAGTAAATGAACAAAAGATTTTTTCCCCTTCTTTTGTTGTATCCGTTCATTTTGCCTGGTCCTTGTAGGCAGAAGCTCTTCAGGCGCCCTTTTTTTCTTGTGTGTCAATGCTAGTCTCCTTTTCTGGAGCATTTATGTATTTTGCATGGAGCTATGTGTCTTGAGCTGCTAACTCATGAGTTTAAACCAACAATTATAGCCTATGAGAGTTTTACATTGTAGTTATTTTTGCTTTACACTGTTGGAGTTTGAACTCAATTCATGGGTTCAAATCCAAACACAAGGGCTCATTAAAAAAACAAAAAATTGGCCATATCTCAAAATTATATAAAACAAGATGCCACTAAAAACCCTTTCCATGCTCAAGAAAAAAAGAAAGAAAAGAAACTCCATTTATCTCAGGAGGGAAAGAAAAAGGAAAGGAAAAGAAAAGACCTACCATGAATGGAGTGATAGCCTATTACGGTACAAATGGAGCACGCATTCTTCAATAAAGGTTTCTTCTTTTGCTTCTTGTGTCCTGAATTGCCAGTGCATTTTACGGGTCCAATTCTTTGCTTTGAGAATATGAAATGTATGGTTTATATCGCTAATCCGAGCTCTGCTAAAACCCTCACACCTAAGTAACAGTGTCACCCATATTTATAATTCCATTTAAAACCTTAAACTTAACAACACTCAACTGATGGCTCAAATCTTCCAGATGATTCACGATTGTACATTGTTCCTGTACAAAATTCAAACCAATCACAATAGCAGGACACAAAGCTACACTCGTATTTTTCAAGTCACTCAAAAGATTATTTTCCATTGAAAAAAAAAATCGCTCAGATTATTCATTGGCCGGTTAATGGAGACTATTAATGCTTTTGCCATTAATCTCTACAGAAAAAAGTCATCATCCGACCCTAGTTCAGTTGGTAGAGCGGAAGGCTGAATTTGGATTACCATCAGACATCCTTAGGTCGCTGGTTCCTATCCGGCAGGTTGGATTCTTTTTTCCTTTTTTATTTAATTTTTTTTCTTTTCCAATTTTGATTTTTCTGCTATTTCATTGATCGTCAGTTTGCAATAACATGTCAGAAATTCAGGACTACTTTGTCAGTAAATTATGGCGCCGAAATCTTGAACACCTCCATCCCCATTCTAAACCCTAAACCCCCAAAATCAAAATGGCTCTGGGCTTCTTCCTTTCCAAAATCACCATTCCCAGAGCCTTTCAAACCCTAACCATTCCTCTCCAAAACGCTAATCCCAATCCCAGTTCCAGTCCCCACCATCTCTTCTTCCTCGCTTCCCGATTCTCCACCTCCTTCCTCGTCACCAAAATCCCCAAGAAATTCAGGAAGAAGCGCAAGAAGAAGGAGAGCCCCAGGACCAAGCTCGTCCAATCCGAGCCCAACCGAATTCCCTCCCTTGAACGCATCCTCGACCGCGACGCCTTGTTCCGCTTCCTCCTCAGGTCCAAGCAGTTCCTCTCCAAGCAGCCGGAGCGCGTTCTCCGCCTCGACGACGCCGGGAAGCTCCACCGCGAGCTCGGGTTCTCGCGCGGCCGGAAAGTCTCCCGCTTCATCCTCCGCCACCCTCTCATCTTCGAGACCTACCGCCACTCGGACGGCAAGATGTGGCTCGGGTTCACCGATTTTATGGAGCAACTTCTTGAGGAGGAGCGGTCAATTATGGATGAAACGGAGGCCGATAGGGTTACCACGGTGAGGAAATTGCTCATGATGTCTGCTGGGAAAAGGATTCCTTTGAGCAAGATTCATCATTGCCGGGCGTTGTTCGGCATTCCGGACGATTTCAGGGACCGGGTTGCGAAATTTCCGGATTATTTTAGGGTTGTGGTTGATGGAGATGGACGGAGGGTTCTTGAATTGGTGAATTGGGATAAAAACTTGGCCGTGAGCGCTCTCGAGAGGGAGTTCATGGTCGATGAGGACAAGGCGAAGAGGGCTTTCAAGTTTGCGGTGAAGCATGGGAAGGATTTGGGCTTGGATGAGGACGATACGCGGCAATTGAACTTGCTGAACACGCTTCCGCTTGTGTCCCCGTACTCGGACGGTTCAAGATTCGATCTTTGGAGTTTGGAGGCGGAGAAGTATAGAGTTGGGGTGTTGCACGAGTTCCTGAGCTTGACATTGGAGAAGAGGGCTTCTATACACCACATTGTGGAGTTCAAGGAGGAATTTAGCTTGACTAAGCATACTTACCAGATGCTTTTGAAGCAGCCCAGGACCTTTTATCTGGCCGGGACGGAGATGAACTGGGCTGTTTTCTTGAAAGATGCGTATGACGAACATGGGAATTTAATTAATAAAGATCCCCAGGTGGTTTTTACTGAGAAACTGTTCAAGTATGCTCAGATGCAGGAAAATGAACTTAGTTCTGTAATTGAAGGAAAATGATCGGAGCATGAACTCCTTGTCTTTATTAGAGTGAAAGATGATGGATAAAAGGATTTGCTTGTTATATCTTTATTGAAGTTGGCTTGGATTTCTTTGAGCTACTTGGAAAACTGGTTGGAGGGAGAACAACCATATATCGCACGTAAAAATCGGTAATTGAACCTGAGCCTTAATATAGTGTTTTTATTTCGTTTTTTCTTTTTAAAAAAAAGTTAAAAATGAGAATATTTTAAAAAATATGTTGAGGTTGTTTTTGAAATTGTATTTAATTGTCGGCTCATTTGGTTGGATATTTGAATTACGGTTCGAATCATTTTGCTACAGTATTTTCTCTCACAAAAATTTAAATCTTTATTCAAATACGCTACTCAAATACTCGAACCATCGGTCTTCAAACCGGCCATGGTCGCTTGCGCCAGAACCACCTTGAGATCCACGCTCCCGTTGCCTTCCCTCCTAGGAAATGCCGAGATCTTGTTGTCTAAATTGTTCGCTCGGCTGCTCCTCACCGCAAGAGGCTTCCCCCACCCGAAGTTGTTGTCGTACGGCGGGAACCTCGGCAAGCTCCCCATTGTGATCGACGCGCCGTCGAAGTTCCCCAGCGGGAACAGCCTCGGCTGCCTCTCCCAATCCTCCACTCCGCGCCTCGCTGTAGCGTCGTCGTGCGTCACCACGCTCCGATGGAGCAAATTTGCGCTCCGGCTGGCGGGGAGGTTGGCAGGTCGCTAGGCCGTGGGTCGCCATGCTCCGGCTGGGTGGTGTCATGATCGCCGGCGGAGTTGTTGAGTTTTGCTGGCGGTTAAGGCGATCATCAAAGGTCACCGGAGAGAGGACGGGTGGAAAGAGGGACGGCGGGGGTTGGGGGCTGAGACTATTGTCTAAAAAAATCTTGAAAACGAGTTTTTTTTGTTTTCTAATTTGTAGGAAAAAATTGGAAAAAGCAAAAACATTTTCATTTTTATTTTTTTCAAAATTTTATTAACAAACATCAATTCATATTTTTTCAAAAACATCAATTCATTTTATTTTGTGTGTTTTTAAAAATGAGGAAAACATTCTCAAGAATAAAACCAAACAGCCCCATAGTATCTTGTTTGCATTCTTTTCCTTGCTTGGAACTGCTCTTAAATTTGTATGTCATCCAAGTAACAAACAGCCTTTCTTCTGTTTAAGACTTGTTTCATATTAAAATTGGTTGTATTAAAAGGCTTTTTTAGAGCGTTTGACGAGACCTCTGCTGAGCACCCCCATAAAAGCTGTATATGACTAGCTATTGCTTCCTTAATAGCAATTAGCTTATTTGCGGGAACCTGAGTTTTAATACCAATCTTCTAGAATTTATATTGATTCACACAAACTGGAAATTAAAATTTTACTGTATATCAAATACTCTAGCTTTCTCTTCTCTCTCTGCAGGATAGTTGGAGAAGCTCACTATTTGTAGTTCTATGACGTTGTTAAGTACGAAGATCACTCCATCCGAAGCATGGATAGAAGTGATGAATGGGTTGGTGCTAATTCTATCAGCGCAAAATTGATAGACATAGGTTTTGGCGCAAGTTTTTAATCATCCTGCTCTCTGAAAACAACGTTGGACTTGCATGAGCCGTTTTTCCCTTAAAAGAAGGCAACTGCCTACTGCTGTGGACTTGAAAGACAGGACTAAAAAAAGCTTAGTCTTCGGAGACAGAAAAAATTTGTTAAAACCAATTTATTGTTGAATTATTCTCTCTTCTTTTCTTTTGGTAATGAAAGAAGTTTGCAAACATGCGTTCTTATCCCATTGTTATAATTTAGGATGTTTAGGATAAGTTTGAATTTGAGAGTTAAAACCTAAGCTACGTAATTCTTTATATGTTATAGTGTACAATTTAAATTTTATAGTTGAAACTTTTCTCCCAAACACTTAAATTATTATTTTTTTTCTCACTTTAAGTTCAAAGTGTAATTAATTGTTGTCTTGGGCACTGTTATTTTCATGAAACATGATTATAGACGCACAAAGGTTATTGTCGAATGGCCAGCTTAAGAGGGCTTTTTAAAAGCTTTTGTTGGCTTTTTGAGTTTAAAAATTAATTCTAAAAATGTTTGGATGAACTGTTAGAAGTGTTTTTGTTGCTTCCTGTCATAGCCATAAAATGTAACTTCTTAAGAAAATACTTCTGAAATAGAGTTTAAAACTTGTAACAGAGTATTAATAATATATTATAAGCTTAAAAATAACATTTTTGTAAAAAAAAAAATAAAATCATTTTGACCTATTAAACTTCTTTTAAAAATATGATTTAAAACATTTATTAAAAAACTATAATTTTTATTTTTCTTGTATTATTATTAAGTCGAGCCAAACAAGCCCGAAGGCTTATAAGATCTTATCCCGTTGTTGTTGTTGCTGTTGTTGTTGACTGTTTTGTTTGGTGGGCGATTTGTTGTCTCTTGGGCATTATTCTTTCCATAAAGCATGATTATGGATGCACAGGGATCGGCCATTTACGAAGTCTTATCAGAATATGATTTTGACACTGATCGTGAACCTAATTTGGGCTACATCCTGATTTTGGAAATTGATAATATTTTTCAGAGGACAAAATGGGTCACAGCTTCCCCTTTTCATACTACTTTTTCCCTGTTTTATTTTTCTTTATTGACTTTCGGCTATCTTACCTTCATCTGACCAACTTTCTACCGAGAAAAACAGTTTCGACTTCCGTACTTCCCGAGCACTAAGTAGGGCCAAGCATTAGAAGGGTATAAGAATCATAGCAAGGACAGAGACGCTCAACTTGTCGCACGATTTACTGTACTTTCTCTATGAGCGGTTGTGGGTCAATATATCTTCTGTAAATCTTTCCTTTGGGCGACAGAACTGATGTTGTCTTTGACTAATTCAGTAAAGTACGCCCCATAGGTCCCAACGTGGATTTCGTTTTTAACGCACAAGAATATAATATTATATTTGACGACTTGATATAAGCACGATAAAACTCTTACATATTATTATATAAAATAAAAATATACTATTTTTTATTTGAACTCATAGTCGCCAAATGTCCTAAGATTTTATTTTTTGCACGAAGAATACATTGGCTTGTATTTCGTGCTCTTTTCTTGCCCAAGACACTAGAAATCACAATTCATAAAAAGTTGATTCTATTCATAAAAAATTGATTCGATTAGTAAGTTCCTACCGTCCTATTGGTGTGTGGTAATGGAAGTACTGATCCATTAACCTCATTCTTACGTATTGCCATGAACATATCCGATATACAACGCTATAGTTTTTACGTTTCCAACACGCAATTAGCTAATGAATGGAGGCTGCATAACGTACTTGTACTGCTCGTTATAAAATATTTATATTATTGGATTGGGAACACAATCAGTTCATTTTCAGCCGAAGATTCAGGCAGTATTATTACAAAACTCAAACTGAAATGTAGAAACTTAAGCATGTTCAAACCTCAAACAGAACAAATGGTTTCACAAACAGAAATGAAAAAAGAGCAAGGTAGCCCAGATAAGTTGACGAAAGCAAAGACCACCTAACGGGACGAAGAAGCAATAGCTGGCGCTGCGTTCATTTGGGGCATGTTGTGATGAGCTCTGCTCTTTGACCTCTGTCTGCTCTTATGTGCAACACTGGCGCTGCTCCTATGCGCGCTTAGGGATGCCCCTCCTTGACTGACCCTCTTTCCGGCCCGCCTCCTTGAGTTATATCCACTGTTCCCAAGCGCAGCTTTGGCAACGCTATCCGTGAGCACTTCCCTTGCCCTTTGCCGTTTTATGGGCTGCTTGTTCAGGTACACAAGCTTTGGGAGGAGACCACAGACCGCCTTGCGTAGCTGGTCCTCGCTGACGTTGCTCTGAATTGGATTACCTAGTAGATTCATAGCCTGCAGTGTGTTGTAGTTTGCCACAAGCTGGCCGAGTGCGTTGGTTGTCGTTATCTTGTTGAAGCTCAGGTCCAAAACTGTTAGCTTCAGTAGCCTATGTAGCCCCTCAGCATCACTAATTTTGTTACCGGCAAGGTAGAGCTCTTTAATAAGTTGACAGTTTGATAACCCTGATACAGCAAATAGTACCTCATTAGAATAAATTGTTTCTCCTAGTAAAAGAAGTCTTGCAAAATGACAAGGCTCAGAGCTTACCATGTCCAATTCTCGATATCCGGTTGTAACTGAGATCCAGTACTCGCAACCGGGTCAGGTCTCTTAATCCTTCAATGGTGCTGATCTTGTTTCTTGACAAGTTGAGTGTGTGAAGGCCTTTTGGCAGTGATCCTTGAGTAATGTGAACTACAACAGGGGGAATCAAACACCAAGGAGCTCAATTAGCACTAGCAGATAAGATTATGTACAGGAAGCAATTTCATTTTTTTCTGTGGCATCAGCATACCTATGAAGTTGTTCGACAAGTTGACGGCTCGGAGACTGATGAAGCACGAAATGGTAGGAATGGCTTTCAAGCCAATACCAGCAATGTGAGCCACAGTTGAGGAAGAGTTTAGGGACTGAATAACGCTATTGGCATGTAAGATCTCCTCCGTGAGATTGGTATCTGATCGCTGAGTTGAGTGGCCTGGGAATTTTACCTGTGAAGTAGTAGATGTCTCTGGAGGAGAGCATGGAAAGGCGGTTCCCTCATTATTCTCATCTTCTTCATCAAGTCGAGGCGAGGGGTGTGGCTCAAGATGTTTGACCCATTCTTCCACCCTGGCAAAGGGAGAGGATGATTCTGTTGGGAAAGCAAGCCACTGGTTCTGGGGCCATAAACCAGAGACTCCAATATGAAAACCATTCCAGCTCTGCACGTCGTTTTCATTGTTTGCACGCCCTTTGTTAAAAGACTCTCCGGTAAACGATCCAGGTGGTTCCATATTACTGAACTCCCCGCCTCTGCTTGGTTCAAGGGTATCGGAGCAGTACCCACCTTGCTGGTTCAAGGCAACACTGGTAGCAGAAACTGTCTGCTGTTTGACGGCCCATGGTGCGTGCAGGTTCCTGTGGCTCCAGAGGAACAATTTCCACCATAGCTTTCTACTTCTAGAAGGAAGAACTTGGCTTGAAGAATGCTTCTTAAGCATCACTTTGTCAGCACTGACATGGGTCAAAACAGACCTAGGGCTGCCAGGACTTATGTCTGCCTTCATTCTCTCGGCTAATTCCTGCAATTTTTCAAAAGATTGAGACTTTGAAGGAGGCAACAGGTCTGCTATCTTGCTGAGCACGTCGCTTGTCTCCAAATTTGAGCAAGAGCGCTTGAGATTCGGCGAAGCCCAAATTTCCACTGTCTTGATCCCTGGGTCGCTAACATGCCCACTCTGCATTAGAACAACATCCCCTTCGACATTTTTCCCCACTATGTCATCAATTTTTTCATCACATTCAGCATCAAAGGACTTCAAAAATCCTATGTTCCTCGAAGGGAAATCTTCCACCAGGTTGATTTCGTGATCGTTAAGATCAAAGTCAGACAAGTTTCGCTTGATTGAGGAGTTTTCTTCGTGCTCATCTTCTCCTTCATAAGCTACCTCTACTGCTTCACATCCAACAGGACTCTCGTGGTTAATCACCTTGATGTTGCACTCGGAATTTTTCTCAACCCCTAACGGCAGAGGAACATCGAAAGTCGAGGACTTCAACTCATCCGTCTCAAAAGGTTTCACGGGCTGTTGAAGCCTGACTTGTAGGGTGCCTAACGGCTGGTTGAAATCAACAGCTCTTGTGGATTCCTCATTTCCCTAAATCAAATAAAGGATAAAAGAAATCAGCTTACCAACCTTCAAAACCATCAACTAGTATAATCATTACAACACAGAAAATCAACTTTATTCTCACCTTAACCTTCTTCTTCCGACCAACAATTCCGGAGAAGCAATTGAATTTGGCCATCTTAAAAATCAAAACTTTATATTCTGAATCTTCCTCTTCTTCTTCTTCTTTTTCTTCTTCTTCTTCTTGAAATACTCAACCAAAACGCTCACATGTCTAACGGGTCTAATTTTTTGAGCCTCCACTAGTTACAGTTTCTTGGGAAGTAGAGGTTCACATTAGGAATATATATTTCATGAAAAGTTAGCCATAATCAATGGGAAGGCACCAAACAAGTAAACGAGGCCAGTTGAAACAAATCCGAGGACCGGAAAACGAAGGACATACGCCAGCTCCGGCTTTCGCAAATATCTCTAGATTGTCGGCCAGAGTTGTATTTCCGCAAGCTTCCCTCCAGAAGCTTTGCCAAGATTAGTAGATTGTTCTCGATCAATCCTGTCAAAACCCAACAAAAAAGAATCAAACCCAATTTCCCGAGCAAAATCCATTGACATGATGACCAAGCCATGTTGAGAAACAACTCTAAATTTTTTTTCTCAATGAATCAAAGACTCAATCTCACGATCGTTCAGCCAAGCAAAGAACACAAAAACGAACCCGCCTTTACTCATCCTTCCCATGAAAAAAACAAAAAAAAAAACATGCAAAACATTCTACATGAAAAAAAAAAAATAATAATAATGCTAATAAAAGAAAAAAACGAAACTTTTAAAAGAACCCTACAAAATATCGACCACCACTCCAAACAATGAGCTGTACGGAGAGAATTCCATTCCCAATTTTAGTAAAAAGAAAAGATTAAAAAAAAAAAGTGGAAGAACAAGAATAAAAGGCTGTGCACCTTTTGAAATCCGCCAGATCACCAAACGGAACTGTACACAAGAAAGGAAAAGGGCCAAAAAAAGTAGCTTTAATTTTCTAGGGCAAAAATTTATGAGAGAGAAAGAGAATGACAATGAGAGTGAAGAAAGGTTGTGGTGGAGAATGAAGAATGAGACGGAGACGGTAGTCAGGTGGGGGGGAGCGGAGGTGATAGGAGTTTTTGGCTTTGGTTCTGTCAATTGTCATGCTGGAGACAACTAGAAAATAAATAAAAGCACAGGTGAAAAGAACAGAGGATCTTTTTTTAAATTAGGCTCAACGTCTAATAAAAGGCATGTTACGCCCATTTAACACGGCGTATCAAATACCCCTAAACCTAACCATTTATTTAATTATCATAATGATTGATCTTCTCTATTTTACGCCTAACATGTAATTTTATCTTTTCTTAGGATATTGTTACTAATTTACATTGATAAACAAATAGTTTTTGCATTAAATAAAAGACTAACAAACAATTTAGGATATCATTAAGGCGTGGGATCACATGCTTTGTTTTGTTTTCTTATTAAAATTAAACCTGCGTCTAAATTGGTATAGTGGACCCAACATGGACTTATTTGCTGTCGTTTTCTTTTCTACTTTTATGGAAATTTAAGCAGGCTTGTGATTTTTTATTTTGATTTTTGAATCAAGTACCTGGTAGTTGCCTGTTCGTACGAAATTGCAAAGGCAAAAATCCAACATAGAAAAATAGAAATAAAAATTGCAAAGCCTAAAGGAATGCGCCAGGCAAGGTCATAGATTCGGTTCGTGAACATGATTTTGGTGAACATGATTTTGGTGCAATTTGGTTGTTAGGCTTAGTGTCGTGAAGTACTGCATTTACTATATTAAGGCATATCATATCATATTGTATTGTATTCATATAATATAAAATAGTGTGCCAAACAAACCACACTAAACAAACCTTAAAGGCTTCTCAAGCCCTAGAGGTCCTGAAAAACAAGTTCGGTACACTATTTTTTAAGGATGTTTCTCGAGCTTTGTTTGTCGATGTTCGGGGACCTTTCTTTTAATTTCAGATCAACTATACTTGTATAGATAGATGAGATCTTCTTTTTTAAAGGTCAATAGCGTCATGGAATTAAGAGGATAAATTGGTCAAAACAAAATGGTAGAGGTTACGAATGACAAAAAGATCTAGGAAAAAAAAAAAAAAAACAACAACAACAACAACGACAAAAATAGGCTTCCTTATTTCCACCTGGAGGATTACAATAACACGTCACAGACCTTGTTTTCATTTCAAAGAATATGATCATACAAGCCACTATGAACAAGTAAAAGAATTCTCAATATCTTTAATAACAAAACAATCGGATAAAGTGTTTTGTGTGTTGGCAACATTGATTTAAATTTGTGAGTAACCTTTAAACTTTAGTTTAAAGTATAAAACTTTAATATGTTACAATATAAAATAAAAAAATACTGTATTATAAAATTTTTATATACTACAGTTTTCGTTCATCAAACAACCCAATAGACAAAAAAAGATCATTAATAAAGTTCACAACGATGACATCATCCGTCTTGCCAACAGCATTATAAACAGCAATAGCTCTATAATTTTAGAAGAGAATGTTTTAAGAGTACGATAGTAGAGTTTTCATTATTAACTATGGTAAACTTTTCTCCTTTTACAATTTGATGAAAAAAAATCTAGTTCAAATATACCTACTATTTTTTATCAATCAAGCGAACTTTAATAGACGTTTTTACTTTATGATGTATATTTGCTCGTAATACCTATTTTTAATATTTAAATTTGATAAAATCACTTTAAAACAAAAAAATATATATATTTAAAACTGACTACGGCAACTGATAAAGATCTAACAACTCAAAAACCTTACCTAGAGTTTTTCAAATTTCATTGGCCAAACCAAACATGATTGTACTTTTGAAATAGAGCAATGTTATTAAACGTTTTTAAGAGACTCAAAACCCTGCGAGGTGAATTAGAGTTTTTCTTTGAAATATGTTGAAACTGACGGGAAATATTATTAACGTAGAGCTCAACCGTCAATGGTTTCAGCAATGAGTCAAGACCGTACAAGTCCTTTATGCTTACGTAGTATTGCTTACATGGCCAAAGCCAAAGCCAAGATATCAGCGTCCAAATTGGGAATTTGTAAAAGTGACGTTTTGGGAAATTTTTTTTTCGTCGATGACTTTTTTTTTGGCTAATTTTTGACACAAAAAAAAGTTTTTTAGACATTAAAATAGTTTCAGTTTTTTTTTTCATCCTGTTGAGGTTCTTTATCTTGCTATTTTTTTATTTTTTTGAAAAAAACTGTGACAGTTTACTGTATAAAAAAGCGTGTTTTTTAGTTTAAAAAAAAAAGAGGTCATTTCTTCAATTCAAATTTTTTTTAGTCCTTTCTTCAAATTCTTCCGTCCAAATTTTCTCATTCCCTTGCGGGCTTCGTCTGTCACTGCGTAAAATTGACACCAAAAACTTTTTTTTCCCAATCAGACTGAAGTTCGGTCCTCTCATAATGGTAGGCCCTACTAAGTGAGTCTCATAGCACCGCATAATATTGACACAAAAAACTTTTTTTTTCGACTAGGCTATGAGACCCATGCAATGGGGCCTACTGTTGTAAGAGTACCGAGCTGTAGCCCAATTGGGACGTATAAAAGTGCCCTATTGACACATAAAGTCCTCTCTTTCTCTCTCTTTCACATTGAAATCACCTCTGACGTATTCCATTTTAATTTCCTTCTCCAAAATGGCTTCAAAAATAAGGGGCACATGTGAAATATCAGTTATTTGTAAAATAAATTTAAACTTAAAAAAAATAAGTTGTAATGTAAAAATTTTATATTATAACATTTTTTTTTTAATTTTTAGTGGATGGTTTGAACTCATGAAATCCAACCGTTTTGCCCAGCACCAGAGAAATTTTTTTAATCTGCGGGTGTTTCTCTAGGAAATTTTGCCTTACTTGTCAATTCTTCTCTTTGCATGTTTCCAATCTGAAAAATAGTACCGGATCAATATCCCTGGACGCAATTTGCCCGGGGAACAAGCTAAATTGGTCAGTGGTTACTTGAAAAACGCCTAACTCACGCACTTTATTTATATTTTTATATTTATGGTTGCACCTAACTCACGCGCCCTATTTTCTTCTCTCTTTTTTATATAGAAATTAAATTTTAATCCAAAAGCAGGGGCCTAGGTAGAACTAACCCAACTGATGCACTTTTGCTTTTGAAAATTTGGACCTCAAATTCATTCTACTTGCATTTAGTCATGTCACCACAATCAGGTTCAAAATTAAATAAATTTCGCAAGCCAGTAATATAACTTTAGAAGTTAACTATAAGATCCTGTTCCAGATACAGTTTTGGTTTCTTCACCATTATAACAGACAAAAAAACTCAATTCAGTATTGCTTTTAACATAGTTACTGGAATATATATAGTTGGAAAAAAAAGGCTAACATTTAAAAAGCATGATTCAACTTATATTTCTTTGCTTTTAACTTTTTTCTTTTGGCCTTTTACACTTTGGCTACAGTCAACATGGTTACATGGATTTTCATATCTAGGGCACAAAAATCCGAAGATGGTATTCATGTTCTCAGCATCTTTCTAAGATACGTTGGTTTTCCATTTTCTTGATCATGATAGTCACATGCAAGCAAATGTAAACAATGCAGTACGGCTGATAATCCACGTCCAATCAATGTTGGGTTTTTATTACATACATGGACATGATTGAGAGTACTGTCACGTCTCCGTTAGTTTAGCCAACCCAAACAATCACATGTGCCCATATCTTTCCATCAATCAAGTAACTGGCCAATCCTCATCCAGATAGATCCTCTCGATCAGGATATCACTTTTTCTCGGGTGCCTTTGTGCGATAAGGAAAATTATTGTCCTTTGGGAAATTGTTTGGTAGTAGGGGAAAAGTAGAAGAGTATTTAGTGAAACGATTTTGACACTCATGTATACTTGTTGGGTACGAAGAACAGGAATGACGAATAAAATTATATGAGTGGAGAACTTGAAGGGTGAAGAGAATTTTGTGGGTCCTGTTTGGCTCTGTGAGTCGACACGTGGAGTGTATTTGAGAAGCAAGTTGGATTTTATTAGTTTTAATTGTCTATAATGTAAAGCTCTCATATGCTTTAGTGTTTTAGCTCCAACTTGCTTTCTAAACATTCAAATTGGTTGTTTGAACTTTTGTGGTTTAAAATAAAAAGTTTGAAAAATGTAATTTAGTCTAAAGTTATGTTTGAATATGTAGTTTAAAAATGATATAAAATTTGAAATTGTATTTGAATGTATATTGAAGAGATGGGTTTTTGTGAGAGATAAGGTTCAAATGAGGTATAGGTTTGAATCAATAAACACCGTATATTTTGGTTCAAAACGTCTAAAAAATGTTGGGAGGGGTTGTTAAATCCAAATTTGGGGCTTTTTTTTAGTTGAAGTTGTCAAATCAATGGTTCAAGATAGGTCTTAAAAATGTTGCCAAACACCAATTTAGCTTAACTTTTTGGTTCAAAACAAACAAACCATGAGCCAAATGGGCTCTTTTTCACGAAGGCATCAAAGTCGATCGGTAATTTATAAGGTGTTTGACAGAGTGGTTAGAACTATTTTACTGTAACATATGAGAGCTTTACACTGTAGTAATTTTTTTTTAATTGTTACTATAGTATGTGAGAGCTTCACACTGTTTATAATTGAGAAAGTGGTTTAAACCACTAATGCCAAACACCTTTTAATAAAATGTACTTATAGACTCTCTCTAGTTATGGAGTTCCGCACATGCTCTCTGGAGTGCAGGACTCTAGCTCAATGGCCAATTAATTAGTTTCTACGTAGGTTCAAATCCTGTCTCTCCCACCTGTTGTTTACTTTAGAGATTCAAAAGGAGGCATTCGTCAACGTAGGAAGGCCCATCTATAACCATACAAAGAAAAGACTAGTCTCGTTTGGTTTCGTTATCAGAATTTTTAAAAGTGTTTTCGTACATTTTTCGAGGCAAAAATTTTAAAAACATTCTCGGCACAATTCTAAAAAAATTCATAATTTTCAAAACAAAAACATTTTCACATATTTTGAAAACAATAACAAACGGCCCCAATATTTTTCTCCCCTTTTAATAAAAACAACAATGTTTTGGTTGAGTGGTTTTTTTAGCTTTCCTTTTAGTCCTTTTTTTTACTAGAACTTTCTTTTAATTTTTTTTTTCTTTTTTAGTTCTCCTTTCTTCTTTGCTTCTTCGGTTTTTTCCCTAATTGTCATATTAAATATTTTTCTCAAATGTGTCTCTATGTAAAGACCTATTTTCTCACCTTAACTAATACATTTCAAACGTATCTTGTACATTTTTTATGCCTAATTCTGTCACTAATTTTTTTTTAATCTACTTTACTTATTTTTTTTAACTATTGAAGAGAATAATAAATTAAGAAAAATCAGTAAACTTGAAAAGAACCATAAACCTATTTCAAAAAATAAAAAATCAACGAACTAAATATGTATCTATGTAGCACATGCTCTCCAACTAGTAATCAATAGAAATGTCTTGTACTAAACTGACCGTCACTTTGGAAAAGAAAGCAATTACTACATTTTTACTGATGCCACTTGTGAAAAAGTTGGGCCATATTTCTACTTGTGTTGTTTGTTTAAGTTGTACGACGGCGAATTTGTGTAAAATTCTCTTTTGAAAAGCGCTATCCTACCTTAAATGTCCTCATTCCGTTCTTCTCCAATTCAACTACCCTTTTCCATTGAATATTCCAAGCCGAAATATGACCAAAATGGGCCATTCCCGTTGATCCACATGTATCCAACCCATTTGAAAAACATAGCCCAGCATAGCCTCATCCAACTCGAAATGGGCTCTCACCACATCGAACCCACGCCTGGCCCGGCCCGGATTATAAGGAAACCCATTGTCAACGACTCTGACATTCAAATTTCTCCCAAATCTGATAGGACAAATAACTCCTCAAGAACAGCAGCCACCACTGAGCCCCATGGCTTCCCACGACCAAAAAATAAAAATAAAAATAAAAAAATAATAAAGAAATAAATAAATACAGAGATAAGAGTTTATTATTATTTATTATTATAATATAATAATATTAATACTACTCTCTGCGTTTCGGCCTTCCCCTATTCCCCGTGCCATGGCCTCCGCCACTGGCGTGGACTCCCCCTCCGCCCTCCTCCGCCCGGACTCTCTCCCCATCCTCGACCTCCGGCTTCTCTCTCAATCGGAACTCTTCTCTCTCTCCCTCTTCTCCTCCTTACAACCTGACGGCCGCTGCGGCGACGACGACGTTTTGATCCCTAAGATCGACCGCTCCGTCTTCAACGAGTCCGCCGGCAGCCGCAAGCAAACCTATTCCCGCCTCCGTCTCGCCCCTCGCAACTCCCAATTCCCCTCCTCTTCCTCCTCCTCCGCCTCCTCCCGCCATGCCTCCGAACCCCTCGCTCAAGAGACCTTCCAGATCATCGCCCTTCTCAAGCAGCTCTTCTCCTCCTCCGGAACGAACGAAGACCTCCTCCCGATTCGCGTCCATTACAACGACGCCGCCGTCCTTCCGGCCCCTTCCGTTACCATCCCCGCCGTGCAGAACGTCCCCATCCATGTCATCCTCCCGAACTCCACACCGGAGAAGCGGAAGCGAGGGCGTCCCCGGAAGCATGCGACCGAAGGCCTTCGGACGCCCAATTCGGTAAATCCTCTTCTGGTTTCGTCAAGTCCGGTCTCCTACGGTTCTGTTGGAAATGGTGTTTCTGCCCCGGTTCCGTCCAATTCGGCCTTTTCCGTCAATATCATAAAGCGTAAGAGAGGGCGCCCGCGGAAGAATGTGGTTCCGGAGACCGAGAGAACTGTTACAGGTATGGTGTCTGTACCTATTTCGTCCAATGCCGCATTACATGGTTCCCCCACGGACATTTTCTCTGTGCCGGTCTCGTCGAATGCGGTCTCGCAAAGTTCCGCAGGAGAGGTCGCTCCCATTGCGGTTTCGTTTGATTCGGCACTTTCTGACGATGCTAAGAAAAGGAAGCCAGGGAGTCCGATAAAGAATCAAGATACGTTCTTGTGCTCTCCTGTTACAGGCAGTCTTCCCTTTCCGGTTTCATCCAATGCGGTCCCCAACGATTATTCGGCTAAAATTATTTCCGTACCGGTTTCGTCCAATGAGGTCGTGCTCAATTCTGAGGCGGACATAGCCGGTAGCGTTGGTCTGGGGAAGCGCAAGCGAGGGCGGCCGCGGAAGAATAAGAACCACACTGTCCCAGTTGTAAAGAACAAGGATAGGGCGGTTACATTGTGTGATCATGCGAAGGAAATTGTGGAGAAGAAAGAGGAGTTGGTGAACGTGAATAGGAATGAGGGTGTTGTGAATTTGGTTGCGTTTGGGAATTCAGAGGATCCCTTTGGTGCGGAGTTGAGGCGAAGGACGGAAGCACTGAAGACAGAGGCCGAGCTATTGGGATTCTTGGGAGGGCTGGAGGGGGAATGGGGGAGCTGGAGGAGGAAGAAGAAGATGGTGCCAGCGAGCGAGCTCGGTGACACACTACCAAGGGGTTGGAAGATACAGATCTCTCTCAAGAGGAGAGAAGGCCATGTCTCGTTGTTTTGTAGGCGATATCTTAGGTTTCTCCTTACTCTTGCTATCTCCATATTGTATTTGATTATGTGTACATTTTTTGGATTTGGCGTACAAAGTTTTACGGTTACATATAGCTCATAATGGTGGGAAAACAGATATTTTTTCTGAAAAAAAGTAATACTAACAATTGTTCAATTTCTGATAATTCAAATTTGTCTTTACTTAATCGCTTTCGTGGTCAAGAAGATTATGGTTGTTTTGACATGTCAAACTACTTTCTCTTGTACGGAAGTTTCACATAAGTCAGTGTCCTAAAAATTTTAACTTCTAAATTTTTCTGTCACTTATATCATGACTTGGCTTCTTATTTATGTGTTCTAGTTATAACTTAATCTAAAATTGAGATAGGTGTATTTTTAATAGGATGCTTGTTGTTGGTGTTCCACCTTAATGCTAGTTTAGTTCTTACTATTTATGCAAAATTTCCTAATCCGGTATTATCCAGCCCTAATGGGCGGCAGTTTGTCTCGTGCAAGGAAGTTTTTTCCTTTTTGCGGGCCTCTTCTGGAGTTCAAGGTGCAGTCCAGTCAAAACCTGGTCTTGCTGATAACAATGTTCAGGTTGCTGATAAAGTGGGTTCTGGAGATGTAAGTCATACTACAATTTTTTATTTTTGGTTAGCTATTCTACATTTTTTTCCCATTCTAATTTCATAATTATCAAACAGGGTGAAAATCTTTTATTTGAAGATGCTAAGAATACTGATGTGCCTGTAAGCTGCTCAAGAGTGCCAATTACCTTTGTATCAACTGGTCATGGAGAGCAGGCCATCCTCTTGGAAACAAGGAATCTAGGAGAAGGTCAAATAGGGACTGATGAGGGAAAGCCTTCCAGTTTGGAAACTAATGACCAAGTGAGTTTTGCTTCCATTCATGGCAAATTAGGTGCTGATACTCTTACTGAAGCTTGTACAGACAGACAGAGAGCAGATACCGCAACTTGTATTGATGGAGACAGTGGTGGACTTGTTTCATTTTTTCAAGCGGAGAAAGTTAAAAATGGTAGCAAAGATGAAAAGCATGAGGAATTTTGTGAGGAGCAAGATATGGTGTTCTGTATGTTTGATAAAAATGAGTTGGATAAACTAGATGAGGCCATTAAAGTTGGTGAAACTGCTTCTTCTAACAAAAAGAATGGAAGTAGTTTTGAAATTTCTGATGGGACAAGTATTTCCATGTGCGCTCTTAGTACCACATCACCAGAGGAGCCCAAAATAAATGTTGACCCTGGAACTGGTTTACTAGCTTCGAGTACTGACAAAAAGATGTCTAGTACTGCTGATCACCAATTTACCAGGAGAGTGGAAGATAGGAATGGTGAGTCAACATCTAGTCATTGTCGGCGTGGAAGTGAGGAAAAATGTGGTCCTGTAAGGGATGTGAATAGCTCTCCGACTTCCATAATGATGGGCTCTGCTTGTGACAGAAGTTCTGAACTTGGTTTTAGTTCATCTATTGATGATAGAACATGTATGGTCAGCAATGATGTTAACAATGTTTCTTCTAGCATTTTGTATGAGTTCAAATTTCCGAATGAGAAGATAATTAGTTCTGGCAGCAATCGTGTTACATCAGGTTCAGAGGCTGTGACTAGTACTGAGCATGATAAAAGTTCAGGGAGGTGTTTACGTGCTCCTCCTTCAAATGAGCGAAGTTTCATAACTGGGATTAATTCAGATATTTCTAATTTTAAGATGGAGGAACCCTGGGACGATAGGGGTTTTGAAAGCGGCGTATTTACTTCATTTGATAACGACGATAGTGTGAATAAGTCTTCTTCCGGCACAGTCGGTAATTTTGATGGCAAAGTTGATGATACAGGAATCTGTAAGGGCAGCAGTGATTTTAGTGTTGCTTTTGATGGCAAGGACACTGGAATGTATGCAAATCCTGTCTCTTGCATGGAGCAAGATGGTAATTTTGGAGGAGGTTCCCATATTTTTTCTTCATATGAAAGTAAATATAATTTGAGAGATAGTTTGGTGTCCGATAGGCAAATGGGAGAAGTTAAACAGGGTGGTGGTTCTTTGGATTTTCACATGCTTGGCCGATCTGATTATTCTCAAAGCTGCAACTTTATAGACGATGTGAATAACATATTCCCAAGCTCCACGGAGGAATCCGGAAACAAGGAGGTGAAGAGCTTTTGGAATAATGAGGTATTGCATGCTTTTGACATCATTGCCACAGGAACAGAAGCCGAGGCTGGTACAAACACTGTAAAGGGTAGGAGTTCTGAAGGTTTTTCCTCTGTTATTTCACAGAGCGATCAGACATTTCCCAAGAAAAATAATGTATCTGGTTGTAGTAGCAAAGCGGAGGAGCTTAAGCTGAAAACATGTTCTGATATTGGTTTGATAGATGTACCTGATGATGTGAAGGGAGTTTCTAATAGCACACTTTGGGAGCAGCCTAGGCCAGAGGATACAGACAAGTCCAGGAACAATGATCTGATGACTGGTTCTGTAAATCATTCACAAACTTTTGGGGATACCACTCCTGAGCTTACCTGGAGAACTAATGAACAAAATTTGCAGCCAAGCAGATTAGTTGATACTTCATCTGCTCCAATGCAATTGTCTGGCTGTTTTCCAAACTTCAATATTATGTCAGAAAAGGTATGGAACCTTAATTTTTAAGCAAGGAGAAAGAGAGAAAAGGGTTTGTCGGAGAGAACTTATGTATCGAATTAACTAAGAGCCCTGTATCTATTTCATTTGCATGGTCCTATTAATATCATCATTTTTTTCCTTTTTATCATTCGAGTATGGAATGGTTTATTCTACCATTGTACTCATATGCTCTTTGCATTTTCTTTTTCCCATTTTATTTTTGCATACGGAATGTGTTTAAGAGTTTGTTTTGCCTTTACCACCGTTTCTGTAAGATGCTTTTACTATGTTTTCTATCAGATTTTCCATGGAAATTTAGGTAGTGTTCTCAGAACTTTATTCAAGTTGTCGATATTGATGGTTATCCATCTCATTATCTCCCATTAATTGTTTTGATTTGAATTAGAATTACAAGTTATCAGGATTCTGGTATGTTCTAATTTGTCAAGAGGTTTATTTGACAGCTCTCCTCTTATGAGCAGGATGCCTTTGGAGATCTTAATGTTAATGAAAGGTTCGAAGACATATCGGATTTGGAAGGGCTGGGGTTGGGCAGCACCAAACAGTCGCAATACGATTTTCTGACTGCTCATGGAACATTGAATTCAAGTGAACCAAAGGGTTTGTCACATGCAGAAATCAAGCAAGGTTTTGATTCTTCACTTTGGCTTGCAAATGAATCATTAACTTTGTTTCCAAAGACGGCTAGCGGGCATCAGACTATTACCATCTGCATCTGGTGCAGAAAGGAGTTTTATCACCAGGGTGTTGGTTCTGGAACAAAATCAGATTCAATGAATCTTATGTGTGCAACTTGCCAGGCCAAATTCTCGTAGTAATTCAATTTTATTGCGATTAGTGCTAAGGCTACCAGCCTCCAATCATGATTTGATTGTGTATGGTACTTCAACTTCTTGTCAAAGAAGACATCTAAGAATTCAGGTAATATAGCATGGTGACTTCTTTTATGAAGAAAGTGCTCATATATTTCTCAATCCTTTGTGATGGTGAAGCTCCTTTAGATGATGGTAGGGCCAACGACCATGAGATATTCTGATAAATGATGCCTTTTACAGATACTAGACGGCGCTGTTCTGAAGATGCAGTAGTTTGTTGATTTACTGTTCAGTTTATCTACAAAAGGCTGATTTTGCAATTTTGAAGGTGACTTGTTGCAATTCATCGTTTTCCTTTTCTCCTCTAGGTCCAAAGGATTGTTTGATCACTGACAACTGATTTAGGCAGTTCTCTCATTGTAGTTCTTTATTATTTTGGTTGACCCATTTTTTCCCTGTTGGAAGAAGGAAACCAAATCTTTTTTCTGCTCACCATTGAAGCATTTCAAACAAACCATGTTGTGCAGTGCCATAAGTAGAGATGGGTTGGCGGACTGTAGATTATCCCTTAACCCAACATTGCATGTTGTAAGATATATCTTGCTAGTTTAGAAGTGATTTCCATTCAAGGGTAATTTAAAATGAATTTGTTGATATCATCTGGAAATAGAGAGAGAGAGAGAGAGAGAGAGAGAGCGAGCTTCTATCTACCAAAATTTTGCCTCTGTTCCTGCTTACCACGAGGGAAAGAGAGAAAGATATATATATATATATATAGAGAGAGAGAGAGAGAGAGAGCTTCTAGCTACCGAAATTTTGCCTCTGTTACTGCTCATCTCTTCTTCTTCTCTCTCTTTTCTTTTTCCTCTTCTTTTTTTCTTTTTTTTTTTTTAGGTACAATCAACTAATCAAATCTTGCTAACAAACCATACATTTGCACTCATCCTTTTTTTTTAATCTTTTATCATGTTCCTCTCAATCAAACACAGGAATAATAGATTCATAAAGGGGGTTTAATTCCTCTCCTGAAGTTATTTAAAAAAAAAAAAGAGGAAGTTTTATCTCCTAAAGTGAAGCAAATTATACAAGTATAGAAAGGACTCTTCACAAAGCGGCTACCGTTTAGCTTTGCAATGAAGCTTATCCGGTAAAAGTGCCACACGCTTGTACTTCTGGACCATTTCCACTTTGAACTCGATTAGTTTTTGGTAAAAAAAAAAATGGAAATTTGCCATCAGAATTCGGAACAGTGAAGGTAGCATTTATCTCCACATAATATCGTGCCCTTTTTTTTCCTTCTTTTAAGGTATAAACTATAATATAATTCCATAAAGCATTAAACCTATTTCTTTATAAACAACAATAATTACTTAATAGTAATAAGGGCAAGTTTTATTCGCCAAAAGTGTTATAAATTTGTTCAAGAATGATACGTTAGAAGGTTATCAAAGAAGAATGTTTGTCTACTAATAAACTTTGTGAAAATAAGGGTGATAGAAGGGATGATGTTATAGGTACATGGTATCAGTAAATAGTGCTATAAATTTTCCTATAAACACTCCCTCTCTCAGTCATTCATAACACACCTCATTAGTAATAAACAAAAGATTCTTTGTACATTCTCTCTCTAAAATTTTTTTAGTTTCATAATTTTAGTTTGGTATTTGTTAATTTTTATAACACGTTATCAGCATGAACGCTCTAATTCCTACACAACTTTTCACATCTAGTAAGTAAAAGTAAATGTATATCATTTAACTAAATTAGTTCTCTTTAATATGGATGGCCATGCCTCGTACTTGTTAATTATTTCTACTTTTGTTTATTATGGAAAGCTAAGCCTCTTACTTAATTGCTTTTATTTATGGAAGGCTAAGCCTCCAACTTAATTGCTTCTATTTATGTTCAATATGGAAGGCTAAGCCTTCTACCTATTAATTGTTTCTATTTATATTCAATATAGAAGGTCAAGCCTTCTACCTATTCCTTCTACATATTAATTCTTCTATTTATGTTCAACATGGAAGGCGAAGCCTCCTATCTATTGATAATTTGTTTTGTTCTAACATGTACATATTACTATTCATATATTTTTATATATTTTATAACTCATTGTTGTCTATCTTAAATTTTATTACATTTGACTATTGTTTATGTATTTATTTATATGTTACCATTACCATATAAGGTTTTGTATTTTTTTTTTTAAATACCAATCGAGGGCAATACCGTCTTTATACTATTCCAATAGCTATGACACTTCCCACGGCAATAAACAGATAAATAACTGCTAGTTTTTGTTCTATAAATTGATAAATTCTTAACTCTCACATATCACTTCTTATCCTCCTCAATATTCTATCTTCTCCTTAGAAATCTCCTATAGTTATAATTTTCACAAAATGATTAATCCGTTCTTAATGATCATGATTGTTCTCTTCATCGCGCTTGTTATTCTTCTTATTATTGGAGAATATTCTCCCATGGAATTTAATTTGTTATTTGTATTTATCATATTCTTTATTTTTCCTCTTTTGTTAATTATTATTATGTTTGACATGTAATGTTTGTACTATTTATGTTTTAAATAAATAAACTTGTAATTCTAATTATTATTGTATTTTTGTTATTGTTATCACCATGTCAAACCTTATAAAACCTGAGTTCATTGTATTGGAAATCAATGGAAAAAATTATATGCCTTGGACTCTTGATGTAGATGCATCTTGAGTCAATGGGTCTTTTAGAGATGATTAAAGAAGGCAATACCACGTCATCTCAAGATAAGGCAAAGGCGATGATTTTTCTTTGTAGACAGCTTGATGAAGGTTTAAAATATGAATATCTCACTGTGAAAGATCCAAGTATATTATGGAAGGATCTTAAAGAAAGATTTGATCACCAAAAGGAAGTTATACTTCCCACTACTTGTGATGAATGGAACGCTTTGTGTTTCGAAGATTTTAAATTAGTGATTATAATTCTACCATCTTCAAAATATTTTTACAGTTGAAATTTTGTAGGAAGGAAATTGCTAATGAGCAACTGCTAGAAAAGACTTATTCTACATTTCATGCATCTCTCATAACCCTAGAGCAACAATATAGGTTATGAGGTTTTAAAAGATATTCTAAACTTATTTCATCCCTTCTAGTGACAAAAAAGAATAATGAACTTTTGATCAAAAATCATCAGTCTCGTCCCACTGGTTCAGTAGCATTTCTAGAAGCAAATGCTGCAAGTATTAAAAACTCTGGATGAGGACATAGTCACGGTCGTTGTCGTAGTCGTGGTCATGGCCGTGGATGTGGTCATGGTTGTGGCCATGGTCGAGGTGGCGATCAAGGTGGTTTTAACAACCCTTCATAAAACCACATGATCTAAAAGAAGCATGATAAAGGGAAAAGTATTTGTGAAAATTCTTCCCGGAATCCTGAAGTTTCCTAGTATAGATGTGGTACGAAAGGCCATTGGGCTTGAGTTTATTGAATGCCAAAGCATCTTTGCAAACTTTATAAAACATTTATAAAAATGAAAGAAAAGGAAGTGAATTTTATTGAACATCTTGATACAACAGATGATTCAACTCATCTTGATGCTTCCGATTTTACTAATGATTTTGTTGACGGAGATACTGATGATGACTAGATATTACTACTATGTTTATTGTACTAAGTAATGTTTTTAAAACATATGATTTTGTTTTTATCATATTATCTAATGTCTTATATAAAATTATGATTGAAACTTTATTCTCATTAAATTGTTTATTTTTGTGTGAAACCTAATATGGATTATACTAATGAGTGAGCAAATTTCAAAGATAATGCTGGGATATTTGTATACTGGATGGTGTTATAATATACACTATCCTTAAAAGTAAAAAGTACTTCTTAGATCTAAAACTAATAAAGGCAATTGTAAATACAATATCAAGTCTTGTAGACTTGATTGAATTAACTGGTAAAGCCAGTTTCATATTGCCAAAAAGAATAAAGTTTTTCATAAATGATGCTTTGTTTTCTCCAAAATCCAAAAGGAATTTGTTGAGTTCTAATTACATATATCTTCATGGATATGCTACTCAGTCTAGGACTGAAGAAAATAAGAAGTATATGTATAACACTACTGAGGTTTCTGGAAAGAAGTACAAATTAGAAAAATTACCAAACTTTTCTCGAGAATGCATCACACATATTTAAAGCGATTAATCACATATGGTAGCTTAAGAAGATCCTTAGATATAAACACTATGGCAAGACCGTTTAGGTCATCCTGGTTCAACAATGATGCAAATAATTGTTGAAAACTAACTCACATGGATATCCATTGGAGGACCAGAAGTTCCTTCAAATAAGTAAAAGTCCATGTGCAGCTTGTTCTCTTGGGAAGTTGATTTTGAAATCATCACCCATTAAGATTAATCATGAATCACCTATGTTTGTTGAATGTATTCAAAGTGATATATGTGAGCCTATTTACCTACCGTGTGACCATTCAGATATTTTATGATGTTGATAGATGCCTCTAGCAGATAGTCACATGTTCATTTATTATCAACTTGCAATGTGGCATTTTTTGAGATTATTACGACCACAATTTCCTGATTATACCATTAAGAAAGTTAGACTTGATAACATTGGTGAATTTACATCCCAAGCTTTTAATGATTATTGCATGGCAGTTGAGATTATTGTTGAGCACCTAGTTGCTTATGTACATACACAAAATTGTTTGGCTGAATCATTGATTAAACACCAACTTATTGCTAGACCATTGACAATGAAAACAAAGCTTTCAATTTCTGTATGAGGTCATTTAGTTTTACATGTTGCGACATTAATTCGCATCAGACAAAGTGTGTATAAATACTAAGTATTACAACTAGCATTTGGTTAAGAACCAAATATTTCCTATCTAAGGATTATTGGTTGTGTGGTATATGTACCAATTCCTCGATCATAACGCATAAAGATAGGTCCTAGAGAAGAGTAGAAATATATGTTGGGTACAAATCCCCTTCTATCATTAGATATTATCTTGAGCCTCAAATTGGAGATGCTTTTACAACACGTTTTGCCAATTGTCATTTTAATGAGGTAGTTTTCCCAACATTAGAGGGAGATAAGAAATAGCTGGAAAAATAGACTACATGGTATGAACCATGTCCATTGCATTTTGATCCTTACACAAAACAATGTAAGCTAAAAATGCAAAAGATTGTGCACCTAGAAAATATAGCAAATCAAATGTCATATGTATTCACAGATATAAAAAGAATGGCTAAATTACATATACTTGCTACTAATGTTCTTACTCAAATTGAAGTCCATTGAAAATGTAATCACTCATGAGTCTATAGCATGCTAGAAGAAACACAAAATGAGATAAATTAGGAGACTCTAGTTATTGCCTAAAACCCAGAAGATTTAGAAAATTATGAGACCTCTATTGATAATGTAAATACAAGAGGATCGTAGAATTGGAATAAAATAGAGGATATTAATGAAAATATTTTCCTACTTAGTGGCTTGTGCCATTGAAAGTAAGGATCTTGAACCAAGATTCGTTACTGAGTGTAAAAATAGACACAATTGGGCTAAATGGAAGGACATTATGCAGGTTGAATTAAATTCGCTTGATAAGCATAAAGTTTTTGGACCTATTGTTCTCACACCTGAAGCTACAAAAGCCAGAAGGATATAAATGGGTCTTTGTGCGAAAGCGCAATGAGAAAAACAAGATTGTTAGTACAAAGCTCAACTTGTTCCACAAGGCTTTCGTATAGACTAGGAATTGATTATGATGAAACCTATTCTCCAGAATGCAATTACATGTAAATACCTAATCAACCTAACAGTTTTTAAAAATTTAGAAATGTGTCTTATGGATTTTATTACAGCTTATTTATACGCATTGCTTGATAGTGATATTGTATGAAAATCCCAAAAGGATTTAAGATACTTAAAGCAAGCATCAAGTGTAGTATGATTGTTATATGGGTTAAAGCAATTCAGACACATGTAGTATAATCACTTAAGTGAGTTTTGCTAAAGAAATGATATGAAAATAAACCTATATGCCCATGTGTTTTATTAAGAAAAAAAAATCTGAATATGTGATTATTGCTGTCTATGTTGATGACTTAGACATTATTGGGACTCATAAAGATATTCTTGAGATAGTGTCATCCTTAAAGGAGGAATTTGAAATGAAAAACCTTGAAAAAACTAAGTATTGTCTTGGTTTATAGATTGAGCATTTACAAAGTTGAATACTTTTGCATCAATCAAACTATACTGAAAAGGTCTTAAAACGTTTTAATATGGACAAAGTGAATCCTCTATGTACCCCAATAGTAAACAGATCACTCAAAGTGGAAATAGATCCATTTTGTCCTTGTGAAGATAATGAAAAGGTTATTGGTCCTAGAGTGCCATACCTAAGTGCAATTGAAGCTCTCATGTGTCTTGCAAATTGTACAAGATCAGATGTTGCTTTCGTTGTTAACTTATTGGCAAGATTTATCTCAGCTCCTACATAGAGACCTTGGGATGGCATTACACACAAATTTCGTTATCTTTAAGGAAAAATTGACTTAGGTTTGCTTTATCTCCAAGGATCAAAACAGGAACTAATTGGTTATATAGATACAGGTTATCTATTAGATCCAAAAAAAGCTAGATGTCAGACTGGATATGTATTCACATATAGAGGTATTGCGATTTCTTGGCATTCACAAAAGCAAACATTGGTTGCCACTTCATCAAATCATGTTGAAGTTATTGCACTCTACGAAGCAAGTCGACATATCCAAGCAACTTGTGGATTAATACTCAACAATGATCCAACAGTATTATTTAAAGACAATAATGTATGTGTCACTCAGATAAAAGAAGAATACATTAAGAGTGACTAAAAAACACATACCCCTAAAATTCTTTTTATTTACCCAAGAACTTGAAAAGAATAAAGATATTAATGTTCAATACATTCATTCAAGTGACAACGTTGCAGATCTTTTCATAAAGACACTTCCCACGTTAACTTTCAGACGACATTACACAATAATAGGGTGTGTCATTTGAGAGAATTGTAGAGAACAACTAATATCAACTTGAAGGGAAGTTTACACCTGCTGTTCTCTTTTTTCTTTCTATGGTTTTGTCCTATAAGGTTTTCCCAGGAAGGTTTTTAACGAGGCAGCATGGAGCACCTATACAAGAATGATATATTCCCTTTCCTTTTGCTATGATTTTTGTCCTACTAGGTTTTTTCTAGCTAAGATTTTTAATAAGCATCATAAATGATAGATATCCAAGAGGGAGTGTTATAAACTTGTTCAAGAGGGATATGTTATAAACTTATCAAAGAAGAATGATTGTCTACCAATAAACTTTGTGAAAATAAAGATCTTTGGTAAATAGTAATTAGTGATGATGTAAGCGATGATGTTATAGGTAGATAGTACCAATAAATAGTATTGTAAAATTTTCCTATAAATACCCCTTTCTTTACAAATTAATAACACACCTCATTCATAACAAACACGAGATTCTCTCTCTACTTTCTCTCCAAGAATTCTCTCTAAAATTCTCTTTAGTTTCATAATTTTAGTCTTGCATTTCTTAGTTTTCTCATAACACAAAGAACGTTTTAAAAGCAAATAATAATCTTTTTAAAAAAGTAAAGAGAAATTGGGCTGGATGGTCTTTTTTAATGGCCGCTTTAAATAAAAAAGAATTTTTATAAATACCATATTTTAAGATTTACTTTTTATAAATACTATACATATTCATTTGTGGTATAACTTAAAATATAATATAAATTAAAATGTAACATAAATGAATACAACTTTTAAAAGTGTGGCTTAGCATGCTATTTTTTTCTTATAAATGACCATAATTTTTTTAAATTAGACAAATAACCTTTATTTTGAAAGAATTTTTAAAAAAACTATTTACCTCGACATCCCAAGAGCCTGTAATAATATTTACTTGGTAATGATAAATAAATAAATTCTAAAAAAAATTATGAAAGTGCTAAGTAATAGGACAACATTATACATCCCGATCAGGTTGTGGTCCGGCCCTCTCAATGGGGCCTGAGCCCGGCCCTCTTAATGGGGTGGGTCTCACAGTGGGACCCACCAGATGGGGCCCATCCCACTGAGAGGGCCGGGCCACAGCCTAGTGGGAAAAAAAAAGTTTTCCTAAGTAATAATAATAACAACAATATATGCTTTTATTCTTATTAAAATTCTTTAAAAATATAAACAATATAGTTAGTGGCCAATCCCTCATGGGAAGATTTTGACAAAAGGGCCAAAAAAAATTATAATTGGATAAATGACATCTTTTTTTTAGAACCAAAAAACACGTTTTTTTATATAAGTAAACTGTTCTAGTTTTTTTTAAAAAAATAAGAAAAATGACTGTAACAGGATAAAGAACCTCATAAAAAAAACTAAAACTGTTTTAATGTCTAAAATTTTTTTTTTTATGATAAAAATTGTCTAAAAAAATTTGAACCATTTACCCAAAAAAAAAATTTATCAGGAGGCTCTTTTTTAAAATCTCCCCCAATCGGATCGTAGCACCTTTGATTAAAAAAAAGGACAAAAAACACACTCTCTCTCCATACTCAAAACCTCGACGGTTGAAAGAAAGAATGAGCCGGCCTCCCACCACCGCCGCTTCCACCCTCCTGTCCCCACTCCTATCCTCTCCACTGCTCTGATTTATCCAACGATCTTATTTTCAATTTCAATTCTTTTTTTTTTTATATTGTAGGGTTCGGTTGTGTGGGAGAGCCGGTTGGCTGTGGTAAGTCTTCGAGCTTCGTGGGATCTTAATGGGGGTTAGGGTTTGGATAAGCGGGATTTTCACGCTGCTTCAATGGCAGAGCCTAACCTCCGCCGCCGAACCAAATATTTGCCCTCCACGCTCCCCCATCGACTCGATCTTTGGGTTCCGAGAGAAGGTTTGCCCTTTGTCTGGCGATTCTCGATCCTTCGATTTCAACGGCGTTGTCGAGGTAACGACGCCTCTTTTTTCTCATTAATTTTTTTTCTCGGCGGTTTTTTTGTTTCTGTCGGAGGATGTACTTTTGGGAGCGGGGATGAAACATGGAATTTGGGGAATCTTTTGCAAGTGAAGTTATTTATTTATTTTTTGTGTTTGATAAAATTGATCTGTGTTGAGGAAAAGTCGAACTATTTCTCCGTTCGATGCTTCAATGGAGGTTTTTATTCGATTTTCCCCGCGTATTATAGCAAGTGTGATCTTTCAAACGCGAGGATTTGGTGATTCCTGCTTTGTATATTTATCTGATAATTTTTTTTTTTAATTTAGTGTAGTGGGATTTTTGAAGTACTGATTTAAATAACGAGCAGTCTAACATAGAAAAAAAAAATTGACATCAAGGCTTGTTATTGAGCATCTGTTGTATTTAGACTCAATGTTGCTTTGTTGAGCTTGAGAATTGCTCAAGTGGGATAAACTAAAAGAATCTTCTTTTGATGTGTTGAAGGGAAATGAGGTTTCGTTGCAAAGGGCGTTGAACATGGTTCACAAGAATAGTTATGATTATGTGGCCGTGCTCTTCTATGCATCTTGGTGCCCTTTCTCCAGGACGTTTAGGCCAACCTTCTCCATCTTGGCTTCTCTATATCCATCCATCCCGCATTTTGCCGTTGAAGAAACAGCAATTAGGCCAAGGTTTGCAAATGAATATGCATATATTGCTTGCAAAATATCTCTTTGGATTCTGTGAGTATTTCCTTTTCTGGTTGTTGACAGTAAAGTTGGAATTGTTGCAGCATTCTCTCGAAGTATGGAGTTCATGGATTTCCTACCCTTATCATTTTAAATTCTACAATGCGCGTTCGATATCATGGCTCGCGAACCCCCGGTTCTCTCATTGCTTTCTATGGTGATGTTACTGGTAAGACTTATGGGTGGAAACTCTATAACGAAAACTTGACCTCAACTACTACAAAGTTGTTGGGTTCTTTTTTTGGTCGACTTGTATCATTATGCATAACAATTGGCTATTGATCATTTTTCTGTGATATTTTTCCATTTTTTTGTTTACACTATCTAGTTTTCAAGTGATATGTAATGAACATGGTGCTTGGATGTAGGCATCGAGACTGTGTCACTTGATCAAATTTCACTTGACAAGATTGAAAGCCCATCAACTCATGAGAAGCATGGTAGTGCCGAGCAGGAAAGCTGCCCCTTCTCTTGGGCAAGGTCTCCAGAGAACTTGCTCCGTCAGGAAACATATTTGGCCTTAGCCACTGCGTTTGTGGTTTTGAGATTGCTGTACTTTATTCTTCCTTCGCTGCGTGTATTTGTTCGATGTGCTTGGAGAAGGTACATCCAAAACATGACATTCGGCCCATTGTTGGAGCATCCTGTGGCCTATCTCAAGCGTGCAGTACAGTTGTCAAAATCATTAAAGGAGCCTTGCAAGAGGAGCAATTTGCAGGGAGGAGCAATGAATGCCAAAGCATGGGCTTCGAAGTCTCTTGCCACTGTTACAATCGGTGATGCAAGCACTAGCAGGTGTATGCTAGCGAATGAGTGCCACTGACCTTCTCGGTACTTCCGAACAGATCTCAGCTGCCTATGAATGGTCCAGGAGCAGAGCATTTGCCAGAAGTTTTTAACGAAGAAAATTTTTCATGAAGCTCGAGTAGAATTTAATTTGAGGGTTCAACGTCATACAATGGAGAAGAAATATGTAACTAAATCTTGATGCTGTAGTAATTCATTTTTGGTTTGTTTATATGGTTAACAGGTTACAATATACTTGTCATTCAAATTGCTTTGGCTCCGCATTTTGTGAATAGGTTAATAATGATTAGTGTAGCCTACATGTCTATGACCAAGCAAGTTGGTTTTCTCGTCAAGGACCAACTGGGTTATGAACGTCACATTAATTTGCATTTTAAATGGGGATGTGAGTCTCGTATTCGCCTACCATGCATATCCATTGGAAGAGAACATTCTTAACATTGATTTGATCAAAAAGGAATCAGATTGGATAATTTTACACGCACCAACTTTATTAGCGAGTTTAGGTGAAATGATTTGAACTTGTCAATTTTTTTGGGTTGAATTTTACGCATGCACAATCATCGAGTGTCTTGTACTGATTATAACATTGTAAATCAATTGTATTTGATACTAATTATACCTGTTCCCAAAAGCATGGACTTATGAGGTCCTGGTTGGGAACACTAACGATACTTGTTCCTTAGAAGGTGATGCGAAATTTTAATATTTCTTCCTCGCCAAGGAGGGAGGGAGACAGAGTTGTGCAACTACTTGTGAATACGGTCATACACGCTTGCTAGCGAGAATTCAGTTCTTAATACCATTCTTGGACTAAGCTTACCCCTTGTTTGATATAGTTTTAAAATAGGTAAAAATATTTTTGTTTTAAAAAATGAGAAACTTTTTATAATTATGTCAGGTGTATTTTTAGAATTTTTATCTCAAAAAACGTGCAAAAATATTTTCAAAAATTTTAAAAACAAAAACAATATAATTATTACCAAAACAATATAATTATTATCGTATCTTTCCAACACCTTAAACAGGTTTGAGCAGCTGAATTCAGAAAAGCATTCGATGGTAATGCTAAAGCGTCCGTAATTACAAATGCTTAAAAAAATTATCCAAATTCGATATCAGGGACAGGTCTACATTACAATGTATAGCATAGATCGAATTCCAAACACGATCGCTTGTCCAGAAACACATAAACAGATACAGAAGAACGGCTCATGTTCGCTGGGCTTTTGCCAATATGCCAACCGCATTTTCTTGTGGGGACATCCCTGTATTAACTGCTTGCTAGTCCACATAGCACAGGGCAAATGGTCCAAGCTCTGGAAGACAAGAGTTGGTGATGATATTAAATGACAGGGCTTACCATATAAACAATAACAGCCTTAGATATGCCAAACCAAATAAAACTACTCATACCTCCGTACAATTGACTAGAAATAGGCAGACAAGAACTAGTCAAATAGGCAGAGAAGAACTAGTCATCATCCACGTAGGTCACATCCTTCTTCCCAAGCTGGAAAGTGAAAAACACATTTACATCAAATTTTTATGGAGAAAAAAGACAATAATAATTACATAAGAAAACCCAACAATCAGCCATTGTAATTGACTGAGTTGAGTAAAACATGGTACTTTCTGCTTTCCCCTTTCCACTTTCCACAATCTTCGTTGCCCCCAACTCATTCTTTTTTTTTTTTTTATCATTCTGGAAATTTTTCTCCTCCTTCAGAGGTATTGACCCACCCCTTGACTTTACCAATCCGCCATATTACCACATTAGGCTATGCCGCTCCCAAAAAATTAAGCACATTTTCAAAGTTGGCAATTTTAAATTTCCAACAGGAAGATGGGTTTCGTCAGAGATCAACGCTAACCTAGTTACATTGGTAAACTAAACACCGGTAAGAATGGTAGTCCAAAAAGACAACGAAGCAGACCAAGCCTCCACTATAAGCCAAGAGAAACAGTCAGCTTATGACTCTAGAACAAACTGAACTCTGCGAATTCCTTCTAAAATCTCATATATAAATCATAAAATGTAGAGCTGTCTCCACCCATGTGCCATGAATGTGACACAGCTAGAAACGTCGAAGTAGATCATCCTAAAGATTCGCAAGAATTGTTCTTTGCACACTACAAAAAGCCCACTCTTGGTCAAAAAAGAACATTAATTATGGAAAGAGAAAAGAAAAACTTTAAAGGCTATCTAAAAACTTTAAAGGCTATCTATAGATAATACCTCCTCTATGTATTCTTTAATCTTCTCAGCAACAGGTCCGTCCAAAGCTCTCTCGGCAAGCTCATAAAACAAGGTATTGCCTTCAGGCCCATTTACTTTGTCCTTCAGCAGATATCTACAAGTGGGGATAGAATTTTGAGAGATGCGTGTAGTGGGATTTAATTAACTATTTTGCAGTTAGACGCATTGAGATGAACAGTATTTTTGGAGTAAAAAGTTTCAACCTTTGCTGCACAAGTGTCTCAAGTGCCTGCTTGGCATCTCCGAAGACGGGATGATTTTCACCATTTTCGTGCAGCCCCATTCGCCTGAAGTGATGCCAAAGGCTCTCCGTAGTTCCCATCACAACAAAAGGCAAGTCACATGATAATTGTTAATCATCTTAGGCCTCAATAGACATATAATTTGATAGGCATATTTTGCAAGCAAATAATCACCCTTTTTTTTTTTATTTTGGGACATCGAAGAAGCAGCAAAATTCACTTACCTTCTGCAATTTTACCACCAGCAAGATGAAAAATACTAATCACGACAAAAGCAAAACCGGTCAATTGCGCTGTATTTTCATCCTCGACATATTTTCTATACAAATCGGCAGGCAATTTACTCATTATAACATACGATTTTGCATCAGCAGAACCTGGAACAAACAATTCATAATTGAAACTATCCACATAGTCACGACAAACCAAACCGACAAAAAAAAATTGAATCGAATTTTCTCACTTTGTTGGGAAGCCCGGGACTGATTGGCTGACGAAGGGCGAGAGCGTTGAAGCTCCCTCATTTCGTAGCCGAAAATGCTGGCGAGCTTTGCGATGGCCTCGTTTACGACTAAACCAGGGAGAGCGCGTTGGCGGTAGTTCTTGGTGACGATCTGAGTGAGCTCCTCTCTCTTGATCGGACACCCCGAGTTCTGGTGGGTCTTGAAGAGCACGTAGCGGATTACTTCCGCGACAAGCTTGTCCTTTTCCTGTCGTTTCGCAAGCCATAGTTAGTGTGTGAATTCTGCGATGATTTTCTCTTTTTTTTTTTTTTTTTGGGGTTGGGGGGGTGGGGGGCGTGGTGGTGTGGGGGAATGTGAAGGAGATTGGAATACCTCGTTGGAGATATCAAATTGGGACAAATCTTCGGGGGAGGACGCCATTGTTGAGACTTGAAAGCAGAATTTCTTCTTCTCTGCAACGGCCCTACAACTGGGTGATTGAGATGCGAGTTTTCCAGTTGCTTCTGGAAGAGGAAAGAGGGAGATGATAGTGAGAAGAAAGGAAGGGGATTTGGAAACCCTAGAGGCTATATTCTTTGAATGTCTGCTTTTCGAGCCGTACTCTTCCGAGATGTCATGGCGGGAAAATCTGGCAATTGCGGGTGTAGGCTAAGGTTATAATAATAATAAATGGAGGAAACTGAAGGGTTTTCAGTTTGAACCGAAGAAGAACATATTTGAAAAATCATTCGTAACTTAAAATTTGTAATAGATAAGAGTTTTATATTATAGTAAATTTTTACTTTTTATTATAGTATGTAAGAGCTTTACAATATAACAAATCGAATTTTGTTTTTCTAAAATGTTTTCCAAACAAAACCGAAGTATTAGAATGATTTGTTTTTAATAACAATGAGTCCTAATAGAATTTCTCGGACACGGGAATATTGATTTGATAAATTGTTAAACTGTAAGGCACAAAAGTAAGATTTTTATTTGAGTTTTAGGAACGTTATTAGGCCTCAAACTTGAACCAATGTTTTATTTTAGCCCCTGTTTATGTTCGATTTTTCTCATGATCAGTGCAAATTGGGAGTGACTTTATGGATGATTTCGGATCCCTTGGCTAATCAAAATCTTCCACTAAACTCTCCTATGAAACATCCATAATCAGCAAAACTCATTGACTAGGGCCCGACAGTTGGCGATGCAATCACCGTTATGCACTAATGTGTCAAAGTTGTTACATAATAGTACATGACTTGGTAATTTTTTGTTTTGTCATGTGACAAATTTTATTTTTAACGCCACACATATAACGATACATCACCAATAATGATAAATAATAATGCTTTTATTAAAAATTTTAAAATAAGTTGGACAGGTTTTTATGAAACCTTTATTCTGGTGTCTTCATTACATATAGGCTACAGTAACAAGCAGCTATGCTTAAATTACATAAGCAATATCAGGGGTTTAGTAAAAATGTGTATGAACTTTCAGAGAACGGTTTCAAATAATCTCATGGCAAGTTATAATACGTGATAACAAGTTCATAACTACAAGGTTTGAGTAGGCTGTCGAGGAAGAAGGGAAAAAGTTAAAAACTGCATCTTCCTTGCAAGCCCACTTGTTAAGTGTCAATAATCATTTATGATTTTGGGGAGGATCAGAAGATGGGCTGATCGGAGGCAGCTGTTTATCGACGAGGAAAGCTTTCAAGTGCTTGAGGAACTTCTTGGGCTTCTCCATGTTGAAGGCATGCCCTGCATTCTTGATAACTACTAGCCGAGCATTGTCCTCCAAATGCCTATAAAGTTTAATGGAATTCAACTTCAGTTATTGGGTCATTGCGAAACGAGTTTAGTTGTTCATGTATTATAAGAGAGTAGAGATTGACCTTTTTAATCTGTGGCCGAGTTCTAAAGGGAATACTCGATCATGTTCTCCCCAGATTATCAGTGTTGGCTGCAAAGAAGCGAAGGAGATTGCTAAAAAGTTTGCTTCAGGTTCGGACGAGTTTTATGATTATTTTATACCGTTGAATAAAGAAAGAAAAGAACAGCAAAAGAACCTGATAAATCTTGGGAAGGTCTGAAAGTTTTTTGTCTTTGGGAATGGACCGTACCATGTCTCTTTTCTCTTCTACATATTCAGTGCACATTGCCTGCTCATTTCACTTGACATCTCAGTCAATCTTGCCAAACTAAACATGACCTACTTCTAAAGCATCAAAACAAACTAACAGGACCTACGGCTACAATACAAGTAGTACTGTTATATCACTCCAAAGAAAGACATGCATTTTCCAAGATTTTAGAATAGGATTACTTTTAGCTTCTGTTCTAGCAGTGGCTCCTTCTGTTACATTATGTAAGACGTACAATTTTGCTACACATAATAATTGCGCACTTTTTTAAACAACTAAAATTTAAATACTGTTGTGGCTTCAAATTTTTTCTTTAAATAAACTATATTGTGATATTTATAAGAGGACTTAACAGTTTAATTTTAATATCTAAAATGAAACGTAACCAACCATATTATGACATATCATTTAAAAAATTTGAAAATCTTTTCGATTGCTTTAAATTTTAATTCATTAAACGACATGATAAATTATTATAGATTAGATATCATTTGAAATACCAAAAATTGAACAAGTCACCTCAATCCTCTTTTAGGTATCTCCTTTTGATTTAGCTAAAATCATCTCTAAGGATAAAACTATCTATCTTTTATAATTTTTTGTCACAGGTTATGTATTAACATTGTCACATTAACCAAATTCTCTTTTGATGCTAGACAAGCAATGATAGTGAAGAAATCTTTACTTACATCAACGAAATCAGTGAGCAAGCAAGAAGGAAGCAATCCAAAAGGAAAGGGCCTATAGAAAGTGTACCCCATCAGCTCCTTTAGCCTCTTTGGCGTCTGGGGCACCAAAATTTTAGCAGCCTCTTCCAAATCCTTCACCGGAAACAGCCCTTCCTTCAAGTCCCTCTCCTCCATGCACACGCCGGCGCAGCATATCACCACCCTCTCCACAACCTCCCTATACTGCGCCGCCAGGCTGTAACCCACGAAGCCGCCGTAGCTCAGGCCCACAAGGCTCAGCCTCCGCACCGAATGAGCCTCCATTACCCGCATCACGCACTGGGCCTGGAACCACTCGTCCCGCTCCGGCCTGCTCGTGTAGGACTCGCCGAAGAACACCAGGTCCGGTACGTAGAGGTTGAAGAACGGGGCCAGGTGGCGCACCATGTCGGCCCACTGCCACATTGCGTTGGCGCCTAGGCCGTGGATGAGAAGGAGATTTGGCTTGGCTTGTTTGGGCTCCTCAGGGACCCAACAGTGCATGATGGTCCCGTCGTTGAGGTCCGTTGTGGATGATCGGAGGCCCGATTTGGTGAAGACCGATCGGTAGCTCCTGTTCTTGGTCTCCGTGAAGCTGAAACACTTGGACATTGGAATTCTGTAGAAGTAGTACTTATTAGTCACGTTTTTTGCGTGGAGCTCGACTCTCAAGAAGCTTGTTTCTTTTGTTGGGTCTTTTATTGTTGCGGCTAAGAAAGATGATCAAACTTACAAATGTGTTGTAGAAGTTTGTGTAGAGCTGAGGAAGACGAGAGGGTTAGCAAGATGGAGAGATTTTGTGTCAGAATTGGCTGGCTGAGTTAAGATCCTCGAAGCAGTCTTAATTGAGAATTCCGCAAAGAAAAGGAACATTGGGAAAATTTTTCTCGTGTAACAAAATTGGTGACGACCGGATAAGAAGAATTCTTTTTTGTATTTCCTTTTTTATTTGGAAGTTTCCCATTGTCCATGCCTTACAGGTAAGAGACTTCTGGGCTGATGAGTAGGCAGGAGTGGTTTACCGTTGGTGATAGACCCGTGTTTTTTTTTTTTTTTTTAGCCAAATCACGGATCAAGAAATAAGACAGAAAGCAAAAAGTTCCCTTAAAAAAATAAATAAAATTGCACTATGACAAATTTAGTGCATGAAATTTTCATTGAAGAAAATTATTAAAAAAAAAAAGACAGTCGTTGTCATAACAATACCTCCCTTTATGCGTTACAATTAGAGAGTGGGTGTCCAATTTCGGCCGCCGGCGAGAGGAAAAATTCAACCCGGCCCAAAAAGGAATGCCCAGCCTAGCCCGACGTTCATTGGGCCTGCGGCCAGATCCAGCTGCCCAAATTTTATAAAACGTAAACAATTAAAAAACTATGTAATTGGGCCAACTTGGCCCAATTCTTATTTGAGCCTAAACGTTGATCCAAGGCTCTGGATAGCTAAGCTGGACCGGGCTAGGCTCTTAAGTTGAGAACTCTATTACAGAGTAATTATTTTAATGGTATTAATTTTTTCTATTCTTAGAGTATTCTAAAAAGCTTATTTAATATTATTTTTAAAATAGATAAAAATATTTTTATTTTAAAAATTATTAATTTTTAAAAAAATATTAAGAATATTTTTAAAATTTTTATTTTAAAATATATGTAAAAATATTTTTTAATATTTTGAGAATAAAAACAAACGAGGTTTTTATATTTCTAACTTTATGACAATGATTTCGTTGCATGTCCAAAAAGCCTAGGAGAAATGGTTGCAACAGCGCAAGTGCTAGGCTCCACAAGCAATAAGAACGAAAATTTTTATATATAATATCTTTTGAAAGTTACTTTTCTTAAAGATCGTTTAAATGTAAACACAGTTTAATAATAAAAAAAATACATATTACGTCATATTTTTAAAAGTTATATTTATTTTGTTGCATTTATATTTTTAAGAGCTTAAAGTCCAACCGTGGTGCGTTAAATTCACCAGTTTTCCGAGATTGTTAGGAGTTTCATCGGTCAAGTCCAACCTGAAATTTGTTTACCAAACCATACAACTTGAGTATTTACATAACATCTAAATAAAAAACGGCAATCCATCTCATGATCTTTGCCCTAACTTTATGACTTTTGAAACTTTGTGAACAAAATTGCAGAAAATTTCTTCTGCAAACTTTTTGGGTAATCGACTATGTGACATTATAATACAAAGAAAAGCTATTTACTTATGCATAGGATTGCACAACCCATGACTCTAAAAAAAATTTCAAAAAAAAAAGTTGATTTCGGCTTCACCAATTTCTAATCATAAGGGCTTGAAAAAAAGTAATGTACCAAAGAAATTGGGGGCCCAGAGAAGCATGGGCATAGCTAATCTGGACATAAAGAAACCCCCAATCCTTTGAAGGGAAAAGTCTGATATGTGCCTCCAGAACAAAGCCGTCAAGAAATCGATAACAGATCTCAAAGCCTTGCAGCCGAAAGGAGAGGCAGTTTCACAGTCGATCACAATTTTCACACACAACAATACAAAATCGAAAACGAAAACAAAAACAAAAACAAAAACAATAGCAATTGAAGAGACTAAGAATACTTGTTTGTGCACGTATGAAGGAAGAGGTAGAGAGGGAGGGTGAAACTGAGAGAGATGGAGAGGACGAACCGCGGCTTCTGCTGAAGATATGATTGGCCAAGGCTCACTGGAGATATATTTATAGGGTGGCTTAAAACCCTAGGTTTTATCACTGTCCAACTATACCGTATGCCTGTGCCAACAAGGCAGCGCCGCAGCAGAGCAAATGCTGTTTTGTTGTATTTTTGGATGGGATATGTGAATAATAATAATAATAATAATAACATATGTATTTTTGGACGGGTTTAAGGAGCAAGACAATAAGTTTGAAATGTCTATAGTTTAAACTAATAAGTTTTTCAAACACAAGATAATAGTAAAAAATTGTATAATTTGTCAAATTTAAAAAGTATATCAGTTGAAAATGTTTTCTGATAGTATAGTCCCTAAAAACAAATTTAATTTTTTTCACAACCTTGTATTGAACCAAAGTTAAATTGAAATTACATCGCAACGATATGCTATTGCTTTTTGGTTGTAGAAGTATACACGGACTACAATGGGTGGCCATTCATTTGAACTTTTTTCTTTTAATATTGTATATTAAATTTTATAAAAGTTATACTCAATCCTCTAAAATTATATTCTCCTCCCCTGAAATTATATTGACCCCCCTAAAGTTTTATATCTCATTTATTTAATTTTTCTTGATAGTGTAAGTATACATTCTGCTACTCTTGACTTATTTTTCTGGCTCCATACTTGTTTGTTTATATCATTGTTTTCTTTTTTAACCCTCCCCTCCCAATGGACTGTATAGTATAATTTACTCTTTTTTATACAGTATTTTATTGTTTACTCTTATATTTAAAAGTCTCCAAAATAATTAATTTACATAATAATACAGTTGAATTTTGATTTGTCCAAAATTTTAAATTTAAATATGAATATACCTAAAAGTCAAAATCTGCAACTATATTGAATTTTCTTTATCAATTTACATAAATATTGCAATTAAAAAAAATCAAAAAGGGACAAATTAGAGAAAAACAATTGTTGAAAATATTATAGTTGGATTTAACTTACATGGTATCTTGTTCGTCTATATATATTTTTTACAACCATTTAATAATATCATGTCGTATAAAAGTTATGTTACATCAATAAAAATTTCTTATCAATAAAAAAATATGGCATGCCTTCAAGGAATTTTTACAGTGAAAAATACAATTTTGCTCTATTAATAGAGCATGAATATTTCACCAATTAAATTAACTTTTTAACTATTTGATCTACAATCAAAAACAATTTTGTATCAGGTGCTATAAATTTTTAATGTGAATGGTCACAAATCAAACCATTAAAACCCTAACCTGACAGCGAGAACACCATATTTAACTAGTTGAACAAAATTGCCTTATTTATCATAAAAATCATATTTTTGATAGGCAATATAAAAAGATACATGTATGTTATGTATGTTGAATCCTTTTCATTAGGCTAAAAATCCGCCCCTGTTTTTACTTTTTAGGTGGCTGTATATAAATAAAAGGGCATGTCTATGGTGAGGGGTGCTTTTTCCCCTCACCGGTGATGTAGATTAATATAAGCGATCACATCAATGGTAAGAAAACAAGAGGAACACCAAATTAGAATATAACCTTTTACATAGAATCAAAGAAAAGAAAATCAAATTAAATTTTATTTAAAAGAACAGATCTCCCACCGGAGTTTCACCTACAACGACCCACGTCGGTGGAAAAGAATGAGTCGACTCTCCATCGAGATCCATAAATCACAACCAGTTATTCCTCGTTTTCTTGCAATTAAGTACCCCAAAAAAGACGCAATGTATCTGCCCATTAGTCTTTCATGAATGTCTAGAAAGACCAAATTCGGCAGTTCAAAGGCTATTCTTCCATAGCACTTAGCAGTACTAGAAATGAGTATCTATATTGCATGATAAAAATGCCGACAAAAGAAAACAATGGAGGTTTAAAACATTACTTTTCAGGTGAAATTTGACATTTAAGAATATTCAAATCAATGGTAGATCAAACAGTACATGAAAAAAAAAAAAAAAAACAACGAGACTGGTTTTAGTAATTCTCCTTTCATGGGAGAAAAATAACGCAAGGAATCAAATCTCCGTTGAAAGAACAGATCTGCCGCTAGAGCTCCACCGGCAACCACTCACTGGATCTCCACCTTCACCCTCACCACCCTTGAGCCTTCCACCCTCAAAGCCATTGGCCTTCGCAACCGACCGCCTCGCCTCAGAGTTGTCGCTCCCTCCGCACTCGTTGACGAACCAACCCAGCAGTCACAAGTCGAGCATCATGGCCAGGTTGCAATGGGTCTCGAGTCTCGATGGAGGAGGGGTCTCGACCTCCGTCGAGAAGGTTGCGCGTTGCTGCATCGCGAAGGATGGCCGAATCTCGACCACGACGAGAGGGCGGCGGAAGGTCGCGACCCCGAGGTGGTCGTCGACGAGATTTGAGAAGGTCACTGATGCTTTACGTTGCCAGAGTTGAAGAAGAACAAGATCTGAGAACGTTGGCGTAACCGCGACCATGACGAGAGGGTGACGGAATCTCGACTAAGGCGGGTGGCGGAGGGTCATGGCCGCATGGTGGTCGCCGGCGAGATCTAAGAACGCGGGTGTGGCTTCTTTCTTTTCCTATTTTTTTTATATGTCTTTAGAATAATCAGGTGTAGGAGGTTTTTTTTGCTTGGTAGGCCATCATCTTTTTTTACCGTCCGATTTACATCAAAAGGTTTCAAATTTTAGTTCTCTGATGAGGGGAAAAAGCCCGCCCCGCCAGAGACATGCCCTAAATAAAAACCGCTAAAGAAACATAAAATTTTGTTAAGTTGCGCTCGCTTACTAAACTATTAAGTGCGAGGGATCGCAAGTTTTGTTCGGATCTCCATCTCCTTTGTCAGAAAACTCATTCTCAGGCCCCCTAAAACTAAATGGGAAAAAAGAAAATAAAAAAAGAAAATCCTTAAGTTTATGTTAGCTTTGTTAAAATGTTTTTATAAAAAACGATCATGACAAGCTTTAAATCATGGTCAACCTCATAAAACAAAGCCATATAATAGCTACAAACAATCGCCTTCCAAAGACCAAAATCTATTATTTGCAAAATGGCAACATAAGCTGGGTCTCTTGGACAAATCCCCGTGAAAAAAGCTGAAGCTTATTCCTCTTGCTCAAGCCTGATGCAATCTGCAGGCATGATCAGAGTCCAGAACATATGTATTCCTCCAATCACAGTCAGAAACACATCCTTCTATTTTCTACATCAACTGACCACTTGCCACGTGGCATTTTGTGCAGTGCAAAACATAATAAATAATATACACCAGAACCTAAATCACTATCTGAAAAGAATTCAAACAATATCAACACCATAACATGATAAAGAAATTAAATTTACAATCCGGGTAATCATCGGGTAATCACTCCTTTTTCTTCTCGTTTCTCTCTTTGACCTTTTCCTTTTCCTTTGACAAATTGGATTCTGCAGCATTAAAGTAGGGATATTGCCAAACAATCTGTATAAGATCCGGTCGTTGGCCTAAACCCTTTATTAAGGCAATACCGTTCGAATATTATCATCCCCTAAATCTAACAACAATGCAAGAGATGTCGTCTTTACTATCTCTTTTCACTGCTTCAGCTGTTAATAGCTTGGCCGCCTTCAACGGGTCTTTCATCTTTCGAGCAATATCGACTGCCTCTTGATTAGACATGACCTGTTTAATTTCATGTAAATAAAGGAAAGAAGCAACTTTTAAGAGGGGGAGTTTTTGTTGTCTTTTGTGCGAGTGAACCGTACTGTTCCATATTATAGTGTAAGTCCAATTGAACAGCAGATGAAACTAATACAAAAAATTGAAGACAGTTTTCACAGGCAAAATGATTCACCTTCCACAGACCGTCGCTTGCTAGTATAAGAATATCTGTAGCGGTATCAACATTAGAATCTTGTATGTCGGGGTCCGATCGCAAATGCGATTTAAGGCTCTTGTCCCCAAAAGCACGAGAAACTGCCAATTGCCCGTTCACTCTAGGAACATCTCCTGATGTAGAAAAGGGTGCACATGATATCACTTTTAAGTTTGAGAGAGACCTATAATTAGCTCAACCACCATACTATAAAGGTGTGACACATACCTATCTCTCGTTTCTATTTCCGTATAAGAATATCAACTTCATATTAGATCAATATTTATGTATAGTACAAACTAAGCGAAGTTATATAAAAGCAATCCATATGTTGAGAGATTTGAAGGTCAAAAGAATGGAGAGGCATCGCTGTAATTCGTTAGGCAAGGACAAAAAGCTTATCAACTCTCTATACCTTTCAAAAAGCTTTTTATTTTTATTTTTTTTTAAAGGTAAGTTTCTTTTAGGTTTGTGTACGTTGACTATACTTCATGCTTTCGGGCCCTGAAATTTCTGTTCTGATGACTAGATAACTAAATTATTATAAAAGCAACGAAAGAAGGAGAGGATGGACCCATGATTACGCAACAAAATCACAACTGAATTGAATGGCAAAGAGAAAACCATAATCCATTTATCCAAGACTTTGTATCCGTCCTAGATTATGCATCCTACTCTTTGACTCTACCAAAAGAAACAAAATCAACTAATCTCCTTAGGAAATCACCATAATAGCATCACTGTAACTGATCTAATCTATTAAAGCAGCCAAATGAGAGCATGATCGAGGACAATAAAGATGTTGTTACAGCAGGACAAGGGACTAAAAGCACTAAATTCCTGACAAGCAGAAACGCAAATAACTTAAAAGACTCCTCCGATCACCTTGAATAAGCTGATATATCTACTACTCAACGATCTAACAAGAAGTTTTCAAACCAAACAACAACACCAAAGAAGCAAGAACAAAAGAAAATTAACTGAAACTTGGCTCAAATCCTACTTGGAGTTTTTTGTTGAAATACAGTGCAAACTGAAACCCCACAGATGACATTAGACATTGGAGCTCAATTCTCAGAATTTGACCAATCAGTCACGTTGATATAGAATACAAGTTTCAGGTGAGTTGAATCTAATTGAGATGATCAATATTCAAAGTCAGAGGTTTCCATGAAAAACCTGGCATGTTTGAGACGAAGCCGCCTCTGTTTTCAATGCTGCCACGTTCAGTATTAGGCTCATGATCTGTTGACATCTGTACCGCCTGACCCCCTCGTGAAAGAACAGCTCGTGAATCTCCAACATTTGCCACCCATAACCGTTGACCGTTTATCAAAATTGCTGTTACGGCAGTGGATCCACCCCGCCCCAGGTCGGAACTATGTGAAAGAATTGCCTGGTCTGTCCTCTCGTAGGCTTTAGAGATGGATCTGTTAGGATCAACCCAAAACTCGTCCTAGAAGGCATTAATGGAGCAGCGTAAATGCATTCTTCTGGACTTGGTTTTGCAACTCGTCCACGACTCTATATATATAACAGTCCGAAAGAAGATTCATAGAAAACATCTCACCTCCTTTAGGATATTCTGAAATAAATGCTTCTGCAGGTATGAAGGTACGGTATCTCCCAAATGACCATCGTAAATAGCAAAAAGCCCTAGTTCATGCCCTTGGATCTTGATAAATTTTGCAACATGATAATCCTCCATTGGATGATTAGCTTTCCCTTTTATCAGGCTGAAACCATACTTGATTAGCCCTTCATGGCTTCTTCCCTTGCCGGAGCTAGATGAGGAATGTCCTCCTACCAGCTATAAATAGGGACGAAATTAAGAATAACAAAACCCACAACCTTGCGATACAGAAGGAAAAGACGTAGTTTCAACTCATTAAATTATTTTGGTTCACGAATGATGAAGAAATTCTCAAGAAGATATTTTGCTTAAAGCGGTGCTTCAAAAAAGAAGCATTTCAAAGAAACCAAGAAGAAATTACAATATCCCGGCTCGTATTACCTGTCTTAAGTTCTTTCTGCGGAATAGTCGAACATAAATTTTAAATGGGGTCCTATTGCACAGCACAAGATCAAACGTAATATTGCTGCAACTAAGCAAAGAGTTCAAATTCCACTGCAGGACATTTTCTTGGCTCAATTTAGAGATTTACTCATCGGCTCATTCTTGTTCTTCAGTATAACAGTGTTGATCAAAGTTAAGAACTTACCTCAATTTTAGAGAACCAACACTTATGCCAAGAAGAACAGAATTAGGCTATGCATCAAGCAAATTCAACAGGTAAAAGAACCATATAAAGCTAGAAAAACAGAGTGAAAAAAAAAAAAAGAAGAACCCAAAATTCTCTTCTTTTTTTTTTTTTTTTGTTTTCTGAAGAAACACCTAAGCTAAAAAGAACTTGAGCAAAAATATTCTGTTCAAGTAGTTGAAAAACCATGCCTTTACGAAAGAACATGAGATTTAGAATTAAAAGGATCGAAACAAAGACAAAAAGAAAGACAGAAAAACATGATGATTACCTGGCCGCCAAAACAACAAAACCAATCCATAACTCTTCAAGGCTAGAAAAACTTGTACGTCTAATTTCTGAACATCCTTATCTTCTAAAAACTTCCTGTCCAAATGTGAAAACCAAAACCCACCTCCAAATATCACAAACCTTCCCGAATTTCACAAACTGCACCATCAAAACCCAATCAATAGCTTGAAAGAAAAAATATGTAAACCAATAAACAAACATAAAAAAATAATAAAATAAAAACCCTTGTAAGTTGTAACACAACCCTAAAACCCCATAAAGCCAAGCCACCAAAAAGAAAAAGTCAAAAACGAGTAAAGAACACGAATTGGGATGTACAAGGAAGTTGCTCTTACCCGTCCAATTGAAGCTATGAAAATGGGTTTTTATCCCTTTTTTATTTTATTTTATTTTATTTCGGCCGTGACTTTCACGCTCTTTCTTTCTTTCTTTCTTCTCCTACCTCCTCCTCCTTATTTGGTAATTCTCACAAGCAATTGAGTATAATAAGAGAAAAAAAAAAAAAAGGAAGAACGAAAGTGACGACGAATAAAAGAAAAACAAAAAACAAAAAGGAAGAAGGAACAATTGAACCTTTTCTTAAAGGGAAAAGAGACGATGACACTAATAAAATAAAAAAAACAAATGTTTGTGGAACGAAAAGGAGGACTTGAAGAGGTTTTTTTTTTTTTTTTCTCTGGCTTTTGAAGAATTGCCTGTGCTCAATTCTCTCCTCGGGTGATGATAAAACGAAATTCTTTTTTAATTTTTAATTTTGTTTTTTTTGGGGGACGGAGAGCAAAGCGAGAGGGTTGCGGCAACTTTACATAATTATGTTCATCATAAATGATGAAAGTAAAAAAAAAATGAAAAATGCAAAAGACTTCTTCTTTGCGGTTGACTTTTGTAGGTTGTACTGTTTTGTTCAGTCTGGGTGGTCCGGTGTTTCTGTTTCTGTTTCTTTGTTTTGTTTTGGCGGTTTTGTTTTTGCTATTATCTTTTATCAGTCATCATTTCACGGGGTTGCACAGTTGCACTGCCAAAACTGTGGCATGACATGGGATCAATCAGAAACTACTTTTGTTTTCTACTTACCTCCTCGCTTTCTGTACTTTAAATTCTGTTTTATCCTTGTTGGGTTTCGTGAGATGGGCTTCTTCTTTCTTCCCCCCCAATCCATAAATGTCACGTATTTTTACGGGATGACCTTACACCTACAGTGTATTTTTGGGTTAATTTTATTTTTACATTTAAATTATATAACTTGTCTTATTTTAACATCTAAATTTTAAAACATAACAAATCATACCATTGAATTATTTTATTTATTCTATTTTAGCTCTTCTATCAACAAAACCATTAAATATTAATAGCATTGAACCAATAATTTTACTTTTGACTCTTAAATTATGTAACTTGTCATATTTTGATCCTTAAACTTTAAACTATAATAAATTATACCCTTAAACTGTGAAACTTACTCATTTTGACCATTCCTTAATTAAACCTATTGAATATTAACAAATTGAAACAAATAACTATTTTGATCTTTTGGCTCTGTGTATGTTTTCAACATATATTTTGAAGTCAAAAAATTTAAATTTTCTTTATCCATTATATAAGTTTTACTATTTTTCTTTTTTTATATATATATAATTTTGTTGATAAAAGTTTTCTATTTTTTGCTCAAAAAGTTTTCATCAAATTTTCTTCATTGTATGTCTAAGATGAATTAAAGTAAAAAAAGAATTACCAATAAATAAGGAAAAAAATTAGATATATCGGTACCTAACAAAAACGACATATTAATAGTACAGTATAACCTACTTATCATTTTAATGACTAAATTTTGAGGTTGAAAATTACGTAAATTATATAATACTAAATACTTAGCTTAATTAGACTCAAAATAAAAAGCACCTCAAAATTCGTATTAGTTTTAAGTCAACAAAAATATATATTTCTCTGTGGAAACCTTATTTGGAGGTCTAATATGCGTGAAGTTAATTACAAAAGATTCAATCTTGATCGTCGATTTATAATTAATCAATCAGGTACATATATTTGCTGTTTAATTCGTTAATATTTAATGAATTTAATAATTAAATTGTTAAAATAAGACAAGTTTCATAATTCAGGGGTGTGATTTGTTATAGTTTAAGATTTAATAATCAAAATTAGACAAGTTGTATATGTTTGGGGACAACAATAAAATTATTGGCTCAAGCATGTTAATATTTAACGGATTTGTTAACATAATGGCCAAAATGAGACAAGTTGAATAGTTTAAATGTATGATTTGATACGTTTTAAAATTCAAATACCAAAATGGGACAATTTACATAGTCTAAGGGTTAAAAGTGAAATTAACCCTATATATATGTAATCATAAAATAAAAACTATGCAACACATGTATATTCTTTTAATTTTTTTATGAATAACGTTATGATGACATTTTTGCCATCAAGAAAGTTTATTTCTTAGGTTAAAAAAATTTGCTCTACTTTTGAGTTATTAATTAGAGATTTGTGCATTGGGTATTGAAAAATATACTACCACTAAAGCTCTTATTGTTCAATCGTCGAATGTATAAGAAGCGGTCTTTATTTTAATGTATAAGACCTTATATCGGTGGTCTATGTTTTTGATTATTATATCTAGTCAAATACTTCAAACAATACAATTTTCTATCTCATATCATATAATAGGGCGTTTGATAAGGCGGTTAGAACTATTAGTTAGAATTGTTTTTACTGTAACAGATGATAACTTTACACTTTAGTGATTTGTTTATTTTTAATGTAGCATGTGTTTGTAACTGAGAAAGTGATTTAGAACACTTTTGCCAAACAAGCTATAAATCTCATATATATATATATATATATATATATATATTAGCTTTACATTGACGAATTCTGATGAAATTTCACTGTTCGAAACAAAACCTTAAAAATTAATTTTTTTTCATTTTCAAAAATAACATAATAATAATATTTCCATTATCTAAAATGTTTTTTAGTTCTTAAAAAATACATTATCGTTAAGGTATTTTTATATCATCAAATGTATATAAGAAATTGCTTGCTCAACGTACTTTTTACTTTGACGTGATTTTGATTAGATCAAACGGTCAAAAACATATACTATTAAGATGAGGCACTATTGCAAAAAGTTTATATTGAATTAGAGTATTTTAAATTTACACTGATTATTTTTTATTTTTTGTTTTTTGTTTTTTTTTGTTTTTTTTTTGTTTTTTTTTTTGTTTTTTTTTACAGAAACAACTTGTTATTTGATATAAATATGAAGCAAATTTCAATGTGCAATATTAATGATATGAAGAATGTAAGTCACCACAATTGTGATCATTCTCAATAAATTTCTATTCAGATATTGAAATGTTAGTAAATACTTTGACATGTGAAATTGTGTGGAATAATTGTAGCTAGTGAAAAGACATATAAATTTGTATTTGGTTGAAAGTTTCACCCTTGATAATAAAGTACTATTGCTTGATACTAATAGGCTCCCTGACACCAAAAGCCGGGAAAAAAATAATATGTTTTCCACTATCTTTTGCATACTTGACCCTTTTATTTTGCAGATTTATCTCATATTTTAAACTTGAATTTAGATCAAAATTATTGCGAGCAAACAATATATGTGTGTGTATATATGTTAAGCTAATAGAATATGTTGAAAAACCAGAGGATAAAGGGTGCAAGTAGTGTATGTTTTTGAGTATTGGATTTGATTAAAATCACATCAATAGTTTATTCCTCTAGGGTTCTATCATAAGAATCTCATTTATTAAGAATAAAAGGTTTAAGGATAAAAGACCTAAGGGAAGTTTTACAGCAACATACTTCTCCTTTAAATGTTTTGTAAACCAAGGAAAGTTTTATGGACAAAAAAGTAGGCAAATCTTGCGATAGAATAGACATTTTGGTCTTATCGGTAGATCTTGTTATCTTAACTATAACACTAACTTTAAAAATAGTCATTCATGATAGAAAATAGTTCTATGTTACAAGATGTAAGTTTTTAACTATAACACTAACTTTAAAAATAGTCATTTATGATCGAAAATAGTTCTACATCACGCGATGTAAGTTTTTAATGTAGAGTTAGTTGAACGATTAAACAATATGATTTATTAGTAGAGCCAAAATGTTTCTGCTCCTTTAAGAGCTCCAAAAACAGCAATGGAAGTTTGACCATGAAATTGGCCATGTGATTTGAACCCTTGACCTTGCAAGTTTTCCTCCTAATTACTTGTCTTTTGAGAGGGAGAAGTCCCACCTAACTACATACAATATGATGGCTAATAATAATATTTGCTGGTGGTATTCTAGTTTAGGGACAAAACAACGAATGTTTTACATTAAGAAAATGAAGTCTTAAATTGTTAATTAATCGTTAGTCGTTTTGCATTGCCACCCAACATATCAGTGCTAAAAAGCCCGGTGGAGGGGCACAAAGTGCGCGTATAGTCTATATAATGCATCAACATACCTACACACATATAAATGAAAAATGCCTATTATCAATGTTAAACACTATTACTAATAAAAAAATAAGTCTTATTTATAGGTCCAACAAGACTAATAAATGGAGCTTACTGTTTTGTCACCACCGGTGGCTTATTGCTAAACACACCTATATAAATGCTATCTCTTTTGGGTTCAAAAAGATCGCAATCTCTAGAAAGTTAATAACCAATTATCTATCTCACAATATTGTTGACCACGAGCCAACAATCTTTGATTGACCAAACATTTGGCTTCCTTAGGTACATAGAACATAGCCAAGTTGGCAAAAGTAATCCGCATAGATCATTCACCGAGTGTTTGATAATTGTGGTTAAAATCATGATTATGATTATTAAATAGTAGTAAAACTTTTATATACTATAATAAAAACAAAAAATTGTTACAATATAAACTTTTAATATGCTATAGTATTTTGAACCGTAATCATGATTCAAACTACACTTTTCAAACAAGTTTAATTAATTAATTTATTTTTAAAATTTCAAACCTCCATGCACTATTGTTAAATATAATATATTGAAATGGATGATGATAAAACATTACTGATTTTACTTTGGAAAAATAACCCGGATGCTTTTATGCTTAGTCGAATTGTCACGTTTGCTTCTTTTATTACGCAAATATATAAAAGATCTTGTATTTTTTCAAATCATAATTAAAAAAACTTTAACCATTTATTTTTTTTTAAATACTCAACCTACCCTCAATAATTTGTATAATATACTAGTCTACAATAATTTATAAGAAAAATAAACAAAACATATTTTTAAACCAAAAAACTTTAATAACGTAGCTCCAATCTGGTTCACCTCTTCTTCCCCAATGTTGATTTGATATATTAAAAAAAGGTAAATAGCTCTATAAGTCTTTAAACTTTTAATATTGTGACAATTTGGTCCTTAAATTAATTTGATGGGCTAGAATAATCACAACATTATGATAATTTAGTCATTGAATTAATCTAATAAGATAAAAAGTCATTGAACTTTTAACATTATGACAATATGGTCCTAAAATTAATTTAATATACTAAAATAGTGATGGCACTATGACGACACAGTACCGTGGTGTGGATAGTCGGGTGACGTAACTCGTGGGGCAGCTACAAAGTGGTTGTATTGCAAAGAAGTTGCAGCAAGGAGGTGATAGGAAGTTGTTGGGGTACAATTTTGTTAGGTCTAAATTATCCACAGGCCCAGGCGGCCTATAGTGGTAATACGGGTCAAATATATCGAATTGAATCAATCGGCGTGAGTTCTGCGAATCGAATTCATTTTATTCAATCGACGCGATCTTGCTTTTGTCCATATTACATCGATTGTTGAAGGTAAATCAAACTTCTCTCTTTGTGTCCGACCGAATCGATCGCCATGAATTGACAGTTATCAGCACAAACTGGTGGTTACCTACACGTCTGATCATGAACCGAAATGTGGGGAAAGTACGATTCTTGTAGCATATTATAGGTCGCCACGTTTTCCACTATTGTGGCTACTTACAACGCACTACTCCACTTCGTCAGACGGTTGGAGGGAGCGTCTCATTCCTGCTCTACATAAAGGGATAGCTTCCTTGTTGTGGGAGATATAGAAAAAAGCATATAGAAACTCTGTTAAATTGAATTCTCATCTTTTCTTTTGGCTCTCTTATAATCTGTACCTAGAAATCATATTCTAGCGAAATACAATGGATGTAGTTCTTTTAATATAGTGAATACTATAAATTCTACATGTGGTACTTTTATTTTTATAGCATTATTTTATTCTATCTATTGCACTTTGATCTTGCATATTTACTTGAACTAGTAGCTCTAATTAATGGTGATTTGAGGGCCCAAGTTTCTTGAACAAAATTCAAACAATCCAAATTAACATTTTCATATTTGATTGTAGATCCACCATCTGCAGAAGTCAATGCTATAGAGAGAAGTGTTGTGGGGTGAAGGCCGCTGTGATGTTTTATATTTAAATTTTAATAGTAACTAATAGATAGGACTGATTTTGATATTAAAAATGAATTCAAGGACTATTTCAACTTATTAAATTAGTTCAAGGATAAAATTGTTACAATATTTAAAGTTTAGGATCATTAGAACTATTAACTCTTTAAAAAATTAAATAGGAAAAGGATATTTTTAGACTGCTTTCAAAAACATGGGGGATATATAGAAATTTGTATATTAAGATGGTCAAACATGGTATTAACTATACCTAATATAAGTATTTTTTTCCTTCTACTTCTTGTCGGTAAGATCTTTTTTTTTGTCCTAAAATCTTTGTACATGGAGGCTGGTCCAATAGAGTTGCTGCGTTGGACATCACCCAAAGTTTTACCCCCAAAAAAAAAAAAAAAAATCAAAAAGCAATACATACTTTATATTTTCAGTTTTAAAGATAAAACCAATAAGTTTGATACATCAGAGCATCTTAAATACAATACTAAATTGATATACTAATAACAAGTCTGATATTTAATTATAAAAAAAACTTTCAATACAATACCATTTTTAATATTAAATTTACTATATGCTAAACTTAGTATAAATTTACTACCAAGTTTAAAGCATTTCCAATGCCATACTAAATTGGCGTGTCAATTGTAAGTTTGACATTTTAGTGTAAAAAGACATTTTTCAATGTAATTTTATTTTTAATGATAATTTTATTATATGCTTAACTTGGTGGTAAATTTAAATTTGTCACTAAGTTTAACATATAGCAAATTTGACATTTTATTCATATTGGTTAATAGATTGATTTTTTTTTTTTTTACTTTAACAATTACAACGTTCTCATTTTTTAATTGTTTTAATATTATTAGTTTACTTTTATAAATTTCAAAGTTTAATAATTATAACAAAAAAAATGACATTTCAAATATAAATTAAAATACAAAATAAAATAACACATCAACTATGTTATTTTTTATTATTTTTTTATGACAATTATAACATTCACAATTGGACATTGAAATTTGCAATAAAAATGGTCTAACAAGTCCTAACCATATTATTTTCCACACAGTCAAACATTTCACAACCAATTTGACCAGTCCAATATCATTTTCCAAAGTCCAAGTTACACACAACATGAATTAAGCCCTCTATGCAGGCTATGCGATTTAATACCCTCAGAATATAACAATAATGATAATGACTAGTCTGCTGGCTCTTTACATAATCGTATAGCAGTAGAACCAGACCAAAGTGACAACTGTACTAGCGACGATATCCATGACTTTCTCGTAGAGGAAATTAGCAATTCAACAAAAGGACGCAATAATTCATAGGAAGACAAATAGTCATCGTTAGACATATTAAATCCTCCCTTAGGACGTAACTAACCGAAACAAGACTATATCCACATATTACAAAGAATCTCTTATCTTGTTGTCCTGTTAATTATCCGATCTCAATACAAGTAATATAGTTTGCGTTTTATTAATTTGGTGAGAGCTTAAAAAAAATAAGTGAAATTAACGTTAGATCAAATCTATAAGATTATAAGTAACCGTAGTTTTTTAAGTAGTATTTTATATTAATTTTGTGTACAAACTTTAAATCTAGAATTTAATTCGGATTAAAACAATAAATTTTTTTAATAATTCATATTTTTGTTAAATATGACATAATGTGAATTATTTACGATAATTTTTTATGCGCGTCATGTGTAATTTTGTGCAATATAGAGTATTTTAAAATGTGCAAATTTTGTGAGTTTTAAAATTTGTAAAATACTCTAAAGATGAAATTGTATCACATTAATTTAATTTTTGTGATATAAATTTATGAAGAATAGTTTATTAGTACATGTAAAAAAATCATGCCATAGTCTAAACAGTATAGAAATTATCTGTTTGTTAGTCAATTAAACTGATAAAGATTTTAGTGTCTATAGTCCAACTGTTGAAATACAATGTAAAGAGACACTCAGGAATGAATACTACACAATGCAGTGTAATTATACAACAATATGGGGAAAAAGTAAGTAAATGTAACTTTAGACAGTTGCAACAAATATCTCATCAATTTTAAATTGATAGTATAAAAAATACAATGTAGTGTATAATTTAAACTATGAAAAAGTAAGTGGGACCCATTATAGTGACACTCCAAAGCAAGGTGAATAAAAAACTTGACAACCCAACAAACTGACTTAACCAATTCAACCCAACCCAACCCAACCTAATGTTTCATTAGGTGGCTTCGGGTTGGGAAAACTTAACCCGCCCAATCTATTTTTATACATTTATATATAAAATATTTATGTTATATATTTATAATTTCAATATACAAATTATACATACACAAAGCTAAAAATTACATATTGACGTGTATTATTTCTAACATACACGTATTATTTTGGTTCTTCTTACTTTTTAATTTTTTTGATAAATGCTCTTACATTTATCTATGAGAAGTTGACAAATGCATTTTGAAAAAAAGTATATGTACATTATTTGTTTTATATTTACATTGATAAATAGAAGCTTATTATGTCCTATGTCAAGAGATAGATCTTGCATTACAAATATAGAGTATATTTGAGTAGAGATGCTTGGAATTAGAGATTGAGAATTATATACTATATTGGTCGATGTTTCTTAGTATTTTTGTTATATTGGTTTCTATTATGGTTTATTTATTAGTTTATAGCTAAATGTATTTAATTTGAATTTGTATTGTGGAACCTTTATATTTATGTTGCTTTTAACTTATTGTGACAATTTTAGACATTTATAAGACTAATATTTTATGAATTTTAGCTTTTGATTCATATAGGGTTAAATTGTTAGTTTTTACCCTTTTTTTTATATTACTCAACTGACCAACCCACCAAACCCATACAAACTTTAATTAGGTGGGTTGGTTTTAAACTTCGGATTGATTGGGTGGATTTGATTTAAAATTAACCTTTTTAAACTTTGATTGGATGGATTGAGATTTTCAAAAAACCCACCCAATGTTTAAGTCCAAAGGTGGAAAAACTTCCACATCTCCCCCTCGTAGAACCAATTTTGGCCTTAAGTTGTGATGCAATTTTTAATTACAATTTGGTCCTTAAGTGGTATCTTTAAATGTTTAAGGCCTTAGTTGAAAATAAAACACTTTTTTTTTGTCTCCATTCAACTTTCGTGTGAGCTTGAAAAAAACAAACCCATTTCTCCATCGCTAAAACCGGCCACCCTCTCTTTTTCTCTCTCAAATATTTTGCAAAAACACAATCTCAAAACCATTTTAGAAACAAGTTAAAGTATTATAGAGCAAAGACTAATAACTTTAGAGGTAAAATCTAAGCTTTCTCTTTGTGTTTTTAGTGTTTTTCTTAAGTTTTAGAGGGGTAATGTTATGGTTTTTGTCAAGGAGGGCTAGCAAAGATTAAAGCACTAAGGGGAAAATCTAAAGCTTAGGAAATTTTTTAATAAAATCCTAAACCCTAGTTTAGTAAAGTTTGTAGTTTTCATGAGTTTTGTATACAGTTTGTATGATGTTTGAACTATGGCATGCAAAAAGGACATTGTGGCGTGATTGTTTTTTATTTTATATGTGTGTTGACGTGGATGGAAAGTGGAAACTAGGGTTGAAAAACTTCGTTACAAAACAAAGTTTGGTTAAGTTTTCAAAGAACAGAAGTTTTGACAAACTTGGAGGCCGAAATAGATGTTGTGGTTTGAATTGGAAACGGCGGATCTGCATTGCGTAGATATGGGTATGGATATCGCTACTAAAAGGTTCGCCTATTTTGAAAATTGTATTTGTTATATTATAAGTTTATAACGGTAATGGTAATGACCATTGTTTTGTAAAAAAGTTCTAAGTATGTACAAGTTAAACAAGTAATGCAAATATTTTTAGTATGTATGAAATAATATATATACATTAATATAAGTTTCAAGTTTTAAGTTATCAAGTTGAAAAAAAAAATTCTATATTTTTATAACTAAATAAGATTAATCACTTGAATAGTGGCGTTGTCACAATATTATTTTCACGCTTATTTATAGCAATTTATATGATACTAGGTTATACATTCTTTTGTTTTGGTTTTTTTCTTTATTTTTTTTTGGCTAAAAGTCTATGGTTATGTTTGATGAACAGTATTAAAGTACCATATAATGCACTAATACAATGTTTGGTATGGTTGTTATGTTGTATAATTAATAATAAGATGGAGAATGAATACGATTTATATTGTATTATCGAATATGTTCCATTTTAGTGTAGTGTATTGTTATATTTTATAACGGATCCATGATTTATGTCAAAGTTGGGTTTGACACAAAGTCGAGGTCAGACTAGAATCTCTGTTTTTCTAAAAAATTGAGAGCAAATTTATATTTTTAAAAATTATATTTTTACCCTTATTGTTTTAAAATTACATTTTGGCCCGACATTTTTTGAAGTTGCACTTGACCCATATTTTTTTAAAAAATTATATTTTGTCTTTAGTATTTATAAAATTATACTTTGACTCCATATTTTTGAAAAGTAATATTTGACCTCTCAAATTTTTAAAAGTTACATATTGACCTTTTATTACTACGATATGTCAGGCACCAAATACTATATTGTAAATACAATATAATACAATAAACCTTGCCCAAGAAAATGCAATACAGATAGCCGAACATAGCCTATATGTAAATATAACTTTATGTTGTATAATAATGCTCTAAGAGTGTGTTTGGTTGGAGGAAGACATGAAAGGAGGAGGGGAGCTATTTGGTTGAAGAATGGAAAAGAGAGAGAAGAGATGAAAGAAGGGTGTACCTCTCTACCTCTACCAATTTGAATCCTCCTATTAGTTTCGAGTAATAGATTCAAGAAATCTATAAAAATAAATTTTAAAAGACCATTTTATCTTTAAAAAATATAAACAAATAATAAAAATAGTAATTAAATACTTGGACAATTAATTATTCAGAGATACTTTCACAAATACAATGTAAAATGCTACTATAACCCTCTATATCTTTTGTACTCATAATTTTTGTAACTTTATCTATCGTTTCTACTCTTCGTCCCTCCTACCAAATTATACAAATGACTGTTGATGACTGAACCTATACATCTTCAACGTATAATTAGCTCTTTTCATTACTCCTCTTTTTGAAGCAGCTGCTCCGTGTCGGCAAGGAGGAAAAAAGGAGAGAGAGGGAACATGATTCTTGGTAGTATAGCAGCAAATGAAATTGTATCTTTGAGGGATAAATTTTGTTGACTTAAGCAGTGGACCTGAACCTGATTCTTTGCTCCAAAGTAAAACAGTGCGGTATCTTTGAGGGTCTCCGAATAAAAAACAAAACTAATCAGTTTATATAGGAAAATTCTATAAGGGGCATATTGTTCTGTTTTTGGTCACAGATTAAATTTTAACGATTTGATTTACAAGTAAGAGCATATTTTTTGTCGTAGGGGTGCACTAATTTTAACACCAACTGATAATTACATTGTTAAAAGTCAAACAAATAACTAATAATCTTGATTCATTGTAAGGGAAAAGAGTTTTTCACACGCAAAAATATATTCAAAACAGCCTAATAGGGTAGGAATTATGAACAGTAGACTCTAATGCCCTATAGGAGAGAATAGGCTCAAGTCTCAGCATCCTATTATTCTCGAATCCTCCGTCACTTCTTAGTATGCCACCAAAAGAGATGTCTAAAAGTTTATCTATCGAATATAAGTCCTTTATGATGGTACGTTTTTCCACCATTCTATTCTAACTCTTCAAATATACTGAAAAAAAACTGCCAAGAGATAAGGTGATTGAGGGATATCCATACGTGTTAGCACTCGTTCTCTGTCCAATCCTTTGCTTAGGCATTCTGTCACTATAAGTAATTTAATATGCTTTCGAGGCCTAAAGACAGGACTAAGAAAGTTTCACAATATTCTATTATGAGAATTCACCGATAAGGCATTGTTTAGCACCTATAAGTCTTTATCACGTTGTATGAGTTTTGTATTTTTTTTTTCATTTTAATATGATTTCACCGGAATCAACAATTAGAAATATATATCATTTATGGGAATTTCCTTATTATAGGATTTTTTATTCATAAAAATTTAACGATACAAAAACAATGTCCTATCGATAAACGTAATAGGGTTTTTTTTTCAAATTTGATTGTAATAATGGGGAAAATTAACCTGTCAAAATCAGAAAAAATGGATTCTCATCAGAACTTGATGACTACTTTCTTATTTAGTGAAAGGGTGCTTTCTTGTTCTTTAAATACGAAACTAACTTTTAATGAGATTAAATCCTCAAGAAATTTTCAGCAGATATGTACCACGACCCGTACAATAACATTAAGGAACCTTTTTGTGATGATGAGCCTTCTCTTAAATCAGAGTAACCAAAGTCATGAGCTCATAACCTCTCCTGTAAAAATGCTGTGCAGTGCCTCAAAAACGACAAACTCTTTTAAGGGCATTGTTAGTTTAGTATAAAACTTCCTTTATATCTTTAAATCTTACCTTCGACAAACTAGTTCAAACCAATTGGTTTGAATCAATAACAGTGTAAAATTTCACATGTTATAATATAAAGTAAAAAATTACTACAGTGTTAAGCCTTCACATGCATTCACATGCTACAGTTTTTGAACAAATTTTTGAGATTTTTAAAAATGACTTTTTGGGAAAAAAATTTTTGGTCAATGACTTTTTTTTGGACAGTTTTGGACACAAAAAAAGGCTTTTTAGACATCAAAACGGTTCCAGTTTTTTTTTTTCATCTTATTGAAGTTCCTTATCCTGCTACAGTTATTTTCTTATTTTTTTGAAAAAAACTAAGACAGTTTACCTGAACAGAAAAACGTATTTTTTGGTTCAAAAAAAAAAAGGGTCATTTACTCAATTCAAAATTTTTTTTGTCCCTTTCTTCAAATTCATCCCAAATTTTTCAGTTCAAATCGGTTTGCTAAATACCTTGTAAAGACTTATAAAGCTATTGCCTTTGTTCCTTGTGTGTTTTTCGTGAAACTGATCCAAGAACTTAATAATTTCTTGGTCTTGGAAAGCCTTTGTTTTAGTTGATTGTGTTGTCCTTCTTTTGCTTTTTTTTTTTTTTTTTTTCAATGTGCTGATGAACAAGAGCTATCAACTAATGCCACCGGCCGGCCTTACTTACAATTTTTAAGTGCTTAATACCCGAAACATGGCGATCATGGATGCAATAATGGAAATTCACTAGGCATTTTTATTATTAGAAAATTGTCCAGACTTGTCTTTCAATTAAGACATCTCCCTTAGGAACAAACGAATTTAGACATAGGAAGCTCCATTCGAGGCCCTTTAATGCCTGATACCATGAGTTGATTCCCGAAAACCGGCTTAGAATACGATCCAAATCTTTGCTTCATTTTTGATTTAGTCAGGCATGACGTACTAAAGTTAAATATAAAGAGCCACTCTCAGTACTGCAGCCTCCATACTATTTTTTTTTTTTCAAATGCAGAAAGTTGGTGTATAAGAATGGACAAGTAGGTGTGCCCACTTCATATGGTGGGCTAGTACTATTTTGCAAGAATTGAAATGGCTAATTCATCTCCAAGGCTTGTTAAGCCTTCTCCTAAACTTGGAATTTCCACTGAGCATTCTGTGGAGGAAGAAGGGAAGGCTAATGGTTCCCATGAACTCACTAGTCAAGCTGATACTGCTCCAACTAACTTCCAAAAGGTAACTTCCAACTTGGTTGTTAAGATCAAGTAAGGGACTAGATTTTCCGCTAACCAAGAATAGTTTTTTTTTTTCTTTTTACTCGTGTAAATAGGTTGCTGCCGAACTGATAGGCACATACTTTCTTGTATTTCTTGGCTGTGGAGCTGCTCTTGTGAACAAAGTACAGCCGCTTACAATTGTGGGAATAGCAATAGTTTGGGGCCTTGTTTTAACGGCTGCAATTTATGCATTGGGGCATGTTTCTGGTGCCCATTTCAATCCTGCAGTCACCATTGCCTTGGCTACTGTCCGCAAATTTCCTTGGACTCATGTGAGACAACACTATAAATAAAGAGCCGCTATAATATGATAATTAAACAATATAAAAATCTAATAGAACATGATGAAAAATTAAGAGTTCCTTCCTGAATAGAACCTTTTTTTCGTATGCTAACACAAAATTCGCCTTAAATTAACACGAAAAAATTGAAAATAAAATAAAAATAAGGTTCAAGAGCTTTTTTCAGGTCCAAATTCCAAGTGATTTTCTTCATTGCATCAGTGATTGTCCGTTAAAATGCTCGGTACTGTGTTCATGTGCAGGTGCCTATGTACGTCTTGTCACAGTTGCTGGGTGCCACACTGGCAAGCCTGACCCTGAGGGTGTTGTTTAGTAGTGACCAACACAGTCTTCGCGCAATAATTACTCTCCACTCTCCCCCAACCACTGATCTTGAAGCCATCACATGGGAATTCATCATCACTTTTATTCTGATGTTCACTATCTGTGCTGTTGCCACAGACAACAGAGCGGTAAAAACTTACCATTTTAGCTAATCCCAGAAAGTAATTCTAGTTCTTCCCTAGTATTTTTCTTTTTTATGATTGATTTTTTGTTGAAATAAATAGAGCAAAGACATCTCTGGAGTGGCAATAGGAGCTGCTCTTCTGGTCAATGTTATGGTTGCAGGGTAATTATTTCCACCATGGTTGTTCTAGTACTCTTTTGTTCATTGTTTTGTACACAAAAATCTAACACAATGGATTTTGAAGGCCCATCACCGGAGCTTCCATGAACCCCGCCAGGAGTTTTGGCCCCGCCATTGCGTCCGGAATCTATTCCAAGCTTTGGATTTTTATCGTTGCCCCGGTTCTGGGAGCCACAACGGCCAGCATGGTCTATAGTGTTCTCCGGGTCTGTGAGCCAGGACACTTAGAGGGCACCCAGAGAATGTGCAAAAATCTGTGTTTACAAGTTGAGCCATAGATGGTACACCTCCCAAAGTTGGCAATTTCTGAGGGACATTTTTCTATTAATCTTTAACTCTAGAATATCGAGTGACGGCCTTGTGCCAAATTCCAGCTCAGTCAATAAAATTAATGTATTTCTCCTCAAGATCCTTGAGGAGATTTTACACGTGCTTACATACATTTCCCATCACAAATTAAATCTTGCTGATACTTGATAGCCAACAACTGCAATATGGGACACACAACAGTCAATATTAATAATACCAGACGGGGAAAAAAAAAAAAAAAACTTGAAAATTATGACAGAGAATAGCTGATTCCTAATGGTCAAAGCACAAGCCTGAGTTTATTCTAGGACTACACAATCTATTTTAATTCTCTACTCTCCCATTATGAGAACAACATTTACTATACAACAGAGCTACCTTATATGATACAATAACAAGAAGGGAAAAAGGATGGCCAAGTAGCTGCCTGTATCATCAATTAGGAATATCATACACATCAGGGGCCAATGCTGCTCAGGTCAAACGGATGAAGGAGAGAAAGCGGGTCGAAATCAAACGTGTGTGTGGAGCAAAATTTCACCTTCCCGTTTCCCATTGAATTCAGCGACATTGAAAATTCCCACTTGCAGCTTTTGCTACACAAGTATGCGTGTTTTCGTTTTTCTTTTTACCTGCTTACAAAAGAAAACTGGGAGGTATAAGTTGGAATAGCATTGATCAAATTTTATCCTGACATTTAACGAGGCATTTCGAGTTTTGTGATTATGAGACAACCAAAGCTCTCAAAGGATCCGGCGAGAGAAGGCAGCATAAAATTTGTTCAAAACAATGAAATAACGAATCCAAGATTCAAATTGGATGACAAACATTCAAAGAGGTAGCTTTCACTTAAGTTTTCGTAGTTGGAGGGACCTTTCAAAGGGAAAAAACAAAACAAAACAAAAAACAAAATATTGTTCTTACCCAGTTTGCGATAGCCGCCTCCAATTAATTATTTGATGAGACTGAGGATGTCTCTGCAAGTAAGACGAACTCGCTCCAATACCATTGTCATCGCCCACAAACTGTTCTAAATGACTAGAAGCAGAAGGAGACCAAACAGGAACAACACCCCCATCTCGCTCTCTCCTAGTGCTACTGGAAGATTCTGCTGTAGAATCTTCAGCAGGAAATTGCAGCACGGTTGCAGTATTGAACTGCTGCAGAGTGCTGTTACGAATAGTAGTATTCTGCACTGCCTCTTGGTTTAACATGTCTCTTCGTGGCTCTTGATTCACAACTACATTTGTTGGCACTTCTGCTCGGCTATCTGCTGCCGAGATTCGAAAATCCAGAGAGGATTCTTCCTCCTCAACTCTTACCAAAGAAGAAGTCATGCTTGGGACCATCTGATCTTCGTAGCGTCGGGTGGTAGGAGGGTTGTTCCTTGGGGGTTCATGATTTTCCTCCATTTGAATGTCTTGAGGAAAGGCAATAATGCCTGATTCAAAGGAGTCTCCAAGCCCTTCTTCGGTTCCATTCTCGATTGCGGCCCTTGATGCTGCTTCTTGCTGCAACATCTCTGTTAACGCTTCTTGCAGCCTGGCTTTCGCAGCATCTATTCCAACAATTGGAAGAGGGTAGTTTGATCCGAGTTCAACTCCAGCGGCTTGGAGTAAAGATTCTGGTGCATTCCAAGGATGGTGAATCCATTCAGTTGGCAGCCTTGCCAGTTCAGGAAGCCACCGCCGGACGTATTCTCCATGTGGGTCAAATTTGTAACCCTCAAACTGTCAAACAACAAGCACATCTTAAATCTTTTCTGCCAAAGACCAATCATTTTAATTTTGTTATGAAGAAAAGATGCATAACAACATGGTTAGATCTTCTGTGGAAGTCTAGTTATACAGATAAGTCTCTTAAGCTAATGAAATATCGTGTTCCTTGAAAACAATTAGAGAGCTGGCTGAAGAATGTTGTCCTAGATTGCTGAGGCCGTGATCAATAAAGCTATGCGATTACAACTAAACCTTGAAAAATTGATAATAGACGGACAATGATGCAGCTTTGTTCTGTGGATACGTACAAAAAAGCTGTACATACATACCTGTGGATTATCAATGCGGTCGAATTCACGGCCATCAGGGAGAGTACCGGATATGTACTGCCAACCGAGCGCATCACTCTCTAGATCTGCGTCCAAGAGTGTGTCCCAAAAGTACTTCATTCCCCACCTCCATGGAAGTTGCAAAACCTTTACAAAGAAGCTAGAAACTACCACTCGAATCCGATCATGCAGCCATCCAGTGGCCCACAACTCCCTCATGCCAGCATCCACCAATGGATATCCAGTTCTACCTTGCCTCCATGCCTTGAAATAGTCCTCATTCACAACCCAAGAGAAGAACTTTAGATGCCCAAGAAGGGGTCTTTCATGACTGTAAGGATGGTTAAAACTCAAGTATCTTGAATACTCCCTAAGACCAATAGACTTAAGAAACAAGTTCACACTCTCTTCACCAGCCTTGTTTCCTTCATTGGCCCACAAGACCTGCTTGATTCGGACGAGATGGAACACCTTCCTCACGCTCAGCTCCCCAAAATGCAAGTGTGGAGACAGAAGAGAAGTAGTGGCACTATCAGCCTTCCTGCGGTTTTTTGAGTATTCAATCAGCGGTCCATTGATGAAGTTTGTTAGAGCCTTATCAGCATTGCTCCAGCCAGGAGACCATGCTCGAGCGAGAAGTGCATTGCTTCCCTTTTCCGATTCGTCTTCAAACACCAATGTATCAGAGTGGCACCTTGATACATCACCTGGAAAAGTTTTAAGAACATCAGAATGTGAATTGGAGACATGAAAAGCACCAACTTGAACCCTTTTAGAATTAAGGACAGATACAATGAAATTATATACCACATACCAATTCCCAATTTCCATTTCTATCAAAGTCAAAACTACTATCTCTTGATGCAGTCACACACTCTTATTCACACAGTTTAGAGTTCAAACCTGAAATTATTCGCTTAGGCGGCAGAAGTGGCGCTTCCGGATCATATGGCATGCTAAGGCATCTCTCCCAGAAAGCTGCAAATGTTGTGAATGGACGGCCATGGGCGTCATTGACATCCCATGGCTCATAGAGCAAATCCGCATTGAAGGAACGCACGGCTATGCCTTGAGCAGTTAACACCTCCTTTGCTCTATGATCTCTTACAAGAGACAAGGGGTCTGAAATACCAAACACAGAACTTGAGGCAAAATAGAATATCCTAATTAACTATGACAGATGGGGATAAATTTACCGATTAAGAAAGAGTACACAAGTAAATAAACAATTTCACAGATTACTAAAAGAGCAATTTCCAATTCAGGCAACCAGGAAAACCACAACTTTAGTCATATATTAAGGGAAAAAAGGCCAAATTTTGAACCAAACACTCCACCGAATTTGGATTTTGGAGATTCACATACCAAAATCAAGAAACTGTTCAACTTCAGTATGACAGAAATTAAAATAAATTTAAAGGAAGAAAAAGGCAACACACAACACAAAAAGATTATTGATGAAAAGTGTTTTCTTGATTATGCTTAAAAGTGAGGGAAAAAAACTGACCATATAAGTGGTTAAAGAAGAGCTGAGTGGCACCAGTGGACTTAACAACCTCAAGCAGAGAAGAAACACTGTCATTGGACCTTTTTGTGATGAGGGAAGTGCCAAGACTTCTGAGAGATGAATCAAGATGAGCCAAACTTTGCTTAAGCCACCACCTTGACACCCTTCCTGGGTAGAAATGGCCTTCCTCCTCAGGTGCCCATACAAAGACAGCAACCACAGCACCAGCTCTAACTCCAGCTGCCAGAGCTGGATTATCCTCCACCCTCAGATCTCTCCTGAACCATACTATGCTACACCCACCACCTGACATTTACACACAAATTGCAAAAAAAAAAAATAAAACAAAAACACTCTCTCTCCCTCTCTCTCTCTATATATCTTTCTATCTCAATTATATATCATCATATCCCCTCTTCTTTTTTCTCTCTCTTTCTATCTGGGGACTGGCTGTAATAAATTGATCCTAGCTTTAACTTTCTGTACACTATTGTGGTACTATGAAGATGGGATTTTTAAGCAAAGCTCGCAATATGACTACTGGGGGTTACAGATTTTGCAGTTTGCACTTATCTCTCTCAATGGTTAACAAAATTATGTTCCAACCTTTTTTTGGTGTGTGAAATTCTTTACAATGATGCTTTCGGGTTAATCTCCCTTAGACTAGTGGCAAATGGGCCCCCTGAGAGAGAGAGAGATGGGCTGGAAGAGTGAGTGAATATGATTGGCTAAAGGCGTGGGGGATACTACAAATTGATGAGCAATTTGCAGCCACAACTTTTATTTTCTTCAATTTTCAGAATATTTTTGTTTTCTTATCCTAACGAACAAAAGCAAACAAAACAAATCCTGCACCGCCTCTCTAGGTCCTTCCCTAATCAGCTTTCCTTGACAGAGTGGAAAATTGTAAATTCACAAATTTGCTTAATTTTTTTTTTTTTCCTGCAGTTATCATCATTGTCATTTTGAAGTTAATATTCTGGGTGCCCCAAATTTTGGTGAATGGAGTTTAGCATTTTGGGAAAAAGTCATACTGATTAATGATTATTGTCAAAGATATCTTATACATGGATTTTTTTTCTAAGTCCTTAATATTTGCAATCTTGATTTTGGGATAACATTGTTTGGCTACATGAGGGAGATTGGAAATGAGATGATATTAACATAATCTCAACTTGGAATTGGATTGGAAACTTGGATATAGGAGGGGACAGCACGCATGGAAGAGATAGGAACGATGGCCAATATTGGTTTTGGCCTTTTTCTAGAAGTGGGCCTTTCTTACTTTTCTTAAGGGGACTCTTATAAAGCTCTCAGATTCCGTTTTTGTGTCACTGTCCAAAGTGATTTATGATGTGGTTCTCTTCTTCTTCTTCTTCTTCTTCTTCTTCTATCTCTCTCCATCGCATAAACAAAACGTTCTTTGACAGCTTGAAAAGAAAAAAAGTCTCGTGCTCGACTCAAACCAATTTGCACCAATGATGAACACCCCCCTGAAATGGAAAAATAATAGTGAAAAAAAAACACTCGTCTTAGTGCCTTTATGTCTGTCAATGTAAGTTTGTAACTAAAAATATCTCACTCACTATCAAAATAAAAATGGCTCACTTTCAAAAATTTAAATAATTTGGATCCTTTGATATAAAGTTTGAATTTCTAATTTGTCAAAATGTATACTAAAAAACAAATATTTACCTACACTTTTTTTTGGATAAAATTCTCTTTCACATTTCCAGAGAGTTTTATTTGACTTTAGTTTAATATTTTTATTTTAATTAAGAAGAAGAGGAAAAACCAAGTGATAGCCCACTCTATAGGGCGAATAGCAACTATGCATTTAATCAACTAATTTGGTAGTGCACCAAACTTCATCATTTATGAATGATAAAGTTGTATTGTATACATCAGAAAGTCTCAGCAAATCCGTGCCTTTTTTTTTTTTTTTTTGCTTTTTTCCTCTTTTTTATGGCAAAAGGAAAACTGTTGAGTTTCTTCTTTCTTTCTATCTTGTGCTAATTTTTTTTTCCTGTTATATATATGGTTTATAAGTTATGAAAAGATAGAGTTCCCCACTTGTATTCAATTTCATGATCTTTCTATTTTCTTTGTTATGGTCCACTTAAATATCATCATGTCTGTTTAATGTCCTAAAGCTCTTATGACCGTATTAATTGAACTATAAACCCAATATCTACCTTTTACATTGTACCTTAGTTTATGGATACTGTAATGGGAATATTAATCTGCCCCACCACCATCCCCTCCCCTTCTTTTTTGCAAAACAGCAGAAAATATTCGGATGCCCCGTCAGAGTCTCTTTGGAAGTAATCATACGTGATTATTACTAGAGCCAGCAATTTCTGACATGATACGATAACACGATATGAAAACAATATGAGATAAATGGGTTTAGACTACACATTTATAAATTAAGCCATAAATGGGTTAGTATGAATAACACGAAAATAAATAGGCTAGATTTGTGCTAACACGTCTAACACACCTTAATACGTTTAATTAAATGGGCCATAAACATGTCAACACTACACGACACGCCCTGCCCGTTTATAACACATTTGAACTTAAAAATAAAAATATTTGAAATATTTGTAGTAGGTTAGTATTAAATTTTTTATTGGCTTTTTTTTAATTTTTTTAATTTTTAGTTAACTAAGTCATAAACGTGCCGTATAGATATTGTTATCGTGTCAACCTGTCACGGCCTGTTTGGTAATCGTGTTAATCATGTCATGATGTGTTACGCGTGCCATAGGCGAGTTGTGTTCGTGTTTGCATTTCTAGCACGTTCATTAATCATGTCGTGTTCGTGTTCGGCCTAATCGTGTCGTGCTGTAAACGTGCTAACACGAACATGACACATGACACCATTTTGCCATTCCTAATTATCACTTGGAAACCTTTTTTTCCCCCTTTTCTGAAGGATACTAAATATCAATTAATGTTATTATTTTCCAACTAAAAGTAATACAGAAAATATTATTGCTGTTGTTGATAATACATAGTATGTTATTAACTGGGAATCCTTGTGGGGGATAAATTAAAGCAATTTTGCAGCATAGGTTCTATTACTTGTTGGATTAATTTTTTAACAATTTGATTTACGATTAAAAACAGTTATGTGTCTCGTGTTACAATACAAACTATTTAATACAATCTAATGGTTAAAACACCATGCATTATTTTTAGTATAAAATTACTATCTGCACCATTTTGTTAGCTTATTATTTCCTTTACATTTCTTTTGGCATTGCTTTTATAGGAGTAGAATTAGCCCGTTTAGTACGTGGGTTCAAACTGATGGTTTTAAAACATGCGGTTTAAAAGGTGGTTTTAAACTGACATTTAAGATGTGAAGATTTGAAATGAGAATAAAACATCACATCAGAAAATTAATATTTCAAAAATTATAGTTTATAAGAGAAAACGAGAATAGAAGAGGTTTTTAATATTTATAATTTAAGAGGGTTAAATGTTTAAGATAACTGCTTAGTCCATTTTAAATTATCCTTATCATTTTGAACCTTTTTTTTTTTTACACATCTTAAATGTATGCATTTCTAAGCCTATATAAGTTTAAAACCACGTAAAACGTTTTAAATGTACCAAACGACATGATAATACATATCCCCACTCCTTATTTTAGGCATCCACGGTTGTATCCGATCCTACAAGATTGGGGTGGTACTATGGTACCTTAATATAGGCGTATGGTCACTTCATAAGCCTTTTTCTTTTTTCTATTTTTTCTTCTCCGCGTGTACCTTTTGTCTTGAAGCACATTATATTTCTTTTGGTAAGAGTATATATATATATATATATTTTCAGAAACAAATGTATAATTTTGTTTTGGAGGTTCTAAATCTATCATATCCTTGGAAAGAGAGTATGAAAGATAAAAAGGATTGTACTAATTCATTATGTTGATTGATAAGATGAAAGGAGAATTAAAAGGATAGATGATAGTTATTTATAAAATTACTATATAATTCACATTGTTAATAATTTATTTAGAATGTAAGATAGTCTTTTAAAGTTAAAGTGGAGGTTTTGCTTGGATCTTTCCACTAATGGAATGATCTAATTTAATAGGTTAAAGGAAGACCACATTCTTCCATCTCTCTTCATTTTTCTCCTCATCCTCTAACCAAACAAAGGATTTGACTACTCATTTCATCTCTCTCCCTCTATCTCTCCTTCCTATAAGACATAAGTGTAAATGGATAAACTTTGATATGGGTTGGTCAACTGTTAGCCCATCTCCGAGAGCCCATTTTGCTTATTAGGCTGACATGTGAAGAAGTTGAATTTAGCTAGAAAAAATTACAATACATAATCAAATTATTGTTATGAAATTGAAATTCAACTCAGTATTCATAATATCTTAGAAATCTTTAATTACATAATAATTATTTTAATGATATGATTTTGGGACATGTGTAGAGTATTTACATACTGGATGTAACAACTTGGCTTTTTGACTGTTACTTAACTTGCTTAAACTTGATTGCTTAATATTAATTTTACTTACTAGTAAGAAAAAATACTAAGAAATTTTTTTTCTTATAAACATACTTAAAACTGTGACGACATCCGTTGCAATATAAACTAAAACATAATTTAAAACTTGACTTTCTAAACATCCAAAATATTTTGTAAAATTCATTAATTAAACATATACTTTCGTAAAACTTTTTAAAACATCTTTCATAATAGCTGAAAACTTTTTTTTAAAAAAAGCGAAAACTTTATGTAGTGGTATCCACACCCAATCATCGCATTTATTATTGCCACACAAAGCTCTTCAACCAGTCTTATTGGTCTTCTATAGAACTATCTACAGCATGAAAAAACTTGTAATGAGCTTACGCTCAATAAGTTCAAACATAACTCACAAAATGTAAAATCATTTTGCATAAAACTTTCCTCTTAAAACCTTTCTCGTAAAACATTGTTCATAAACATTTCTCATAAAAAGTTTCTCATAAATATTTCTCGTAAAAATATTTCTTAAAATGTTTTTCATAAACATTTCATAGAAAGGAATGCAAGCAAGGTCATCATACATGATTTTATTTATGCTTATTTATGAACATCCTATTATCATTCTTATCATTTCTTTATCTTCAGAGCTTAAGTGTTTGTACTAACATCACCAATTATGAGATCATAAACATAATACGAAAATCCTGGTTTAACAAAACTTACGGTTTTTACCGTAATACAAAAATCTTGATGATTTTGCTCTTAACATACTTTTCTTAGAAAATTCTTATATTATTTTAAGCTTTAAAACCCGCTGTTACTGTGACACCCGTTATTCTCCTAACGGGTATTGAGGTAATTAAATTAATTTTTAGTGTATAAAAAAAAAATTTGCTTCATTTAAATTTATTTTATAATATTTATTTTTATCTATTTTTAAATTTTCTAAAATTCTCCTATATTTATTTAGTATGATTACTAAAAAGCCTTAGAACTTCTAATAAATCTCAAAAATGTCATATTGGCATTATGTGTGTTAAAGTCTTTAGATGAGACATAAGGATATCTTTTCCAACTACTCTTGACCCTCATTTTCTTTATTTCCTCCGTGACATGCTTCAACATGTCTCCTCTATAATTGTTTCTATCACTTCTCTTCAAAGACTTCATCTTTTCTTCCTTTCTCTTCCACGGTTCCCACACTCTTCTTCTCATTTCTTTGCTGAAGCAAAATACTTAGAGAACTTCTTCAAGGCAGCCATAAAAATCAGCTACCATCACCTCCATTTGAGCAAGAATTTCAGTCATACCGAAGTAAAGGAACCTGTTTTGAAGCCATTTCAAGCTTCCAACTAACCATAATCCGAGGTTAGAATCTTATGAACAAATTTAGTTTTTCATTTATAAATTTTCTTTTATACTAAAGGATTATTCAAATTTGCGTTCTTAAACCTAAGTTTATGTTTGTTGCTATTTTGGAGCATATGTATGAAGTCTAAGTGTATATGCCCTAGACAGAAAATTTATATTGTTAAACTTTGTAATACCTCTATGGGCAGTGGTTATTTCTTGAAATTCTAAGATTAAATTAAAATAAATTTTATGAATGTAGTTGTATGTTGTGCTTTAGTTTTAATTGTCCTTATGCACGCCTTAGGATCAAGGGAGTATGGAGCTAACGTTAATTGATTCCATGATTAAGAGACTGTTGATAAGCTTGAAAGGTAGGGATTCTATTACTCATCTTTTGTGAGGTTTTTATAGAATTAAAATTGATTGTTTTGCCGCAATATATATATATCTATGTTGAACTGATATTATATGTGTATCACATATGAAACTATGACATGGACTCGTCTTGTATTGTACGGCGAGGAACATAATGAATTGACACATGTTATAAATTGAGAAGCATGGTTAGGAAAATTAACTCTATTAATAATGATTTAATATAGAGAAATTGTGAGACATGAAAAGGGCGACGGTTACGTCCTTGGGCATAAATACCCTAAAAGGTAAAGTAGGGGGAAGGCGATGACGCTTCCTTGGGTTGAAAGTCCCAGAACACACTGTACAGGAATCGACTTGGTGAGGACTCGGGGCTTGATGTCCCCTCACCGGAACACCCTTGGAATGTTTATAGGGTGATCAAGTGCGCCCATTTGGGTCTCGATGAGTTGAGTGATACTCTATTTAACATGGATACCTAGGAACAATGATGATTGGTAATATTTGCATAAATGTGTAATTATGACACTTGGTAATGATTAACTACGGTATCCATAAGATGTGATCATAATAAACCTCATAATCTGGAATATGATGTGACTTACTGACCATGCAGATTTTAATGTGGTAATGATAAAAACCTAAAGGTGAGTAATGGCTTTCTCTACTGAGCATAGTGTTGCTCATTCCCTTATGTTTATATCTTTTCAGGACTCACTAAGTGTGAGGTGGCTACGAGAAATATAGTTGAGGAAGTGATGTAACTATATTACATTGGGACTGCTCAATTGTAAAGAATGTTCTTCATGATAATGTAAGCATCAATTGTTACTTTCTGTGACTGTATTACAATGTGTTGAGGGTTAAAATGATGATGACAACAGTTTATATTATTAAATTTAAGGTGCTACATTAAAACTGTGGTTTATTTGTCGTTTATATTTTTATTTTGAGTTGAGAGTTTTCATTTAAGTCCCGGGCAAATTTTAATCTTTAAGGTTTTACTTTTATTATTTATTTTTATTTTATCTCATTAAAAACTGTTAACCCCCACATAGGGGCGTTACAGAATTTTTGGTATCAGAGCCTAGGTTCGGTTAACCTAGGGAGTGTAGCACCACTTTAAAAAAATATATTTTTGAGATGGTTTTGAAGCTGAATTTTCAGTGTCATCATCAAAATGAACCTTCACATTGATTTATACAGTTTAGAAGGATGTAACATGGAAAGGCCATAGAATGAAAATACTAATGGTTATATGAGTACAATAATTACATAGAAGGAAAGTATTAATAGTTATGAGGGAATGATAATTATATGAAATGAGTTTATAAGTAGAATGCTTATGAGAGATTCGTATAATATTAGGATCTATAAGCATATTTAATTCGTATAAACGATGAAAAATTCGTATAGATACGAGGATTTAAGAGCCTTTTGTCTCGTGAAAAACAATAAGAAATATAAGGCTTGATTTATTGATTTTAAAGTTTGGCATAGATATACCAAATTTTTCGTAATTGATTCAAACCTAAGTAATGATTATGTGTGGATTCGATGGAACATATAAGTGTCAATATCTTTTCTTAAAAGTTCTATTTATTTGAGGAATATGATATAAGTTGGGAATCATGGTATTGAATCTTGAGAGAGATAAATGTTAGACTTTTGGTCTGTTGAGACTGTGTAAAGTCTAGAATGCATGAATCTCAAAATTGGAATATTTTGTTACGTACATTGTATTTAAGTGTATCAGTGAATCTTTTGGTTACTTAAGGCTTTATTATATGAGGAAATTATATATTGTATAAGTAGAATTGTGGGGATTGTAGATGTTCTTAAGTAGTAACATCAAGTGTCTTTGTTCGTTGATATGGTCTACGTTGAAAGACGTAAATCGTATTGATTTCAAGGTTAGTCGCATTCTAAACCCTTGGTAGTAATGATGATGAATCCATTGATAGATGTTAAGTATTATGAATAACATATGGGTGTATGCATTGTTCAATAAGGTTTTGATTAAAACAAAATTATTTGAGTTGCTGGATCATTCAAGAAGATCCTTGTTGTCGTTAAATTAGATTTGTTGTTTATAGTTAACTTTATCTATAGTGGGCTTTGAATTGGGTTTAAGATTTATACAAATTGGTTTTCAATTTTATGTTTGTTATTTAACTCGTTCCAAATGTGTTAAGGCCGAAACAACCTGACCATTTTCAACTAAGAACATTTGGGCCTAGTTCAAATCTTAAATCAGTTTGATTCACACTGTCTCTCCCACGTGGTCTCTATACGTGTCATATACAGTGGTTTAATCATTGTTTACATATACGTTTACTGTGCATAGGAGCTTATTTCTCTGAGTTCACTTTTTCTCTCTTAATTTGTTATTTTCTCTCTAAATCGCAAATCCACTTCTTTTTCATTAGAAATTCTTCTTTTTCTCTAAAAGAAGAAGGAATTCTAGGATTCTGCAATTTACTATCTTAATTTTTCCTTTCTATTTACTCTTCTTTCATATCATCATGGACCCAAAGTACCAACACCTGAGAAAGTATTTCCCATCACTCTCCCAAAAGATTATCAGAAAGAAATACAAGGCTAGAATTACTCGGTTGTGGATTCTTATGCGTTTTGGTATCCCTTGTGATGTGAGAATGTTAATAGAGGGGAAAATCCGTCCGAGTGACTTTAGTCAAGATGTCGGTTTACCAGGAACAGGTACCAGTCGTAGTGCAATGAAAAGAAGAGCTCGTGCCATCGTGGTCACTTGTAACAAATGTGGAAGACAAAATTGTAACGGTAAATGTACTTCACCTGGTTATATGTCTACGAATAGAGAGGATAAAATAAGGTTTTGTAGGGATGGACTTTCAAAGGAGAACTTGGATAGCATCCATCCTCCTCTTCACGGTCACCCTAGTGGATATGTTCAAGGAGCTATTTTTAAACTCTGGCCTAAATTTTATACAGAAAGACAACGCCTCAGGAATATGGTATTTCTAGATCCTGTTTGTCAAGCCATAAGAAAACTGGATGGGGAATAAGTCATCGCTCTATAAAGGTTATTTAGTCTTTACTTATTTGAAGCAGTTTTAGCTGATGTTCTACAGTATTTGTCGTTTATATTAAATTTCTAGACTTGGAGTATATTTGTCAAAAAGTCTACAGTTGTGTCATGAGGGTCTTTTGTCGAATTGTTCTCAATTGTCAAAAGTTATACAATTAGAGTCTAATCTTTTTCAAAAAGTGAATCAAATTTTCTGTAAACTATCAATCACCTTATCTTACTTTCTTATCCGCACAAGATTTTGTTTAAATCTTTGGATTACCTTTTCATTACCTACTCGTCTATCTCTTTAGCCCTTTTTGTATATTTCTCATCTTTAAAAACTCATGTAGAACCCGAAGTCTAAGTGGAGCAGACATTAAGCAACCACTTCTATAAACCAAATATGTCTACCTCCCAGTCCACGAAGAAAATAAAGAATGTCTGTGTCTTTTGTGGTTCCAGCCTTGGAAAAGATAAAGCTTATTTAGAAGCTGCAAATCACTTAGGGCAAGTCCTAGCACACAAGAAGATTAACATAATCTATGGGGGTGGTAGTATAAAAATGATGGTAAATATGGCACTAGCAGCTAGGTCTAGCGACGCTACTGATGTAAGAATTTGGCCTCATATTCCAGTTGAAGGAAACCTTTGTAAGGAAGCCATAGGTAAGGGAGAAGGAGTCAGGAGTATCCCTAAAAATTTTAAAGACATAATCTATAATTCCGATGCTTTTATAGCATTACCTGGTGGTCTAGGTACTCTTGAGGAAATATTTATAGTTGCTTGTGGGCAATTGTTGGGCTTTTATTCCAAACCTTTGGGTCTGCTGAACGTAAAGGGTTTTTATGACGGTCTTTTGAAATTTCTAGATTACGCTGTGGAAGAAAACATCACTACAGAATCGGAGAGACAAATCTTTGTCACTGCTTCAACAGCTGAGGAATTGATAGATAAAATGCAAATCATACATCCAGAATCCGACACTGCAACATCCAAGCTTGAATGGGAAAGGGAAAGCCGGGAGCGGCCAATTGATTTGAATCTCCATCTGTAATCTTTTTGTTTTATCTTTGGCATGTAGGCATGTGTGTCCGTATTTCGTGTGTTACGAATAACCGTTTGCCGTGTATTCTGTGTTTCTTGTGGTACGTTGTTGTTCAATCTTTTAGATTCATTGAGCCTAATGCCGGGATGGTTGGATACGGAGTACTTGATGCTCTCGAAACGCATCCTTCTTAAGGTCCGATCTTTTGTTTATCGATGTTTTTGTATCCTCTAAGCATGCATGATATGGATAGCTGGTATACGGAGTGCCTTGTACTCTCGAAACGTATCCGTATTATGTTTGTAATGTGTAATATTCTGTTAATATTATGTGGAAGTACCAGAGTCAGTTATGGGGATATTCCATATGAAATATGAGTATATTATTTGGATTGAATGTTTGTGTCATGAGGATAGCTGTTTAATGAAAAATATGTCGGGTATGTTTGCAACCAGAGATTCCGTTTAATATCTCTATGAGTAAGTTTAATGTATAGTTTTGAATAAAAGTGTTTGTGATATATGTTTTATGATTATGTTTTAGTTTATTAGTTGAGGTATGAAATCAAATATATTTGACTTTTCCTTACTCAAAAAGGAAAAGGAACCTAAAGATGAAGTATATAAAATTTCTCTGGCAATCTCCTTAAATGTGATTGTAAATCACGGTCCATGGACAATGAAGGACTGGAATCATGATATGGTCAATATGTATGCCTGATCAGATTCTTAGACTATTATACGGTGTTATAAGTTGAAACTTGTCAGAAATACTCTCATTGAGGGATTTAGGAGTAAGATTTATTATGCAAGTAAATAAGTGGAGATACGATAACTTAAATTTGGAGGACAAACAACATTAACGGTTTAGACTCAGAATTGGAATCATAGTGGAATCATAATTTTTACTAGTATTGCTAGAATTGAAATTTCGAGGACGAAATTTCTTTAAGGGGGGTAGAGCTGTGACACCCGTTATTCTCCTAACGGGTATTGAGGTAATTAAATTAATTTTTAGTGTATAAAAAAAAAATTGCTTCATTTAAATTTATTTTATAATATTTATTTTTATCTATTTTTAAATTTTCTAAAATTCTCCTATATTTATTTAGTATGATTACTAAAAAGCCTTAGAACTTCTAATAAATCTCAAAAATGTCATATTGGCATTATGTGTGTTAAAGTCTTTAGATGAGACATAAGGATATCTTTTCCAACTACTCTTGACCCTCATTTTCTTTATTTCCTCCGTGACATGCTTCAACATGTCTCCTCTATAATTGTTTCTATCACTTCTCTTCAAAGACTTCATCTTTTCTTCCTTTCTCTTCCACGGTTCCCACACTCTTCTTCTCATTTCTTTGCTGAAGCAAAATACTTAGAGAACTTCTTCAAGGCAGCCATAAAAATCAGCTACCATCACCTCCATTTGAGCAAGAATTTCAGTCATACCGAAGTAAAGGAACCTGTTTTGAAGCCATTTCAAGCTTCCAACTAACCATAATCCGAGGTTAGAATCTTATGAACAAATTTAGTTTTTCATTTATAAATTTTCTTTTATACTAAAGGATTATTCAAATTTGCGTTCTTAAACCTAAGTTTATGTTTGTTGCTATTTTGGAGCATATGTATGAAGTCTAAGTGTATATGCCCTAGACAGAAAATTTATATTGTTAAACTTTGTAATACCTCTATGGGCAGTGGTTATTTCTTGAAATTCTAAGATTAAATTAAAATAAATTTTATGAATGTAGTTGTATGTTGTGCTTTAGTTTTAATTGTCCTTATGCACGCCTTAGGATCAAGGGAGTATGGAGCTAACGTTAATTGATTCCATGATTAAGAGACTGTTGATAAGCTTGAAAGGTAGGGATTCTATTACTCATCTTTTGTGAGGTTTTTATAGAATTAAAATTGATTGTTTTACCGCAATATATATATATCTATGTTGAACTGATATTATATGTGTATCACATATGAAACTATGACATGGACTCGTCTTGTATTGTACGGCGAGGAACATAATGAATTGACACATGTTATAAATTGAGAAGCATGGTTAGGAAAATTAACTCTATTAATAATGATTTAATATAGAGAAATTGTGAGACATGAAAAGGGCGACGGTTACGTCCTTGGGCATAAATACCCTAAAAGGTAAAGTAGGGGGAAGGCGATGACGCTTCCTTGGGTTGAAAGTCCCAGAACACACTGTACAGGAATCGACTTGGTGAGGACTCGGGGCTTGATGTCCCTTCACCGGAACACCCTTGGAATGTTTATAGGGTGATCAAGTGCGCCCATTTGGGTCTCGATGAGTTGAGTGATACTCTATTTAACATGGATACCTAGGAACAATGATGATTGGTAATATTTGCATAAATGTGTAATTATGACACTTGGTAATGATTAACTACGGTATCCATAAGATGTGATCATAATAAACCTCATAATCTGGAATATGATGTGACTTACTGACCATGCAGATTTTAATGTGGTAATGATAAAAACCTAAAGGTGAGTAATGGCTTTCTCTACTGAGCATAGTGTTGCTCATTCCCTTATGTTTATATCTTTTCAGGACTCACTAAGTGTGAGGTGGCTACGAGAAATATAGTTGAGGAAGTGATGTAACTATATTACATTGGGACTGCTCAATTGTAAAGAATGTTCTTCATGATAATGTAAGCATCAATTGTTACTTTCTGTGACTGTATTACAATGTGTTGAGGGTTAAAATGATGATGACAACAGTTTATATTATTAAATTTAAGGTGCTACATTAAAACTGTGGTTTATTTGTCGTTTATATTTTTATTTTGAGTTGAGAGTTTTCATTTAAGTCCCGGGCAAATTTTAATCTTTAAGGTTTTACTTTTATTATTTATTTTTATTTTATCTCATTAAAAACTGTTAACCCCCACATAGGGGCGTTACAGTTACTCACTTGCAGTGCAAAAAACCAACTTGCACAGTAAAAAATCTAGTTTCACAAGATTTTGACCTGAAACACAAAATATTGACTTTTTGTCCGTGGGACTAAAAATAACCATCTTATACCAAAACATCCATTTTTTCACAAGGATAAAATCTTACAAAAGCTCCTTGATGAAACTTAAATAATTTCACAATGTTTTCCTTACTTTACCGTTTCGAAATTTTATGATTAAGTCTTATAAAATTCATAACTTATAAACTATGCAGAATTTTTAGAATCTGTCCATATTGTCTAACAGTTTTAGGGAGATCTACAACTTTTATATTTTAACTTTTCTCAAATTCTGACTTAATAGTGGGATTTCTAGTTGATTTTGAAATATGTCCCATTTAAAACAAAATTTTTCAATATAATCTAATTGAAATTTTACAAAGCTTTATTCACAAAAGTCATGTATCTCGATGTTTTCGATGAATCTCATGCTTTGTCAGAAAAATATATGATCCCTAAGCTTATAAAAAATCTACTTCTTTGACAATTGTCTAAACTTTGTGTCATGACAAAGTTTAGCAATTTTTCCTCTTTTAGTATTAAACATTAACTTTTCAATTAACCATTCTAATCATTAATTACTTATCATAAAACAAAACATATTACATAATCCTTTCTACATGCCATAGTCTATAAAACTTATAAACTATACATAAATCTCATAAAACAATCAAACTTTCAGTGCTGGGGTTTAAGAATATACTTAAGGAAATTTCAAGATGTTAGTCCTCCCTTTTGGCTTTTGAAAGCTCCTCAAAACCCTTAATAATATTCCATATCCCATAAAAATCATCTTAAAATAAGCAAAAACCCTAAAATGCCATAGAAAAATTAGCGTTTTTAACAAAGAGATTTTTAAGCTCTTTAATCCTCCTCTTGGTGCTTGAAATCTTAGCTATTTTCCCTTGTCATAAAGCATAACATAATCCATCAAAAACCCACTTAAACTCTATAGAAAAACATTAAAAACTCATAAGTAAAGTTTGGATTTTACCACCAAAAGTGGCCAATGCTTGATCATCATCACTTGAACTTGATTTTAATATGATTTGACATTGTATTTAACAAAATCTTTAAGAGAAAAAGAGGGGAGTGTGGCCACTTTTCCATGGAGGAAAATGGGTAGTTTCTAGTTTTTGATGGAGCAAAATTATGTCATCTAAATCCTTGGCCTTTTTAAAGACATCACTTAGGGGCAAAATTGTAAAGAATTTTGGCCCTAAATGCACTAGTCTCTACCGATTTTCCAAGGGGGTGATGTGGAAGGTTTTCCACCATTTGTGGAAATAAGATTTTATCCACATAAGCCCTCAATTGCGAAAGTAATTAGTCTAGGGATGAAATTGCAAATTTTAAAAAGTTGCTCCCATCCACTCAACGAAAACCAGTTCTATAGGGGAAGATGTTGCAAATTTTTTGCCATTTGATGGATATAAGGTAGTTTATCCACTTAGGCCCCTTTTTGTAAAAATAATTAGTCTAAGGACCAAAATGCAATTTTAACTTATCTAGGGACCAAATTGCAATTAAAGAAATTGCAATCCACCACTCATGAAATCCGGCCATCAAGAGGAAGATGTGGCATTTTTTTACCCCTTTGGATGTCATCTTGTGGGCAACAATTGCTTTCTAAATTGTCCAAATTTACATTACATCGTATTTTTCTCATACTATCGTTGTATTTCTTATATTGTTGGTATTCTTTCCTATACATTTTATAAGATTCTACAACCTTCCATACTGATCTGTATCCTCTATACTACTTAGCTTTAAATTGTCCAACTTCTATACTGCATTACCTTCATACTATATAATTTTGCACTGCGCAAATTTTATACTGTATATTTTTTATATTTTTATACAACATTTTTCCTTATACAATATAATCTCATACAATATTATTTTGATATTACATTTTCTCATAATCCATTCTTTGTTTAAAACTATGGCATGCTATTTAATCTTATAATTCCATATTTATTCTTCTTAAATTTGTCACAAAAATTATATTTAAATAATAATCCTTATGATACTAAAATTGCTTTTAAAACACTTAATAAATTTTTTGAACATAAACTTTAGCTCACAAAATTTGTACTTAAATTACTTATAATAATCCTAAATTATTACACATATAATGTACTTGAAATTTCTTGACTACTTCACTGAAATCATATTTTAATTCGATAAACATAATTAGGTCATTGTCTCATAAATCGTTTTAGTTAAAATTATACCACATTTGAACATGGTTGAAATAAATCAGATTTTTTGAATATTGTAGAAATAAAAAATTACATAATGATTATTAGAATGAAACTCACATTTTATACTACAAAATTTATAAGTAGTAATTATTTTAATGATTTTATTTTATTATTTATAAAATATTCTAAATCTTTTTGGTTTAACATGACTAATATTTTTTTTATATGTCTAACTTTTGTACAACACAAGAAATGTGTTTTTTATAAATCATTGTACCCTTTAATTAAAATTCTAGCCTTCCTAAATTAATATAAACTGAGAAATAAGACTAAAATTTTTGTAGCATCTAAGAAATTATGTTAATCTTTATTCTCCCTAGGCATTCTTTAGATTTTCGCTAATATTTTAGATTTAAGTCCCTTATTTTTTTTTTTACTTAGAATTAAATAAAGATGGATAAATTTGAAAAAATTGGGAAAAAAAGTTAAAGGGATCAAATCCCTAAATTTTACTTTTAGATTTTTATTTCTTTTACATTTGTCCTTTAAACAGGGAGGTATATACCTTATATTGTTACTCCATTAAAATGGAGAAGCCCACTTTCAAAAAAAAAAAGTTATTAACACTAATGGCTTATAAACTTTGAGGTTTCTCTTATTTTGCCTTCTGTAATTTAAAAATTACTACTTTATTCTTTGAACTTTTAAAACTCTTCATTTTGTCCCTAAACTTTAAAAATCAGTACTTTGGCCTCTAAACTTTCAAAGCTTCTCACTTTACCCCCAAACTTCTGATTTTCATTCAAATATACAGAACTAAGCTCACTTAGAAGTGATAAAATCTTATTTTTATCTTTACAGATGACCCATTTACAAATTACGTAGGTTTAGTTCTATTTATTTGAATAGAAAATTGAAGAATGAAAAGGAAAAAGTAAGGAGCTTTGAAAGTTTACAGGGTAAAATAGTGATTTTTAAAGTTCAAGAAACTAAATGAAGAGTTTCAAAAGCTTCAAAAAGACAAAGTGATAATTTTAAAGTTTAGAGGACAAAGTAAAGAGACCTCAAAGTTTAAAGATCTCTGATATTAAGAACCAAAAAAAAAAAAAAAAAGAAGGAAAGCTTAGCATGTAGAGAGTGACATCAAATCACAATTACTGGCTAGGGCATAGAGGAAATTATAAAGTCCGACATGAAAAGAAATAGAATTATTCCATGTCGTACATGATTTGTTTAATTAACTACCCCACATTAACTTTTAATATCGCTCATAATAACCTATGAGACTCAGAGAATTTTGCAGACTTGAAAACTAATATCATCAGTTTGGTAAGTGAGGATAATTAGATACGACCTCGAGACTGGACATGTTTTGTACTAACGTACTCAAAAATAACAATGCATTGTTTCAAATATGTGATGATCAGAAATTCATATCATGATACGACCTTTAGACTTGACACGTGAATGAAACATTACTAATTATTTCCCAAACCATATATTATACATCGAGGCCTAAAAGATTTTACATATATTTGACAAGATGGTTATAATCTTTGATTAAAGCTATTTTTATTATAGCATACGAGAGCTTTATATTGTAGCAAATTTTTTTATTGTTATAGCATGTGAGAATTTTATATTGTTTATAACTAAAAAAGTGGTGCAAACTACAACTGTCAAACAACCCTACTCTGTGGACAAGAAAATTCTACTGGAAGATTTTATTAATTAACATGTCAAGAGTTTGAGTCTTGTATCGCGGGTAAGATTTTGTCTTACTACAGATTGCAAAAATGGCATTAAGTTGAAGGCATCACTAACTTTTCTTTTTTTTAGCAAAGAAAAAAATAAAAGATCTTATTGTGTTTTAAATTTCGGACATATATTTCTACTTAGCCAAGCTCTGTCTGTTACTTTGGCCAACATCTTGAAGCTGAAAGCGAGATCCGAACTGCTTGGGCGAGTAGTAAATCAGTAGTCAATTAATACTTGCGGTCTAAAATCTAAAGACACATAAATGTAGAATTCTTCCCAATTAGTTTCTAGAGAATTCCACAACGTATATGAAAATATATCCTATCATTTCGTTTTCGTTTTCGTTTTAAGCTATCAAATCTGTATTAAATTATGTCACTTTTATGTACTTTTTTTTATTAGTAATATGATTTTAACCAGATCTACTCGTTACAAATATGCACTACACCAAAGCTCCTTAGTTTCTTATTCCATTTTTCTTTTTCCTGACCAATGGAGCCAGTTGAACTCAATGACTGACGTACCAAATCAGAAAGGAAAATCTTTTTTGATCTACCTAAAGAGTTTGACATCTCAAATAATTCCATGATTTTTTTTTTTTTTAAATACCCTGTAACTTTTTAAAAAAAAAATCGAGAGAAGCTAAGCATGATGTGAATTGTATTACAATATGAAGTTAAAAATACCGGATATACAGGCTGTACTCATAGCTCTAGTTGCATATAAAAAGAAGATATATTCATGCTTGAGAATTACAGATCATAAGAATAATGCGATGTTCGTACGATAGCTCTTAGAAATAAGGCAAAGACAGTGTAGTTAGAGCTTGGCCAATAGGGCACATTTCATGTGGGTGCATTGGTCCGTTTTCATCAACTCCTTCTTTTTTGGGTGTCTATATTAATTTCTGCTTATTGCTGTGCTGCTTTTGGTGCTCAGTGCTACTAGCTAGTGCTTGTGAAGGGTCCCCCTCCCCACGTTTCAATTAAACCTTACCAAACATTCGTTCACCACACCAACATTAATACTGCAAGCAATCTGCTAGTACTCATATGTTAATGTCTTAATGGTCGAAGGTTCAAATCTCGTATCATACACAAAAGACGACCTAATGTCAGGGTCTTTATCATTTTACCTATAATACCAATGTATTGTAAAAGTGATACTGGTCTTAGAAGACATAAAGACACTATTGATTTTTTTCAAGAAAAGGAGAAAAGATATTTTATTATCTAAAATAATAATAATTTGTACAAGGGTAAAAGAGAAAAGAAACTATTGATAATATCACTGTACATGGTAAAATTATTATTGTTTGATTTTTAGACAACTGCTAACTTATAATTTGTGGTGTTAAGAAATAAATAATACTGATAATAAGCTCAGTAAAGAACAAATATACTAAACACATGTTAGGCCATATCAAAATTACGTATTCTCAAAAAATTAAAGGAAGTTGAAAATAATTCTTCTAATAGAGCGTTTGATAAAATAGTTTAAACTCAAAAAAGAATTTAAGCACTATAATATAAGAGAGCTTCATATTAGAGACAGTTGAAATTAATGAGTTTGAACTCATTTTTCAAACACAACATAAAATAAACCATAATTATGTATGTACTTCGGAAAAATAAGTTATGACCAGCCCTTTTAAACACATGAATTGTTACGTATGGATATTTTAGATTACGTTCACTCTCTACCAGCAAGAACAGATTCGGCTTCAGATAAACAAGATATGCTCAAGTAGTACTGATGTTGAAAGCTCAATCATGGATTTAAGAGGGATACTAAGATTTTTTTTTTCCTCCTCCCGAACTCCAAAATTTGGCGCTGGCCGCCAAACAAGACTTTTTTTGCTAAAATATCCCAAAGACAAGAAAATAATAAGGAGAGCATTGTGCATATTTAGGCAAAATCACATTTCAACTGAATATTTGTAAAAATCAATTAATAATAGGTTTTTGTTTATATAGCCACATGCCCAAGTGGGTTTTTCAAGATTTTTATGGTTTATGCATATGTATGTCACTACAAGAGAAACTACATTTAACGATATATTATTAAGGATATGTAGTTTTTAAATGTCGTTGAAAAGTACATACAATATCTCCAACAAACATGTCGTTAACGATATTTGAAACAATAATTAACGACATCTATATAGACGTCGTCTTAAAGGTCTCATTTTGACGATAATAGTTTAGTGTCGTTAAATAATTTAATGACACTAAACTATTGTCGTTAACTATTGTCATTAAAATGAGACCTTTAATACGACGTCTATATAGATGTCGTTAATTATTGTTTCAAATATCGTTAACGGCATCTTTGTTGGAGATGTCACTATATATACTTTTTAACGACATTTAAAAACTACATGTCGTTAATAATATATCGTTAGATGTAGTTTTTCTTATAGTATATGCGCACGTGCATGAGTCACTGGTGGCTTTATCCGAGGTTTCATTGATTTAATTTGAACTTTTCCACTACGTTATACGACATCTTCAACAAAAAATAGGGGTAAAATATTAATTTGAATACAAAAGATACATTCTTCAAGTACAAACTAAATGTCGTTCGCAGTGTGCTCTTATTCAATATGCCAGTACGTCTTCATTTAAAATTGATATCTTTTAAGTCGGGAAAACTTACATCTTGTTTTTGAAATTCCAATTCAAAAGTTGCAGATTAACTTATGGATTGAACATCAGTTCCTCTGAAAAATCCAAACTACATATCTATATGTATACATTTGTGTAATATAACTTAACTAAGGAATATATGTATACAGGTTGTAGTAATATAAGCATTGATTGGTAGCAAAAAAAATTAGAAAGTATCTTGACCCATTTATCCAATATAAGATTCATAGCTATAAGCACATATCATACCTTTGATTAGATAACTTAACTAAGGAATTCATTTTTTCTCATCCTTTGCAAAAAGTCAAGCATTACTATAGAATTTATATATGGCATATTTAATTTTATGTAGAATAAAATTTATGAGATCAATGCAAAAATAAGCCTTCAAGCTTTTTTTTTTAAAAAAAACTGTCCTTCAAGAGTCTTAAATTTAGAAGCTTTCTATATTTTCTCTTTTTTTTTTTTTGTTTCTATTCTAAGAACTCAAGAGTCTTATTTGTATATTCTGTTTTCATTGATTATGATGTTGATTGTTCTCGTAAAGTAACAATCTTTACGATAACACCATATTTACACACGGTTCACAAAATCTATACTTTCTCAAAATTCTAATCCTATAATTTCATTACCATAAAGTTGCAATCTTTATGATCTCGTTCTTGGAATATCAGTGTTTGCTGTTCGCGTTTGTTGACTATGAACATTATAAGAATTAAATAAATCTATGACAATGATCGTATTTGTAAATTATATACAAATAAATTGTCAATCTTTTTACATTTTTAATCTTATTACGTGTTTCTTATGGGAATCATAACGTTTTTGTTTTCATAGATTATAACTATTTTTGTTTGTTTTCTAGTTTTCACAGTGAGATGAGTTTATTTGTTCAATTGTCATGATGACTAGATTTATTTCAGACTTTTTAAAAGAAAAAAAGAGAGCTATACCTCCCATAATATGAAAATTTACGTAATCAAAAGGATTTTTTTTAAGACAATACTAATTAAACTAAACACTGGATTTATTTATACAGCTTCAAACCCTTATACTTTAAAACATGAAGAGCATAGGCATTTTTCTTTAACTAAAGGATGAAAATTTTTATCTTTTATAAGGATATTATCGTTATTCTAGTCTGATGAGTGTTATTTTCTTCTCATGATTTAAGGTTTATTGTTAGTTACTTTACAATTTCCTGTTTTCATCACTATGGAATGAACATAAGTTCAGTAATGTCATTATGTACGTATGGTTTTAGATAGTCTTATAATAAAACAAAATTGTGGACAATTTTTAAAAAAGACATTTGATTAGGTTCCAAAAATTTAATAATATATAGTTTATAGTATATATGAGCGATCAGTTAAATTTCAAGTTATTCAACAAAAAAGTCTAATTTTAACTACTGTTTATATTGGATTAATAAATATTAAGCATTCAACATGATTTCGTCATATGTACCATAAATTTCAAATAAAATCTACCTACGAGACTTATAGGATGTTTGACACAATGGTTAAAGCTATTAGTTAGAACTGTTTTTATCATAGTATGTAAGAGCTTTACACTGTAGAGATTTTTTTTTATTGTTACTGTAGCATGTAAGAGCTTTATATTGTTTATAACTGAGAAAATAATCTGGGTTAACCTACCAAACACCCCTTTACTCATCAAGCTTTATAATGATGAGAGGAAGGTAGATAACAAAATTCTTGCCTTTTGATCATATCCGCTGCCAGCTCTTAATATTGACTGTTTTTGATAATAATATTACACACTACCACGACAGTCCCTCTCTTACTTCTATTCAACCCTAACGAAATTAGTTTATTAAATATTAATATAGATTGGTCAAAAGTGTTTTATATCTACTACGGCTCTGCTAATATTTAATCATGTTGAGTAGAATTAATAGCTTCTAATTAGCTAATTGTAATACGTGCCCTAGTTTTGCCACAAAGTATTAATTATAAAGCATCACTTTCTTCATATTTTGGCACTTGTGGCCATTTCGATCTTTTATTACCAACCAATGCCAATGGAATGCCATGATTTGTTTGACCAAAATTAACCTGGATAAATTTACTTGTAAAATATAACTAGAAAACGTGATTTCATGACGTAAGAAAATTTGGGCGGCACAACAACAAATGGCAGCGGGATTAGGTATAGTGAGAGGTTTTCTTCTATTATCTCTTTTTTATTTAGAGATAAAAGGAGAAGAATAAATTACCTAACCAATCGTTTTTTTCTACATAGCTTTGAAGACCATTACATATAGCTTGCTAGGTGACCACAAAAGCAACTCGTGGAGACCACTAACGCATTGACACTTACAGATTTAAATCATATGTAAATTTTTAATGTTTTAAATGATGCATAACCAACTGAATATGCCATATTATTTAAAAAACTCAAACATTAATTCATTTGAATTGTTTTTTGTTTAAATCACTATAACATGTAAGAACTTCACACTATAGACGTATGATTTGAACTGATGTGCTAAATGGAAGGTAAAGTATATTGCAAAATAATTTCTAGTTTTATAAATAATGTGACATAATGTAGTTGATTGGATACCATTTAAGACACTAAAATTGATAAAATTAGACAAGTGATTTGAATCCGCATACATAAGGCATAGCTTCCTTATTATTAGAACCTTATATATTAATTCATGCAGTCAATGTCTTGATGTTAAAGAAGGAATAAAGTCTAAGTACTGTCACAACCAAATAATATGGTCAGGTAACCGTACTCCTTAGTTATTTTTATATTCTTACACTAATATAGTATATTGATGAATTTATATAACTGTTTTCATATATTGGAATTCTTCTAATTTTCATGTATTTGCATTTTGATTATTGCGATATGATATGGGAACGTTCACAACAAGCCCTTTATAAGGTCTGTCTTATGTTCCAACTTTCAAGCAAAAAAGAAAAAGCATTGTCCTTTTATAATTTCACGTTGCCAAACGTACGCAACTATACTTGTGAAAGAAAGTCAAACTAATTACGACAATTGTAAATAAGAGAGTTAATTTTTATTTTTCATGAAAGTAGAGAGTTAATTTGTTGCTTTAACTTAATTAACTGCATTGTACCGCCTCTATATGTGCACATTGCTTCTCTCTTGTCCCGACTAATGAATTAGAAAAATTAATTAGGAGAAAAATATGTAAAATTGACCATATAACATTTCTTGAATAATGGAATTCAGTACCATAATTTGAACAAAATAAAAATATTCTTTTTAGTGTAGGTAGTAAATATTCCTATAATATGCCTGTGGATCCAGTACCCTCTAATTTTTTTATTGCCTTAATTAACCTCTCTTATATTGCTGATCCTTATTAAATCTTTTAAACTTGTTGATTATACTTGCTTCGATATATATTCTATTTCTGCGCCCACATGGCCAAGAATTATGTTGAAACAATATATCAATGTATAGTAGTTGGCATAGTATATTTATAGCTTTTCCACCATTAAAGAAAGAAAAGAACGAGAGCACTAGTTCTGGATATAAACTCAAGTCAACAAGTTCAGTACTGATAACCTAAACAGATCTTTGAATAAAAAGTCAAACTAATAATTTAAATAGAAATATACACATCAGATTTCAAAAGAAAAAAAATCCCTCTAAACATAGATGTACATTCTGGTACATAGATTGATGCTTATATATATACACGCACACACACGAAATTAATTACAATGCATAATGGGATCATCAAGAAAAAGTTGATCAGCAGGCCAATGCGACTTGGAAGTAGTAGTACTAGTGGAATCTCCTGGAATTATAACATTTTTGCTCATTAAGGCCTCATGATCAGTCAAATGTGGACGAATACTTGAAGGAGAGAGAGGTGGAAGAAACCATGTCGCTGAGTGATCATGATCAGAATCACCTAGGTGTTGGCCCATAATTTCTTCGTGCCCATGATGATCACAATTCAAAGATGGTTGAAAACCGAAAGAGACTTTTTGTGGGTCTAGGTGAGATAATAGGGCTGGATATTGGTGGAGTGGTTGAGGAGAAGTAGTAATGGTGCTACTACTACAAGCATTATAATAATATTCATGCTGACCATGAGAAAATAAATTTGAAACTTGGTTTTCTTTCATGGGAAGAATATCAACCGAGTTTAGCAAATTCATCAATGGTTCCACATGGTGATCATCAACGACGACGTCGCTTCCGTTCTGCGGGATATTGTAGCTTGTAGAAGCTGTGGATTGGAGTAGAAGAGTGTGAAGGAGTTGAAGGTCCATTAATGGACGATGATTGAGAAGGTCATAATCACTGAGGTTATAAGCCAAGGCCATAAGATGAGGCAAGCTGGAAAGGAGGTCGGTTCTTGGCTGGTGTGTCATTGGATCAAAACCCATCTGGATTAGCTTTTTCTTCAAATGGGTGTTCCAGAAATTCTTGATTTCGTTGTCTGTCCTTCCTGGTAGATGTGTTGCTATTGCTGACCATCTTGTGATGAAGGACCAAAAATACATTGAAATTATTATCATGTATACAATATGTGATATAGTTCATATGGAAGCAAACTTTGTATATAAAATAACATAATTATTACTTGTTTCCAAGGATGGAATGAAGATGAAGAATTATTTGTTCCTCATCTTGGGAAAATTTGCCTCTCTTGATATCAGGCCTCAAGTAATTTGTCCATCTTAACCTGCAGCTCTTGCCACATCTATTGAGACCTGTGGAGACAGAAAAAAGAAACTAAAATTGTCAAAATACTATAACGATATTTGAATAGTCAGTTCTATTTAATAACAATATTTATTTAAATTTTGTGTAAGAAAACCTCTTAATAAAACTAGTTCGAACTAGAATTTTTCGATTCCTGCCAAGTTACTAAACTTCTTGTATATATATCTAGGCTAGCTTAAATTTATAGCGAAAGAGAGAGAAAATACATAAAATTAATATTTAGTACTGAAATTTAATTTACCTGCAAGCTTAGGGAGGGCTCTCCAACTTCCAAGGCCATGTTTTTGGATGTGTTGAATAAGCTTTTCATCCTCTTCAGGAGTCCAGGGCCCTTTTTTGAGACCGTTTTCCTCACGACTTGGAGAGCTATCCATTGTGGATATCTACTAGGTAGTATTTACTTTGCTTGCTCTAGCTGTTTCCTTCCGTTTGTACAAAATCTAGAACTTACCTACTATTTATAAGCAAATCTTCCTTGCGTACGTCGTGCTTCTTGTCGTTGATTATCTTATTTATCATTCTTTTTTTTTTTTTTTAAATGAAAGAGTTTCCCAGCACTTTTTATTTGGCAAGTCAAGATTGGCACACGTCCTTGCATATTCTCGTAATACTGCAAAATGGTGACAACAATATTAATTAAGGCGACGCTCCCTTAACTTTTCCCATGATCTGAGATAATTTCTTTTCAATTACGAATCAAATGAAAGGTCCATATCAGGTTTCAGTACTTTTTGATCCATACGTGCATGTTAAGATCGTTAAATATATATGTACCAATAATAGCACGGTAACATCTTAATTGCTTTGAATAATTTGGTCATGATGACATATATGTTATTGTTATTGTTATTGGTTCATTTTGTTAAGAATATATGAGTGTTCATTTTACAATTTAGTTTAACTCATCAATTTTAATTGTGAATAATATAATAAAATATTTAGAAGAGTAGTTTAAACCACCAGTTTAGGTTTAAGAAATGTAGCATGTGAGAATTTTATATTATAGCTATGTACTGTAGCATATAAGAGCTTTACATTATTTACAGTTCAAACCATTGGTTTGAACTACTCTTCCAAATACCCTATAAAGCTCTCAACAACTACAATTAAAAATAAAAATTTATTACAGTGTAAAGATCTTACATGCTACAATTCTTAAACTTAAAATTTCAGTTACAATTAAAGTGCTAAATGATCTATTGCACATAATTTTGATAGCATTTGGCAACGCTTTTAAGAAAATGTCGTTCCAACTACTACAGACTAAAGCTCTCACATGCTACAGTATCAAGTAAAAATATGCTACAATAGAAAGCTCTCACATGCTATAGTAAACTCGTTTTAATTTTGGTTCTAACCGTGTTGTCAAACACACTCCTCAAAGTTATTTTGCATAATTAAACTGTGAACTTAATTCTTGCAAAAAAAAACTATTAAGACCTTAAATTTTTTTATTTATTTTGGCTAAAAATCATAACAAGTTTTTTTCTTCAAATTATAAGACCTTCGGACACATTAACATGAGCAAGGAAAGACGGGCAACTTGGTCTATTTATCACGTACAGTTTTTAGCATCCATTGGCACGTTAAGACTACCACATGTGCATATTTGCAAGAAACGGTGATCAAACTTTCAAATCAAAATACGTAAGACCCTGCCATGTCATTGCTACGCAGCAACCGTCTCTTTCGTCGCCGCCTCCATTGCCTAGGAGGATTTACCTATACTTATAAAGTGTTTGACAAAATCAATTGAAACTCATTAGTTTTAGCTCAAATACTGTAAAGTTTTTACATGTTATAGTGTAATAAAAGTATGCTAGATTGAAACCCTCACATGCTACAAAACTTTGAATTCAAACTAATTTCAACTTGTTTCCCAAAAACTATATTAGAATTATTTTACAATATGAGACTCTAGAGAGGGAATCTACATTAACCTTATATATGCATATATATATATATAAATAAATGTGGATCTTTGTTTTTATAATGACACTTGCATTTATATATTTCTCAACCTAATTCGTACTCCTTTCCCTCCTAATTGCTAAAAATGTAGACTTTAAATTAAACAAATTAACTTTGGTGTTACATAGTGACAATTTAAGAAAGACACAGAATGTGACTTGTTTGACTATTAGGAAAGGGCAGTTAGGGAGAAGTAGGTACAGCAAACGACTCAAATTAATCTCAAAATATGTCCTTTTTTTTTTAACTTTCTAATTTAACTCCAGAGAGAAAACCTGATTTAATATGTACTCGCTTGCTTATAAATATTGTAATTCAATGTTAATTAACCCTAATACAAAGCTAATTTGTTCTCTTTCTTTTAGTTTTTTTGTACAATGTTACGTGATCTTTTTCTTCGTAGTGAACTACTAAGGTGGAAGATTATCCTCAAGTACAAGCCAACGACTTGTATAAAATTTGACTAAAAGTATTTGGATGCTCAATAAATTACGATATTTTGTGTGTATATATATGCACACTCACACACACACACATATATATAGCCGTAGCTCGAAGGCCATAACTACTATGCATGCTAATTCTAAGGAAAATTTGCACGTCTTTCTAGGGGGCTTACTTGGAAAGTTAGCTAACCATAAAAATTTCAAACCTAAACTGACCTTGTTTAATATTGTCAACTTAATTCAGTGTCAACATCAATTTCCACCAGCCATCTGAGGAGTGAAAGAGACAATTTCTTACCTGTAGCTCCCTTTCCTTTCATTAATTTACAATAACATCTGTTTTTCTTTTCCTTATCTCACATAATGCATTCATATAAAACTCTTTTCCTATCTTATTAATTTAAGAATGGTTTATTAATTAATAGGATCCTTCGGACAAATTTCCTGTGTCAGCTGACCTTATACGGATGAAGGCTTTTTTTTTTTTGGTTATAAAATATATTTGCTTTTTGTATTCTATGTGTTAAACGACGACACCGTGTCAGAGTCGGCTAAACGACCGGTTTGCCTGATTCAACGGGTTAATTTATAACAAAATACAGCTAAATCCCAGACTTTTTGCCCTTCTAATTAATGTTGCTCATTCCCTTTATCCAACATTGCAATATGTCATGCACTGATATTGTCTCCCTGCTTAGAACAGCATCACTCGGATACTTGTTGGATTTTGGCGTCCAAAAAGATACCAATCACATGCTATGCAGCGTACGCTGTTTGAGAAATTCACAATGTTTTTCAACTGAACTTTTCATACTTTAATGTTTGAGTCTATCAAATGTCTGTTTGGTATATGGGTTTGAAATAGTATAGCCTTGAACTTTGTGTTTGACTTGTAGTTTTGAACATATGTAAATTTAAATAGTAATTTTAAACTAACGTTTAAAATATAAAGATTTAAAATAACAATAAATATTATATCAGAAAATTAATGTTTAACAAGCTATGGTTTATGAAAAAAATAAAAATAAGAAGAGTTTTAGTATAAAAAATCATTTATAACGGTTAGAATTTAAAGAAAGACGTCAAGTTCTCAATACTAAAATTTTAGTCTATTTTAAATCATTTTTATTGTTTTAAAAATGATTTATTTATTGTACATATCAAACGCTCGTTCAAACCGACTAATTAGTTCAAAACGGTCAAAACCTATATACCAAATACATTATACTTCGTGACTTTTAACCATGTAAAAGTCATTTCACTAACATGAAGCATCACAGTACAAAAGCGTGCGCGTATAGGTAATTGCATAGTAACCTTCTAATTTTAACTCTTTTTTTTTCAATATATCCTTTATTTCTAAAACTAGAATGGTATTTTTTTGAGTTAAGAACTATGTTTTAATTGCATTCCTTGCCAAGCTTTTGAGAAAAAAAAAAAAAGAACAAAAAGATAATTATTTTTAAAGAAAGTAGATCTGCCGCTGAGGTTAGTTTTGTTTTTTGCATATTCAGAAATAATTTAAGTTTCTAAAAATACATAGATAAATTGTGTAGAAAAGTTAAAACCAGAAAGTAGGGAAAGTATATTTCTTAAATAAAATTACAGGTATAGTTGCGTTCGAATTTAATCCTTGTCACATTAGCTTTTTCCGTTTACATTCAGTCGAGCCCCGTATGCAGATGTACAGAGAAGTATCGTATTAGAAATATTCGACCATATCCATAATTGACCAAAGAAGAACTCCTCAGAGCCACGTACGGCTAGAAACTTTTTTATACTTATTATTACCCAACTTAATTTAGTCTTGGTAACATGTCCGCGGACAAATTAAGATCTTATTTTTCTATCTTTTCACTGTTTTCTCGATTAAATTCTAACACTTAAGTAAATTACTTAATTAATTTTAATATTTAGATCTTATTTATGTATTTAGGTTTTAAGTTAAATGATGTGTTAAACAGTGAGGGAACAATCAATAAAGACAGAAAATAGGATATATATATATATAGATCAAAGTGTACGCTAATGGGATTAACATGGATATATGTTGCACGTTGAATTCGCAACGCACAATGGGACATTAGAGGTCCGTTTGGTATTATTTTTAAAATAGATGAAAATGTTTTTGTTTTGAAAAATGAGAATTTTTTAAAATTTATATTGAGAATGTTTTTAAAATTTTTACCTCAAAAAACATGCAAAAATATTTTTAAAAATTTTAAGAACAAAACCAAACAGAGCCTAGATTTTTGTATTTGTATGTAACATTAATGCTGCATACATGGGTAAGTGGAATTTTGAGACTTCACTGGTTAGAAAATAAAAATTGAAATTATGGACATGACCATATGCTTTCTCTTCCCCTTCTCATCCTTTCTTTCTATATTCTTTCTTCCTTTGTTTTTTCCACGAATAGGAAGAACTCTTCTACAAATTATTGATAACTCGTAAGAATACACATGCTTGATTGGGTAACCTAATCAGGACTTTGAACTTTGCAAGAAAAACTTTAAATGTTGACTTTTGAGGTCTGTAGCCTTGGAAGAAATACTAAGGTTTCAGTCAAGGGTCGAATATTAGTTCAATTCTTTTTATATGATTTGTGATTTAGTTTTTCGAGTGTGCTGGGGTCTAACCACCTGCACTCATGTGGGTGTCATGCATGCCGTACAGTGTTACTCGTTTCCCTAGAAGATAAAGATGAGTGAGAATGGTTCATGCTATGGCATATAAAAAGTACTGGCAATGTCCTTTAAAAAATTGTTTTTTTTAATTATGATAATATAAAATTTTTATATGTTGTAATATAAAATAAAAATATATTATAATATAAAATTTTTATATGTTATAACATAAAATAAAAGTATATTATAATATAAAATTCTCATATATTATAATAAAATTGTTTTAACTTTTAGTTCTAAATATGTTATTAAACACACTCTTATCCTCCGGCCAAATAAAAATAAAAATTAGGCTGCATTGGTATGGCATTACATGGCATATTTATAATGGTGAAAATGGAATATAACATTCTTCCTTTTGGAATATTTTAAGAATAATATTATTATGTAGTGATTCTTATTTCACGTTATTAATTATTACAAAGGTACATAATTTTTTTATTATAATAATTTATTTTTGTGATTTTTAAAATATTTTTACTTTTTATACTTTAAAATTATTTGGAGAAAATTACATTTAACATTATTTGAAAAAAAATTACATATTATGCCACACTTTTAAAAAAGAGAGTGTAAAAAATGTCAGATTTTTAAAATTTTTTGAAATAAATATTAAGTTTTGAAAATATTTGTAGTAAATAGCATATTTGTGATGTAAATAACTTATTTACTATATAACTTATGAAATATTTATATTATAAACAAAATGGTAAATAAATTATTTACACCATAAATCCGTTTATTATGTAAATAAGAATTATTCACTATAAACACAGAGATAAATAAATTATTTACACCATAAACTTGATATTTACTGTAAATATTTCAGAACTTATTATTTATTACAATTATTTTTGAAAAAAATGATATTTCCTACAATTTTTGCTTTTAAAAACCATGTTTATTTATATAACACTCAAAAAAGTTGTGTTACACTATCATTTATATTACATACTTAAGTTGCGTCATATTTAAACATATATGACATTTATAAAAAGTAAGTATTCACATATTACATTTGTGAAAATTCCTACAAAATTTTGCTACATGTGATTAAGAAAAAAAGGACTTAGAAGTCCAAAATTACTTAAAAAAAAAAAAAAAACCCAAAACTATCTTATGGAACCATGACAAGGCCCAAGTATAGCGCAAAACTGATGTAGCTACCTTGAGGCCAAGCAAGGGAATCCATGAGCTATAAGATAAAAATAATAATAAATAAAAAAGAAGAAGATACTTATGATTTATACCACTCACCCAAAAACTTTCTAAAATTATACTACTCTAACATAATCAAACTTTAATGTCTTGATCAAAATACCTATTGTCTAAGCTTAGGTTTTTTTTTTCCCCTTTTCTCTTTCTTCTTCTCCCTTCCCAGTTATTTTCTTTTTTCTCTTTCTTCTTCTCTCTTCCTAGTCATCTCCCTCTCTTCCTTTCTTCCCCTGCCTTCTTCCTCTATCCCTCTCCTTTCTCTCTCTCATTTCCCTCAATTGCCCTCCTACCTTCCCGACAGCGACGACAGTGACCCTTTTGAAGCCTTCATCACCAACGATGCCATGTTTGGTTCTATGTGACTACGGTGACAAGCTCTCCACGATTTGACGCCAGTGAACAATGAGATCCACCAAGATTTGATGCCGATGAAGGAGATCCATCGTGGATCTAAGCTCCCTCGCATTGGAGATATGCCATGGGAGATCTCGCCTCCATGAGACAAACGTCATGCCTTGTCTTCGCTCTAGTCTCAATGGCTGTGGAGGTTACCAAATGAAGCTCCTCCGTGGGTGGGCAAATCTGTACTCCCGATCTTTGTTTAATTTTTTTTTATATAAATTTTAGACTTGTACAAATTTTGATAATATTTTTGTTTTTTTATTTTTTCAAATTTTTAAGTAATTTTTGTGAATTTTTGTTTTTGTTTTGTTTTTTTTTTCTTTTATGCATTATGTTGGTTGCCACCACTAGAAATGACGTTTTTCGACGGATTTGGCTGTTGTGTTGCTAGTCGTGGTATATTTGGTCTTTCAAAACATAAATGTGATGATGTAGCATGACATTCTTTGTAATTATTTTTCTATAGCATAAGTCAATTCAAGCTTTAATGTTGTGGCATTTTTGTAAAGAGCCCAAGATAACAGTTCCATTAGTTGATCTGCTCCCTTAAAATGGTTGAACAATTTAAGAAACTGTAATTTTCTGCACTCATGACAATTCATTACATGAGCTTATCTCTTTTTTTTTTTAGAACAATACACGAGCTTATTGAACACTTGTTTGATAAGACTTGCTTTTATCATATGTATTTTATAGTCTGCTAGGGTTTCTTTTCTTACAATTTGTACTGCCTCCCCTTCTCCTCCTTGGGCTAACATATGGTGCTACCTTTAGGGTGGCCGCTAGATTTATGGCTTCTTTGAATAGGTAAGAGTCTTTAGATCGTAGATGGGAGTGGTAGGAAGCGTTGGGGACTCGAGGACGAAGCCAAATCGGATTAAGGATGAGGGAGGGTTGTCGGGGTTTTGCACCGTGCCATGTGGCTAATGATGCTGTGGCCGAAATGGGTGAAGGCCAAGGCTGACGAGATGAGAGAGGAAAACCCAATGCCGGAGGGAGTGAGGGGTGAAAGATATGTGGCTTTTCCAGCGTCTGCTTGAAGGGGGGTAGGGAGGCCTAGTACTTAGGAGGGGAGATGTCGCTCTGGTGGGGGAAGCTTGCCCCCATGGGGGCTTCCAAGGGAATAGGGAGGAGCCGGTCAGTCTAGATAGAGAGAAGACCCCTGGCTCCATCGGATAAAGGCGATGGCTGCAGGTAGCGAGAAGTGGTCCCTTGACATCTGGCTCAAAGGCAAGTTTTTTAACGCATTTTAGCCTTTATTTTGTTGCATGTTTTGTGTTTGTAAAATAAAACTGGTGATTTTTTCACCAGTTAGTAGTAGTTTGATTTTTTAGTGTTTTGTTATTTTATTGTTGTAATAATGGAGGTGGTCTCCTCACGTCATGAGAGTCTGTATAATCCGTTCGAGTTGTATCAAGACAAAGGTTTCAGTCTTCTAGATTTGTGTCTAGGAGGGGTTGATGATGGTCTTAGTGCTAGTGAGCGTTGCCTCCCGATGGATCGGAAAGATCCATCGATTGTAAGAAGGATTGTTTCAATCCATCGATTGTAAGAAGGATTGTTGGTGGTCCTAATGCCACAGTTTCTTGGCCTTCAATCGTTTTGAAATTTCCATCGATTGTAAGGAATAGATCAAATAGAGCTTCATCTATGCTTGTCCTTAGGGTATTGAGTTATTTTCTCGACATCAGGACTCTGTTATATATTTGTCCCTTTGAGTGGCATCAAAATTTACTGATTGATACTATCTTAATCGAGAGACATGACTCATGTGCTACTAGGCCTTTTATTTTTGTTTTAGGTTGTATTACTCTTTGGAGTTGATTGCAATGAAATTCCCTTTTCAAAAAAAGAAAAAAAAGTAGGTTGAATAAAACAGCAAAGGGGAGCCCCTGCTACCCAATAATTAAAGAATTAAAGGCTCGAGATGAATGGTAACTCTCCATTCTTATTTAACTATTTATCAATTTCATTATGAGAAGTATACAATTTAATTATAAAATAAAATGATAATATTTGTTTTTGATAAGTTATTTTTATTTTTTTCACACTCAGTTTCAATTTAAAAAAAAATTAAACAACTTAACTAGGGTCAATTACTTTGTTTTTCAATCTTACCACTTCTATGGGAAAGTTTAAAACATAAAACTCGTAAGAAGTATGAAGACATAATTGACTACAAATATTTTAGATTAAGGTTAGGATAACAAGTATTATCTAATGACATAATTTGGCTAGGAGTAAAGGTGTCAAATTGGGTTGTTCGGCCCAGCTTGAACGGGCCAAAAGGAAAAGTCAGGCTGGGCCGGTTGATGAAAAGGAAGGCTCGACCTAGCCTAGGGCTGGGCTGAGCCACTCGAGTTTTTACAAGGGAAATTAAAAAAATTATCTAATCAGCCCGATTTTATTTTGGGCCTAAATATTCAACCTAGCCAAGTTAGGCCAGCCTGGGTCCAGCCAAAAAAGATGGGCCATGGGCCAGCCTGGTTGGTCCGACCCAAATTGACAGCTCCAGCGAAGAGAAATGGTATAAATCAAAGAAAAAAATTAATTAATAATATATAATTGTGATAATACAGAGGTGATATACCATTTAATCTACTCAATTTAATTACTGGTCTATCTGGTTCAAATTCTATGAAAAAAAAATGATAGTTAATTTGGTTTGAATCATAATTTTACTGTTGGAATTGTGCTGCCTCTTTATTCTAAATTTCTAATTATTCTTACCCTACTCAAAATTGAAAATTACACAAATAAATTTATAACAGTTTTTTTTCCTTTTGAAAGGGATAAAGCTTTATTTTGATCATGAGTGCAAGCAAATGCATAAATGAAATTGGCAACACGAAAGCATGAACTCTTTCCCTTTGCAACAGCTCAGAATTAGATGTCTTGCCAAGCCAATCCCGCAAAGAAATTGGCCCAACAACAAGAGTTAAAAAAGAGTTAACGTTGACAGCTGAGCTCGCATTAAAAGCAAAGCAAAGTCCTCACTACACCAGGACAGTTAGTAGTTCCGAGTCTGACCATCATCATCTTCACCACCACCTACATTTGGTCTCTTTCCTCAAAAAGCCCCATTTTCATCCTCTTTATCTCTACTTACCTCCATCTGGGTTTGCCTTAAATCGTATCTTCTTTTTTTTTTTTTAATAGATAAGGTTCAATCTTAAATCGTATCTTACATGGCGAAAGATGCCGCTTTGAGGTCGGCCTTGGTTTGGTTAGCTGGGGTGGTGTCGGTGGTGGGAATATGCACTTTCTCGTTCAAGAAAATGGTGGCTACTTATGTGATGGGTGTGGTTGGAATCTCTGGCGTGCTTTTGCCTGATTGGGGCTATTTTGACAGGGACTTTTCTCGCTGGACCAGTCCCGTTACCGCCGAAGAAAGGGCCGCTTATATTGCTCGTCAGAGATCTGGACCGACAAGGTTCACCGTACATGTCTATCTTTTGTATTATGCCGTTTGTGAACATAGTCTAAATTAGAGTTTGAATAAATACAAATTGTGTAAGAAAACACTCGAGTAAAGTTGATTTGAACTATGCCGAACACAATGGATTCTAAACAATGGCTGATTACTGGGAAAGATTTTTTTGGTCTCTGGAGGTTTTTTATATTAAAACAAGACATAGTAGATACTAGGTAGCAATTTTTGAGGAATTTTTTTTTGTCTGCCGCAGATTTAGTATCTATCCATTGAGATAAAATACATAGCAGATACTAGGTGAAAATTTTTGAGGAAATTTTTGTTGTGTCTGCTGCAGATTTAGGATCTATCCACTGAGATTTACTGCATATTCCATAATTTATGGGTATGGCCTGTACAAGTGGTGGAAGTTCGTCTCTAGCTAGTGATCACACCAGCTTTGCTGCCACTTCAACATGATTGCTTTGTTCCAAGGGAGTTTTTGTGGGCACTTTCTCTGTTTTGTTGTGTTAAGAATATGAGAGAATTTTCGTGTAAGAGTAATTATTTATTTGAGTGTATTGTTCAATATTATTTCTCCTTACTAACATTGGTTTAGCAAGTAGTCCGTATTAATGGAAGAAAAAGAAGCTAATAGAAACAAAAGTTCAGTTTAAGCTGGAAAGGAAGGATGAAAATCTAATCTATTATCTTGTTTTTCTGTATAGCGGCTAGTAATTGAATACTTATAACTTGTGCAAAATGTCCTTTCGTTTATTGGTTTTCGGAAATTTTGCCATTTTTGTTTGTCACTTCTTTCTGCATTTTTATTTTATTTATTTAATTTGCACTGCCACTGCATATCTGGTTTTCTATGTTAATGTAACAATTATACCAGTCAAATCTGAACTCTAGAATTGAAAACCAAGCAAAGCTATGCTCCTTCATTGAAAATCATTGGACAAACATACTATTTACAGTTTTCAGGAAATTTAAAAAAAAAAAATGCGGCCACTCTGTTGTTGATGAACAGAAGCCCCACATTGGTCTAAAGCCAGTTCCCACATACGTTAGTCAACAAATTTACTTCGGACACTCCTGTTAGTTGCTGAGCGTTCATAATTAAACTCAAATCCTCCAAGAACTAAGGCCAATTCTCAATCATTTGAGTCTCACATTCGCCGGCGATGTTGCTTGAGTTTGCGGCTCCTTGTGTGCCGGTTCATGGTCTTGCAATGTCCGTCTGCCATTGCAAAACTCCCCAATGATATTCTTCGACAGGATTATAGAGTTTCTTCATCGTTTGTTTCCAATAAAACTATTCATTTAAGCACTTTGACAAAGCTGAACAGTCATCACTTTCAATGGTAGAGCCGTAGTGGCTTTCACAGAGATACAGTTCTGGCTCATGATCTGCTTTAAATCATCTTGTCTCCCATATCTAATTTATTCAAAAGGGAATAAGAAGTTACATGCAGGCACAAATTAGCACTTTTGTTAGATTTCTACTAAGAATATTATTTGTCATTAAAGAAAATACAAAACATAAGGATAAAGAGAAAAACATATAGAGTTCATTACGAACCATGAAGTAATAATTTAGATGAGTAGAAACTTGAAAGCAAAAGAGAAAAAACATTTTTCTTAAAAGTTAAGGTTACAACGGACTTTGATTCAGTCCTTAATATTCAACTTGGCTTTTTCTATCAGAGAAAAAAAATAAGGCCTTGTTTGTTTTGTTTTTAAAATTTTTGAAAATATTTTTACATTTTTTTTATGTAAAAATTTTTAAAACATTTTCAAGACAATTCACAAATTTTTTTTATTTTTTAAAAAAAATATTTTTACATATTTTAAAAACAGTATTAGACAGTCCCTAAATAATTTAGGTTGAGCGCTCCCATCACACAGGGATGTGTCAATTGGCCCCATCTTATGAGGTGCGGTGCGGTGCGGTGCGGGTCAAGAACCGCCTTTTGTACACCCGTCCCGTTTAGATAAATACACACACAACCTCTACCAAAAACCCCAAATTGCGTCTGACTCCCAAAACTTCTCTCTCTCCTCTGCCAAAAACCCTATCTCTCTCCTCACCTTCTCCCGCCAATCTACCGCCGCCATTCCTCTGTTGCGCGCCTGTCGGGTTTGTCCGCTTGCCGTTCGTCATTCACCTTTTCTACGAGGTAAGTATTCCTTTGAGTGATTTATGGAGTTTTTTGATAGTTAAAAGCCCTAAGAGGATGCTTGGTCAGTTTTCAATAGTGATTATAGCTGGAAAAAGAAGCTTAGCGTATTCGACTTTTTAGTGATAAAAGATAGCAACTAGTACAAGCTATGATATTGTTCATCTCTCAGTACTTTTTTTTTAATGGAGTTCATCCCTCAATACTAATACAAAAATGTGATTTTTTCATGTGGTAGATAAAAAAAATGCCAACTTAACAGGAGAATAAGTCCCTGTTGGCCAAAAATATAGTGAAAAAATATTGGTTTGTTTGTTTGTTTGTTTTCAATTAGAAGTCGGAACAAGTATAAAAATAAACATTAGAATTTAGAACACGAAAATATAAGATATTAACATAGTTTTTGTATTTTCAATTTTCCCTAAAAAAAAGATTGTTTTTATTTTTACTTTTTAATCAATTTGATCCCAAAAATATTATCCTTATTAGGGTGGTTCACAAATATGCGTATTACTTGAGACCTTTTGGGGTCGTGTAATGTTTTTCCTCGTATCATTTGGAGTCCCAATTTGGGAATCAATCTTTTAATTTAATTTTTTTTAATTTTATTTTTTCAATAATTTTAACTATCTAAAAATAAAACCCAAAAAAAGAGAAAAATAACCCTTATTAGGGCAATTCTCAAGTCTCGACCTATCAAAGACCCTTTAGAAAAGAAGAGACATAACACACAGTCTTGCTCATCAGGAGGATCGAGATAGAATGAGGCTGCTGACGCACAACATGCTGTCCTCCAACGTGAAGGGCGTGACGAATGGCTTTCCTCTGGTGATCGAAGTGGAGAAAGTGGTGGAGAAGCAAGTGGAGCTAAGCCCCGACTTCCTCAGAAACATCTTCTCCAAGATTGATTGGAAAGCCCTTGTTGATGCCTCCCGCACCTTTGGCTATGCGGAGCTCCCTGACCAGGCAGACTCCTCCATGCTCGACTCCGACGACTTCCTCCGCAAGTTCCACCACGCCCTTCTTGAGCTTCACCTTGAGGAAGGCGCTCTCCTCTGCCCAGAGACTGGTCGCCGCTTCCCCGTCAACAAGGGCATTCCCAATATGCTCCTTCACGAGGACGAGGTTTGATTTTTTTTTTTTTTCCTTTATTTGATTTTGATTTTGATTCACTCACTGATGATGGAATTGGATAGCAATATTGAGTGATTTTCTAGTGCCACCGTTTGTATTAGAAATTTGGGTATGTAAATTTATAAGATGGTATGATCGGGAATGAAAATTCTTGGTTTTGTTTTTATTTTTTTCTTTTTATATATTTTGTTTCGGAATCTGGATTTGGTATTTTCTCCCAAGATGTTTAATTGGATAAAATTGGTTCGGTTCATTTGTATGATCTTCGAATAAATGTCTGCCCTGCTATGATATATGAACAAGGAACAAAGAAATAAGGCAGACAGGAGGACAAATTTCCAAAGCTTTTTCTAGCATTTTTAATCTTCACAATTGATTCTCCATCATTTACAAAATAAATAGTTTTATTCTGTCCCAGATATGATATCAACATTGTTAATAAATTGCAAAGAATTTCTAAGCTGTAGTTTCTTTTTCGGCAATGAATGGCTTACCAAACTAAAATAAAATGAACCACCTACTTCCGTACTAGCTAGGTGGTAGACGTAATGAGAATTGAGGCACGTTAAGACTCTCCTATTAGCTCTGTATGAATGTCAAAGAGAATTTATCAAAATCTGTGTTGAACCCAAAAGCCACGCCTGCTTGGTCTTATTTATCTTTGTCGCGGGGGGTTTCACATGGTGGAGGTGGAACGCCAAACACCCAGTCTAAAACATTCAAGTATTTCGATCGAAAGACCTCCCTCTCCTGTGCATAACAGTGCATTATGATGGCTGTTGACAAGCTGAAGACTGCAACATCGGCTCTCTTCAAGTTCCTCGACCGCGGCAAGTACCCAGCATCAGCCAAGCACGTGAAGAAGCTCTCGATGGCTCGAGCAAGGCAGTACAGTGATATTTCAATCCGCCTGCTTTTCTTCTCAATGGCCAAGGCCAGGCCCGGTGGGAACTGTCCAACAACAGAAACAAGACTATCAAAATGACACGTTTTCATGCAACCATTGAATTAAGAAGTTGAACAGGGTATTGTACCGTTCCCATTGCCACCATTGGAATGTTGCATTTCTTAAAAAGCCTAAAGAGAAAGCACGTCCACATCCTGATCACCAATGAAACAGAGTTTTCTAAATCAAGACAGCATCATTCTTAATGCATGAAAGCGTGCAAACAGTCACTATCAGGTTGAAAGCCATGTTGTTTGTGGAGTAAATTGCTTTTGTTGGCAAACCAGAGTAGGAAACATAAATTTAGCCTATGCATCATCAGATTTTGTTTAAACAAGCATTACAGATGTAGTTGGGAAAATAGAAAGTGATGCAAAGCTAACATAGGGACCATTTTAAAGAATTTTTCTCCAGATCCTTGCCAATGACAAAGCGAAAATTGATGCCTTAAAGTGTTTCAATGTATCACAAAATATAAATTGCCATGGAGACATAAAAATTGAAGACCATTAGCAGAAAGTGCATGTCCACATATACTATAATGTTTCCCACCAATTCAATATGAAAAAATACAGCACATGCACTTTGTTTTGCATAATGTACATTCTTGGGCTAGCATAACCACCAAAAAATAGTAGAGAACCTCATAAGTAAACCTGGATAGATTTACCAGCTAATATTTGCATGCAACAACTACACTAATTAAACTCCATTCCTTCGCTCCTGCCTATACATTGGCAAAGCTAATTTATTTCTTTAAACCGAGGTCCAGAAAATAAAAATTAAAAAAGCACAAGATAGGTGGATGCTTACCAAGCTGACGAGCAGTATGCAGATAGAAACAAGCTTGATCTTGCAGTACCAAGAAGACTTTTTCCTAGTATTGTGGAAGGCCTGCGAGTGGTCACACACATGTCTGTAAGACTATCCGCACAAAAGGAAAGGATATACAATCACTGTGGAAGAAAGTTTTTTTTTTTTTTTTTTAATGAGAAACTTTTTTTTTTCTCGCCCTTGTTTAAGTAAAGTTTAAAAGAACGACAAAAAAAAATATTTGTATCAAATTACAAGGGTTTGTAACCGCAGGACTCAATCTTAATGCACTCAATGTAAAAAATAATAATAGTAATAATAAATAATAAAAAAAAATGTTCAGCTTATGTTCATGTTAACATATATACTTGGCAGCCATAACAGGTCCACATGTTGAAATGACCATGCTCCAAGCATTTGAGAACGTTATATTCTTTCGTTCAACTAGAAACTTTTTAATTGCAAGTAACCTCAAACCCTCAAGAATTGTTTCTCTAACAAAAGTTTAGAAAATTAAAACCTCTTTATCAAACACCTGCGCCGGAACTTCAACAAATATGAAAGAACACATTTAATTTTCAAAGCATCAAGACAGGAAAATTCATTTGTGAAGAAAATCAAAAGCAGTCACCTTTTCAAGAGGTCTTGGCGGTGAACTATGAGTGCAGGAATCAGATATACTGGTAGATAAACCGGTAGCGCCCTCTTATAGGCTTGGATAAGAAAAGAAAGAATGTGCCCACTGCATGATTCGTGTCCATGTATAATCTGCACAAAGGCTCAAAAGCTTAAGAAAGCAAGGTAACATAGCAATGACAGGCAAAGTTCAATTGCAAACTCAACGCATCAACAACATACTAACAAACCAGACTCCAAATCTTCTCGTAGGAAAAAGAAAACAGTGCAATGATCAAAGATTGCATACCGAGCATGGAACTTTCATATTTGGATTTAGTTTAATGTCCACACCGACGGATTTGTAATATCTCTCAACTGCTTCCAAATTAGTGAAAGGAATTCCAGATGCAATCTCTTTCACAGCTTTCAGAATAACAGTATCCTTTCCGCCATGTGTATTAAGAAACGATTTATACGACGGAGGCAAACTATCCTGCTTCAATATGTAAGCAGACCTGAACAATACATTTTGCTTTCTTTATTCAGTCAAAGAACATTCTAGGAGAAAAATGTAATACAATCCTCTGAAACGAATAAACAAAGTATCAATACAAATTGAGAACTTTTACGCACAGAATTTGGGAGGAAGAAAGACACATGAGGAAGATATCACCATGCGCCCAGGTGAGTGGCTTGCAAATTCGACCGAATCGTTTGCTTTTGATCCCGCAGCGCGAGGCTAGCACGGCAGCTCGCATAAGAATGTATATAGCCAGACTCGTATGCTGAGTTTCTAGCCCAGTGAGAAGCATCGATGGTCCTGCTATTGCCCCTGCTAACAGAGCCCTCCATTTCGCTGTCCTGAACTAGAATCGAAAGCAAATTTTCGTCTTGACGACAATTCAAATACAGGCATAAAAATCAGAAATTCACAAAGAGAAGGAAGGAGAAACAACGTGCCTGCGGTGACCTCCCAAAGAACCTATAAGCTCATCCACCGAGACGAATGTGCCGGCAAAAGTGCCGAGAAATAAGCCGTATCGCAGCGTCTCCTTCACGGCCATTACGATTGCTTCGCCATTCGTGATCATCCCTTCCTTCCTGCAAACCAGAAAAGCCACAAATACAAATCTGCATGAGAATTTCAAGGTCGTAAAATCAAACTCCGATTCTCGAAAAATCCAATCCACGGCGAACTTCACATTTCACCTTAGAGAGGCCAATGCCTTCCTCCTCCTCAACCGAGCAAGAATCGAGAACAGAGCGAGACCGCCTTTGAGACCGGCTCCTATCGAGAATCCCTTCACGGAAGCAGTCACGATCCTCCGTAGCTTCTCCGAGTCCTGGAACGGAAATTCACGGTACATGACCGACGACGACGCGGCCGAAGATGAAGGACAAAGATCGGATCCGCCGTTGCAATGCGCACAGGTCGCGTCGCCGTGGTCAATTCCGGCGCAACCATTCTGGTGAGGGAATCTCGCGGAGTTGCCGCAAGACGGTGGCGGCGGCGGCGTCATGGATGCGAGTCCGCTAGGGTTTCGACCAAACGACGGAGAGAAAGAGACAGAGTTTGAAGCGAAAGGCTTTAAAGGTAAAAGAGGAAGAAGAACAACATGCTGGGAAATATTTGTGAACAATTCCACAACTTGCCTATTTGCAACAAAATAAAAATAAAAATAAAAATAAAAATTACACTTTATATGTCACGTAAGAATAAATACAACAATAAAATTATCAAAAAAATAAATAATTTATGACCTTTTTTTTAAATTTTTTTTTATATGATATATTTTAATCCACTGTTAAAAAAATTATATATTTCTAAAACGTCCGGAAATATTCTTTTATGGCTTTTGAAAGTGGGGCGTGAGAGAGAGAAGGGAAAGGGCGCAGCCATCAAACGACAAGTCAGAGAAGCACACGTTAGTGAAAGTTTTTCTGTGGTTTGGAATTGGAATAATAACGTGTTCTCGAGCTTCTCTTGTTTTTGCCCTTCTCCGGCTCTTTCTAGTCTTTTTCGTTACAGTTTTGTGTCTTTTGCAGAGCTTTTTTTTGGTCCAAGTAAAATAAAAAAAAAAATAGAAAAGGTTCCTTGTAAAAAAGAAGCAGAACTTACAATAGAACATGTTTTTGGTCCTAGTAATATGTTCATTTTTAACCGTTTGAATTGATTTTTTATTAATAAATGAAAACAATTTTTTTTAATTATGCATTGTAAATTTATAACGTGAAAAGTCAAGAATCAAATTTTTAAAAAAAATTACAATATATGACTAAATTATTTTTATAACGTAATATTTTAAATATTTTAAAGATGTCCTTAATTATAGGTAATTATTATTTTTTTGAGCTTGGAGTGGAGGATTTAAACTCAGGTGTAGATTTATCGTTAGGCTATGCTTACAATCACACAAGTAATTATTTTAGTAATATCATATTTTGTATTATGTAATTCTATAGTAATTGTTGACGGGCAAAACTCGTCTAAAATCTCTCAAATTTCTCACCGAAATAATCACGCACGTATGAAGTAAATAAAACAATAAGAAAATAATAGCACTAACACAAAAATTTAGAGTTGTTCACCTTAGATGAAGGCTATATCCACTATAGGTTTTCTTGAATGGTGGAGTTTCATTATGAGAAAATAAGTGTATAAAAGGTTTGTGCCAAAAATTAGACTTAGGCAGCTCTCTAAAATTAGCTTCTATTTATAGTGTTTGGAGATGGTCAATGTCTTACTCCTTAAGCTTAATTTAAATTCAGATACATGATAATCTTTTCTCCTATTGGCTAACATCACCACCATGATCTCTTATAGGATTTATACCTTATGAGTATCTTCGACGAATCATGATCAGCTTGAGTGTTTATCACTATCTTGAAGATCTTTTGATTTAAACACGGACATGAATGGATCATTTTACCCTTCTTAGATATCATCTGAAAAGAAGCTTATGAATTACACCGAGGCAATATGGGGCAAGATCATTCTTGGGTCCGATCAGGCTTAACTAGGTGACCCGATAACAGTAATATTTTAATGATATCATTTTAAGACAAAGTAAAATAGTGATATATTAGAGTCATTTTAATTTAATAAACATAATTGAAAACAAGTCTAACCGTTAAAATAACGTGATCTAAAGCTCAAAAAAAAAAAAGAAAAAAGGAGAGGGAAATACGGTTCCAGAGGCGAATTTATGTGGTATTAATGAGACTGAATAATCGAAGCATCTTTGCTGTTTGAAATGCTACAGGATGAGAAGAACACCGACCGTTTTTTTGACAAACGGGATGAGAACGGACGAGGTACGTTGGAGTTGGGCTCGTGGAGTCGTGGGTGATATGTTTGTCCCTTTTACCCATGATGTTTACGGTGGGAGACAGTTGTGCAAGTTATTCCCCATAATTGTTTTGCCGGCGGACTAGGTGCGTTGTGCATGTATTATTTCACCTAATTGTTGGCCTTTTTAGGTACGATCTTCACCGATAGGAAAGAAAATACGAGGGATGAGAAAATATTAAAAAAAGAAAACTGAGAAATTGTTTTTTAAAATTTTTTATTTACTTGTTTGGTAATGTAAAAATGAAAAGAAAACTATTTTATCTTCTCTTATTTGAAGAAAAAAACTACTATTAATACAATTATTATTTTGTCTAAATATTATTTAGTTATTTTTTTTAATTTGGTGTCTAAATTTTTTGTTGAAATTTTGATAGAAAAGAAGGATAACTTGGTAACTTCATTTTTTTTGCATTGTTGTCAAACTTTTTCCTATCAAAATCTATCCATATTTAAAAAGGTCAATTATGGTAGGACCCACATGTCATTTATTCAACCTATTTTTTCTTTCTATTTTAATTTCTTTTCTATCAAACACCCTATATATTAATTTTCATCCCAATTCCCAAAATACTTCTAATGTTTTTTTTTTCTTCCACTTTTTACTCGTACCAATAAAAGCACATGGGAAAAAAAATGTTTGGCATATAGGTTACATAGCCCCCATCAACTTTTGGAATCCATATGCTAAATGATAGCCCCAGTTAGAGGAAAATGTTTTGGCGCCACCAACATTGCTAAACACTAATAGGATGTATGAAAACATAATTCAAATCACAAAGTTGTGGATCAAATCAATTTTGTTATAGTATTTTTTCTTATAAAATTTAAATTATAAATTAATTTTACCTTAAATTTCAACGTGCCTAAAATAGCCTATAAAACTACGAGAAATGAGAATGACCCTAGCATTTTTCATAAAACCAATAGAAAATTAATCTTAAAGGGTCTTTGAAAGTGTAATTAGAATTGAAACTTTTGAATGAAAAACAGTAACATATAAGAGCTTTATACTACAACTTATTTTTTCTGATTATTGAATTATATGAGAGATTTATATTATAATAACTAAAAGTTTTGGTTAGAATTGATTTTACCAAACACTGAGCTTCATACTGGGAGATCTACTTTCTATTAATGAATGGTCTACAACGCAATAACGACCTTACAATCACTCGTTGGCTAATAACTATCAAAGCATATGCTTACACATGAGCTCACAAATATGAAACATGTCAATTACCCAACTCAAATAAGTTATCAACGTTTTAGCTAGATAGCCTTTTTAGGCCACCCTCCCCACTGAGAATTCTAAGGACGGGAGTAAAAGCTGTTAACATCTTCTTAATTATAGTTGTCTCTACTATTGTATTTTTTTTTTGGGAAAAATTAGGACAATACAAATACTAATTTAAACACAAAAAACAAAATACATATGACGACTCAACTCCAATCATAGACCAGAATCACTAATATGTTTGATTTAAAATGCTCAAGGGATAATAAGTATATTGGCTTCTAACATGAGCAAGTCAAAGTAGAACACAATAAATCGAGCACAAATATGATTCTTTCAAAATATAACACTATAAAAGGTAGAAAACACTGATCAAACAAGATTTAGAGACTAATAATACTGAGGCCTAACACAACACTGCCGAGGACAACAACTCGCGAACCAATCAAATAGATTACAACGGATGGTGGAAAAATCACCTCCTTTATTACAACAAGAAACTAACAAAACTCAAAAAACAAATTGTTTCTAAACGACAAAAATACCGCTGATTTTATTTGACAAATAGAAAACTCAAACTAAATAGGTAAGACCTAACTATTAATGACGAGGACACCGTTGATGAGTCGGCCACCGTCGAGGGAGAAGGATAACTTCGTGACACTGTCTAAAAGCTGTGGGGAGTATGAACGAACCTCCATCGTTGTCCACCTCCACCAACCAACAAAAGCAGAATCATCGGCTCTACCCCGACGAAGCCGAAAGGACGTTGGCCTAACCCCACCAAAACCTTCAACTCCTAACGCAAAGAGTTGCCTCTCCACCAAATTTGAACGTCATGCCACCTAGATGCTGTTGACAGCCACTGGAAGACGTTGCCCAACCAGCAAAGAAACCCTTTCTACCATGCCACGAAGAACCCCCCCTAATTTCCGAACAAGCTGCCTCCCCTCCAAAGAAAATGATGTCATGATACTGGGCCACACTCTCATGGGGCCAGAAGTCTGAAAAACTGTTCGAAAGTGGCACCGGACTCTAGCCCATCGACCTTGCCGTTTGCCCATTTACTATCGTTTATTTGGTGCCATGATAAGGTTGCTTTTTACCTTGAAAAGGTTTTGTATTCAAATCAATCCTATAATAATGGATGGGAAATATAGGTCAGATAATTCAATTTCCTCAAGAAACTCATATGCCACACAAGAATGCGACCACTGTCAGGATTATTTTGATAATGCCATAAGGCCATCTTTTGTTCCGATAATCATCTTTTTAAGTTCTCTCTCTTCCCTTAGGCCTAAAACAATCCATTTAACCAAGCCTTGGCACTTTATCGGACTGGGGTGGTGATTGGCCTTTCCGTTTCACACTAGTAGATCCCTACACAATGAGTCGCATTGGAGGCCTTTGGACCAATTTGTTGCAACTTGCAAACGGGTATAAATAAAATTGAGTACCAAATGGGAAGTGCTAGCTTTTCAGCCATGTCACTATTATGTGTCAAATGGATTTACATTTTTCTACAAACTAGTTGACTACGTGCGATACATTCATTAAGTTGTAATTGAAGTTTTTATTAAGTAGATTATGAATAAAATAATAAATAGAATCACAATTTTATTTAGAAATTCAAGAAAAAAATTATACAAATAACCTATTAAGATATGATTTGTTTTGTTTTGGTCGTCAGTATCCACTTTTAGGTCTAACTATTTTAAGATTTATGAAATATACAGTTTGCATATAGTTTATAAAGTGATAATTTTGGGCACCAGTATATTGAGGTTTTAAGAGGAAAAAAAAGCAGTCAAAGAAATAAATAATTAAAAAATATTTTTAAAAAGGAAAAAATGTGACACAATTTAACTTTTATTTCAAATATATATTTTTTAAAAATTAATTTCAAAATAATTAATTACTACATACTTTATCTTTTTAAAATTCTCACAATATGTGTTATGTTAGTTTCTATTTGAAAATAGATAATTTATCAATCACGTAGTCAAAACTGTATACTTCCTTAACCAAGTAAAAATTTGATTCAGTTTTTTAATTCAGATAAACCCAAAAATATTAAGACGCACACATATTTGACCATGATAGGAATGAAAGGAACAAACTGCAGTATAAGTTAATGATTACAAGCAATGAGATTATTCTAAAGAGATTGGTGATATTTAAGGTTTAAGAAATTTATGAGAGAGATGGACAATGTTGAAACGAAGAGAAAATTAAAAAGAAACTAAAAGAGAAAAGATAGAAGAACATTGGGGGTAAAAGATTGCAACAAACAGTAAACAAAAAGAGTTTAAAAAGAAAAAAATATAGATTATAGTAAAAGACCAAATAAGTGAAAAGGGGAAAAAAATAAAGCCCTAAAATGAACTAAAGAGAACAAAAGAGAAAGTTATCAAAAGATTAAAAAGGGAAAAAATAAATAAATACTATTTGCAATAGACAAACGATATAGAAATAGAATTTAAGAAAGGAAAAAAAAGTATAGCCCCAAAACGATAGAGTTAAAAGGAAACATAAGATTGAAGTATAAGGTATGATAGACAATGGAGCATCAAAAAATAATTAAAAAATAAAATATAAGAAAGGAAAAAGAAGTTAAGAATCTAAAAAGATGAAGGAAAGTACTAAGATACAAAGAGAAAAAGAGAAGACCAAAAAAAAAGGAAAAGAAGCAAAAGAAAATTAATGGAAGTTTTTTTTTAAAAAAATAAGAATAGAATAGCCAAAAGGAAGGGAAAAAAAAAACAAACAATACAGTATGTTTTGGACAACAAAACAATAAACAGTGGTATGAGCATCTGCTCTTTTCTTATAGTTAAAGACAGGCTATAGTCTAGAGTTGTATAATGATGATATAAGATTTGTAGGAGCATATAGTTTAGAGATAAATATAACAAGGGGTGGCCGAGGTAATATAATGTTTGATTGACATAATATACAAAAAAATATTTGGCTTTGCAACGTAATTTAATTTTTTATTTCAAATATATATTTTTAAAGATTGTTTTTAATATTTTTTTATGACTTTATCTTTTTTAAAACCCTCATGTGTCATTATTGTACTAGATTTTGTTTTATAATCAACACTTTATTATTATAAAGTCAAAACTGTAATCCTATTAATCGAGTAAAATTGGATTTGCTTTCAATCTAGATAAAACCAAAAATATTAAGACACAGACAAAAATTTGACCATAAAAGTGATGAAAAAAACTAACTGCAATATAAGTTAAAATTAGTCATAAACAATGAGATAAGTTAAAATTAGTCACAAACAATGAGATCATTCCAGAGAGACAATTAAAATAGAGAGAAAATAAAAAGGAACAAAAGAAGAAAAGTTAGGAGAACATATAGGGCAAGAAACCACAGTAGACAAATAGACCAAAAGAAAGAAAGAAAAATAAAATAAAACGTTGAAGAAGAAAAAAAGAGAAAAAAAGTAATATAAAAGACAATGATTAAAAAAAGGTTTAAAGGGGAAAAAAGTTAAATAGAGACTATAATAAAACATCAAAAAAGTAAGTACGAAAGAGAGAAAAAAGGTTAAGTGTCAAAAAATTAAAAAGGAAAAATAAAACACTATTTTGTAAGGGAAAATAATAGACATACGTTTTAAAGAAGAGGGAAAAAAGAAAACCACGAAAATGTGGAGTTAAAAAGAAAAAAAGATTAAATGTGAGACTATAGTAAACAAATGAAACTCTCAAAAAAAAGTTATAAAGGGGAAAAATATTAATAAAAAGAAAGAAAGGAAAAAAGCACAAAAATAAATAGAGCACTAAATGATGAGAAAAAATAAAAAATAAGTATTAAAGATGCAAAAAAAAAAGAGGTGGACAAAAAAAAGGAGAGAAGAAAAGCAAAAAAAGGGGAAAAAAAAGCAGCAAGAAAGCAAAAAAAGAGTAAAAAAGAAAAAAACCCAAAAAGGAATAAAAAAAAAAAAACCAAAACAGATCGTCTTGGACAACCACAAAATGAATAACGTACAAGGGATGCACTCTTTTACTATAGTTTAAGGAAATATTTATATCTAAATATCAAATTTGTAAAAGTAGAAAGCGGCCCGCCACAACTCTAACCTTTGCGCAGAAAGAAAATGGCACAATATACAATAGTCAAAACTTTATTTATTTATTTTAATGTTGGATCATTAACCGCTCACACCTACTTACCACATCTCATAAAGCATAAAACATGATTTCTCCGCAATAAACACTGATTCAACGCATGATGAGCTTGCTAAAAGTGAAAGGGGAATTTATTAAGAGTAAAATATATATAATGTTCTTGTCCTAACCAAAATCAAATTTCTTTGGCTTTCATTTTCAAAATCAAGCGTGAATGTCTTGCATTAATGTCAAATTTTGAGTTTGAATAAAGCTTGTAATCTGGTACTTTGTAATGACGATTCAATTTGCCGCCATTTGCAATGGAAAAATGTATTGCCCACATCAATGGTGTCAGATATGCAGATATAATCCTTCCCTTTTAAACTACGAGTGGTTCTCCTCTCAGTTGCTGTACAACTTCTCGACATCTTCTTCCATACGCCGGTTCAATCTCCCCCTATCTCTTCATTCCACTTTAAGAACTATTTTCATGAATTCGTAGACGAAATAACTTATTGCAGCCGAAGGAAGTACCTGAGTACGAAAAACATTATCAAAATCAAAAAGTGAGAAGCAAAAGAAGCTTAAAACCGAAGAGCTGAACATTTAAAAAGTTTAATATCTAACAAGAAAAAAATGACTGCAAAATAAAGACTGACAGATAGATTAAATTTTGGTCAAGACCACATTATTAAATCTAATCAAGTTCAGACTTGCCGTGGTTGAGAGAGAGAGAGAGAGAGATCTTATCTCACTGATTATGTACCTGTAGCAAGCTGGGAATTAGTCCAGCGTAGAGAGCAGGGACTCCTCCTTGCTTGACTATTTCCGCACAAGTTGCCACGGGACTTAATCTAGTTGTCTGGACTTGTAGTTGAAGCTTTCTCCTCACAACCTCAAACGGGTAAGTAGCAGCTTCAGCACAAGCACCAGCAATAGCACCATAAAGCAACGTCCTAATTGGTCCCAACTCCAATTGATCCAAAACATTCAATTCCTGCCCCTGTTGGTTCATAGCTTGAATTCTTTTCCTTCCTTCCGGTGAATGCAGATAAGCTGATTTCAGTATATCATACACACCATAAAAAACTGCACCTGAAGGTGCCATGCTTAAAATGGAGGGTACTAAGCCTTTATAAAGAGAGAGAAATCCTTCAGTTTGGATCATGTGGTGGAAAGCACCAATAACACCACCCAAAGCTTCTCCACCAGGAGCCACCAACTTAGTACGAATCTGAAAGGCACATCGTCTTGTATGATTAGCATATACAAGTGATGGGGACTAAAATCAATGAAATCTTAGTTCTGCTCGTTTCCTTTTTACCTGAGAATTAGACTGATAAAAAGCTCCAAAGTAAATTGAAAAAATGTAAACCAGGAAAAAACATAAATCTACACACAAATGCAAGGAAATGTAAAGTAGTGACCACAACCACCAAAAATAATAGCCCCTTGCATCTCTTCCATCAGACAGACGGTCCAAATTGAAAACATTCCCATGTTAATCTTAGTCAATCAATTGATTCAGCAAGTCAAGCATTTTGTGGCATGTGCACACTTTATGTGGCCTAGATAATCTTAGCACTCATTCAAAGATCCGTGGAACAAACACATCAAGTTATAATCACCGGAAACATATCTTATTTATGCACACAGCAAAGAAAACAAGCACATGTTTAATACAAGTTCTATCATGAATGGTAAGCTCAATTGACGTCGAAAAAACGAATCTAATTGCAAAATTTCCAAAATTCACATACTGTGTCAAGTGGTAAGCAGAGTACACTTGCAGTAATACCAGCCGCAGCACCGGCAATGAACCGCTCAAAATTAGTGGTCTCTTCATTCCCAGAAAATCTGAGCAATTGCTTTCTGTAAGTATCGTAAGCGCAAAAATTGACTGCTTTAAATGGTGCTGTGCGAAGGATGTTAACAAGGTTCCCCTTCCAAAAGCCTCTCAAGCCTTGAGAAGCCGCTATCGTTTTGACGAGCTCCAATAGATTCTTCTGCTCACCACGAACTATGTATTCCAGCTTTAGTCTCTCAAGTGGTGCCACAAAAGTTCTGATCACAAAAATATTCAATTTCTCTTCACAACCAAGCACATAATATTAAATCTTCACAGAACTATCAACTGATAAGTATAAAGAGCATTCAATGTTTCTTATAATCAATTAGCAAATCGTATATCAGAATCCTAAACCAATTTGTTCAAACAACGTGAAAATTTCCACTGAATTAAATCAACCCAAACAATAAAGCATGTAAAAGAAACGAAATTCTGTCTCCAATGAAGATTTTTTTCTTCAACAAAAAAGCGAAATAAGAGCAACGAAAACGGACCTGGAAACCATGGCAGCAATAGCACCGGCCCATAAATGCTTGGTTGTGTTCGCGGCAGCGCCTTTCCGAACCCTAATTTTCTGATTCTTCTTCCTCTCCTCAACCAGAGCGTCCTCGGAAACCTCGCACCCATTCTGAACCAAACACCTCTTCGTCTCGCGAACAATCCCGTCGCTTCTCAAGCTCACCGACAAGAACCTTCCTCCGTTGAATCGACACACACACGACGACACGGAACCCTTACCCAAACCCCCAATCGGAGCCAAACTCTGCTCCGGCGGCGACACCCAGCGAAGAAGGGAATTGGAAACCGCGGGCTCCAGAAACAACCCGCCATTGACGAAGAAGCTGGAGCTGGAAGAGAAAGCGGATCCAGAGCAAGAGAGCTCCGAATTTGACATCTTTAAGAAGTTGAAGCAAGATTTCTCTCAGGATTGGGATTCTCGAGCTTTGATTCCGTCAGAGTAAACAACGATGGGTAGGGAAAGACAGGAGAATGAAATGGAGTCTGGATTGGAAGAAGTAGGAGCTCCAGAGTTGGATAAAAATAGCGGATTTGGCAGCTTTTCTTCCATGGCAGGACATGGATTTTGCATTTCAGTTCCCTCCCTCCTCGACTCACTCGGAGGTGGGTGAGTTGGACTTGGTGGGGACTTCGAAATTATGCATTTTTACTTTTTTTTTTCTTTTTTTTTTTTAGTTTCGGTTTTCGCTGGTTTCCTGGTCGATGGACTTCGTTACCACGTCGGACTGCGGTGTTTTGCAGCGCGCCTCTTCCATTCCATCTTCGTATTCTTACGAAACAGAGTAACGGATCTACTTGTTTGCTTTGACGTAATATTTTAGGTTAAAGATGAAATATGTAAAGGAAATTGTTTGGCCGTTTGTCCCAATTTTAAGGCACATTACATTTAGTTTACTCATGGTATTAAAAATTATATACCATGATAGTTTGTATCGTTAAAATAATAATAATAAAGCTCAAAAATGTTGTTTGGTTAGTAATTTTAAATTGGTGTGATTTTGAACCATAAACCTTATGGTTTAAACTAATGCTTTTAAATTTATGCGATGTAATTCATAGTGTCAACTAGCATGTTTGAAAGTGTAAAATATCACATTATAGAACTCATATTTGGATAGCTTAAGAATTGCGAGGAAACTAGGGATTGGAATCATGGTTGTATTATAGATAATAAATTCAAAATCATGTAAATGTAAGGGGTGGATAAGCTCTTGAAAACCAGTTTGGGATATGTTTTAAACATTACAACAGGGTTCGTCAGTTAATACACATACAAATGCCAGTTTAAACTAAGCTCATAGGTTCAAACCACATGAACCCATAGACCAAATGAACAAAAAAACTATGGCTCCTTTCTAATTTGCTCACGATTCTTGTGCAATTTAAATACCAATTCCTTGACAAGATGTTTTATTCGATGCTAAAACTTTACACTTCCAAACATCAATTTAGATTATTGTTTAGACTATATAAGTTCAACGTTTCGGTTTAAACCCTAAAAGTTGATCATACCAATTCAAGTTGTGAACCAAACAAACTCTTAAATAGACATTCCAACTACATAATCAAATAAGTTATCTAAAACTATCAAATCAGCTTATTTCTTATTTTGATGATAGGTACATACAAAATCGAACTAATAAGAAACGTAACAATATTTTATAAGAAAACAATTTATAAAATATTAACTTTCCCTTATACCAGCATAATTGCCACCCATAAAAGATGTGATGTTAAACCTCTCATTGCTACATGTTACAATGTACGACGGTCTTTCGTGAAGGACCGTAAAAACCTTTTTTTATATCAGTGTTTTCCTTCGTTTCACAAACAAAATTTGAAAGTCTGTTCAAACTTATCAATGAAACAAGTCATTAATATAATTAAAATGAGTTGAGTTAAACATACTAATGCTCTAGTATAGTTGGGGAAAGGAAGTTTTATCTTTTTCTTTTAGAAAATTTATGAAGGAATATATTCTTTGAAGGAAAACTATCTGCAAGTGCAGTAGCTCTTGATAATTTGAATCAGCAGATGAACGGTCTTCTCTGAAATAAGTTGTTACTTTTTTTTTGTCCCCCCTCTCTCTTGAAAAATGTACCATATTTATTAAAACAAATATTACACCGTATTGCAGCTGTTTAGAAAAGTCAAGTTGGTTATAGTTTCGTTTGAATGCTGTTAATTCACAGCATTGCAAATTTTTTGACTCTCTTACATGCATCTTCTAATGGTAGGTGAAAAAGGAGCTGGAGGAACTGAAAATTGAGAAAGAAGAAAAGGACACGTTTTATAGAGATGAGAAGTGTAGAACAACCATTCTCATAGAGGAAAGAGGTAGAAATCTTGCTCGTTTGAAATTTCCCCCTGAATTCTTATCCAACTAGCAACTTAGTTATAAGTTATAGTGTTACTTTTTCTCCGTATTTAGAAGAAAAAAATACCAAGTAAACAGTTATTGGTTGCATTCTTGTCATTAATCTCCTTTTAGGGTGCCAGTTTTAATTTTTTTTTTGAAAGAAATTTCAATTCATACGAACAACATCGTGCATAGAAGATTAAGAAAGTATACGTTGGCCACATGCTTTATAGTTCAAACACTATCGTTCCCTTATTTTCGAGGTTCCTTCATATAAATCTCCTTGGCCGTGCTTTGCTTTATTATATAATTGGATTTCAGTTCTATCAATGCCTGTCCTCCTCCTCCTCCTTTGCTCTCGAGTTCTGTTGTTATCAATGCAGCTGAAATAGGCTTTTGGATTTTCATTGGTTGAACTATCATTAATTTATTATGATTGTTCCTTTGGTAGACGCTGAGAACCAACAGCTGTATGTGTAACTGCTATGATTTATAGTTATGGTATAGGCTGCATCTTTAACCATGTCGAGTTGATGCAAAATTCAATTTTCAGTGATTGGAGGTGTGTGTTTGTTTGTTTAAAAGGAAGTTTTATCTTTGCACTGCAGATGCCATGATAAAGAACTTTGAGATAACTGTAGAAGCCAATAGACTGGCCAGGATCTACAAGAAGATCAAAAAATACGAAATTGTATCAAGAATTATATACAAAAAAATATGAAAATATTTTCTAGTGTCGAGGGAATTGCATGTATAGAGATCATATCTAAGGGATTCTTTGGTTCGGGCTGAAGCAGCAACGTCACTCGATCATTATCAAACTGGTTGCAATCTTTTTCTGTCCGTGAGGATCCCACCAGAGTGCGTTCTACTTCTAACAGGCCTATGTTCAATTGCTAAAGGATGACCTCGCTATAAGATTGGATATATCCCTCCTTGAAATAAAAAAGTTGGACTCTCTCATTCATGTACTGGGATCGCTGTTGGCTGAAGCGGATAAACAAAGTTTGACTTTCTTGGATAAGCTTGATCAGCTAAATTCTCTCTACGACTCTTGCTTTAAGTTGGTCCAGCGGGAGAAAGACCTTGCTGTCAGGCATGCGTAGAGACAGTATGATCAACTTCATGATAAGTTCCTTCACATTACATCGGAGAAGGATGCATTGCAGTTGGTTAATCAGGACTTGAACAATAAGGTAATTGAACTTCAAAAAGTTCAGGAGTCTATCATGGCACAGCTTTCAGAGGAAGGTCAGAAAGCAAGGGAAAGGATCTAGAAGCTGGAGTCTGAAGCAGAAATTTTGGTGTCAAAGAAAATTGAAACAGAGAAGTTGGTTTCCAAGTTACAACTGAAGATTGATACTCTTTCTGCAAGTTCAAAATCAACAGAGAACAAAATGGTTTGCAAATTTTTTCAACTTATCTATGAAATTTTTAGCACCCAAAATACCATTCTTAAGGTTGTTGTTTTTTTATATCTTGCAGCAAGGCCTGCTGCTGAAAATTTCAGCATTGGAAAATGAGAATGAAAATACTATAGAAAAATTACAACAATAGATGCAGAAAAAAGTGGAAGAAATCGATACTTAGTGAAAGGAGGGTGAGAAACGTGGCAAACACATACACTAACTGGAGAAACAAGTAGAACAGCTTCACAACTTTTTAGAGGAAAAAGACCATCTAATTCGGCAATATAAGGAACGAGAGACAAAGTTGGAAGAACAAATTACAGAGGTTTTGAAAAGAGATTCACTATATTACATTGTAGTTCCTCATGATAGCTCAATATTTTAAAGGTTCTGTCTGTTTGCAGAACCAATACCGTTGACTACTGCTGAAAGTAGACTAGCAGAAGCTAGAAAGCAATATGATGTGATGCTTGAAAGTAAACAGCTAGAGTTATCAAGATATTTGAAAGACATCTCAGAGGAATGATCAGGTGTTATCTCTTACTACTTTTTATGAAATGTCTGAGATCTGAACAAGTACCTTTAGATTGACCTGAGAATGTATTCCATTAGGCAATCAATGACATCCGGAAGAAGCATGAGGAAGAGAAGCTGGAGATGGTTAACATGGAAAAGGCAAGGGTTTGTCATTTCATAATCTCTTTAACATTTTTATTTGTGAATTATATTCGTCATCTTTTTGAACTTCCAGGCAGAAAAAGTTACGGGAAAAATGCAAGCAAAATGTGTCCAAAAGTTTGCAGAGTGCAAAGAAGAATCAAAACAGTCCCTGACTCAGGTTCAGGAGGAACATGCTACTCTGTTATGCCTCAGAAATTGTTGCAAGCTTGCTATTAAATTGTCAAATTATCTCGTTTCATATGATCCACATTCTCTCGTACAACATATCTAATTTATTTTCCTGGAAACATTATGAGATCATCAATCTTTTAGGACTAAGTCTTTGCATATTTTAGACACTTATCAACATGGTTTAAGTATACAGTAACTTCATTCCTAGTCGTTCACCGTTTCAATTGTAACTACATGCTTTGTTATTTGAGTTAGGACGTAACAGAAAGCTTGCCTTAATGCTGTTTGAAGCTTGATGGAGCAGGAATTACTTTCTAAACCGCAACCATTGTTTCTTCCTGACCATTTTTGTTGTTCACTGTTCCACGTTGTTTGTTGGATCTTCACAGTCTAACTTGCATTCATTCATAACATTGTTCGACTCTCCTCCTGCATATGTGTGGGTGAGTTGTATTCAGCAGGAATATGATAGGAAAGAACTGAACCTCAAAGCCTATCATGATGAAGAGCTAAAATGTTCTCAACTTCAAGCTGCAAATGAACTGAAGGAGGTACATGCAGTTCAGATTTGGTAGTCTCAAAGTTTGCTTATGTTTGTAATAGCTGTAATTTGTACAGAAAATGACATCATTGAGGATAGAGCATTAAGCTCAGATGAGAGCTTTTAGGTGTCAGCATGAAGACGAGTGTACAAAGCTTCAAGAGGAATTGGATCTTCAGAAGTCCAAAGTAAGTATCTTTCCTGCGGCACAGTATACAACTGTATGATCATTGCAGTGTATTCATTTTGCTGATCATCAGAGGAGGACCGGCAGAGGGCTTTATTGCAATTGCAATGGAAAGTGATGGGCGATAAAGTACAATAGGACCAAGAAGTGAATTCAAAGAAGGTTTGGATTTTGTGGATTCCTCTTGTCTGTCTCAAGTAGATGCGGATGTGTGGCATCTGGATGGATCTTCCTATTATATTATTTTTCATATGAAATTGCTACACGCCTTAATTTTTCTCCTCTTTTCGGACTGAAAAATTAATCTTTTCTGATGTGGCATGTGCAATTAGGTACCTTTATTTCCCTCTCTCCTGAAGTTGTTCGTAATTGCGAGTGCTATATATTTTCTCCACATCCAACGTTTATACTTCCATGTATTCACCACATCCAAAATTCGCATTTTTGCTGCCTTTGATAATATTGTTTCAGGATTACTCCATTTCCTCCCTTCAAATCCTCAATTCTACTGGTTCAAAAAGAAGTCAACGTCCTCTCGCAAGGCCAGCGGATGAAGAAAAGGTGAAAATCATATGATTATATTTTCTTCTCCGGATTCACCCTTCCTGAGAGCAACGCAAACACCAGTGTCAAAGTTGTTGAAGAAAGTAAAGAACGCAAGCACGGGAAGTGTGTTGGGTATTTCTAAGCATGATAAGAAGGCAAGTAATTCTTAATAGAGTTTTTACCCCCCAAGTATGCCCTTGAATGGTGATTCAAGCACCTCAAAGAAAAATGGTGGTTCAATAAATTTATTGTAGCTGCAAATTGAATCTGATTCAGCCGCATATGATCCTCCTTAAAGACTTAGCTCATAGCACTGCAGGTTACTCGTCATGAATATGAAGTTGAAACTGCTAATGGAAGGACAATTGCAAAACGAGGGAGAACAAAGAGTTCAGTCATGTTTGAGGTTTATTCTCACTTACCTTTATAAACTGACATATGCATAAACTCAAGCTGCATATTTTATGTGCGATATGTGTTACCTGATGCTGAATTTCTGTTTTATGACCAGGATCTGAGAAAACAGAAAAGCATGAATACACCAAAAGCAAACACCCCCAGGACTCTTGCCAAGGTATCTGAAAGTGAAATTTATTTCTTCTTTCCATTTTTTAAACCATCCATTGTTCATTATCATCTCTTTGAAGACTCTAACAACCTTGTCAAACAACCGAGGGTGTAGGACTTCTTATTGCAATTTAATAGACCAAGGATGGCATAGTTCTGTTGAACCGTCAGATGACCAAAGAAGCATGATGTCCTAAATCTAGATACATAAACTTTTCATGCTTTCTCTACTTTGAGCCTATAAAAGTCTACACGAGTTTGGTACTAGCTCACCAAACTTCATAGCAACTTTATTTTGGGTCTCTCTGCTTCTTTTCCGTGGCATATTCCAGAGCACGCTTAGTATAGGAACATGAATTGCAGGTTCACTTATTGACTGGAAAGGGTAGTTCTTGTAATGCTCCGCTATATAACTTTCATGCATGCTGCTTTCGCCAGTTCTGACTGTCACCACATTAGATGCTAGTTAACCCCTATGTCTAAAAACTCCTTTGTTTGGACACTTTGTTAAAGCTATCTATACATAGAATTGCACTTTGATTTCAGGTTCCTTGGCACATTAAGTCTTATATTACCTAACGCATTTTAAAGCTGGGTTATCTTTGGTGTGTAACATGTTTATAGCACATGCAGGGTATGGAGTGGGCTCGTCCACGTCCTTCAAACATAGGAGATTTGTTCAGAGAAGGGTGGTCCCTGGATCCTCATGCAGATGATCCATATGCATTTGATCTGAGGTATTCGCGATTAGTTACCTGCACATGTTACTCCAAAACATATTCATTCTTGTGAATATAATGCTTTATTTGTATTTTTTTTAATAGTAACCCTCAGGCCCCAGTATCTATTAGACTGTCATTTCAAGTTGACATGAATCTGTCATAACATTTAAGTCTCTCTTTTTCCCCCTTGATGGAATAACATTATTATCTCCAGATATCAAATTTTTTTATTTTTTTCCCTATCTTTCGGGAGAGTTCTCTGAGGTTATTCTCAAGTGCATCACTGCGGCAGATGGGCGTTCATTTGATCATCACAAGGGATTAGAAGGGAAATGTAAATATGTACATAAATTGGATTTTACAAATTACCATGAATTTTTGCTTTCACTTGGATGGCTTTGTCAATTCCGCACTCACTTGTACATAAATAAAGGCTTCGCAAACTGGAAAATGACAAAGCGTCAAGAGTCGGTAAACTGTGACTGTTGGTCTGTTAACCTCGTATGAAAAGTAATGGGGTTTGGGACTTTTTCCGTCTCCCATCTTAGACCTCTATGCAGAGTGCTTTGCTCAATTTTAATATACAATTCATGCTTGTTTGTCTTTTAACAATTAAACCACGAAAGTACGGTGATTTAGGGGGTAATTGAAAATTATGGCAAAGGCCTTCTGACACAATATAATACATTAATTGGGAAATTGATCACACCTTAATAGAAAGGAACATTAGATGAGTGTTATATCCATATTTTTACCTGTCCCGATTCAAATAAATAAAATGCTGATGAAAGGAATAAACATAGTTTCCTGTAAGTGATCAATGTAAATAGCGTGTTTAGCAAATGAGATAGCATGTAAGAGTTTTACACTGTATCATATTTTTGTTTCTTATTGTAATATGTAACAATTTTACACTATGTAAGGTTTAAACTTATAAATTTAAATTCATTTGTCAAACATCCTAGTCTCAATAATAGTTAGTATTTTTATTTTATGTAACTACTTAATTTTTCTTTGTTATAAAAAAAATGTACCATAAAAAATAAATAAAAATTTTTAATTTTTATTTAAGGGTTAAAAAGGTAATGAAAAGGTTTTTTATATTGTTTTTCCATAAATTCTTGTTCCAAAACAGCTTATACAACTTAAAGTCCATTGAGTGTGTACATCCAACCAAGTTCTTACAACCTTTTTTTTGGCTTGTTAAGTTCTTCCAAACTTGACGGCCTAGCAATTGCTCTTTTGAAAATTCGCATATGATGCCTTTAAAAAAAAAAAAAAAAGAATGATGCTCATCCATAAGAGCGAGTGGATGAGGGTCTAAACGCCTTAAACATGAAACTGCAAGCAAAGCATAATACTTTGATACTGATCAACCCACATTTTCTGTGCTCATTGGTTTCTCTCCCTCTCTGCTGGAAGACATTGATTGTTGCAACTTGCGTCTGTAATCGAGGCAAGAACTTCAAAATCACACAGTTACAAGACGACAAAAAAAGAACAAGAAGAATGTCGAGCCGGCAGATTGGAAGAAGACTCAAAGTTCTTATTTCCCAGGCGAGGCGCCACATGAAAGTGCAAAGGCGAAATTCGATTGAAATGAAACCCAAAAAAAGGGCAAGCGTTTTCAATTTGCGTAATTATTTCGACCAAACAAAGGTTCAGAAAACAAGATTCTACAATGTTCGAGTCACCTCAAGCTAAAATCAGTCACGTAATTAGCTTAAAAACCAGTAGTACGAAATGCAGAGTGATCAGAGAGATCCACAGACGAGCAGCATAAAGAAGGTGAAGAGAAAGAGCAGCACCACGAGAAGCTCGAACGAGCCATAGAGCTTCATCCTTTTGTTGTTCAGACGCTCTCTTGCCACTTGCATCTTCAGATCTGCAATATCCTTCTTCAGCATCTCCTCCTGATCAGGAACCAGTCAAAAAGCTAGAGCAAAAAGTTCTCGCGTTTAAAATTTGTCTGGTTCGACAGATAAAGCATCTGTACCGTCTGAAGGTTGAGAATGCGATTCGCTGGAGATTTCAGCGGAGAAAGCAGATGTTCGACTTTGAATCGAGTTGCGAGTTTTGGCGGTGTCAGAGCTTCGCTCTTGGTTTGCGTCTCTGATCCCTCGCCTCTGATCTCCTTCTTCATTATCTTCTCCTGATCAGAAACAGAAGAGAGTTAGGGCAAAAACTTCTCGTGTTCAAATCTACTTTCTGAATCAACAGATAAAGCATATATACCATCTGAGGGTTGAGGCCGCGATTCGCCAGAGATTTCAGCGGAGAAAGCAGACGTTCAACTTTGAATCGAGTTACGATTTGTGGCGGTGTCGGAACTTCGTTCTTGGTTTACGCCTCCGATTTCTCTCCCTTTATTGATTTCGATCTCTTGACTCTTGTCTTCCCTGTCTGCGTGTTTTTCAATTTCCAGAGAAATGTTAAAAGCGAAGTGAGAGAAATTTCCCGCCCCTCGCTATTTATTCCGTGTCATAACGGAAAAGAAACTGTCCCTACCAATATAAAATTTAAAAAATGTTTTTTCTTTCCTGTCTTTCTTTGAAAATAAAGTTGGTGAAGGAGGCAAATGACCAAAATATGGGTGAATAAATATTAATAGTTGAAATTTTCGAAATTTGGGGGGAAAAATGGTCGGATAGAATACTGAAAATACTCTTACGACAGTCATTGATAGAGGCAGTATGACATTATATTGAGTGAGGGCACATCCTCCATTTGATTTTTGAAAATTGTATTTTTGCACTAAATTTTATTTAACAATTTTAGGGTTGTACTCCTATAAAATAATTGAAAAAATAGTGTTGTGCTCTTATTTTATTTTATAAGAAAAACTATAACGACAGCCCCACCCAATAATAAAATTATATAACTATATTTTCCATTTTATAAAGTACTAATTTAATTTTTTTTTATAATGCCCCTTCTAAAAAACTAATATATATATATATATATATATATATATATATTGAGCTTTACTACTGATCATGGTGCTTTTTGTGAGTTGTATCAAAATTCACGAGTGTCGTTGTAGGTTTGTCACAAGAGACTTAGTTTATAGTTGTGAGGCGAGCCTCATCTCCTAAGGTTTTCTTTGTGATAGCAAGGTTTTGTCGCTCTTCTAAGGCGGCGGACTTTAGGTATTAAGGGTTAGGATGTGAGATTTTTTTCCTTTCTAATGTTGAGTAAATATGTTAATAATTTTTTTTCCTAAACAAGAGGTTTTGTGTATCCATTGATGTTTGTATCATCTTTTCATGTTTTAGAATTAAAATATATTTTATTTTTTCTTAAATTGAAAAAATATTTTACATATTATATAATTGATTTTTTTATAAAACTTTAAATTATTATGCAATGGATATGTGAATTATACTAATTCTTGTTTTAAAAAATATTATAATAAATAGCAAAAATATAAAAAAAAAAACATATCTATAGAGTAATAAAAATACTATTGGCTATTTCTTTCACTCCCTTGTTTTTTTTTTTCTTTTTTTCATTTTTCTATTCGACAATTTCTTTATGAAATGATAGGACAAAATAATATTTTTTTGCGGGAAAGCCAAGGGCGGTAAAAAGCCTAGACTTGAGAGAGCCTTATAGCATATATATATATATGTATGCCTCCCCTCTTAAACCCCCAAACTGACAATCCCAAAACCCAGAAAAATTCACCTTCTTTCTTTGCAAGAAACCTCTCTCCCTCTCTCTCTCTCTTCCCTTTCTTGGACTTTCACTTTTAATGTGCATCTACAACCAGAAAGAATGACTCCAGAGGCACAAAGGACCGTTCAAGATTCTGAGACTTCAAGATCAGCAAAGTGTTAGTGAGACTGCCTTCCGACACTCCAGTTGTTGACGTCGAGATCAACCCATACGTTAATGTCGTCCCAAAGCAATCTTCCTTTGGCGTCCCTAAACATTCTCTCAGTTTTGCCTGGTTTGTTTTCTTCTTCTTTTTCCCCTTGGGTTTTTCTTCATATATTTTGACGTTTGTCTTGTCGTTTGGGAAGGAAGTTCCGTACTTGTTTTGTGCGGTTGTGGTTTCTAAGACCAGAATTAGTGGATCAGCTTTTCGTCGGGTCATTATACTCTAACAATTTTATTCATGTTTTTGGCCATGGAACACATTAATTCTAAGAGGCTTGAGAAAAGAAGGGTAGTGCATGATAAATCAAGAAAAATGGGCATCAGTTATTTCAGGATCGAGCAGCTTGTAGTCTCATGAATAGTGTTTATAATCTCTTCCTGCATTCTTCTTCTTTTTTAAAATCTTTAAACGGCCAAGGTACTTCAATAAGATTTCCTCATCGAAAAATTAGTAATATAGAGACCAAACATTGTTCAGAATGTGCGTGTCAACGATGTTTTCCATATGTACTAGGCATCTGTCATATTAATTTTTGCACAAAAGGGGCTTTCTTTCTTCTAATCGTGGGACCTATTGTTGGAGATGTTGGCTTTTATTGCGTATTAAGAATACACAATACTTGTCTTATCTTCGGCAGCCATTGCCCAAAACATGCCGCTTTCTTCGTACGCAGGTATCGAGAGCAGTTTAGTTCTTGTCAAGCTGAGATTCGCTGTTCCCTCCACCATGAGAAGTTGGCCGCGATTCAATGTACCTCTTGTGTGAAATTGGATCTATACATTTGGGGAGAGTTACCATTGCTCCCCCAGCTGCTTCACGAATGCATGGGAAAGGCACAAGGTCTCTCATAATCGAGCCAGTGAAACTGCTCGAACCACAAATGGACAAGCGGAAGAAAAACTCAGTGGTTGTGGCTCATTGCATGGTAAACACTGGATTAAGTCTGAATGGCTCAATGTTGGTTCTTCAAAATCTTATAAACCCACATTGAATGATTGTGGTTCCATTTTAAAGCTGGAAGTTGTAGCTGCAGATTGCTCAACAGGTACTCCATTGTCTCCCGTAAAGATTATAGAGACGAATTCTGTGATTACAGCTCCTAATGGCTAGCCTCGTTGCATAATCAAATGTTCACCGATAACTTTACAAAACAAAGTTCTTTTATCGTATTTTTATGTGCAAAAATGACTTTGTTTTTTAGATTTGTGTTTTTTCAATTAATTTTGTTTTGTTTCAATTAATATTGTTTTATTTTTAGTTTTGTTTAATTTTAGTTTATTTTGTGTTATTTGACTATGTTGTGTTGTAATTATTTTTCTATTATTGTTATTATTATTCTTCATTGTGTGTTGAATTAAATAAAGTTGGGTAAAATTGTAATAAAAAGATCCATAGGGTCGAATTTAATAAGAAAAAGAAGAGAAAATAATAAGAATATTAATTTTAATTTTGGATTTGATCTCAACCGTTAGATGACGAAGATCGGCGGGCGAGATTGGGAGCGTGGAGACACACTAGGGACGCGAGATAGTGGCAGACAAGAAGATGCAGATGAACGGTGCAGATGGATAGAGCGTGATTTACACGCGCCATCCAGGCATGTCAAGCGCTATTTGGCTGGGTCCCACGTGTTTCTTTGAACAAAACTCTGACTTGTTAATGCACTCCATTCTGATTTTGTCATAAAATAGACCACGACGTTTGAAAAACCAAGAAGAAAAGCCAAACAAAATGCAACAAGTATCAAGCATTCTCAAGAGAAGAAAACAACCTAATTTTGCCCTCATTCACACGGATTTCATGCTCTTCCACATGGATTACAGTCGGAAATTGTGATACGAGTAAGTCCTCAACTATGCATTTTTCTAGCGCAAAATTAGCCTTTTCATAGCTATAAAACCGTACTTTGTAGAAGGAAGACAAACCACATCCAGAGAGCTTGTTTCTAAACTCTCAATAAAAGAGCTTTTTAGCTCTCAGTTTCCAAAGGAGCAATGCTCCGGAGGAAGAAAAAAATATATTTTCTTTGGAGTTTTTTTTGGCGTGAGCATGTTGGGAGTGTGGAAAAGGGCCCCCTGGGTTCCACTTGTAAAATATCTGGGTTCTTTGTAAACCCTATCTTTTGTAATATATTAATATTTATTTTAATATTTGTGTTGTATGCTTTTATTATCATATTCTAATTTTATTTTTGTTGGGCTTGTGATGTAACTAGAATATATGAACCTTTTATTTAGTTAAATTTTATTATCGTAAACTCGTATTGATGTTGGGTATTTACAATAGACTTGGTGCTTCTAATTAACTAACCACCAGTTAGATGATAGCATAAATCATAATGAAACCAAGAGGAGATTTGTGATTTAAGAACATGTATAGATTACCATAAATTGCATGTGAGATAGAGATATACTTATTTGGTTTATGTGGTCACAATAAGAATTACGACATATCATAATGAACTTAGGCATAATTATTTACATAGAGATATAATGTGTTTTTATGCTTAGGTATTTTTCATATAACACAAGAAAGAGCATCGAATACAATAGGAAATTCGACCATCAATATAGTACGAGAATATCACAATATTGTGTTTAATTAGGTAGGATCAGATTAATTTTAGTAAAATCATAATTCCCAACGTTTTTAGGATTTTATTATTCTAAACATTTCTAGTAATTTTAATTTATCATTTTTAAATTGTTTTATTTTTATTTTTATTTTATTTTAATCGGTTGTTCAAATAATCTTAGAGTTAAAATAATTTCAGTAATTAATAAAAATTAACACAATCTTTGTTCGAACGATATTTATACTCATTATTTTATTACTTGTTATGATTACGTACAGTTGCGTATTCAAAAATCTATAACAAGTTTTTGACATCGTTGCCAGGGATTGTTTTGTTTAATTTTTGTTAATATCTATACCAATTAACTCTAGGATTAATTTGAATTTTTTTTTCTTTATTTTTTTAAATCTCGTCGAGGAAAAATGTATAGTCGTCAAATTCTTGCAAATTTTGCTCAACAATATTCGAAACTATTTTACACCACCTGGTGGAGATTGTATGAGTTGGTTGAAAGATTTTCTAATAACAATTTTTTAAACGAGTCTCTAACTTATATTTTCTACAATAGATTAGATGCTGACACAAGAAATTGGGTAGATTATGGAGCTTTTGCAACTAGTGGTCATGTTCTTAATAGAAGCTATAAAAATGCATGTTACTTGTTAAATGATATGACTGATTTTGACTACCACTGGTATTAGGATCTATCACTACAAGGTTGGAACCACAAATACTCTATATATCCACAGCCCTTTGGTATCGCTTAAAATGTTTCTCTAAACACAAACATTTGTAGTATAGAAGGGTTGTCGTATCCACAGAAATGTGGGTTTTAAAAAATTGAAAAATTTAACTGTTGAAAAGACAAGGATAATTTTTTCAGGATTTTAAAGAAAAAATATTTTTTAAATGTTTCTTCTAAAGGCTGATACTTTTTGTTTTCCCCTTCAAGAGAGTTAGTCGGTTGTTTTTCCTTGTTAGTAAAGACAATGCCTCAACATTTCATTATTTTACAGTAAAGTTTTTACTTTCCAAGGGTCAACGTACTATCATTTTCTTCTTCGTATTATTTTTTTAACTCTTGGAAAACTTTTATGCTGTTTGTTTTAATAGTTTAGATCATAATTCATTTTTTTATGTGGTTTGTTTGAAAGAGAAGTTTGAATTGTTTTTATTATTTAAAGTATTTTTTTAATTTTGTGAAAGAAAATACTATAACAAAAGTTGTTGGAGCCATAAAAACGATTTAAACTGCAATTGTTAAGCGAACACATATATTAGAGGTAAATAACAACCAAGTTTGCAACCAATTCTACTTTCCATTCCTTTGGGGACAATCTGAACCCCTTTTTTATGGTTTAAATCGTTTTTTATTTAACTTTTACAAGAGCAAACATTGTAACAAAAACGATCGAAACCACAAAAAAACTGTTGGAACCATTTTTGCCACACCGTGGCTTTATATCACTAATAGTTTTTATTCGTTATTTATTATTGGGATATTTATCTTTCTAAAACCCTCTGTTTTAGGGTAATTCAAAAATTATATTTTTGGTTTTTGATCTCATCATATGTATACCTTTAGATTAGGTTTAATACACAAATCTATATCTTATCTTAGTCAATACTTGATTTTGAGCTCTAAAATGACCAAATTATCTTAAGTAAAATATTAAAAAAATAAAATTTTCAAAAAATAAAAAGAAAACAAAAATAAAAACACATAAAACACTTATTTTTGAAGGTATGCTATGTATTTTTGAAAGCAAAAATCTTAGTACAAAGTTTTTTTAAGTTTTTGAAGTTATTTTATTTTTTAATTAAAGGGTAATTGGGTATATTCTTAGGTCAAAATTAAATATTGATTGGGCAAAGGTATAAATATGTGTATTAAATCTAATTTAAAGATATAAACTTAATAAGATAAAAAATCAAAGGTATATTATTTAAATAAGTCAAAAATACTTGGTATAAAAAAGTAAATAACCTATTATTATTATTATTATTATTATTTTCTCAGAAATGCATTGAAAAATTAATAGTTACCACCAAGGCAACTGCTTTAGGTGCGAAAGGGCGCCAACACACCAACAGCTAAGAACGCTTTATAGTTTATGTATTGATATTATTCATTTGTTCTGTGAATCCCGAGAGTATTTAATGGCCGTTAGATTAAACAAGCGGTAACTTTGAGAACAGTTTGAAAGGAAACCAAAATTACTCATTAAACAAACAAAAAAAAAAATCTAAAAGAAAGACAAAGACAAAGAAAAAGAAAAATATGTTATGAAAACTAAGAAAAGCGATACTGAACTTATGAAACTAAGAGAATTTTTAAGGAGAAATCTTAGAGAGAGAGTAGAGAGATTGTTTAGATGAAAATTTTTAGAAAGAAGTAAAAAAGAGACAAAGAGAGATTCTTTAGTTGATAATAAAAATTAGTTGTACATCAAGTGAAAGCAAAATGCTTGCATATTTATAGTCAATATTTTGGTACTATTAATATTGACTTTGTAGCCCTTTGCACTGTAGTGAACAACCAATAATTACCTTAGATGTCTACCATTTATGATGCCTAAAAACCTTGGTTAGGAAAAATCCAGTAGGATAAAAATCATAGCAAATGAAAAAAAAGTATATTATTATTGTATAGGTGCTCCATGCTGCCTCATTAAAAATCTTACTAGAAAAACCTTATGGGACAAAACTATAGAAAGAGAAAAAGAGTACAGTTGGTGTATTCCCCTTCAAATTAACATTAGTCGTTCTTTGCTAATCTCTCAGATGACGCATCCCAATACTGTGTACATGTTGTTTGAAAACTAATGTGGGAAGTGCAATTGTGAAAAGAACTGCAGCGTTGCCACTTGAACAAGTGTATTGAACATTAATGTCTATTCTTTTTAAGATCTTGGGTAAATGAAAAGAATTTTGGGAGTATGTGTTTCATTCTGTTGCTTTTGATGTATCCTTCATTTATCTGAGTGACACATGCATTATTGACTTTAAATAATATTGTTGGATCCTTGTTGAGTAGTAATCCACAAGTCACTTAGATATGCAAAGTCATGGACTTTAACTACACACTTTCTCGACTCGCTTCATAGAGTACAATAACTTTAGCATGGTTTGATGAAATAGCAACCAATGTTTGATTTTGTGAATGCTAAGAAATCGTATTACCTCCACATGTGAATACATATCCATTCTGAGATCTAGCTTTATGTAGATCTGATAGATAACCTATATCTATATAACCAATTAGTCTTTGTTTTGATTCTTTAGGATAAAACAAACCCAACTCAATTGTTCCTCAAAGAGAACGAAATAAGTGCTTAACTCTAGTCCAATGTCTTCGTATAGGAGTTGAGCTAAATCTTCCTAATACATTAACAATGAATATCTAGTCTTGTGCAATTAACAAGATATATAAATGCTCTAATTGCACTTAGATATGGTACTTCAGGACCAATAATCTCTTCATTATCTTTGCAAGGAAGAATGGATCCGTTTCCACTTTGAGTGATCTGTTTACGATTGGGATACCTAAGGATTCACTTTGTCCATATTAAAGTGTTTTAAGACCTTTTCAGCATAGTTTGATTGATGCAAAAGTATTTCACTCTATAAATGCTCAATCTGTAAACCATGACAATATGTGGTTTTTCCAAGGTCTTTCATTTCAAATTCCTCCTTTTAAGTATATCATTATTTCAAGAATTTATTTATGAGCCCCAATGATATTTAAATCATCAACATAGATAGCAATAATTACATATTTAGATGTTGTTTTCTTAATAAAAACACATGGGCATATGGGGTTATTTTTATATCCTTTCTTTAACAAATATTTAATTAAACGATTATACCACATGCATCTGGATTACTTTAACCTGTATAATGATCTCTGTAACTTGATTGAACACATGCCCTTGGGTTTTGAACTTGATTCTTTAGGCATCTTAAATACTTTAGGGATTTTCATATAAATATCACTATCAAATAATCCATACAAGTAACCTATAATAACATCCATAAGATGCATTTCTAAATTTTCAAAAATTGTTGGGCGGATTAGATATTTAAATGTAATTGCATCTATTACTAAAAATACATTTTCTCATAATCGATTCCTGGTCTTTGCAAAAAACTTTATGCAACAAGTTGAGCTTTGTACCTCATAATCTTATTTTTCTTATTGTGTTTTTGCACAAAGTCCCATTTATATCTTATAGGTCTCATAACTTTAGGTGTGAGAACAATAGGTATAAAAACTTTATGCTTATTAAGCAAATTTAATTCAACATGTATAGCATCTTTCTATTTACCCCAATCGTGTCTACTTTTACACTTAGTAATGGATGTTGTTTTAGGATCCTCATTTTCAATAACACGCGCTACTAAGTAATAAAATATTTCATCAATATCCTCCATTTTATTTCGACTCCACAATCATCATTTATTTACATATCGATAGAGATCTCATGATTTTCTAAACCTTTTGAGTTTTGATTACATCATGAGTCTTGATTTGTCTCATTTTTGTGTTTCTTCTTGAACATATTCCTCCATTTGAGGTCATCATGGTTTTTAGCTCATTTTTTTTTAGGATTTTTATCTTTGAAACCGATTAGGATTTCAATTTGAGCATGACAATTAGCAGCTGGTATATGCGATTTAGTCACTCTTTTTGTATTAGTGAACACATCTAGCCTTTGAGTTGTTATGTTTTGTAAGTGCATAATCTTTTAAACTATTAGCTTACACTGTTTTGTATAAAGATTAAGATGCAATAGAGATGGTTTACACCATGTAATCTTCTTTTCCAATTATTTCTTATCTCCCCTAACATTAGGAAAATTGCCTTTTTAAAATGACAATCGCCAAATCACGCCATAAAAATATCTCCAGTTTAAGGTTCAAAATATCTAATGATAGAAAAGGGATTTATACCTGATATACATTCCCAGTTTTCTCTAGGAATCCATATTTGTGAGTTGTGGTGGAGCAATTAGCACATATATCGCATAACCAAAAATCTTTAGATGAGAAATATTTGGTTCTTGACAAACGCTAGTTGTAATAGGGAGTATTTATGATAAGCACTTGGCCTGATATGAATTAATATTGTAGCATGTAAAATTGCATGAACCCAAACAGAAATTGGAAGCTTTGTTCTCATTATTAATGGTCTAGCGATAAGTTACATGCACTTAATTAATGATTCAACGAAACCATTTTGTGTATATACATGAGCAACAAGGTGCTCAATAATAATCCTAATTGACATACGATAGTCATTGAAAGCTTAGGATGTAAATTCACCAACATTATCAAGTCTAACTTTCTTAATTGTATAATCATAAAACTGTGCTTGTAACCTGATTATTTGGACTAAAAATCTTACAAATGCCATATTGTGAATTGATAATAAATAAATGTGCGGCCATCTATGAGATGCTTTTATCAATACCATAAAATATTTGAATAGTCCACATGGTAGATGAATAGGCCTACATAAATCACGTTGAATACGTTCAAGAAACATAGGTGATTCACTATTAACTTTAACTGGTGAGGGTCTCAAAATTAGCTTTCCAAGATAACAACCTACACATGGAGTTTTACTTGTTTAAAGGAACTTCTAGCTCTTCTATGGATGTCTATGTGAGTTTTTAACACTTATTCGTATCATTATTGAACCAGGATAACCCAAAGAGTCATGCCATAAAGATAATATATGTATCTTTCTTAACTACCATATATGATTTAATTACATTTAAATATGTGCAATGTAATTTAGAGGAAAGGTTTTTAGAAACCTCAGTACTAATGTATATATAGTTCTTATTTTCTTTAGTCCTAGACTGAGTATTATATTCATGAAGATATATGTTATCAACAAATTCCTTTTGAACTTTGGTGAAAACAAAACATCATTTATGAAAAACTTTGTTTTATTTGGCAATATAAAGCTGGGTTTACTAATTCCTTCAATCAAGTTTGCAGGACCTGATATTGTATTTACAATTGCCTTTGTTGGTTTTAGATCTGAGAAGTACTTTTTACTTTTAAGGATAGTGTGTGTTGTATCACTATCTGGCATACAAATATCCCTAGCATTATCTTTGAAATTTGCTCATTCATTATAATCCATATTAAGCTTCACACAAAAATAAACAATTTAATGCGAATAATGTTTAATTATAAAATTTTACATAAAGCATTACATAATATGACATAAAAAAACATATGTTATTTAAAGCATTATTTAGCACAATAAACATAGTAATAATATCTAGTTATCACCAATATCTTCTTTAATCAAAATCACCAATAAAATCAAAAGCGTCCAGATGAGTTGAATCATCTGTTATATCAAGATGTTCGGTAAAATTCACTTTCTTTTCTTTCCCTTTCAAAGATGCCTTATATAGTTTGCAAAGATGCTCTAACATTCAGCAGACTTGAGCCTAGTGCCCTTTTGTACTATATTTATGGCAGGAATCTTTAGGTTTTTAGGAAGAATTTTAGCGAACATTTTTCTCTTTATCATGCTCCTTTTGGATTGTGTGGTTTTGTGAAGGATTGAAAAGCCATCTTGACCATGACCACGTCCACAACCACGTTTACGGCCACGACCACAACTATGACTACATCCTTGTTAAGAATTTTCAAGACTTGCAGTATTTGCTTCTAGAAATGCTGCTGAACTAGTAGGACAAGACTGATGATTTTTTATCAAAAGTTCATTATTTTTTTCTGCCACTAAAAGAGATGAAATGAGTTCATAATAGTTTTTAAACCTCATAACTTATATTGTTGTTGTAAGGTTACGTAGGATGCATGAAATATGAAGTAAGTCTTTTTCAATATTACCTTATTAGTAATTTTCTCCCCACAAAATTTTAATTGTGAAACTATTTTTAATATGATAGAATTATGATTACTAACTTTCTTAAAGTCTTAGAATCGCAGAGTGTTCCATTAATTATCAGTTGTAGGAAGTATAACTTACTTTTGATGATCGAATCTTTCTTTAAGATTCTTCCATAATGCACTTAGAACTTAAACAGTGAGATATTCACATTTTAAACCTTCATCAAGGTGCCTGCGAAGAAAAATGATCACCTTTGTCTTATCTTGTGATAACGTAGTTGTTGATGCTTACCGCTGTCCGGTGTCGGATCAACACCCACGTGTGACTGTACACCTTCTGACCTCCTCTTAAGCTTGCCCCTGGTCGGGAATGAGTACCTGCGAGAGGGATGATTCAGAGAAATGGGGTTAGTCCATAGACAATGGCTCTCCAATGCTCAAGGCAAGTATTGCTCGGCAGAGGTCGGCAGCTAATTAAGTGAGAAGATGTCTCTCTCTCTAAAACGTCATAACTGCATCCTATTTATAGGCCACCAGCTGGATCGGGTTTAAGATCGGTTTTACCCATTACTCAGGTGTCACATCAAAGTGTATCAAGCAATAAGTGACAAGTGTCGCGTCCATTGTCCAATGGATTGGACTCTATCGGACGGCAGCACGTCTGCCTGGTGTTGGCCTACAAGGATGAGTAGTGACGTATTATGGTGAATAGCATGGCCCGGCCCGAGCTACTATACATCCCCGAGGTGGCAGCCCTCTTGGGGGTGTGCCCTCAGATAAATGGAAGGCACCTCGGGAAGAAGCATAAGTCGTCGGGTCGGGCGATAGCCTATGTCTGCCGAACTGAGTTGCCGACCACCAAGTTAGGGTCCTCGGTGGTGGCGCCGAGCTTACCCTCAACAGTAGTATTGTATTCTTTGATTGTCTCCGAGAGATCTACTGACTCAATATGTATTTCTACATCAAGAATCTAAGGCATATAATTCTTTCTCGTAATATTCAATGCAATGAACTCAAGTTTTTTAAGGTTTGACATGGTGATAACTATAACAAAATACAATAATAGTTAGAATTACTACTTCATTTATTTAAAACATAAACAGTACAAACATAATAGTAATTAACAAAAGAGGAAAAACAAAGAATGTGATAAATATAAATAACAAATTAAATCCATGGGAGAATATTCTCCAATAATAAGAAAAATAATAAGCCTGATAAAGAAAGCAATTATGATCATTAAGAACAGATTCATCATTTTTGTGAAAATTATAACTATAAACAATTTTTAGAAAGAAGAATGAAAGTTAAGATATGATATGTTGGAGTTTAGAATTTACCAATTTATAGAGCAAAAACTAGCCATCTATGACCACTATATAGCCATTTATTAATGTTGGAATAATGAAATGACAGCTATTTCCTTGATTGATATTTTAATATAAAATCGTATATGGTAACAGCAATATATAGATGAATGCATAAACAATAATTAACTGTAATAAAATGTAAGATAAACAACATAGAGTTAGAATATATATATATATATATATATATATATATATATATATATATAGGATTTATAATATATATAAGCAGAATAACAATATGTATATATTAGAACAACAATGAGCTATCAATAAATAAGAGACTTGGCCATACATAGTGAATAGAGATAATTGCTTACTATTAGTTACAATATTAATGATAAGGAATTAATAAGGAGGAGGCTTAGCCATTCAAATTGAATAAAAATAAAGTACTTGTTGGTTAATTAAGCAATTAATAATTAGAAGGCTTAAACATCCATATTAAACAAAACTAATTGAGTTAAAAGATGTACTTTTACTATTTACTTATTAGAGGTAGAGATTTATATAGGAACTAGAGCATTTGTGCTAAGAACTACGTGATGGAAACTAAACTCATCTTAAAAGTATGTTTGATAAAAGTGATTTAAACTATTTTCTTAGTCATAAGTAATGTAAATCTTTCATATGTTACAATAATAATAAAAAAAATTATTACAATATAAAACTTTTACGTATTACAAAATACTTACAACTAACAGTTTTAACTATTTTACCAAACATTCGTTAAATTAATACTAACTTATAGACGATGAGAATTTCTACAGACACTTTAGAAAGAGAAAAAAAGAGAGAGTTCAGATGAAAACTTTAGAAAAGAAGTAGAGGAGGGTAGTGAGATTCTTTAGTCAATAATACAAAATTTGTTGTACGTCAGCCGGAAGGAAGCAAATTTATGGTCAAGATTTTTGTACCATTCATTTTGACTTTGTAGCCATTTGTTGGGTTGGACAATCAACAATTATATCTTTTTCACGGAATTTTGGACCTTTACAGCAACATACAATTAAAAAAAATTCAATTGCTTGGTTCTTAAGGATGAACTATTGACCATGGAGATATTCTCCGAAAAAAAAAGACTACGGATTCTTCTTTATCGGTAATAATGAAAAGAGACGAGAAAGAAAAAAACACGGAAAAGACAAAATCTGAAAAGGTTCAAAATAAAAATAAATAAATAAAAGCTTTGGAAAAGCAGCTATCTTTCCGCCGGTCGTGACTGGAGACCGGAAAGTGACGGGCGGTTTGACGTCATCATCCATCCACTGATATTATTGTCGTTTTGGTCAAATGCCAGATGTCGCAATCTTTTATTGCGCCGGGACGATCTGTTTCTGAGAATTCTCGCGCGCGTCTGTTTGTAGAGAAGAAGACATGAATCTTGTCGAAGAATCCGAAGCCGAGAAGTTCGAATGCCAAGTGGCGGTGATTTTGCCCTCACCCACTCCGGTCGTTGGTGTCCAAATCAATCCCCATGTTTGTGTCGCCAGAAACGATGGTTCCTTTCATGTCCTTCGACAACACTTTCCCCGTTTTACCTGGTAATTCTCTCTCTCCCTCCCTCTCTCTCTCTCTCTTCCTTTTCTTCTTTTTTTTTTTTTTTTTTTTGTTTTTCTTTATCTATTTTGAGTCGGATATTTTTGAGCACTTCTTAGGCGAACGAAGTGCCTCTCTGTGTTGAGTTTGGTTGCCTAGAAAACAGAGGAAAAGAAACCGAGTCATGAAAAGCATATTACATACTCTTCGCTGCAGTTACCGGTTCCAATATTTCGAATTTATTCCAACAAACACCACTCCGTGTTATTGTAAAAAAATAAATAAATAAATAAATCTTTTTGTTATCAAAAATATAATTCTTAGTATGTCACCTTCGGAATGAACTTTTTCCTTTCCTGTTTCTTGATTTCCTTGAAAATACAAGTGTTATCTGCTTTATTTGTTGCTAATGGGAACTATTCTGTGTTGATTCCCTTTACCGGCTGTTTGGTTGAACGGTGAAGACCACGCCACAAACTTAGTTATAAGCAGTATAAAATTTTTATATATTATAATAATAAAAAATTATTATAGTATAAAGCTTTAATAAAAATGGTTCTAACCAACTGTTCTATCATTCTTTCAAACACACTTTCGAGTAGTAATTACTTGTAGAAAATACAATAGTATTTTTTTTCCTTCCTTTTGGTTTATACAAGTAAAGTAAGATTTGTAACTTTTACAAATACAGGTATAGGAAGGAGATTAGTTCTTGTCCCGGTCAAGATCGGACTAGTTGTTCCGTCCACAGTAACAAGTTGGCCACTTCACAATGCACTTCATGTGTGACACTGAATCTGCCAGTTGAGAAAAGTTACCATTGTTCTACCAGCTGCTTCATACAGGCATGGAAAAGGCACATGATCTCTCACAGCCGTGCCACCGAATTTGCAAGTGCCACGAATGAAGGAGCATTTCCAACTGAACTCAGAAGTTGTGGTTCATGGCATGAGAATGAAACACCATATATGGTTGAGCAATGGATTGTGGTTGGTTATTTAAAATCTTACGAGCCCACATTGGATGATTTGGGCTGCACTCTGAGGCTGGAATCTGTGGCTGTGGATTGTTCAACCGGTACTCATTTGTCTGCCACGAACATCATAGAGACAAAACCTGTGATTACAGCTCCTGATTCTCGGCCCCGTTGCTTAATTAATTGTTCGCTGAATGGTTTGAGCTTTGACCCCAGAGGTCAAGCGGCATTCAGTGTGCTATCCTATAATGTCCTTGCTGATGTTTATGCTAGGAGCAAGTATATATACTGTCCAACATGGGCTCGTGTATGGGAATACCGCCAGAAAAAATTACTAGATGAGATCATAGAGTATGATGCAGACATCATTTGTCTCCAGGAGGTTAATCTCATTTTTTAGTTTATGCACCCCGCATCTATAATATAGCATTTATAACAAAAACCTCTTTTGTAAATGTTTCCCATATTTTCAGAAATTTTATACATATCCTTTATGTTTTGCAAATTAAAATTCTTTCTTGCATTTTATGAATTGTGCCAAAAGCCTGCCCTTTGGGAAGGTTTAAACCCGATGTGTAAAATGTAGTGGTCAAGTTCAGCTTTTTTAAAAAAACATTGGATGAAACACAATATTTCGATAACGCATACAAGAGTTTTTGTAATTATCTTCATACCATATAGATACGTGCGTGCGTGTGTGTATGTATGCATGTATGTATGTAATATTTTGTTTTAGAAATCACTGATGTGGAACTGCTCTTAGACGTGACTTATTGCATATCACTCCCATAGCATATAAATTTATTTACGTTGTTTATGAGGCAGGTACAGAGTGATCATTTTGAAAGTTTCTTTAAACCAGAGTTGGCAAAATGTGGCTATTCCGCTATGTACAAGAAAAAAACAACGGAGGTATTATTAAACTATGACCTGATTTAGCAGTAATGTGCTTATAGTATTAAATTTTGAGTGTTGTGAAGGCGTTGTTACCCTTTGTGAGGCATGATAAAGGTATAACTACAAAATTTCCGGAAATAAAGGAGTAAAGATATCACAAGGAGATTGTTGAAATTTACTTAGAGGTTTTTTTTTTTTTTTTGGGTGCATCTGCTACTGAACTTAAATACAATGAAGCTACAAGTACCTAAGTGCACTATGCACCCAAATGAATCAAATATAGCCACGTCTTTCTGTCTAGATATAACACATTAAATGAACATCTTTCAGCTCTATACAGCTAACAAGTACATAATGGATGGCTGCGCTACATTTTACCGTCGTACACTGTTCAAAGAGACGGCAAAATATGAGGTGAGAAAGTGTTTTTTTTTTTCTTTTTTTTCTTCTCTACATATGCAGCAAACTAATGTCCTTTCTTTTTGGCATGGTGATAATCCAAATTGCTTCCCTGTAGCTTGAGTTTGACAAAGAAGCATTGCCCTTTGTTGAAGCACTGGAACCTCAGCTTAGAAGTGCAGCTAGCGTCCGTCTGTTGAAGGTATTCAATTCTCTCATTGTATTCTTTTTCTTTGTGTCATATCAGGAAATTTGTTACATAGAAATTTTGATAAGATAAAGAGCAGATTCATTCTATCACCTTCTTGCACTTGATTTTTCAGGGCAATGTTGCGCTTGTTGCCATATTGGAAATTCTGGACAACGAAAGATTTTGCGAAGTTTTCCCATCTAAAATTTGTGTGGTATTATTCTTCGTTTTTTCGTACCAGTTTGTTTTTTTTTAAATATGGCTGGAGTGGTGAAATGGTCCTGCGTTTTAACTATAGGCAAACACCCACATCCATGCAGATTCAAACATTCCAGATGTGAAATTATTTCAGGTGCACCCTATTATGTGTAGATCACTTCCTTTTGTTTTGTTTGTTTATTTGTGAAGCATTTGTTGAATTAATGGTAACAAAAGATAGGAATTTGAATGTGTCTTCTTATGTGACCTAAGGTTGTTAGCCTTGTCAATAGACTTGAGAATATTGGACGTCCTCAAATTCCTCTACTGATCTGTGGGGACTTCAACTCTGTCCCCTCAAGGTTAGTATTTTTCTTATCCACCACAGGAGTTTTTTTCTGAACTTGGAGAGCTAAAGTTGAAAATTTTGAATGGGAGACTTCAGGTTCAAATCCTTTGAATAGCTAGCATGATATCAAAAAAAGAAGTTGAAATTCGTTAAGCCAACTAATTCAAAACCTTATCTTATTTATTAGAATTTTCTTTGTGGGAAAAAAGAGAAAGAGGGATAACATTTTTTTTAAATGCTTTTTCAGTGATCCTTATAAATTCGTGGTCACCGGCAGCTGTGGTATTGTTAATAATGAGAAACAGGACCCTTTCGGGATATTTAATCATCAAAAGCTTCAGCATTCTTTGCATCTGGTAAGGCTGTTAAAGCCGAAAAGCTTCGAGTTTTTTCTTTTTTTAATCTACTAACACTAGCTCGGTTCCTTTCCAGGCAAGTGCGTATGCATCATTCCCTCTTTCGGCTGATGTAGAGGATCAACTGATAAAGATGGACAAGGAGACCAATGAGCCTCTGTTCACCAATTTTACAGGAAGCTTTTGTGGAGCCCTTGATTATATTTTCTATACTGGTACTCTCTGTATTTTGCCTGATCTGCATCATGTAAAGAATTTCTTACCTTCCTTTGGTCTAACGTGGTTAGCTGTTCCTTGAAAATTGTGTTTGAATTAATCTGAAATTGTGATTTTCTTCCATATTAACCAAACATACAATACATTGCACTCATTAAACAAACTTTGAATTCTGCGTTGGAAACATCAATCGGCCTTTTGTATCTTAGAGGTTTTCCTTTAAGAATAGTTGCTACTTTTTTCTGCAACATTGAGGATTTTGTTTACCAATTCAAAGATTTTTCCTTCTCAGTAAATTTGATGTGCATCTAAGAATTTATGAATAATTATTTTCTAAGAAAAGATTCTGTCAAACGTTGGTGCCAAAGTGAACTGTTTTGCCGGTTAGTTTTCTCCATTGTTTTGTAACATTGGCCACTAATCGCATATGCTTCTTCCTACAGTGAACAGTTTGAGGGTTGAAGGCCTACTGGAGCTTCTTGATCGCGAAAGCCTTCGTCCTGGTCTTCCGTCACCTGTTTGGCCATCAGATCATATTGCCCTCATGGCGAGATTTAGCCTCAACCTACCACCACCTATTAGATTTTGAAAGTGCTCACTACAACCTTCTCCTTACTCATGTTAGAAAAACATCAACTAGACAATGTTTTCCATACATTCTAGGATCTAATTCCAATGCTAAGTTCTTCCTCTATCTTTTTGGGAATGATAAATGTATGCCTTCTGTTTTGCCAAGCAATAAAAATGTACCTGAGTTCTTGTCAAATTTCCGGACCGATGGAATTAAACAGAAGCAGGGGGGTTTTTGCTTTAATAGGAAAGTTGAAGATGCATGAACAATACGCATCTCTGGCCTTAATCTTTATAATTGGGCCCGCTTTTAGGAGAGGTCTCATTACATTAACTTACTGTTAGTGTTAACTACCAACCAATCTTGATGACGACATTCAAAAAACCTTCTTTGTTCCACTATATCACTGTCGTGTAACACATGATATTATCAAAATGCAGTTAGAATTCATTATTGCTGGCATGACTGTTGTTAGATGCTCACTGTAGCCATCCCTCCTGGTTCACTAGATCTCATCATCATCTTCTTCTTCTTTTTTTAACTGCTTGAGCCTTCCTTATAACTTTAATTGGTACATGCACGTAAAACATCTACAGTTATATGCATAAAAAGCATTTTCCTTTTTTTTTTTTTTTTCCTTCTCTCCCAAAGTTTGGAAGCCAAGAAATGTGTAATGTCCCAATGATGATATCTCAGTATGTGGATAAAAGGCCGCATGAAAACTGATGTCAAAATTGGAAAACAATTATAAAACCAATTGGGCATTTGGTGAGGTTGAACTTTCAAGCGTACAACACTGTGTAAGCTAATTAATATGCTGGGAATTCATTATTACAGGCCTTCATGTTGCAGTGCTCAGGAATATATATATATATATATATATATATATATTATATTATATGTGTGTGTGTGTGCGCATATATATACGAATTTTGAATGTTGATATTCAGCGTACTCAACTTGTTGGACCAGTACAATGCCCGCGAACTATATTTACATGCTCTTTATGTGTATTAATAACTTGCATTTTCTGGTAGGTATATTCTTTTTGAACATTTTCTTCCTTAGATTGTCTTGAGTCTCTTGACCATTTGCGCGAGTTGCTAAGCCTTGATAATGCAACTGCAGCATTAAGTGTGCATCTGAAAGAAAGAATCAGATTTCAATCTTGTCTGCCAATTTTTCTGCAATAATGGTAGTAACGAGTAAATAATAATCCAATAAATTTTTGCGTCCAGTTTCAGATTATGGGATGAACTGCGATAATTCAGGTTGTTTATCAACTCATCCTAACTCGTCTACAATCAAGAACGGAGTGACAATCACTATAATATAAAACAAAAATAAACAAAGCAAAAAATATATATATATAGCAGAAACAAAGGTGGAGACACATATGGAAACCAAGATGTCAAATAACCCATGCCTTACTTAAAACACAAATTTAGGATGATATATAGAACTTTTATATTTACATTATCTATATATATAAAGGTCAGTTCATATTTCACTGGAGGTAGGAGGACTAGTTATAATCCTACAAGCAAGACTCTCTGCTTTCAAGAGAGTCAAAATGAAAAAAAAATAAAAAATTATTGTACATAAGATAGAAAAGTAAAATTAAAAAAAGGAAAAAATAAAAGAAAAGTAAAGGTGATCATATTCCTAATTAGTAATTACTATAAATCCCAGCCATTGTGATCCCTTACTGGCAAACGAAACTACTACTTCTTCTTCTTCTTCTACTAGTACTACTACTACAGCTTGACTTGAATAAAATTAGTTGAGGGGCTTTTCTCATGTGGGTGCATAAACTTGCAATTTGGGCAGGCAGGAGAGGACCTGCATAGCATCACCAACATGTGGCACCTCATGCACACCGTCGCCACCATCTCTTGCTGATCGGCTTCGAAGGCCAGCCACGACAGACAAGTACTCGAATTAGTACTAGTACAAGCACTAGTACTCTTCTTCTGTTTATTGGTAGACTCTATTGAGAGATCAAAGAGAGTAGTGCCGGAATTAAGCTTGGAGAACAAATGGTCGCCGGTGACGAGGTTTTTCCTTGGCGATTCGCTTGTTGTTAGGTTGAGTTCGAGGTCTAAGCTCATATGATGATCATGATCATGATGATCACTCGGACTAATTGGCGGCTCAGGAGTTGTAATAGTAGTAGTAGTATTACTCCTTGGATCCCTAGTTGTTCTTGTATGTGTCTTAGTGTTGTAAAAATGTATCTTCCCTGACTGCAAAACAAGAGATAGGAACACATAAAATTCTGGTTCTATATTTGCGTGTAAATACACACACATATGTATATAGGAGCTATAATATGGTATTTTCAGTTCTATACATGAATATGCACGTAAATATATCTGTTACATGATCATGGGTTAAGCGGTATACCTTAATATCAAGGCACCTTTGCCACTCAGAAGGTAATGGAGTCTCAAGTTGTAACTCAATATCAGCCATGAAATTGTGGCCTTCAGCTTTGTACCGTTTCTCGAAAAGTTGCTCCGGATAATCATACGGCTCTTCCCACTTCCTCTTCTGCGAAGAATTCTCCGAAACGGGGCCCGCCTTTCTCCGATCGGGAGAGAGGGGAGATTGAAGGGACACCATGGCAATAGCTTTCGATTCTTGAACAGTCGGATATAAAATAACTTCTCTGTACTAAAGTCACAGATTTATGATATATAATAATAAGATATAAGAAGTTTGGAAAGAGTTTCGGTGGTTATATAGGCCTGAGAGATTTTTGGATATTAACTGCAAGGGAGAATCCAGTGGTAGGAATAGTAGTAGCTTGGGGAGCAAACTTATAATAAATATTTTAACTTTGAATAAGGTGGAGCTGAAAAAAGGACCTGCCCTATAACAATGCATGACGTGTGTGCCAAGCTGGCTCATTCAATTAAATCTGCACACATGAGCTCTCCAAACGCTCGCTAGCCCTTAAAAGCCTTGGATGTGAAATTCTAACTAACTCCTACTTAATTTGCTCTATTTTTCTCAATAATACTTGAAATTTTTTAAGCTAATTCACTAGTATAGCTTAAATATCTTAAGGCCTGTTTGGTTCGAGTATTTGAGTAGAGTATTTGAATGAAGATTTAAATTTTTGTAAAAGAAAATACTGTAAGAAAATGATTCAAACCGTGATTCGAATATCCAACCAAACGGCCCTTTAGGGTTTTGTATAACACGTCATTTTTCCAGGTAATAGTTTACGAAAAAAGTGCTACGTACTAATCTGCTATAAGTAAATTTTTTGTTGGCGCACTTTTCAAAACCATCAATACATAATAGAAAAAAACAACTATATTTTATTTTTACATGTTACGTTTCAGACCGGTTTAAAAAATCGAAGCTTGCGTGTATGTTAATTTTTATCATTTCTACAAGTTACATGTAAATTCCGTCAGAACTAAAGCTTGCCTATATCTTAATTTTGAAAAATGGGTATTCCATGTAAAGTAACCCAAGCCAAAATTAGAGCTGGCTGGCTGGCTGGCTGTCAAGTTAAGCTCGCTAGAACTAGTAGCCAAACTAAAGAAATCTCAAAAGGGCCACTTTTCTCTCGAGGGATACTTATTGTTGTTATTTGTATTATGAGAGGCGGTGAGAGAAAATAAGAGTGGAAGAGGAGGAGGTGCAATAGAAATGGGGTCATTAATGAGAGGAGTCTCTGTACAGTTGAAGAAGGGTCTTGAATGCCGTACGGAAAACTTTAATATACACAATAACTCCAACTTCCCACAATTGGTTCACTCAAAGAGCGAAGAACTTTTAAAGCTCTCAACACCCCCCTTCCCTCTGCCATTAAATTAAAACAATAATCACATCCCATGAGCGCTGTGAAATTAATAATCACTACAAAATCTGTTTTATATACAAGGGTATGGTTTAAATGATTATATTTTAATAGATATTGTTATCATCAGGCATTTGAAATAAATCTTGGTTGACAAAAATATTCTAATTAATGAGATTAAGTTCTTATCATGCTGTATCATCAATTGTTGTTGAAATATACTCTTATTAAAAATGTAATTGAAATGTGTGTATTGAAAACAAGTATATATATTATTAATACACACATGTATATAAACATACACGCTTTTATGGCTCTAAACATCCCTGGGCCATTAAAACAAGAACGTCCTATTATATGTATATGTTTACAAGTAACCTTCCCCTACAACTTAGACATTAAAATACGTACGTAGGCCTCCCCAAGTTGCTCCTAGCAATTAATACATTTGTACGGATTGTTTTGATGATTCTATCATCAGTAAGTCAATGATGTAAATCATGGATAAATTATTTTGGTATAAATTTCAGAACAAAAGATCTGCTTCACATTCACATTGTTGTTGTTGTTGTTATATGGGAATTTAATAACTTACACTTCTAATGACCATCCATATCCATATAAATTAAAAACTTGCATCATCCATATCTTGCGATGTAATAATATGTGTGATAGTAAAGGCTTAACAAGCAATAGTTTTCTTTTCTTCTTTTAGTTATTGAATTTATTTCATAACCCGTGATACAGACGATGCTCTGTAAGGAATTGCAAACAGCCAAAAAAAAAAAGGAAAAAGAAAAGAGCTGTCTCCAAAGATTTTCCGGGAAAATTCCTTTGTTAGGGAAAAAGATTTACCACAGAAATTAAGGATATATACAACACTGTGAAGTGTGAAGAAAGTGTCCTTAGCCAAATATCACCAACCATATATAAATTGGCGAGGGACCCCAAATAGACTACACAGCTAATGACATAAATAACAAACCATTTTACTGCTAATAGTCAATAGAGTCGGGACACAAAAAACTGTTTTTCCAAAACTAAGGGGTATTTTTGTATAGTAGCCACCAAAATGAAAAATGAGGAAAATCTAAAATTAAAAGAGAAAAAATTAATTTTAGGAAAAAAAATATAGAGGAAATATAGAGAGGGACCCATATATATTAAAGGCTTGAAAGGAAGAGGGAAGTTCAAGTAAGTCCACCTGCCTTCATTAAGTCATCTTGAATTCACTTAAATGCAGAATTTAAGAATTCAAGGATGACCATTGAAACAACCTCGCTTTCTTCAACATCTTTCTTCGTCACTTGCATCACTGGTTTCCCTTCTTGGTTTAATGCTCTCAACCCACCTCTCCTTCCCTTCATTTATGTTTTTGATTGATTCTCTCTCTCCCCTGAAAATATTAAAATCATAGTCACCAACTTTCAATCACATAGCCATTATAGGAATGAATCGTGTCAGAAACCTACTCTAATTATCAATAATTCCATGGTTAAAACGCTTCTTTATTAGTGTTATTTGAATATGCACCGAGTTTTATTTTACGATGTTTGACAGTAATTGTGGTTCAAACTTGTCACGCCTCGAAATACGGGAGGTGACGTGACAGATTATTTAAATTAATTAAAATCCAGAGTTTAAGGGGTTAAATTAACATATAAAACGTGGGGTTCATTAAAACACTTTGTAAGAAATTTATATACATTAGACAATTCAAATATTAAACGAATAAATATTAAAATAATGACGCCGCAAGTATGGGTCCCACAGACCCATAACTTGTGCACACACATGGTACTAACAATATCATAAATACAATTACAGTCCAGACACAAATAAAGTTAAATCTTACATGCCTTGATTAAATGATACAACAGATAAACTAATTATTCTATTGCTCCTGAGTTCGGTCCGAAGAATCCTCTCCAAACCTAAAGGGAAAACCACCTAGAGGGGGGGAAATTTAAAACAATAAAACGTGAGCGAAAGGCTCAGTAGGACTATGTTTTATAAAATAATTTAATTTAAAGAGACAAGTCATTATTCAGGAGTTATCTAAAAGAAACCTTAAATAAATAAATGAATAAATAAATTTGAGTAAAACCGTTCTAGCCCAGAACAGTTTACTTGGACAACCAGAAATATCATTTTCTTTCCCTAGGCAAACCATAATAGAATCACCACTGTAGTGGCCCAGCTGGGTTTCGGGACCTGCCCCCAAGGTCGATCGTTACACGACCCGATCTCTGATATGGCATCATGCCTATGTGTTTATTATCATCATCATTCAAAACCCAATTACCGAGTATTGTCATTTACATTTATTATGAAGTTCTTTTCAGTTTACGGTATATTAAAATATAACCGATAAATTCATTTTCAAACAACCGTTGAAAACATTTTAATATAAATCCTTTTTCAAAGCCAAATCATTTTGAAACGGGGTTACCAAGGAAGGGATAGAAGTCCTACCTCGATACTCGTACCGGTGCCCCACACCGTAATCCCGGTCCGCTATACATTAGCTCCGCGGAACCACGAACGATCCTAGATACACACAAAGTCGATCAGTATCTAGTTCGAGACATTCTATGTTACTAAACCATTTCATGATGTCCTAGTGTGCCATTTGTATTTTTAAAATCATTCTATAAGGTTGGGATTTAAATCAGGGTTCAAAACAATGAAAACGGGTGAAAAATCATAAAATTCTCATGCCTCGGTCGGCCTGCCGAACTCCCTGCTTCGGCCGGCCGAACTGCACAGTTCGGCCTGCCGGAAGCCAGGTCCGGTCAGCCAGTCATTTCCCCGGGTTCGGCCTGCCGGACGGAAGAACACCGGCCTACCGATCCCTTGTCCGGCCTGCCGAACTGGGAAAACCCAGAAATTCAGCCACGGGTTTCTCGATCCCCAAAACACAAATCTTGATTCTAACCTGTTTTTCTCAAATCTCAGGCATGGAAAACATTCATAGATGATAGAAAAACATATTTAGACACTTTAAAACTCATTTAAACAAGATTCAAACACAAAAATCCCGAAAATCCAAAAATAGAAAAAAATGAGAAAAAATGAAAAATCTTGAATCAAATCCGTTTTTCTTCAATCTAAGCTTAGATTCTAGTTGTTCTAAGTTCATTTAACTCAAACCAAGAGTTTTCTAGGCTTAAACAAACCTAGATTTCAAAAATGCACAAAATTGAAAATTTTGGAAAAAGTTTAGAAATTTCAAAACTAACCTCGAATCGAAGCTTCAATCCGCGTTCTCGGTTACTAAATCACGTTCCCGAGCTTCCTCCTTGCTAACCCGAAGCTTGGATTCGAATTTGATTCAAAAATTTGAGAGAAAATTTGAGAGAGAGAGAGGAAACCGAGAGAGAGCCCACGGGAGAAAGAGAGGAGAGAGAGATCAGAGAGAGAGTGAGAGAAAGAGGGTGAGAGAGAGAGAATAAATAGAGAAAATCGGTGGGCGGTTTTACTGTGTGAAAACCATGTGCCGCCCACAGTTTTTTTGTAAAACGGAATATTTTTAACATTTTACAAATTGTTATGTTTTAAAACTTAAAACATCATTTTAAAACAAATAAGAAATCATTTGAATTCATTAAATTAACAAAACAACCAAAAATTAAAAATCCAACCAAGTAATTAAATTAATGTTAAAACATTAATTATGGCACACTAATTTATCATTTATATTATATTAATATTGAATAAATTTTGAGGCGTTACATAACTAATATTTAAATAGTGTTTTTCTTACGTTGCTACGGTTAACATTTTTAGTTTAAACTCATTTTCTAAACATTTATGAGTGTGTCCTTGAAATAAGAAAAGAAAAAAAAACGTTTAATTTAAAGCTTATGAAAAAATATATGGGAGGGGACATGGGCTTTTGGACCGACAATCAGATACGTGACATGTTTATACAAAATTCAATTTCTTCACTTCAAAGTAGTTGAGTTTCCTTGGACTTGACTAGAACATCTAACCACGACCATAATGATAACAATATATAACAATAATCTGGCGGTGACCACAAACAAATAAATCTTGTTCCAAAAAGTACCAGTTCACTGAAATATTGCACAAGTAATAGGGTTCGTTTGGATAAGAATTCTTTCGACAGAATGAAGACAAAAGTATAAAACATTTCAGAATTTTTTTCTGGGGTTATAATGAAGTGAAAATTTAGATGTTTTGTGGGGGGTAAAAAAAATACACACACACACACACATATATATATATATATTTTGTTGGGGGAGGAGTTTGCTGGGATGCTTTGCAATTATATATATATATATATGCATGACTATGATGTCAGGTTGATTGTCGTATTAATGACTACAATCTAAGATGAAGAAGAAAGAAGGAAAGAAAGAACAATATCTATTACCTAGAAAACATTGATTTTCTCTCCTTGCGGAGGTCCAAAAGGGAAGTCACTGTCGGGTAGTTTTTATATAAAACTGAAGATTTCGTTTGCAACAAACAAATAGCTTGCACAAGGTTGTGAATCATGTGCGTGGTGATTTTTTTTTTTTGAAGATTTTTCTGTGAGAGTAAGGAAAAACCTACTCTGCCAATATAGTGTGGTGGGAACAATTTTAACTTTGTTAGATTTACAAACTGTAATATTTTTTAATCTGATATAGTTTTATGGTTTTTCTACTGTCCTTCGGAGGGATAACACATGAAAATATATATATATATATATATATATATCATGATAGTGTTTAACGTAATTTAACATAGAGTAATTTAACATAGAAGCTATGTAATATATTTTTTGAATGATTAAATTTTTTGTCGTTATGCCAATGCAGCATCAATAGATGTTGAAGATGCGTAACATAGTTTTTAAATGACTAAAATTTCTTGGTGTTACGTCAATTAAATATTGGTATTACATTTAAGGACCTTTATATTACTTGTTTCCTCGTACATGTTACACAAGAGGACCTCCCGCCGAAGATATTGTTAAAAAACTTTATAATTATAATGTGATTTGACAATTCAAAACTATATATTATTGGTCTATTTTTGCCTACCACATATTTCCTCCCTTTTTAGCTGAAACCTCTTTCAATAAAGTCGGTGTTAATTGCCAAAAGTAGCATCTCATGTGTTATAGATTAAATAAGTTAATAACCAAAAGGAGAAGGCAAATAAATATAGCATCATGAGAAATTAATCAATATGTACAGTAACATTGTTACACCCCAGTAGTAACCCTAAGACTTCTAGTATGAAAATGCATCAAGTGTCCACTTGCAGACTTTAAAGGCTAGGTTGAAAATAAGCAAATATATCTCCACGACTTGTGATCATCAAAATTGATTTCAATACTGTCACATTGAGGTATACTAGACCTTATACATTATGGTCCCTATCCTTCTCTAAAAATAATAATAATAATAATAAATAAATAAATAGAAGTTTATGGTTAGGTTGATCGTTGTACAAATTTAACTCCCTGCAATGAGTTTAAAGTAGTTGTCGGTGTACAGCTTCTGCGGTACATGGTACGCAGGACCAAACTTTACATCCTTTCCATGATTTTAAAGCCCAAAGGAGTTCGATTAAAATTTATTTTTTCACCAATAGTAGTTATGTTTTATGGGTTCCCTACGTGATTTTTCGTCAAAATATGTTCAATTAGGATGGTCCCACTTTCTGAGCAGAACAAATAAGGGTACTACCTTCCCCAAATTTTGTGAGCAGTAAACTGCTAATGTTATTTTTTTCTTTTGAAAAAAAAAAACTGTTAATGGTTTGGATTTTTGTCCCTGTGGAACAAAGGGATTGATAGTGTCCTCACTTCACTGTCTAACGCTTTAAGAGGAAGAAAAATGCTTAGAGGCATTATTGGTGTTCAGCACTATCAGTAATAAAAGATAGGTCTCACTTATGGATCTTACATTGTAAGACCACCTTTTACTAATGGATGATGTTTAGCACTATCGGTGCCTTATAGCAATACTCCAAGAGGAATCTATGAGACTACATATGGAACGAGAATGAAAGCTAGTCCATGCTTTCATTTACTAGTATTAGAAAGTCTAAGTCACAACGGCCGAAGTCATATTCGACAAGCTTATTAGAAGATATAATTATAGCCTCATTGTAGGAAAAAAAAATGGATCTTTGACTAATAGGAGACAAAACTTTGATAAATCATTCTCTTGTTGTCGTATGCTGGTATCAGCTAATAGTCTGGTTGGTGAATGCGATTTTCTTTTGGGCTTATGTTGTCAGGTTATAAATAACCGCAGCCTCATGCAGGTGCAGATTTTTTTTCGTTACTTCCACTTGCCGCAGTGGATGAGTACTTGTTTTGTTACGCGTAACAAAAATGATGATACTAAGGTGCCCTTTTTCTTTTTTTCAAAAGGTACTTCTGACTTTATAAGTTTGATTTATTAAGGTTCACGCGAAATAATGTAGAGCAGTAGCACTAAAAACTATTAATTCAATATTGAATAAGAGATATTTCATTACAATGCATATGCGTAGAAAAGATAAGAAACTGTGGCAATCCTGTAAATACCAAGTTTTTTCGTTTTTTAAGTCAATATATATATATATTTTTGGTTAAATCATAGTATTAAATGTAACTATTGGTCAACATTTAGTTCTGTGTACAATGAGAAATGGTTTAAATTATATTGTTACGTTCTAAATTATTCACTTTTTACCTTTTTACATAATATATTATAAACTTTTAATCTTATAATTGAGATCCAATAATTACTTTTAATCTCCATTTAATATTTTTTTTCACGTTTTGAACTTCAATCTTTTTTAAAAATAGCAAGCTTTACACAAAAAAACTAACGAGCGAATTCCATAATCAAAATCGTCTATATTTTTTAACACTTATTAGCTATTAAACTTAATTTTAAGGATTTTAAATTAAAAATACAATTTATCAATGTTAAAAGTTTAAAATACATTACGTAAAAAGCAAGTAATTTAAAGTGCAATGAGACAAGCGATCAATATGAAGGGCATTATCTTGTTGCATGATTATGATAAGAAATCAGGTTAATATTACATGGTTCGAGGGCTCATCAGGAAGCCGGTGAAAGCGTTATTGTAGCACTTAATGATTTCGACATTTATTATGGCCTAATAATTCGCCGCATTGATTGGTCAACCCTTAAATGTCAACCATGGATGTCTCAATGGAGCAATTGGGCCCTCCCACCCTTCCTCGGCCCACGGCTGATTGCCTCGTCAAAAAACCATTTTCAATTCGAGTAATGCACGTGGCCTGACCGGATCACATGCTTTCACTTTTTTTTTCCTTTTTTGGGATAGCATTTTTTGTAGCGTCCACATGGTGGTTATTTTTCATGTCTTGCGTTATGAAGTGTAGAGTTATTTGTGTTTAATAAAATAGTTTAAACTTTGAAAGTTTAAATCGTCTATTGTATAAAGATCTTATATATTTTAATATAAAGTAAAAGTATATCATAATCTAAAGCTTTCATATGTTATAGTGTTTAAAATTATTTGCTAAGCACTCTATTAAATTTATCAAAAATCTCTAATTTTTTTTTCTCTTTTTAAGATTAGTCCTTATATTGAAAATTGTTTTAACTTAATCCTTAAACTCTTTTCATATCTCAACTTTAGTCCATTAGTTACAATCCGTTAGATTTTGAATCAATAAATTTCTTGTATGTAATAATGATTTTGGAAGAGCTTATGATAAAACATTATTGTACCTTTTAATTCTATTGGGGTGTTTAAGAGAGTGGTTAAAACTAAAAATGTTAGTTTAAAATTATAACATATGAGAGTTTTATATTATAAGAACTTTTTGTTTTTTATTATAGCTGTTAAGAGCTTTATACTGTTTACTGATTGGATCATTTGGTTTCAACTAAGATGCCAAACAATTTATACCTATTTGTAGAATTTTTCTTGATAAAAGACGGATGACAAAATGAAATAATTTTTATGTAAAAAAAAAAAAAATCTTTCTCAGGGGTAAAGAAAATCAATTTTGAACACTCTAGTAACTGCTTTTATCTCAAAAAAAACAAAAACAATCAAAATCAATTCTATGGCCCTAGTTTATTGTCGCTTCGGTTGACCACTGATATCTTCTTATTCCCAGTACTTATCGTTCATAGTTATTGGGCTTTTATGCTTCTTTATTTTCCATATTATTGTCATTGAATGATTTTTTTTTTCCATGGAACTGTATTTTCATTGGAAATTAACACTTATTGTTTGTTTGATACTTTTTTCCTTTTCCTTTATCATAATTTATTATTAGAGATATTTCCATGTCTTTCGGCATGGCATGCAACTTGTCTTAGAGATACCAAGGTGGAAATTTAATAGTGTTGAGTTTATTTTCAAGGAATTTGGTAAATAAAAGGTCTCAAGTTCAAGTCTATTAGAAAGCGTTGAAGACTATTTTAAGTCGGCTTAATGATTATTGGCCCTTAATGGGGCTAAGATGATGCACTTTATTTTGTAAAATAAATAGCTACATCTCAATACAGATATTTCTTAGCATGTGCCGTGCTGGAGCCCATAGACACATGTTAAGGGGATATTTATGGCTACTCTCTCCTTTCGATACCTTTGATTCAAAAAGAAAAAGGAGAAAAAAAAACATGTCAAAGAGATGAGAGAGACATTGTTAACTTTCAGTGTCTACAACTCTCAGACTCAACGATTTTCTCGCCAGTACATGAACAAACTTTCCTGAGAAAATCACAGCAAGAGTCCCCTGAGAATCGTCCCTTTCTTTGCTCACCCTCTCTCTCTCTCTCTCTCTCTCTCTCTCATTAGTTTGCTTATTCTTATAACAAGTTGCCCTTAACTAACTCCAAAAAAAAAAGTTATAGATAGAGATATTATACAGCCTATAAGGTAGATATTTTAGAATCCACTAATTAGAACGAATTAGGCTCTCAAGAATTCAAATAAAGCTTGACCAAAACGACTTGACGTTTTGACCTCCTCTTCTCCTTGTTGCTTCGACCTTTTGAGCTTCAAAATATGAACCACATTATTTGGAGCTGATAACTTTTAATAAAATCTAACATGTTTTATCACCTTTTTTTCATAAATCAATGTCATATATCCTTTGAGATTAAGCACATCAGTTCTAATACGAACTTATTGTAAAAGAATGAAAATTGAGGAGTTGGTAAAAAATTGGGATTAAAATTAGTACGCATCGCTATTTGTTATAATATTGAACGACTTTAAAGCGAAACTTCATGTCGTTTACTCAATTAGCACGAACGACACTGATACTTTTTTGTCACGTGCTTCGTGATTACTATCAAATGACCCATCGCGTATAGAAAACAGTCTTCCAATGACATGACACCCTTTTTTTTGTTTTTTGTACGTTGTTTTGTATTCTCTTCCTTTCCTTTCATATGATAACAAGCTGTCTTGCGTCATACAAAAAAAGAACCTGTCTTCTTTATTCAGAGGAAACGACATCAATTTCAGTGATGGGGTTTGTTAATGTAAAACGACACCTCGTTTTCATAGTAACTAGTAATTTAGTAACTCATCTTCTATTTTTGAAGTTTTAAACTTCTAATTGTTTTTGTTAAATTTTATTTTCTGTAGATTATTGGTAGTGATTACTAGAATCAATCTTCGGCTGAATCTTTTTAGGACCAAGTTATTTATACACAAAATCACCAATATTTGTTCTTCGTGGTCTTGACGTTAAGGTTGCTATCTAGAATCGATATCCATTCAGTTATTTTTGTTGGAATTGTGAAAGTTCCCACTCTGTTAATACCAGAGACCCAACCAAAATCTACCACCTATTTATTACTTATATAAAAGTAAGAATGCATATTCAATACTAAGTATCACCCTATCATACTTTTTTCCTCTTATTTTCATTTACTTTTCTTTATTTCATCTTTTTTTTTTTTTCTCTTTCTTTGTTTTGTTCTCTCCTTTTCCTTTTTCCTTCATATGGCATTATATCCTCCTCCCTTTATTTTCTTTTTCTTTTTAATTCTTATAACCTTATATGTAATTAAGACATGTCAATTTTATTATATTATTTTAAGACGTGCTTTTTATCTATTATAGATCATCATATTAAAAAAACATATAATAAAAATATAATAAGTAAAAAAAGGCACGTGTATAGCGCCTGATTCTGATTAGTAAAGTAAAAAGGTGCATTGAAATAAAGAACTTTATTGACATACATGTATTTGGAAGTGGAATTACACTGTCATAATTGATGCACACTAGTACAAAAATATAACCTACCCCAAGTAATAACAAGGGCTTACCTTGTCCCCTTCACCTGGCCAGTCTCTTGATCATAAACTTGTTCACTACGCTTGTCTTGAACGAACCGGCGCCAGTGCCAATGCTGCTCCCACACGGCATACGTCGAGTCCAAAGGAATTCCCTTCGTCTCCAGCAGGAAAAGCACGACAAAAATGGTCATCGCGCCGATTCATCCAGCATAGAACAGGAAGGTCCCGAACTTGAAGTGGCAGAGCATTGTCATAAATGTTTGGGACAAGGCGGCTGTAGTAGCAAAGTTGTAAGAAACAGTGATGCTTTGGCCCGTGGAGCAAATTTTCATGGGAAAAATTTCACTTGGAACTAGCCAGGATAAAGAACCCCATGACCTTCCAAATCCAGCAGCGTGGATGCGCATTAGCACCAGAACCAATATTTGCTGGTATCCTTGGTTCCCAAAACGCCCGTTGTAGCCGCTAGCACACCAGCCACGCAATTTATTCACAGTACAAATAATCAACAAGTAACTAAATACATCATCAGTTTTTAGCGTAATTATATTTTATCATATGATATCTATTATGTTTTAATGTGTACATGTGTGCTACATACGACAATGAATGTCGTGTCAAATATTTCTTGAGTAATAAGGTCTAATTGTTCAATTTTTATAAGCATTAAATTAAATCCACACCTCACTCTATCTAAAGGTATAGAGTTCAAATTACTGACCTTAAGTTCAAAAAATATTAATTTCTTTTATTCACAACTTAGATGATAATTTAGATGGATTAGACGTGTTGCCTGACATACAAACATTTGGATCCCACCAGCCAAGGATCGAGACAAGTTTAACCACACCAAGTATGATTGAAGCTATCCAAGACGAATCACTTCCGTATCCAATGCATTCAAAGAGCACCGGTGCATAGAAGGCAATGACGTTGATCCCAGTGAGCTGTTGAAGGGAGGCTATGGCAATTGCCATAACGAGGTGAGGGCGGTACTGCCTCTCAAATATGGTCACGAAGGGCTCTTGATTGGCTGCTTTGGCCATTTCACTGCACTTAATCAGCTCACCCAGCTCTGCTTCCACGTCAGAGATTTTGCCGTGGACCTTGAGAAGCGATTGTTTGGCTTCGGATAGTTTGCCACGCTCCACTAAGCTGCTAGGGGTGTCCGAGATTAGGAGCGCGCCTATTGTCTTGATTGTGGCTGGGACTATGGCAAGGCCAAGGGAGAGCCGCCAGCCCCAGCTGTGCTTGGCTGCGCCATGGTTTATGCAGTTGGCTGCCACCACCCCAACTCCGATGAAGAACTGAAAGCCCGTGTTGAATGCGCCGCGCCACTTGGCAGGTGCTACCTCCGAGAGTCCCCTGTAGCTGACAATTGAGTCTGGCATTCCATGCGATGAAGATATTATCGACAAAGATCTGGGGCTGCCTGTTATAAGAATGATGTCACCATATTCCTGAATGCTAGGTTATCCTAAAATCATGACAGTTAAGCAAAATGTACAAAAAGTAAATCTAGTTCAATTTGCGAAAGAAAAAATAGCCTATTTTTTTAATTGCTAACTCCACTTCTTTTTTCTCACTAAATAGATATTATTTGGCTAGAATAAAACTTAAAACGATTATACTTAAAAGTGGAATACACAAGTATATATCATTCAAAATTTCATTATTGCAAAACTAAAAAAGTGTTTGGTATGGTAGTAGAAACTATTAGTTAGAATTGTTTTTACTATAGCATGTGAGAGCTTTACACTGTAGCATTTTTTTTAATGACTATTGTATATGATAATTTTATACTGTTTATAACTTAAAAAATAGTGTAAACCGCTACTGCCAAACACAAGATAAGGATAAGATTTACCACTAGCTAAAAGTAAAGAACAATAAGATTATGTAGACAAGTCAACAAATCTTAAAAAAGAGATGTGCAATTAAGTCCATTATTGAGAACTATATTAGAGAGAAAGAACTTACTTGGTAAAACCGACCCCAAATCCGAGGAAGATACAGCCTAATATGGGCATAGCGATGTTTTCAGCACCACCGTTAATGGCGGCTCCAACAAGGAATGTGCAGCCACCCAAGACCATGATATTCCTGCGGCCCAATGCCGCGGTTAGACGGCTTGCGACCAGTGATGATGCCCACCCGGCTATGTAGAGTGAAGATGTGAATGCTGTCAAAACTTTGGCTATCGCACCTACAATGCATGTTTGTTTTGGCTTCGGCTTCCTTCCTTAGTATTAATGGGAAAATTTTCTTTAGGCATGGTACCATTGTAGTTACACCTCCTTTGAAAATATGAATGAAATCTTCAAACACAACTTGAATGCACCGAGGGATTTTGGCCTATTTACCAACTTGCATAACAATATGTATATTTTCCCATGCAATTTGTTTTTGCTTGCAGTGTATATCGTGTCTCTTCCGAGATGGATAAGGGCCTTTAACAAGTCAGTTGGAATCAATTGGTTCTAACCAATACAGTTTAAAACTCTTAGCAGTTATAATAAAAAAATTATTACAATGTATAAGCTCTCATATGCTATAATTTTTAAATCAAAGTTTTAAGTTCCAACCAGTTTACGAAACACCGTAGAAATAGGTAAATTTGTCTAAAAAGGCCAAAAATTAAAGGTAACATAAATCAAAATGGAGCTAGAAAATTTTTTTAGACACAGTATAAAAAATTGAATATTTTATTAAATAGAGATATATTTCATTTATTAAGCGGAATCATACTTGTAAGTGCTTTATAAAGTGTGAACATAACTATTTAAACTTGATTGAGGGACATGCAGCCAAGTGTTATACAAAAAAGTGACAAATTATGGAAATTAATCAACTAGTAATCCGAATCAAACTGAACTGATATTTTAAATTATTGGTCAATGTTGGCAATTTTCTTTTTTTGTTTGATGTTCTGAAACTAACCAAACTGACGAAAAATGTTTATATGAGATTTTCATATCTTTTCGACAAATTTTCATTAACATGATTTTTATTGGTCATTATACAGTATGTTTGACATAGTAAGGTGTATCCTACAACACTAAATACTTTACAATGTTTATAATGTTTGAATGTTGATATGTTGGAGATAAATGGAAAACTTTGAATTTTTGTTCAATGTCAACGTAAACCAAGTCAAATTGCCCAAATCAAGTAACTTTGTTTCTATTACGATATTTGAAAAACTCAGTTTCAACTCAAAAAGTATAAAGTTATTACATGATAAAGTATAAAACAAAAAATATTATAGTCTAAAGCTCTCATATGCTATCGATATTTTAATTATAACTCTTAGTTTTGACTTATTTTTCAAATACTTTATATAATTAGCCACTGTCGTGTGCATAATATATGCTCGGTTTAGCTCCAGAAGCGGATAATATGAAGGTCCATCTTGTTTTGTGAGTGGGTCTGTGGCTCTGTTATTTTCAATTTTTGAAGGAGAATTTTCATAAACGCTATCTTTTAATATTTACTTTCTATAAATGTTACATCTGTTTATTTGTAGCATGATTTAACATATAATATAAATAAAAGTGTGACATAATTTTTTTATATGTGACATAAATAAATACAACTTTTAAAAGTATGACATAATATGCAATTTTCTTATTTATGAATAGAAAATCACGGGTCCATTTGGTTCAATGTTTCACATGTTTTAAACAAAAATTTCATATGAGCAAGAGTCCAACAATCCCATTTCAAATTATTAATTCGACATTTTAGATCAAAAATCAATCTAAATCCAAAAACAAACCACCTCTTGTTGTAACATTTCGAACCAATTTTTTAAAACAAGACTTTAAAAAAAAAAATAAAACCACCACATTTTAAACTAAGAAGCCAAAATGATGTTTTGCCGTATTTTACAAAAAAGATTATTCATGTCGTGCTTAAAAAAATATTATATCACACTATCACTAATATTACTTCTTTAAAATTATTAGTATGAGTTGTTTAATTCTTTTTTATCCTAATCAATTCAAATAGATAAACCCTAATACCCTTTTATCTTTTTCTCTTATCATTCCCTTTTCTCTATGATAATATTGTTAATGGTATAATATGTTTCAAACGCGTGTGCACTTATAAAAAATAAGTTTCAAAATAAAACATTGATAAAAATTTCCTTTTTCTGAATCTCCGGTCATTTTTTTTGTTATTTTTAGCATTTCTTCAATTTATGATTTATTGAATGGAAGAGCCTATCAAGCAATTTGTACTTCATGGAAAATTTATAAGATAGGAGTTGGAATAAAGCATATTTTTAAAAATATTAGAAAACTAACATAACTGAATATCAGTTATTGTAATGACGCTAGTTGGAGAGCACGTGCCATGTACGTACATATTATGTTTAGTTCGTTGATTCTTTATAAAACATGTGAATGGCTTTTTTATTTTTATTGATTTTTCTTAATTTATTATGTTTTTTAGTATTATAAAATAAGTATTTAAGCATAGTAGATTTGGAAAAAAAAATATTAGCGACAAAATTAGACAATAAAAAATTTATGAGATAAATTTGAAAAAGTTTGTATCAGATAAGGGGAGAAGAAATAGGTATTTACATAGGGACACATATAAGAAAAAATATTTAGTATAACAATTAGAAAAGAAAAAGAAGAGTCAAGCAAGAAGGGATAGCTAAAAATGAAAAAAAAGAAAAGAAAAGAAAAAGGACTTAAAAATAAAAGTTCAATAAAAAAATAACTAAAAGAAAAGAAATGAAAAATGAAGGATTAAAAAAGCTAAAAAAAAAATTCAACCAAGACCATCGTTTTGGTTGAAAATAGTATAGTAGATTGTGCTTTATATATATATAGTCATAGATTCACACATCCTCTTTTTAAAGCGTATTTATATTATTTTAAACTTCATTGTTATTTAAAAATTCCCTAAAAATAGTAAACTGTCCGCTTTTCTACAATGTAAAATTCCAGTTTTTTAGTAATATGTTTTGATACGTATAATTACATTGAACAATCTTCTAATAGAGAAGAGATTCCCATTTTCCACTGTATGGCTTATAGCTAACCATAAAATATGGGCCATAGAGAAATTTCTGCATTCACAAAAGGTGGAAATTAAGTGTCTTATAAAAACTTCCATTAGTTTGCGACCTAAAAAATCTCCTTACCGCCAATAGCAGAGAGATATGGAGTTGTGTAGAGACACGTTCAATTTTTGAAATTTAATATCTTACTAAGAGATCACAAAATTTTAGATATGTCCCAAACTTGTTAAAAAAATTATAAGTATGCCCCCACCGAATAATTAAAAGATGTTGTTATGTCCTCAATTTAAAAGAAAATCATAATTATGTTGTACTCAACAATAAAAATATATAATTATATATCAATTCAATAAACTATTGTCTCTATTCTCTTCATGGTGTCCTTACTAAAAAAATTCATGACTGCGTCACTGCTTCTCCCCAGTATAATTCGTATACATAAAATACTAACAAAAATGTCACAGTTCCATATCTGAAAAAAGTTTTGCGTAAATTTTGAAAGGAAATAAATTTATTGCAAGCACATTCTTATGTAATTAGTATCAATTTTTCTTGTAATTAGGATTTTTAGCTTAAATTACCTTTTACCTAAATAAGTTAAAGGGCTTAAATTGAACTAAATACCTTAAAAAGTAAAATATGCAACTAATATGTGCGCACTTTGATTAAAAAAATTTAAAGAGCTCAGCTCCCCAAGGCCAAGTTGTTGGACTTTTGGTGAATAAAATTAGAGGTTGGAACCTAAAAATAAATATTTTAAATTAAAATCGGGGTCCATTTGCCAAACGTACTAAACTTTTGGGGCCTAACGCGTAAAAACTTGTTGAGTTTATGGCATCTGTAACGGAAAAATTAATTGGGCACTAACGAGTGTAAGCAAGAAAAATGCAAGTTTGGGAATGCCAAGATTTTGAAGATGACGGTCCAAATACAAGTGTCACAAGTTAAAAAATTTGGAGACAATGGCTCAAATTTAAAACAAAAAAAAAAAATCAACAAAATGCCCTGGCATTTTTATTGCATACCCATCAATAACATTCATTGTGTATATACATTAATATGAAGGATAATTCTTGGGTTTATTTTATGGCCGAATTTGAAGTGTGACTTTATGTTAAAGTAGGTCTAAAGTCTTGTTTGAAATTTTGATGAGTTTATTTTGTTATGTTTGATGACGGATTTAGAATATGAACCCAATAAGAGCACACATTAAGATATTTATTAAAAAAATCTATAAAAAAAAAAAGAGAAAGCCTATAAGTTTTGAAGCATAAAAGTAGTCAAATAAATGGGAGAAAGCTTGCATCAATGAGAGCACACCTACATATTATATAAAAGTTAGCATATATAAATATATATTTTAAATTTTTAAGGGGGCCCTCCCCTTGATCCGTCACTAATTCTATTTTTTTATTTTGTTTTTGTTTTTGTTTAAGGATGGTTTGACTGGGGTGTTAGTTTAGTTTAGTTTGATTTTATTTTTCATTTTAAGGATAATTTGATATTTGTTTGTGAAAAACCAAATGTTAATCAAGGACAGGCATGGATTTGGGCAAAAAATGCTACATTTTAAATATATAGGACATACCTTTACAAAAAAAAAAAGAAAGTACGAGGCATTATATAAAAAGCAAATATACTCATAATTTGAATGTCTTTTTTATATTATGAATGGAAAGTTCAAAATGTAATCTTAATTTGTAGGAGAGTTTATTGGATATGGCACATTGATTGTTTGCCTCACGTCCAGGGAACTCCTAAAACTCACCCTTGCATGAGCAATGATTTTGGCGTTCGCAACAGGTGCTTATTTGATTTCAATGTTAAGTTGCACCTTGTTAATATAATGTCAATTTTTTTCTTAAAAAAAATAAAACTAATTTCAACCTGATAACATTGAAACCAAAAGTTAATTTACGATTTGTTGATGCTTACCGTGACTCGGCGTCGGATCAACACCACATGTGGCGGTGCACAGTCCGACCCTCCTTTGATTCGCTTCTGCCCGGGCGGACGTACCTGTCAGGTGAACTGGGAGGCTAATGTTGAGGGTGAGCTCGGTGCCGCCGCCGAGGAAATAAACTCCGGTGGTCGGCTAATAAGCTCGGCAGAACCTCCAACAAGCTTGCTATCGGCCCTTGATGCGTCGTACACCTTTCCGAGGTGCCTCTCAGGCCTCCGAGGCCGCATGCCAAGCAGGCTGTCACATCGAAATATACAGTAACTCGGGTCGGACTAATTTTATTCGCAAGCAGACTACTACTCGCCATTATAGGCTAACACGAGACAGATAACTCGCCGTCCGATGGAGCCCAATCCGTCGAGCGAGGGACACGACACTTGTCACCCACTGTCTGACACACGTTAATGTGACACCCAGGTTGTGGGTCAAACCCGTCTTACATCCGATCCAAGTGGTGACCTATAAATATGATGCATTTATGGCATTCTGGAGAGACTTTTTCTTCACACCTAACTGGTTGCCGCCCTCTGCCGAGCAAATCCTGCCTCGAGCATCGAAGAGCCCTTGTCTATTGACCTACTTTTCTATTGCCTCCGAAGCATCCCTCCTCTTGTTGCAGGTACGTCCGCCCGGACAGAGGCAAATCGAAGGAAGGTCGAACCGTGCGCCGTCGCATGTGGTGTTGATTCGACATCGGGTCACGGTAAGCATCAACACGATTCACTTGGTATATAAGTTTGAATTTGAATTTTCTGTTTAGGAAAATACTGTAACAAAAAAAAAAGGTTTAAATTGTTATTGAGCCTATAAATAAGAAAACTTTTGCAATAAGTATTGTAAATTTGCATTATTGATAGGACAACTATTTTAACCGTTGGATTAAGTTTATAACGGTCTACTATGTGAATAACCACGTTAACAGTACACAACACAAAACTACTCTCAAGTCATAAATGAGACCATTTAAAAACGAATCAAACTAAAACAAAAGTTCTTGCCTATTGCACAGAAGAAAAATTCATACCAAAAAAATTCTCACAAAACAAATGGGGCATTATATTTAAAGGGATAGATCTAATTTTCAAGAATAAAGGATAATTTTTAGTGAACTTCTATGATAAAAAATTCTTGATTTTCCTATCGACACAAATTGTTGTTTCAATAATTTGATTAATTTTTTAAAGGTATGATCTATGTATATATATAAAAAAAAGCACCCACAAGAATTCTCTAAATTTTACACACGAAAGTATAACGTGGATTTTGTAATGTTTTTGGGACATTCTATAGTGGAGAACACCATTATTCTCTACCAAATGAAGAAAGTGGAGAATGACCAAACACTATTGCATCAACACCTGATAATAGAAAAAGATAAAGGATCATTAAAATAAAAATAGACTCTCCAACACATAATTATTTTATATTTATCAGAAAAATAAACAAAAAAAAAAACTGAATCAGGCTGGAAACTACAATCAGAGAAGGAAGCCGTTGCTCCAGGCGCTGCCTCCTCCTCTGACGCTCCTGTCGGCGAAGGCGCAAAAGAAGGACGAGTCGCAGCCGATCCGATAGCTCCGACGAGGTTCGCCAATGGTTCGCCGATGCGAGCCTAGCTCTGCCAAGACCGGGTCCGACGCTGCCATCGCCATCGAGTTTCTCTCATGGTTCGCCGGTGCGAGCCCAGCTCTGCCACGACCATATCCGACACTCCCAGCTCAGACGAGGTTCTCTCATGGTTAGTTGGTGCGAGCCCAACTCTGCCACTACCGGATATAAAAAAATCCTTATTGTGTAGTCCAATATTTTGTTCTAAATGGCGTGATTCGAAGACTAAAATTATCAGTATTTCTTACTATTAGCCAGTGCATTGAACGAGTGTGCACAATTTTTCTTTTCTAATGCTGATTTTGTCTGTTCAGTACATGCTTAGTGTATGCTCAATTTATTTCTTTTCTTTTACCTGTTTCCTTGTTAGATAATGGACCCGAAGATGGACTCAGGCATTGTTTGTAAATATTACTCCTTTGACGAAGCAATTGAGCATGGTGCTGTACCAGTTCCTACTAGTTTTGATGAAACTGTTGATGGCGAAGTTCTCTCATGGTCCGCCGATGTGAGCCCAGTTTTGCCACAAACGGATCCGCCACTCCAAGCTCCGATGAGGTTCGCGAGTGGTTCGTTGGTGTGAGCCTAGCTCTGCCACGACCAGATCCGACGCTCCAAGCTCTGACGAGGTTCACAAATGATTCACCAGAGTGAGCTCCTCCCTGCATTCCAACAACAGTGAGAGCATAGAGGACGAGATCGTGCCTTTATTTGGGCAATATTGTGCCTCCTTCTCCCTCTCCGGTGGCAAGTCTATCGTCGGTGCAGGAACATATGGCTTGCCAAAGAGGAAGGGGCTCTTTACCAAATTTTTATTATTTTGTTTTTTTTTTTTTTTTTTAAATTTTTAATTAAAATATAGTATGAGAGTGTCTACTGAAATTTTTGTATTTGAACCCTTCGATTTTTTTTTTTTGTTTTTAATCATGTGGTTGTTAATAGTATTCTCCACAGTGGAGAACCTCCTTTTTTTTTTTTAATTTTTCTTAAAATTAAATAAATAAAGAATTCGTAAATTTTGAAAAAAGTAGGGGCATATCCGTCAAGGCGCCGAATCTAGCCGAACCCGATACATTTTTTTTTTTTGCAGATAGGGCCCAACGATTCCTTTTCCCTCTGGGGTTAAGGAATTTGCAAAATCTCAAACGAAATCCCTTCGTTCCCCTTCTCCTTTGTTGCTAAGCTTCCTTCCCGAAACCCTAACCTCCGCCGCTGGTCGCGGCCGCCGAGATGTCGCACTTCGGAAGATCTGGCCCTCCTGACATCAGAGACACCTACTCTCTCCTCGTCCTCAACATCACTTTCCGTATTAACTCCTTCCTCTCTCTCTCTCTCCTCCATTCTCTCTCTTCGCTCCGGCACTTTTTCCCTAGTATTTCCTGATTGTTCCTTTTTTTCTTCCCATTCGCTAGGTACCACCGCGGATGATCTTTTCCCACTCTTCGACAGGTATGGCAAGGTCGTCGACGTTTTCATCCCCAGAGACAGAAGGTATAAGCTTTTCAGAGTAATTTTTTTTGCTTAATTGTTTTTCTATTGGGAGAATTAGGGTTTTGTAAGTGTAATATATGTATATGTGTATATATATTTTATTATTCAATTTAGGACTGGTGAATCGCGAGGCTTCGCGTTTGTTCGGTACAAGTACGCGGATGAGGCGCAGAAGGCTGTGGAAAAGCTTGATGGTTAGCTTTCTTTTCTGCAATTTCTCATTTACTTAGTTTTTTAATATTAATTTTAATTGTTTATTTTGTTTATTATCTGTGTTTGTTCATAGGAAGAGTTGTGGATGGTAGAGAGATTATGGTTCAATTTGCCAAGTACGGCCCCAATGCTGAGAGAATGTAAGTTAAAATAGCGTTTCTTGTTGAGTGCTGATGTAAAGGCTGCTTCTTGGTGGATTTTTGATGCTAGGTTTTCTATAGTTGTCATACTAATTGGCTGTTTGGTGTACTGTTTTCTTTGGATTCTGCATAATGTGAAAGTGGTTTTGGTGTTCTTTTCCCTTTTTGTGTTCTGTGACATGGTTCCTCATGATTGGTAATTGCCTTGAACAGAAATTCTTAATTGTGGATCAACTTATTTCTTGGGGGTTTGATTTTGATATTTAGTTGTTTTTGATTTTCAGTCATAAGGGGAGGATAATTGAGTCAGCTTCGAAATTGAGAGGCAGGTCTAGAAGCCGTAGCCCTCGTCCACGGTGAGCATCTTTCGCTGGTTTTCTTTTCTTTTCACATTTGAATGTGGACAAGTCACATGATCTCCGCTTTTTAACACTGTTAGTGGGTAAGGTGATAATATTTATTTTGAGAATCTCATGTGTTGGTGGGATGGAATAATAAGAAACTGTACCCGCTAATTTAGGTTGTCACATAGAAGAATTGTGATACTTCCTAGAAATTATTAGTCAACTGCCATCTGCAGCAACTGATGAAAAGTGTTTTTAGGTACCGCGATGACCATAGGGATAGAGATAGGAGGAGAAGTCGCAGTCGAAGTAGAGACAGATATGACCATGACAAGTATCATAGGAGTGAGAGAGAGAGTCGTTATCGTAGCAGGAGCCGCAGTGTAAGTCCAGACTACAACAGGGACCGTGGGAGAGGCAGATATGATGATGAGCGGCGTAGCCGGAGCCGGTCCTATGACAGGTATGAGATGTTGGTCATCTTACCCTATCGTTTCAGTAACTTGCTGTGTTTATATTTAGCTGATGTCCAATTGGGTGTATGCCTGCAGTGCCTCCCCTATTAGGCGGAGTCCTAAGTCTCGAAGGAGCCCTTCCCCTCGCAGGACACCTTCAAGGGGTGAAAACCCTGAAATACGTGATCTTAATGAGCGTTCTCCAGCTTCAAAGGATGGTTCACCACGTGGTAGACCAGCTGATTCTCGAAGTGCTTCTCCTCATAGATCTGATGCTGAAGTAAGTCCTTGCAGTATATATGTGGCTTTTGGAAAATTTTTCCTTTTTGTGTACCAATCAATGATTTTGTGGATGAAGACGTTGTTCCCCCCTAAATCACGTATCTTTGGACTTCTGTTCTGCAGGAGTGATGGAGTAGCTTACAATGTGATCAGAGTATTATATTGGCTTGAGGCATCGTGTCTGCATTCATGCTTGGGAAAAAAAATAGTTCAGTTGCATGTTATCGCCATGTCGAATGTTATTTAGCTGCCCTGCAGTTTTGTCAAAGGTTAAACATTTCTATGTTGGACTTGGTCCGTTAGCTGTTTCTAGTGTTGATGGTAGACTCTGTACTCTGATGTAACTTAAGCTCTTGCAGCGTTTTTACTAGGGTTTTAGAAATTCCTGCCTATGGAGATGCTTCGTATTTTGTTTAATATCACTTTATTTGGTTTTTGTGCTTCTCTTTATGTCCTTGTTCTTCTTTTTCCTTGACAAAGTTTCAATAATTGCTTCTTGTTTTGATGTGCTTGTGCTTGTGCTTGTGTATGATATTCTCCATTATATTTTTGAAAGTGCTATGTTCAACTACTCATATTGGTCCATATGCTGGCCTTATATAGTTTTGTTCGGGAAGAGCGAATGACTGAAACTGAATCACAAGATGATGTACTAGCTAGCCGTTGCTGCTGTTTATATGTGACTGAAACTGATTCACAAGATGATGTACTAGCTAGCTGTTGCTGCTGTTTATACTGTTCAGATGGTTGATGTCAATTTGTTTGCTGGTTGCAGTCTACGATGTCTTACCAATTTTTCTTGATGATATTCTGGTTGGTAAGAGTGATAATAACTCAAATGATTTTACGAAATCTTGCATGAATGGGGTTGCTCACTTCTAATCTGATCAAATTCTTTTCTACACTGATTTTTAAAAGTTTGGACCTGCAAAGGCGTCCTGGTAGCTGTGGTTGCCTAAAGATGGTCGGAATGAATTCACTTGCCAATATTTGTAGCTGATGCAGTTCATATGAATCACATATGTTGCGGTTATCAGCTAGCTGCTGGTGGCTATATCTTTATAGGGACTGGTCAATATGTGAGTTGCAGTTCATACTAATGATATCATATGTGATACTGCGAATAGGGAATTTAAGCTAGTTGAAGATTTTTTTTTAAAATTCTTTTTTTTTCTTATAATATTAATGGCTGTTGATTTTGTAAATAACTTTTGACTGCTGCTTGGTTGTCTTTTCCTTAATTTTTCACTTGCTGATTTTCCACGTGCTACCAACTTATTATGATATCATTAGGATACGTGCGGGTATTCTTATGATACCATTGCCTAAGCGTTTTAGTGGGGTTAGGATTTATGAACATACATTCGCAGTATATTATAAATCTTTTGTTCTAGGTTACAGTTCTAGATTTGTTGTGCGATGTGCTTTATTATTTATAAATTGAAAAAGCGAAGACCTTGTTAGTACTCTTTTTTCTCTTAATTGTTTCTTGAAGCTTCCTGTTGTCCGTCTCAGCAATAAAATCTTCCCAATGTTTCCGTTCGAGAGGAAAGAAGCAAAAAAAAGAATTTACGACTGTTTCCAAACGGTGAAGAAAAAAGAGTTGTCTACCTTCTTATCCTTTGTGTCCTGGGTATATTCAAATGATGTGTTGTCAGTTTTTAATTTTATCAAATGCATTTTTTCAGATTGGGCTTAGTATATAAATTTGTACTTTTTTTATCAGCTTTTGATTTTAACATAAAAATAATCTAAAATACTTTCAAATAGAAAATTAAGGTAACTTCAAAAATTTAAACATCATAAACTTAAGGGTTTTGATCTAAAAAATGTTTAGAATGCATTCAAAAATAGATTTTGAGTTAATTTTATTTTTGGCTCTTGAACTATATAACTTGTTCTATTTGCGCTCTTGAATTTTAAAACATAGTAAATTACACCCTTAAATTATTTAAGTTTTATTTTGTCTCTTATGTTACAAAATCTATTAAATATTAATAAAATTGAGCCAATAATTTTACTTTTGGCCTTAAATTGTGCAACTTGTCCTCTTTTGACCTGCAAACTCTAAACTATAACAAATCACACTGAATTATGAAAAATATGCTATTTTGACCATTTTATCATTAAATCTGATAAACATTTATAGATTGTAGCATATGACTATTTGGACCTTGTGCCTTTATAAATGTTTTCAGCATATACTTTAAAATCAAAATATCTAAATTTTATTTATCAATTTTATAAGTTTTACTATTTTCTTTTCTTTTCATAATTTTGTTGATAAAAGTTTTACTATTTTACGAAAAGTTTTATCAAACTTTCTTCATCATATGATTTAAAATGAATTAAATTGAAAAATATGAACAAATAAAGAAAAAAATAGATATATGGGTACCTAACAAAAAAATGACACGTAGATTCTACAGTATAACTTGTCGTTTTTAGGACTAATAAGTCATTTGAAACTTTAATTGTAGCTTATGTTTTAAGTTTAAAAATTGTAACATGTGAGTTTTAAAATGTAGCAATTTTTGGCTTTTTTACTTTTAGTTGATGAGCAATTTGTACTGTTTATAGTTATAACTGATGGGTTAGAACTGAAGTTTAAAACAACCTATAAATTTTGGGATTGAAAATTAAGTAAATAATATAATAATGCATGCTTCACTTAATTAGACTCAATAATTACAAAAAAGAATTCAAAATTTGTATTAGTTTTAAGTCAACAGGAATGCATATTTGTTTATGAAATTTCCTATTTATATGTTTGATATGTGTGAAATTCGATTATAAAAGATTTAATTTTAACCATCCATTTATAATTAATCGATCAGATGCATATATATTGTAACACCCGAGATTTTTAGTGCATTAAAAATACATTAAATTAAAGATTATGTTAAGACAAAGTACAATTAAAGGAAAATACTGTATAATAAGATAGAAAATTATACAGTGTTAGAGTAATGCAGTATAAGAATTGAATTGTGTGGACCACAATTTTATCTTATACTTTTTATAAAAGAAAAGAAAAGAAAAGAAAAATCAGAAAATATCACAAACTCGACTTTCTCTCTCTACTTTCTCTCTCTACATTTTCTCTCTCTCTCCTCAAATCTCGTTTGAGATTCCGGCGTTATTTTTCGACACCTCCCATACCAGTGGGAAGCTCTCGTTGAGCTGAGTCCAACGAGGTGTCGTGCCACCCAAATAGCCACCGGAGGAGGGCCCACGCGCCGCCCAAAGTGGCGGCGAAACCCATAATTTCCCGACGTCGTTTCTCGGCCGTCCGACCACCAATCGACGTGATTTTGGTGTCTATGGACTCAGTGTGAGGAGAGGAACAAGATGGTACCAATTTTCCAGCTCAATTTTGGCTGGAAAGGCTTCGCCGGAGCTGCCCCGTCGCCGCCGTGGAGCCGCCGTCGCAGCCGTCGTGCCTGGTGGCGGTGTGGCACACCGCCGGTGCCAAAACGATCAGAGGGCGACGGCGAGCAAGACCCCTCGGTCAATTGCTCCATTCCGCCGCCCCTCGCCGGAGAACGAAGGCACCCGCCACCGTCGACGTGGGTGAGTTTGGGTTGGCCATTTTAGGCCGTTTTGTGCCAAATTGAAGGCACAAACACCTTCAGAGGACCGAGAGGAAGAAATTCGGTACCTCAATTTCACGAAATGACGGCCGGTCACCGGAGAACGACCTCCGCCTTGGTGCGCCGCCGTGGGGAGCTTCGGGCCGCCGTTCCACGCGGTGTTGAGCTGCCCCATCGTAGGGGAAACACTCAGAGGGACACGGGGAAGAAAACGCCCAAGTCAATTTTGGGCTACCGTCGCCGGAGGACCGAGATCGGAGCCGCCGGTTTCCGCCGTGAAATCCATCCTCGATTGGAGCAGATGGAGGCCGAATTGGGTGAAATTGACCCCACCAATCGACTCAGGAGGGTCGAATTAGGGGGGGTAGGCTCGAGCTCAGCCCTCAACGGAGCCAACCGCCGCCGGTCAACGGCCGGTCAACGGCGGTCAACGCCGGTCAACGGCCGGTCAAAGGGCAAAATGGGATTTTGTGATCCGGACCTCCGATCGAAGATCCGAGACCCCCTCCCGACTCGTTTCGACGCTCTGAACGCAATGGTGACCTCCGTTCGAGCTAATTCCACTCCGATGAAAATCGTCCGGTACCGACTGCACGCGGATCGAGGCGATTCAAGCAGCAATATCGGAGTCCAGAATGACAGTTTCAAGAATGAATGATCTCCAGGAAGCATTCCTAGCCATTCATGGTAGCTCGAGGAGCACTGCAGAGGATGCTTCACATACTGTAGATGCAGCGAGATACAACTGGATCTGCTTAGCTTGGAGTTCAAGTAAGTAGGAATCTCGCATGCAGTATGAACTGTTTTAGAATAAACTGTTTTAGATGCTTTCATAGAAATTTATGAAATGCATGATCAGTGATTGTTACACTGTTTTATATGAGAATAGGTTTTATAACGTTACAGGGTGACGAAAAAAAAACCCGTTAAGGGTAAAATCGTCATTTTTAAGGAAACGGCTAGAACGGAGTCGAACACTCCGATTTAGCATAATGTTATTAGATGGAAAATGTTCCGTGATACGTTAAGTAACGTAACGGTCATGTGAGATCAAGATTTAACGAGGGATGTTTTAAGTAAACGAGAGGTAACCGATGGGTTACAAAGTTAAAAGGAAAAGTAACCCCGGTGGGTTACAAGGCTAAATAAAGGAAATGTAAACTGACAGTTTATAAGGTTGAGTAAGAGAACGGTAGACCGATAGTATACCAAGTTATGAATAAGGAATGAATGGTTAATGTTTACGTTTTATTATCAATCGAGTGGATTGATAATAAAGAAAGTTAATTAATGAGTCGGCTGTCGTTTGATCAGGACACAGAGGCCGACCAATGGAAGGAAAAGGAACGAGAAAGGAACGGAATAGAGAACGCTAGAGCATAGTTTGGGTAAGTTTCAAACCTCACCTACAGCATGAAGTAAATGATTTTTAAATGCTCATTTATATGTTTGCAAATGTGTTTGCAAATTGTTAAGCAAGTTGTTTTTAAAGTATGTTTGCATTTATTATGCAAAAGGTTTTAAAGTTCAAGAAAAAGATTTGCAATGAATTTGCAATCGTTATGTTAAAGGTTTATTTGCATATTGATATGCATAATGTTATTTAAAAGTTTAAGTTATGATTTTCAAAGTATTGAAAGTATGTTTTGCATTATGACAATGCATAATGTTTTATAGTTTAAGTTAAAGGTTTAATGATGCATTTGCTAAGCAATATGTTGCATTTGTTATGCAATGAGTGTTAAAATGCAAATTATGATTTGTAAAATGTATTTGCATTTTATGTTGCATTTATTGTGCAATATGTTGCATCTGTTATGCAATAAATTTTATAGTACAAGCTATGAATTGCAAGTGTATTGCATATGATGTGATTGCATTTGAAATGCTCACTAAAGTTAATAAGAAGGTAACGTTAAGATAAAAAGAAAGTGTCGTACCAGCCTCTTTGTTATGAGGTAATGAAAGTGAAATTAAAGCGTGACCTCCTAAAGGTGAGGTACAAGACCTCAATGTTTGATGGTCTCAAGTCTTCTACAAGGGAAGCATCATGTTTACGATCTCATGATTAATGAGTTGGTACGAACACTAAAGTAAAGTAAGGAAAATGAAGGTTACAAGATAAAGAAAGTTAAGGAACAAGAATAAAGGTTGAGAAAGAAATGAATATTTAAGTTTATATAATGCTCATAAAATGCTCATAATTGAAGTTAATAATTGAGCATAAATGGAGTCATGCATTCTGAGGTTACTTGAATGCTTTTTTATGAAATGTTTATATGTTATGTTTATGGAAAACATTCTGAAAAATGTTTACGATAAATGTTTATGAATAACGTTTTCATGTTTTCAAGAGACGGTTTATGAACGACGTTTTAAGAAAAACGTTCAAGAAATGTTTTAAGAGAAAGGTTTTACATTAAATGTTTATGAAAAACATTTCATGTTTGCAAGAAAAGGTTTACGAATGACGTTTTAAGAAAAACGTTGAAGAAATGTTTTATGAAAAATGTTTTCAGAAATGTTCTATGAAAGACGTTTATGAAGAACGTTTTTAGAAATGTTTAAGGAAAACGTTTATGAAAAATATTTTCATAAATGTTTATGGAAAACGTTCATGAAGAACGTTTCAAGAGAAAGGTTTTCATGAGAAAAGTTTTTAAAGCATGTTTAAATGCTTTGTGAGAATATGTTTGAACTTGCTGAGCGAAAGCTCATTAAAAGTTTTTCATGCTGTAGGTAACTTATGGGTGACCAATAGGACCCGCTAGAAGAGCTGGGTGCTGCGGAGGACAGATGCGAAGATTTCGGTATGGATACCATCACTGTTTGCTTCCGCTACGTAAAGAAATGTTTTCCATTGTTTAATGTTGTGTTTTCAAAGTTTAAAGAAAATCAGAGTTTTAAGAATTGAATTCAAAGTTTTAAGATACAGTTTATGAACTGTTTTATGTAATTATAAAGTAAAGTTTTAAACTATGATTTAATAAATGTTTCTTATTAAGTTTTAAGAAACGTTTTGAAATGATTTTAAGGGCAAGTGTTGAGCGATGTCTCAGCTCGAATGCGACAGAGGTCGCATCAGTATTAAAGAACGTTTAAGGAAAGAAA